>CM039513.1:19503109-19873109 GCA_022432975.1 Begonia masoniana
TCGGGGTAGACGATTAGGACAGCCGATGAAGGAGAAAGAGAAAGTGTTATGTATATTTTACAAAATGAAACATATTATAATAAAATTAGAGTAATCATCATCAACTCTAGAACGTTCCAGAGCTGATCAGAAACTCAGAGGATCCAATCCCGAGCCCACACCATATCCCACATAATCATCGCGTTTTTTTTTCTTTTTTTTTCGCAATTCTTCTTTTATGGCAGTTTTAGTTTTAGTGACACTGTACTTTAGCAGCCCGCAAATAGCAGTTCTGCATTCATCGCATCCCCCGATATTTCTTTGCGAGTGCCGAAAATCGCAAAATCAGTTCTGCATTCATCGCATTCCTTACGAGTGTCGGAAATCGCAAAAGCAGTTCTGCATTCATCGCATCCCCCGTTATTTCTTTACGAGTGCCGGAAATCGCAAAAAGCAACGAGAATTAATAATTAACCATTCAAGAATAAGTACCCATTACCTAGGATCGATGATTTGTTTGACCAACTTCAAGGTGCACGAGTTTTCTCTAAGATTGACTTAAGATCGGGGTACTACCAATTGAAGGTTAAGTCTGAGGATATACCAAAGACTGCCTTTCGTACGAGATATGGACATTACGAATTTTTGGTTATGTCCTTTGGTTTGACAAATGCACCAGCAGCTTTCATGGATCTCATGAATAGAGTGTTTCACGAGTTTCTAGACAAGTTTGTCATTGTATTCATTGATGATATCTTGATTTATTCTAGAAATAAGGATGAGCATGCAACGCATTTGAGTTTGGTGTTAGGAGTACTCAGACAGCACCAGCTTTATGCTAAGTTTTCCAAGTGTGAGTTTTGGTTAGACAGAGTTCACTTTCTTGGTCACGTGATCTTTGGGGATGGAATATCTGTCGATCCAGCCAAAGTTCGTGCGGTTAAGGAATGGCCTCAACCGAAGAATGCTTCTGTTATTAGGAGTTTCCTCGGGTTAGCAGGGTATTATAGGAAGTTTATTGAAGGATTCTCGAAGGTTGCGACACCCCTCACTCGTTTAACTAGGAAAAACATAGAGTATGCTTGGACTGAGGAGTGTGAGTCCAGCTTCCAAACCTTAAAGCAGAAATTGACCAATGCACCTATACTAACCCTTCCTATTGAAAATGGTAAGTTTAGTATTTATTGTGATGCTTCCAAAATTGGACTTGGCTGTGTTTTGATGCAAGATGGTAAGGTCATAGCTTATGCTTATAGGCAATTAAAGGTGCATGAGAAGAATTATCCTACGCATGACTTAGAATTAGCTGCGGTGGTTTTTGCATTAAAGATTTGGAGGCACTACTTGTATGGACAGACTTGTGAAATATTTTCGGATCATAAAAGTCTGAAGTATATTTTCACGCAGAAGGAATTAAACATGAGACAACGTAGATGGTTGGAGTTTGTTAAAGACTACGATTTTAAGATTAAATACCACCCTGGTAAGGCCAATGTGGTGGCTGATGCATTAAGTAGAGTAATACCGTCAGCCTCAGCTTTGATTCTGGATATGTCGGTGGCCTTAGAGACTGAATTTCATAGTTTAACCTAGAAACTGTGTCCAATGTAGCAGCTATGCTTTCTGCCATCTCCTTGAAACCTACCATTCTAGAAAAGATAAAAGAAACCCAGGACATTGATGAGGAGTGTAAAAAGTTCAAGTCGAGCATGGATTCTACTGACAATTTGGACTTCAATTATACTGATGATGGAATACTTAAGTTCAGGAATAGATATTTTGTGCCAGCCAATAAAGAGCTTCGTGATGAAATCCTTTCTGAAGCTCACTCTTCTAGATTTTCCGTTCATCCTGGTAGTACAAAGATGTACAGAGACCTTAAGCAGACTTATTGGTGGCCAGGAATGAAGCGGAGCGTTGCTGAACATGTAGGACTATGTTTGATCTGCCAGCGGGTTAAGGCTGAACATCAGAGACCTGCAGGAATGTTGCAGCCATTACCACTCCCTGAATGGAAATGGGAGCAGATAACCATGGACTTTATTGTAGGATTACCCAGAACAGTAAAAGGACATGATGCAATCTGGGTGATAATCGATCGATTAACCAAATCAGCCCATTTCTTACCCATCAAGGTGACTTACTCTATGGATCAGTTAGCTGAATTGTATGTGCAGGAGGTTGTGCGACTACATGGAGTTCCAGTTACTATAGTTTCGGACCGAGACTCTAGATTCACATCCAAATTTTGAAAGAGTTTACATAAAGCCATGGGCACACAGCTAAACTTAAGTACAGCCTTTCACCCTCAAACAGATGGACAATCGGAAAGAACCATTCAAACATTAGAGGATATGCTTCGGGCATGTGTTTTGGATTTTCAAGGTTCTTGGAGCAAGTATCTGTCCTTGGTGGAGTTTTCTTATAATAACAGTTTTCAAGCAACAATAGAAATGGCACCATATGAAGCTTTGTATGGACGAAGATGTAGATCTCCTTTGTACTGGGACGAAGTTGGTGAAGCACAGTTGCTTGGTCCTGACATTGTGCAGCAGACTATTGAGAAGGTTGCTCTCATCCGTCAGAGGATCTTAACAGCTCAAAGCCGACAGAAGAGCTATGCTGACAGAAGACGCAGAGAATTAGAGTTCGAAGTAGGCGATGAAGTTTTTCTTAAAGTATCACCATTCAAAGGAGTTGTGAGATTTGGAAAGAGAGGCAAACTGAATCCTAGATTTGTTGGTCCTTTCTCAATTCTGAAAAGGATTGGGAAGGCAGCCTATCAGTTACAGCTACCAGCTTCTATGGGAGGGATACATGACGTGTTCCATGTCTCTATGTTGAAGAAGTGTGTGCGGGATCCGTCCCAAGTTGTTGAACAGCAAAGCATTGAAATTCAACCTACACTTACCTACGAGGAGAAGCCGGTAAAGA
Organism: Begonia masoniana; assembly: GCA_022432975.1. Lineage (NCBI taxonomy): Eukaryota > Viridiplantae > Streptophyta > Magnoliopsida > Cucurbitales > Begoniaceae > Begonia > Begonia masoniana. Next base: position 19,506,023 of record CM039513.1, read on the forward strand.
TTCTGGATTATGCAGTAAGGTACTACGCAACAAAGAAGTGCCGCTGGTGAAAGTCTTGTGGCACAATCAGAACACAGAGGAGGCAACATGGGAGCGCCAACAAGACATAATGGACTAACATCAAGAACTGTTCAGGTACTGAATTTTGAGGACAAAATTCTTTTAAAGAGGGTAGACTGTAGCACCCGGTTCCATTAAACCCAATTTAATTTGTCAAATTAAGATGTGCAAATATGGATTAGGTTAATGAATTGATATGCAAGGGCATTATGGTAAATTAAAAACTTATTAGTGGATAACCTATTTAGAAAGAATCTATTGAGCTTAGCCGCCACTATTCATTCTTGCTCTCGGTTTTCAGCTCAAACCAGCAGACTTCCCAGGCGATTTCCTTCCCCGAGTCCGTTCGATGAGCTAGGTAAGTTTCTACCTCGATTTTTCTGACTTAGTAACTAAGGAAGATTGTATGGGGGAAGTGTTAGATATCTATTTTGGGAACTCATCAGGAAAGTGAGTAGATACGGGTTAGCATAGAATCAGTAATGCTTGGCGATCAGAACTCCCAACTATTCCCTTAGGTTTTCTGAATGCCTTAGAATGAGGTTTAGTACAGGTTGACTTAATGTTCTGTTTATGTTCTAGGTGAGAAAGATCCCGAAGAAGCTCCTAACCGAGCACTCGCCAAGAAGCCAGGTAAGTAGAGTTTGTTTGTGCCTTCGGGCCTACATCACAAAACAGTAGGGTTTATGTATGTTTTGTATGTTTATTTTCCAGTTGTCATGCATCATGTTTTTGAAAGATTACGAAAATGAATTTACATGAAACGCATGGTAAGTGTGAGCAGGATGATCAGAACAACTGTTAAGGGGGATTAATCCGCCCCTTAACTGAGAACAGAGGATTGAGGTTTTGGGAAAAGTGATCCACTTCCCAATCCTACAGGGGGATCAGACCAGTTAACTGTTAAGGGAATTAATCCGCCCCTTAATTGAGATCAGAGGATGTATGCTTTGGGGAATGACTGATCCACTTTCCCATCGTACAGAGGGATCAACAGAGAACGAATTTGAATACAACTGAGATGAGAAAGTAGAGACCGCATGTTTAGGGAAATTATTGCTTCATTGATCCATTTCATTCATCGCTCTACTTGCTTAGCATTAGGCTAATAGATGAGTTTTGAGATGTAGGTGAAGAAGTTACTGAAGGTATGTTTACCGACCAACATGAGGAATAGGCTGGTTGGAGGAGCATTTTCAGGCATCGGTTTGGTCATCTGTTGAGGCGGTTTAATCCATGGCTGCAGGTGTTGAGTTGGGAGTAACTAGTTCAGTATAGATGTTTCCTTTTCTGAAAATTTTATGACAGTAGTGTTTTTTTTCAAAACTCTGAATACATTCTGAGAGTCTTTGATATTAGTGTTCTGTTGGGTTTGAAAACATTGTTTTACTGAATTTGGGAAGGGCAGTGATTTGGTTTGTTTCTGGATGTTTAGTTTTGTCGTTCTGCCTATCGGAAGGTGCCTTCAGTAAAGTCATTGGATGAGAGAGAGAACATCCAGCTGACGTCATCGGCAGGTGCGAGTCGCAAAATCTGTAGTTTTGTCTATCGGCAGATGGAAATCTATCGGTAGATGAAGTTATGTTGACTCTATCGGCAGATGAAGTTATGTTGACTTCATCGACAGATGTAGTGTGTATTTTAATCTTATCGGAAGGAGTCGTAATGTCGTTGTCGGTAGATGTCGCGAGTTTGTCTATCGGCAGATGGAAATCTATCGGTAGATGAAGTTATGTTGACTCCATCGGCAGATGAAGTTATGTTGACTTCATCGGCAGATGTAGTTGTGTTGGCTTGTCGGTAGATGGTGGTGCGTTGTTTGTACACGTCATCGGCAGAAACCTCCTAAATCCTATTTCTGCTTCTTCCGTTGACTTTGTCGTCGGCAGATGTGTTCGACTTCGGCAACTTCACGGGCATTCCGCGTTTTTTTTAAGCTTTATGTCTTTTAGCCCAATTACTCTTAACACTTCCAACAGTCATTTTAAAATGTTTTCACAGGTCACTTAGCTTCATTGATGTCCAATTGATTTTCCGCTGCAAGTTTTAAAATATATTTAGTTTTAGAAAAAGTCAAATTTTGGCTGTCGAGTGAAATTTTAAATTTAGCATCAAGACGTCATGGTTCGGTTCAGCGTTATGGGTAGCAAACCGGGTTCAGATAATTCGGGGCGTTACACAACCAGAAGTATTTCTTCATATGACACAAAGGCCTAAGGCAGACCTTAATTCTTCAAATCTTACACCGTCCAAATCTTTAGTGAAAATATCCGCAATTTTTTTTTTTTTTCCGTCACCATATGCTCCAAAGTAATAATTTTTTCTTCTACAAGAGATCTAATAAAATGAAGTCGAATATCTATATGCTTGGTCCGAGAATGCTGAACCGGATTCTTGGAAATATTGATGGTTCTCATATTGTCACAATAAAGTGTCATGACATCCTGCGTGACACCATAATCTTTCAGCATTTGTTTCATCTAGAGAAGCTGAGTGCAACTACTACCAGCTGCAATATATTCTGCCTCGGCAGTAGACAGAGAGATTAAGTTTTGCTTCTTGCTGAACCAAGACACAAAGTTATGTCCCAAATAAAAACATCTACCAGAAGTACTTTTTTGATCATCCGAACTCCCAGCCCAGTCAGCATCACAATAACCTACAAGATTTGCATTAGTATCAAATGAATACCAAATCCCATAGTCAGTTGTCCCGCTAATATATTTAAGTATCCACTTGACAGATATTAAATGTGATTCTTGAAGATTTGCTTGAAAATGAGCACACACTCCAACACTATAGCAAATATCCGGTCGACTAGCAGTTAAATATAGGAGACTGCTAATCATGCTTCTATATAATCTAGCATTAACAGAAATTCCTTTCTCGTCTTTGGAAATTTTCTCATGTGTCCCGAGCTGTGTTCTATTCAGACGAGCATTCTCCAACTTGAATCGTTTCAAAAATTGTTTAGCATACTTGCTTTGAGAAATGAAGATACCATTATTACCTTACTGAATCTGAAGACCAAGAAAGTAACTGAGTTCGCCTACCATGCTCATTTCAAATTCACCGGTCATTTGAGCAATAAATGTATATGTCTTGTGACACCGAACCAAACACTATATCATCAACATAGATTTGGGCAAGTAAAAATTGACCTTTTTCACGACGAATGAAAAAGGTTTTATCTACTCCCCCTTGCTCATATCCCTTTGACAATAAATACATGGTGAGTCTTTCATACCATGCCCGAGGAACTTGTTTGAGCCCGTATAACGCCTTTTTCAATTTGTAGACATACTCGGGATGATGAGGATCTTCAAAACCCTTTGGTTGAGCAACATACACTTCTTCATTAAGAATACCATTGAGGAAGGCACTCTTCATGTAACACCCGTAGAGAACGAAGACCCGACGTTATAGACTTTTAACAAAAATTGGCAATATCACGGCTAAAATTCTTTAAATCCGAAACCTGAAAAACATGAATTAAAACACAATTTAAACCCAATTAAATCTAACAAACCAAACGACAAAATATCAAACCCCAAAACATTTTAATTCAAAACAATATCTCCAAACCACCAACCAAATACATCAAAAATACCAAAACAACCAAAAAGTAACCATCACTCACAACTCCCCGAAAACCATGGTCGAGACGCCCAGACAACTGCCCATACCGGCACGCCCCGTGCATCTCTGACTGCTCCCAAGTCCAAGCTCACTCACTTAGCTCACTTGTAACCGCGTCGTTACCTACACCACAGAACACACACCCACACACACACGTAAGCTTATGCTTAGCAAGTAGGGGATAACAATTATAAACATGCAGTTATGCTAATAAGTTTTGCCTGCATCGTTAGATGCTATAATTGCCTGCATCGAAGACCTGACGTATTTTAAATGTATTCTGGCACGTTTTCTGATATTTTCAAGGGTTCGTAAAACCTGAAATCGAGTCGAAAAGTTTAAGAAAAATTATTTTAAATGCCATTTTAACACGGGTTGAGTTAGCAAAGTACGTACCGAGCTGGGGCTGGTTCGGGGGCGTTACACTTCACGTCCATTTGATATAATTTGAACCTCATAACACATGCCGTGGCTAATAATAGACGAATAGACTCAAGGCGAGCAACTGGAGCAAATGTTTAATCAGAATCAACACCTTCAATCTGAGCATACCCTTGAGCAACTAATCGAGCCTTGTTCCGGGTAATATTACCAGCCTCGTCACTTTTATTCTTATATATCCACTTGGTACCAATGACATTCACATTGGGGGGGCATGATACCAAGTCCCAAACTTGATTTCGTTTGAATTGATCAAGTTCATCTTGCATAGCTCTAATCCAATATTCATCCAACAAGGCTTCTTTCACATTTTTGGGCTCAATTGATGATGTATAGCAAGCAAATTGAATCATTTCACGATAATTGACTCTCGATTTGTCCCTAGTTCGAACACCATCATTTAGACCTCCAATAATTTCATCTGCAAAATGATTTTTCTGGACACATGTGGATGGTTGTCGTTGATCCGAGGTAGTTACTTCATCAATTTGTGCATCCTGGTCCGTGACACTACTCGTGACATCGTCTGTAAAACTGGTTGAAACACCAAATTGTTCATCGTTTGAGATATTAGTTACGTCTTCTATGAGAGTATTAGTAGTTTCCAGAGAATCAACCACTTGAACATTTGTAGATTCCACGACATTTCGAGTCATTTTATTGTATACTCGATAAGCACGGCTATTTGCAGCATAACCCAAGAAAATAGCTTCATCACTCTTGGGGTCTAGTGTAACACCCGGTTTTATGGGTTTTTGGAATTTACGATATGTAGTGATGTTATTGTAAATATTATAAATTAATTCCATTTTTTAAATGGAAGATTTTATTAGAACCCTAGAAATAAGTTAGAACAATGGGTGAAATAGAGAAATTTGGAGAAAATGGATCGATAGTGAACTAACGAACCATGAGAACAATTAAACTATATGGCAAAATGGTCATTCGGTAAGCTAATTTAACATAAAGTCACAAACCCCTCATTTCTCCCAACACTTCACGATTTCTTGTCCAGAACCCCACTTTTTCCTCTCTGGCAATTTAGCTTCCAACGGCAATTCCTCAACGGTTTCTCCTCCAACCGATCAATTTTCTTCACGTTTCTTCTCCAAACAGCATCCTAGGTAAGATTCGATGCTTTTGGACTGTTACTTTTCTATTTCTAGAGTTTAATCAGTTAGGGTTTCTGTAACACCCGTTTTTACGGGATTTTTAATATTTTGATGTATAATGGTTTTTTTGTAAATATATCAAATTAAATCCGTTTTGTAAAAGAAAAGCGTTATTAGAATCTTAATAATTATATGGATTTTAATAAAATTTCGGGAATTTTTGGGGTCGTAATGCTAATTACGAGGATTTGCATTTCTCGTAATATAATGGATGTTTTAATAAAAATAGTAAACAAGGCCCGTTTTGCGAACAGACAGTTTTAATGAAGCCCAGATAATAAGTCGGAGTTATTGGTGAACTAAGAAAATTTAGAGAAAACCGAATCGTTAGTTAATTAACAAAACAAAGAACGAAACAAATAGAAAATCAAAGGAAGGGCAAAATGGTCATTTGACAAGTTAATTTTTAATAAAAATCACAATATCCCTCCTCCCTCCAAAACTCTTCGCGCGAACTCCCTCTCCCTCTCTGGCGATTTCTTTCCTTCCCGCGGCGATTCCTCACATCGGCGACCAACGCTCTTCCGAACAATCTCCATCCTTCACGTTTTCTCTTCCAATCCCGACCCTAGGTATGATTCTGTAGTTTTGGAAGGTTATTGTTCGGTTTTCACTAAGTTAAACAATTAGGGTTTCATTTAGGGTTTTGTGAAAAACGTGATTTATGGTTTAAAATCGATAGATATACCGTATTTATGAATATAATGAACGTATTGGTGGTTATTGGACGAAGTTAGTAGAATTATTGATGAATATTAGAGTTTGGTTGGATTGGAAGTTATGGAAAACTCTATTAATGGAGGTTTGTAATTTGCGAGCGCGAATTGCTCGATGAAATGCCCGAATGAGCTTAATTAGAGTTTTAGGAAAATTTCCTTTAGCTAGGAGTTTCGTTAGATTTCGGAATTCGATCTCCTAGGATCGATTTTAATAATGATTATTATGGATTGGCCTAGGTGAACAAAGCTCGTAGATGGAGCTCGGCTTTCTACGGACGACAAGTAACTTCTCGTGACTTACTGTGGCCGATTGGCCTACACCATAAGTTGATTTTGATGTTGAGCATTATTTGGTGATATTATGTTTATATGCTTTGGTTGGGTAGTTTAGGGTTAGTTGTTTTGAAGGTTATGCTTGTATTGTTTTGATGGTATGCACGTTGTATGTTTATGTTACGCTTTTATTGTCATGCATCATCGTTTTACAAAGGTTATGAAAAATGAATTTATGCATGGATTTCACGAAAGAAAATGAAATGCGATGACTTAAATAGACGAATGAAAATGAGACGACTAAGATGACTTAAATGAGACGACTAAGATGACTGAAATGAGACGACTAAGACGACTGAAATGAGACGACTAAGACGACTGAAATGAGACGACTGAGACGACTTAAATGTTGACGAATAACACGAACTGATAAATGAAATGAATGCACGAAAGTTTATGAAAGTTGCATACACATGTTCATGCATTGTTACTTACGTAGAATTTACTAAGATTTATTCTCATAGGTGTCTGTATGGTGTAGGTGATTTCGATACAGGTGAGGATGAGATCCCTCCACTCGAGGAATGAGCAGTTGAAGAATGATGGCCCGTGGGAGTGTGCTGAGCAGTCGGTGTTTATTTTGACCTGTGGAGACGTAAGTATGTGTTTTGGGAAATTGATAGATAGATGTATTAACGTTTTGACGTTTGGTAAAATTAATTTATAAAATGTTTTGTTAAGGCTTTTATCTGGATTTCAGGGAACTGCTTGGAGTTTTATTTTAAACAGGGGAAATTGTTTAGTTTTTTTAAAACAGATCCACGTAGTTAGTATTCGTGAAAACTTATTTGTTTTAAACACCTTTCGAGTCGGTATGAGTGATATTTTGAAAGATGTGCGAGTATCGGGTGAAATTATGTTGAAATGCATTGTGGTGATGTATGTAGTATTTAGAGGTAATTTGAGGAAGAAAATAGAAGTATAATTGTGCAGGGAATAAAAGAGAGAGAAGCAGACTCTCTGGAATTTCGGGTTCCAAAGAGATTGCTGATCGATCGCCTAAGGAGGCGATCGATCAGCATGAATGGTTGGCACTCTCTGGAAAAAGCAAAAAGTCATCGTCCATAGTCACGTGGACAAATAAGTCCCGTGGACAAATAAGTCACGTGGACGATTGTGGACGAATAGGTCTAGTGGATGATAACGTCGTCCACGGTCTCCGTTGACCACAGTCGCTGACTTCGTCGTCCACGAAGCCTTCAATCTTTATTGTCCACTATGCCTTCTGACTTCGTCGTCCACGAAGCCTTCAGTCTTTATTGTCCACGATGTCTTCTAACTTTGTCGTCCACGAAGCCATCAGCTTCTGTCGTTCACGTCTGCCTTCTGTTCTGTTATCCAAACCCGATAGAATGAAAAGTTGTCTTCCACTGTTCAAACTGAAGAAACTCGAGAGGAATTATTGACTTCACACCCTTATGCATTCTGCTACTTTTAAGTTTTAAATTTTATAAACTGATTTCCTATGTTTCTCTAAATGATTTTAAATGAGTTTCAATTTCGAATTAACGTCATTAGGTTTACTTAGGAAAAAATAATAATAGTAATAATAATAATATGGGAAAATTAGGAACAGTGTTAGGGGACGCTACAGTTTCGCTGATGATGTTGGCGAAACTATCGGTCTCCCTAGAAAATGTTAAGCTATAGCATTTGAGGCTCTCGAGGGAAGAAGTAGAGTTTTTATTGAAAGTGGAGTTGTTTGATGATTTATGTTAAAATCTGGAAGTAAAAATGAGTAGAAACTCCCTTAATGGGGGTTTAGAATATGTTGAGCTCGGATTGCTCGATAAAACGCCCGAGAAAAGAGTATTGTGGTATTAGGAGATACCCTTTAATTAGGGGTTTTGCAAGTCTTCGAAATTTGATTGTTTAGGCTCGGTTTTAATGCCGTGTATTGTGGATTGGCTTAGGTGAACAAAGTTCAAGGATGGAGCTCGGTGTGCTAAGGACAACAGGTAAGTTTTCATGACTTACTGTGGCCGATTGGCGTACACCATATGTCAGTTTGTTGGTCGAGGATTGTTGAGGTGAAATGTATGTTTTATGTTTTTGTTGGGTAGCTTAAGTTTAGTTGTTTTTATAAGGTATGTTTATGCTGTTTTGATGGTATTCCTACTGTTTATTGTTTATGTTATGCGTTAAATTGCTCATGCATCATTGTTTTACAAAATGTCATGGAAAACAGATTTATGCATAGTTTTCATGAGAAAGAAAAAGTAAGGACTGAATGAAAGAAAAGTATCACAGTAAACAACGCATGGTGGTTATCGGGGAGAGGTTCAGACCTGGCGTTTCGTGGTGAGCGGGTCTTCCTCCTTTCAAATGGTGTGAGCCATCTACCTGCTTGATGTGCTTTATCCATTTGACTGTTAAGTCCCGATAACCAAAAACTGACACTGACCGATAAATGAAATGAAATGACGTGGACGGCCTTCATAAAAGTTGCATATACATGTTCATGAATTGGCATTATGGAACTTATTGAGTCTTTAGCTCATAGAATGTCTTTATGGTGTAGGTGATCTCGATCAAGGTGAGGAAAAGTTCCTCCACCCGAGGAAAAAAGTTGATTGAAGGAACATGCCTGTGGGAGTGCACTGTGCAGTCGGTGCCTTTTGACCCGTGGAGCCAAGGATAAGTATTTTGAGTATTTTGGGATGTGCTCGGGCTGAGGGGTGTTTAGTTAGGAAAAATGTAGTCATTGATGAATTGTGTCTGTTTTATGAGTATATGATGTCAACCGAAATGAAGGAGTGAATTTCCAGAGAGGAAGTTAAGCTCTCTGGAAATCTGTTAAGTTTTTGGTAAAGGAACGTCGACCGATTAGAAGGAATAAAGTCCAGGAAGTGTTAAGTTCTCTGGAAAATGGGGTTGAGAAGTCGACCCCTGAAAGTAAGTAATTCGGTCGAGATGTTGTCCAAAGTGGTGAAATCGTCCAAAATATGGATGTCGTCCAGAGTGGTGACATCGTCCAAAGTATGGATATCGTCCAAAGTATGGATGTCGTCCAGAGTTGTGACATCATCCAAGGTATGGATGTCGTCTAGATTGGTGACATCGTCCAAAGTATGGATATCGTCCAAAGTATGGATGTCGTCCAGAGTGATGACATCGTCCAGAGTGGTGACATCATCCAAAGTATGGATATCGTCCAAAGTATGGATGTCGTCCAGAGTGTTGACATCGTCCGAAGTTTGGATGTGGTCCAAAGTGGTAACATCGTCCAGAGTATGGACTTCGTCTGATTATGTGGACGATAACGTCGTCCGATTATGTGGACGAATGAGTTGCTACCTGGGTGAATTTAATTCCCCGTCTTTTTTATGAACATCGACCGATCTCCTTGCAGAGGCAACGTCGACCCCCACTGTTTAAATTGAAGAAACCCGAGAGAAGTTAAGTGTTATTTCTTCGATCACTGTTCAAATTGATGAAACCCGAGAGGAATAAGGTGTCGTTCCCCCTGTTATGCTAAAGTTTAACAATTGCCAATAAGTTTAATTTAATAGGAATTTCCATAGGCAAATAGTCTTTCACTAATTGGGGTTAATTACCACTATGCATGTATGATTAAATAAGTTAAGTTAGACCCTAAATGACGATAGATATAGATTGCATGCGAAGCCCATTCTCTAATGAATGAAAGTGAGTGAACGAAAAGGAAATAAAATGAATAATGAATGCAAAAAATGAAAATGGAAAAAATTGTATGAGAATGGGCGAGGGTAATATGCAAGTCCAAGTATAAGGATGAATTAAAAAGTTTTAAAATTTTATGCGATTTTGGTATAGTTAAAAAGGGTAAATTATAGGTCATTACATTTATGGTATCAGAGCCCCCGGGTTTTAAAATCGGTTCTGTAGACTGCTCGACTGCACAGCCACTACGCGGATATGCTTCTTCAACTGTAAGTATGTTTCTAAGATTTCTTTGTTTTAGTTTCTTAGAGTTATTGTTTCTAACTTGTATAGGTTTACAAAATGGTGCGTCGAGGGAACGATAGGGATGAGAGAGATGACACGATAGACCAGTTGAGAGAATTTATAGATCAACAATCCCAACACTTAGAACGACAGGCTCAACATATGGAAAGACAGTCTCAACTGCTTGATACCTTACTAACCGTGAGGGCAATAAAACTCAGGAGGTGGCGGCTTCTAGTAACCATGGAATGGAGAGGTTTCAGAAATTACGGCCTCCAATTTTAATGGACAATCGTCGGACCCCTCTAGTGCTGAGAAGTGGGTTCAAACCATAGAAGATATGTTTGAGTATGCTAAGATCGAGGACGGGGAGAAAGTTAGGTGCGCTACCTTCCATTTGGCTCTGGATGCCCGTTTTGGTGGGATATGATCAAAGCAACCATAGATATAACCGTGATGAGTTGGGAGCGGTTTAAAGCCATATTTTATGACAAATACTTTAGCCATACAGTACGGGAGGCCAAAATGATGGAGTTTATGCAACTGTAACAGGCTGGCTCAGTTGCCGAGTACGTTAGAAAGTTGAGGCTCTATCCCAGGTCGCACCACACCAGGTCAGTGTTAATGAGGACAAGGTGCGTCGGTTTATGCAAGGTCTAAGTCAGTAGACCCGAAAAAGTGTCATCATAGCAGGGGTGTGGAATGTGCCCTATGCGGAGATTATGGCGAGAACGCTAGAGATTGAGGCCGTTGAACCAACTTAAGTTAAACTGAGGGAGCCAACTAAAGGGTTCTTTCTGGAGATACAGCCTCGACCTCATAATAGGGCTAGCAACCGAGAGGACAGCCACAATAACAACAAAGAGGTACTAAGAGGCCCTACGATGGTAAGAACGACCAAACCAAGGGGAAACAGGTACAGGGGGCTACCCAAAAGCTGTTATGTTCGAAATGCCAGAAGGAACACTTTGGCACTTGTAAGATGGGCATGAATCAGTATTACAGGTCTTGGGAGATAGGCCATTACGCTCAGAATTGCCCAAGAAGGGCTACCGATCATAGAAGAGTGACCCCGAAAATTTTTTCTTTCATCGAGCCCAGCGACATTGATGATGAGGCTCAACCCTCCGTTATTGCAGGTACCATCTTATCACCAGAGTGGCATATTTTCCTTGATAGACACGGGTTCTACGCACTCGTTTATTTCCACTGCATGCGTAGCTAGACTGAAGATAGTGCATGAGTTAGCAGAGTACGAGTATCGAGTAATGCTGCCTTCAGGAGCATTTATGCAGTCGGATCACATCTTCCAGGGCAAGGTCATCTATGTGGGGAATAACACTCTTTATGCCTGGTTGATAGTTATGGGCATAGAGCGGTATGATTAATTTTGGGAATGGATTGACTGTCTCGCCACTTCGCCACCATCGACTGCTGATCCGGGTTGGTAACTTTTCGGCTCTCGGTAAAGAGGAGTTCGCTTACCAGGCAATGAATAGGTTGAATGGGTTACCTACTTCCTATTCGATGAAGGTCAAAGAGCAGTTAGAGGCGAATGCTCAGTTTATCTGGCTACATTGGTTGATACTCAGTTGCTCAACGGGGTAAAACTAGAGGACCTTCCAGTAGTTAGAGAATTCTCTGAGATCTTCCTCGACGATCTTCCTGGATTTCCACCGGACAGGGAGATCAAGTTTACTATTGATGTTTATCCAGGCTCCGGGCCTATATCAAAGAATCCGTACAGACTGGCACCTGCTGAACTAAAGGAAACTGAAGTCTCAATTAGAAGAGTTATTAGACAAGGGGTTCATTCGACCCAGCTTTTCTCCTTGGGGTGGGCGCCAGTGCTGTTCGGGTAAGAAAAACACTATATCATCAACATAGATTTGGGCAAGTAAAAATTGACCTTTTTCACGACGAATGAAAAAGGTTTTATCTACTCCCCCTTGCTCATATCCCTTTGACAATAAATACATGGTGAGTCTTTCATACCATGCCCGAGGAACTTGTTTGAGCCCGTATAACGCCTTTTTCAATTTGTAGACATACTCGGGATGATGAGGATCTTCAAAACCCTTTGGTTGAGCAACATACACTTCTTCATTAAGAATACCATTGAGGAAGGCACTCTTCATGTAACACCCGTAGAGAACGAAGACCCGACGTTATAGACTTTTAACAAAAATTGGCAATATCACGGCTAAAATTCTTTAAATCCGAAACCTGAAAAACATGAATTAAAACACAATTTAAACCCAATTAAATCTAACAAACCAAACGACAAAATATCAAACCCCAAAACATTTTAATTCAAAACAATATCTCCAAACCACCAACCAAATACATCAAAAATACCAAAACAACCAAAAAGTAACCATCACTCACAACTCCCCGAAAACCATGGTCGAGACGCCCAGACAACTGCCCATACCGGCACGCCCCGTGCATCTCTGACTGCTCCCAAGTCCAAGCTCACTCACTTAGCTCACTTGTAACCGCGTCGTTACCTACACCACAGAACACACACCCACACACACACACGTAAGCTTATGCTTAGCAAGTAGGGGATAACAATTATAAACATGCAGTTATGCTAATAAGTTTTGCCTGCATCGTTAGATGCTATAATTGCCTGCATCGAAGACCTGACGTATTTTAAATGTATTCTGGCACGTTTTCTGATATTTTCAAGGGTTCGTAAAACCTGAAATCGAGTCGAAAAGTTTAAGAAAAATTATTTTAAATGCCATTTTAACACGGGTTGAGTTAGCAAAGTACGTACCGAGCTGGGGCTGGTTCGGGGGCGTTACACTTCACGTCCATTTGATATAATTTGAACCTCATAACACATGCCGTGGCTAATAATAGACGAATAGACTCAAGGCGAGCAACTGGAGCAAATGTTTAATCAGAATCAACACCTTCAATCTGAGCATACCCTTGAGCAACTAATCGAGCCTTGTTCCGGGTAATATTACCAGCCTCGTCACTTTTATTCTTATATATCCACTTGGTACCAATGACATTCACATTGGGGGGGCATGATACCAAGTCCCAAACTTGATTTCGTTTGAATTGATCAAGTTCATCTTGCATAGCTCTAATCCAATATTCATCCAACAAGGCTTCTTTCACATTTTTGGGCTCAATTGATGATGTATAGCAAGCAAATTGAATCATTTCACGATAATTGACTCTCGATTTGTCCCTAGTTCGAACACCATCATTTAGACCTCCAATAATTTCATCTGCAAAATGATTTTTCTGGACACATGTGGATGGTTGTCGTTGATCCGAGGTAGTTACTTCATCAATTTGTGCATCCTGGTCCGTGACACTACTCGTGACATCGTCTGTAAAACTGGTTGAAACACCAAATTGTTCATCGTTTGAGATATTAGTTACGTCTTCTATGAGAGTATTAGTAGTTTCCAGAGAATCAACCACTTGAACATTTGTAGATTCCACGACATTTCGAGTCATTTTATTGTATACTCGATAAGCACGGCTATTTGCAGCATAACCCAAGAAAATAGCTTCATCACTCTTGGGGTCTAGTGTAACACCCGGTTTTATGGGTTTTTGGAATTTACGATATGTAGTGATGTTATTGTAAATATTATAAATTAATTCCATTTTTTTAAATGGAAGATTTTATTAGAACCCTAGAAATAAGTTAGAACAATGGGTGAAATAGAGAAATTTGGAGAAAATGGATCGATAGTGAACTAACGAACCATGAGAACAATTAAACTATATGGCAAAATGGTCATTCGGTAAGCTAATTTAACATAAAGTCACAAACCCCTCATTTCTCCCAACACTTCACGATTTCTTGTCCAGAACCCCACTTTTTTCCTCTCTGGCAATTTAGCTTCCAACGGCAATTCCTCAACGGTTTCTCCTCCAACCGATCAATTTTCTTCACGTTTTCTTCTCCAAACAGCATCCTAGGTAAGATTCGATGCTTTTGGACTGTTACTTTTCTATTTCTAGAGTTTAATCAGTTAGGGTTTCTGTAACACCCGTTTTTACGGGATTTTTAATATTTTGATGTATAATGGTTTTTTTTGTAAATATATCAAATTAAATCCGTTTTGTAAAAGAAAAGCGTTATTAGAATCTTAATAATTATATGGATTTTAATAAAATTTCGGGAATTTTTTGGGGTCGTAATGCTAATTACGAGGATTTTGCATTTCTCGTAATATAATGGATGTTTTAATAAAAATAGTAAACAAGGCCCGTTTTGCGAACAGACAGTTTTAATGAAGCCCAGATAATAAGTCGGAGTTATTGGTGAACTAAGAAAATTTAGAGAAAACCGAATCGTTAGTTAATTAACAAAACAAAGAACGAAACAAATAGAAAATCAAAGGAAGGGCAAAATGGTCATTTGACAAGTTAATTTTTAATAAAAATCACAATATCCCTCCTCCCTCCAAAACTCTTCGCGCGAACTCCCTCTCCCTCTCTGGCGATTTCTTTCCTTCCCGCGGCGATTCCTCACATCGGCGACCAACGCTCTTCCGAACAATCTCCATCCTTCACGTTTTCTCTTCCAATCCCGACCCTAGGTATGATTCTGTAGTTTTGGAAGGTTATTGTTCGGTTTTCACTAAGTTAAACAATTAGGGTTTCATTTAGGGTTTTGTGAAAAACGTGATTTATGGTTTAAAATCGATAGATATACCGTATTTATGAATATAATGAACGTATTGGTGGTTATTGGACGAAGTTAGTAGAATTATTGATGAATATTAGAGTTTGGTTGGATTGGAAGTTATGGAAAACTCTATTAATGGAGGTTTGTAATTTGCGAGCGCGAATTGCTCGATGAAATGCCCGAATGAGCTTAATTAGAGTTTTAGGAAAATTTCCTTTAGCTAGGAGTTTCGTTAGATTTCGGAATTCGATCTCCTAGGATCGATTTTAATAATGATTATTATGGATTGGCCTAGGTGAACAAAGCTCGTAGATGGAGCTCGGCTTTCTACGGACGACAAGTAACTTCTCGTGACTTACTGTGGCCGATTGGCCTACACCATAAGTTGATTTTGATGTTGAGCATTATTTGGTGATATTTATGTTTATATGCTTTGGTTGGGTAGTTTAGGGTTAGTTGTTTTGAAGGTTATGCTTGTATTGTTTTGATGGTATGCACGTTGTATGTTTATGTTACGCTTTTATTGTCATGCATCATCGTTTTACAAAGGTTATGAAAAATGAATTTATGCATGGATTTCACGAAAGAAAATGAAATGCGATGACTTAAATAGACGAATGAAAATGAGACGACTAAGATGACTTAAATGAGACGACTAAGATGACTGAAATGAGACGACTAAGACGACTGAAATGAGACGACTAAGACGACTGAAATGAGACGACTGAGACGACTTAAATGTGACGAATAACACGAACTGATAAATGAAATGAATGCACGAAAGTTTATGAAAGTTGCATACACATGTTCATGCATTGTTACTTACGTAGAATTTACTAAGATTTATTCTCATAGGTGTCTGTATGGTGTAGGTGATTTCGATACAGGTGAGGATGAGATCCCTCCACTCGAGGAATGAGCAGTTGAAGAATGATGGCCCGTGGGAGTGTGCTGAGCAGTCGGTGTTTATTTTGACCTGTGGAGACGTAAGTATGTGTTTTGGGAAATTGATAGATAGATGTATTAACGTTTTGACGTTTTGGTAAAATTAATTTATAAAATGTTTTGTTAAGGCTTTTATCTGGATTTCAGGGAACTGCTTGGAGTTTTATTTTAAACAGGGGAAATTGTTTAGTTTTTTTAAAACAGATCCACGTAGTTAGTATTCGTGAAAACTTATTTTGTTTTAAACACCTTTCGAGTCGGTATGAGTGATATTTTGAAAGATGTGCGAGTATCGGGTGAAATTATGTTGAAATGCATTGTGGTGATGTATGTAGTATTTAGAGGTAATTTGAGGAAGAAAATAGAAGTATAATTGTGCAGGGAATAAAAGAGAGAGAAGCAGACTCTCTGGAATTTCGGGTTCCAAAGAGATTGCTGATCGATCGCCTAAGGAGGCGATCGATCAGCATGAATGGTTGGCACTCTCTGGAAAAAGCAAAAAAGTCATCGTCCATAGTCACGTGGACAAATAAGTCCCGTGGACAAATAAGTCACGTGGACGATTGTGGACGAATAGGTCTAGTGGATGATAACGTCGTCCACGGTCTCCGTTGACCACAGTCGCTGACTTCGTCGTCCACGAAGCCTTCAATCTTTATTGTCCACTATGCCTTCTGACTTCGTCGTCCACGAAGCCTTCAGTCTTTATTGTCCACGATGTCTTCTAACTTTGTCGTCCACGAAGCCATCAGCTTCTGTCGTTCACGTCTGCCTTCTGTTCTGTTATCCAAACCCGATAGAATGAAAAGTTGTCTTCCACTGTTCAAACTGAAGAAACTCGAGAGGAATTATTGACTTCACACCCTTATGCATTCTGCTACTTTTAAGTTTTAAATTTTATAAACTGATTTCCTATGTTTCTCTAAATGATTTTAAATGAGTTTCAATTTCGAATTAACGTCATTAGGTTTACTTAGGAAAAAATAATAATAGTAATAATAATAATATGGGAAAATTAGGAACAGTGTTAGGGGACGCTACAGTTTCGCTGATGATGTTGGCGAAACTATCGGGTCTCCCTAGAAAATGTTAAGCTATAGCATTTGAGGCTCTCGAGGGAAGAAGTAGAGTTTTTATTGAAAGTGGAGTTGTTTGATGAATTTATGTTAAAATCTGGAAGTAAAAATGAGTAGAAACTCCCTTAATGGGGGTTTAGAATATGTTGAGCTCGGATTGCTCGATAAAACGCCCGAGAAAAGAGTATTGTGGTATTAGGAGATACCCTTTAATTAGGGGTTTTGCAAGTCTTCGAAATTTGATTGTTTAGGCTCGGTTTTAATGCCGTGTATTGTGGATTGGCTTAGGTGAACAAAGTTCAAGGATGGAGCTCGGTGTGCTAAGGACAACAGGTAAGTTTTCATGACTTACTGTGGCCGATTGGCGTACACCATATGTCAGTTTTGTTGGTCGAGGATTGTTGAGGTGAAATGTATGTTTTATGTTTTTGTTGGGTAGCTTAAGTTTAGTTGTTTTTATAAGGTATGTTTATGCTGTTTTGATGGTATTCCTACTGTTTATGTTTATGTTATGCGTTAAATTGCTCATGCATCATTGTTTTACAAAATGTCATGGAAAACAGATTTATGCATAGTTTTCATGAGAAAGAAAAAGTAAGGACTGAATGAAAGAAAAGTATCACAGTAAACAACGCATGGTGGTTATCGGGGAGAGGTTCAGACCTGGCGTTTCGTGGTGAGCGGGTCTTCCTCCTTTCAAATGGTGTGAGCCATCTACCTGCTTGATGTGCTTTATCCATTTGACTGGTTAAGTCCCGATAACCAAAAACTGACACTGACCGATAAATGAAATGAAATGACGTGGACGGCCTTCATAAAAGTTGCATATACATGTTCATGAATTGGCATTTATGGAACTTATTGAGTCTTTAGCTCATAGAATGTCTTTATGGTGTAGGTGATCTCGATCAAGGTGAGGAAAATGTTCCTCCACCCGAGGAAAAAGTTGATTGAAGGAACATGCCTGTGGGAGTGCACTGTGCAGTCGGTGCCTTTTGACCCGTGGGAGCCAAGGATAAGTATTTTGAGTATTTTGGGATGTGCTCGGGCTGAGGGGTGTTTAGTTAGGAAAAATGTAGTCATTGATGAATTGTGTCTGTTTTATGAGTATATGATGTCAACCGAAATGAAGGAGTGAATTTCCAGAGAGGAAGTTAAGCTCTCTGGAAATCTGTTAAGTTTTTGGTAAAGGAACGTCGACCGATTAGAAGGAATAAAGTCCAGGAAGTGTTAAGTTCTCTGGAAAATGGGGTTGAGAAGTCGACCCCTGAAAGTAAGTAATTCGGTCGAGATGTTGTCCAAAGTGGTGAAATCGTCCAAAATATGGATGTCGTCCAGAGTGGTGACATCGTCCAAAGTATGGATATCGTCCAAAGTATGGATGTCGTCCAGAGTTGTGACATCATCCAAGGTATGGATGTCGTCTAGATTGGTGACATCGTCCAAAGTATGGATATCGTCCAAAGTATGGATGTCGTCCAGAGTGATGACATCGTCCAGAGTGGTGACATCGTCCAAAGTATGGATGTATGGATGTCGTCCAGAGTGTTGACATCGTCCGAAGTTTGGATGTGGTCCAAAGTGGTAACATCGTCCAGAGTATGGACTTCGTCTGATTATGTGGACGATAACGTCGTCCGATTATGTGGACGAATGAGTTGCTACCTGGGTGAATTTAATTCCCCGTCTTTTTTATGAACATCGACCGATCTCCTTGCAGAGGCAACGTCGACCCCCACTGTTTAAATTGAAGAAACCCGAGAGAAGTTAAGTGTTATTTCTTTCGATCACTGTTCAAATTGATGAAACCCGAGAGGAATAAGGTGTCGTTCCCCCTGTTATGCTAAAGTTTAACAATTGCCAATAAGTTTAATTTAATAGGAATTTCCATAGGCAAATAGTCTTTCACTAATTGGGGTTAATTACCACTATGCATGTATGATTAAATAAGTTAAGTTAGACCCTAAATGACGATAGATATAGATTGCATGCGAAGCCCATTCTCTAATGAATGAAAGTGAGTGAACGAAAAGGAAATAAAATGAATAATGAATGCAAAAAATGAAAATGGAAAAAATTGTATGAGAATGGGCGAGGGTAATATGCAAGTCCAAGTATAAGGATGAATTAAAAAGTTTTAAAATTTTATGCGATTTTTGGTATAGTTAAAAAGGGTAAATTATAGGTCATTACATTTATGGTATCAGAGCCTCCGGGTTTTAAAATCGGTTCTGTAGACTGCTCGACTGCACAGCCACTACGCGGATATGCTTCTTCAACTGTAAGTATGTTTCTAAGATTTCTTTGTTTTAGTTTCTTAGAGTTATTGTTTCTAACTTGTATAGGTTTACAAAATGGTGCGTCGAGGGAACGATAGGGATGAGAGAGATGACACGATAGACCAGTTGAGAGAATTTATAGATCAACAATCCCAACACTTAGAACGACAGGCTCAACATATGGAAAGACAGTCTCAACTGCTTGATACGCTTACTAACCGTGAGGGCAATAAAACTCAGGAGGTGGCGGCTTCTAGTAACCATGGAATGGAGAGGTTTCAGAAATTACGGCCTCCAATTTTAATGGACAATCGTCGGACCCCTCTAGTGCTGAGAAGTGGGTTCAAACCATAGAAGATATGTTTGAGTATGCTAAGATCGAGGACGGGGAGAAAGTTAGGTGCGCTACCTTCCATTTGGCTCTGGATGCCCGTTTTTGGTGGGATATGATCAAAGCAACCATAGATATAACCGTGATGAGTTGGGAGCGGTTTAAAGCCATATTTTATGACAAATACTTTAGCCATACAGTACGGGAGGCCAAAATGATGGAGTTTATGCAACTGTAACAGGCTGGCTCAGTTGCCGAGTACGTTAGAAAGTTTGAGGCTCTATCCCAGGGTCGCACCACACCAGGTCAGTGTTAATGAGGACAAGGTGCGTCGGTTTATGCAAGGTCTAAGTCAGTAGACCCGAAAAAGTGTCATCATAGCAGGGGTGTGGAATGTGCCCTATGCGGAGATTATGGCGAGAACGCTAGAGATTGAGGCCGTTGAACCAACTTAAGTTAAACTGAGGGAGCCAACTAAAGGGTTCTTTCTGGAGATACAGCCTCGACCTCATAATAGGGGCTAGCAACCGAGAGGACAGCCACAATAACAACAAAGAGGTACTAAGAGGCCCTACGATGGTAAGAACGACCAAACCAAGGGGAAACAGGTACAGGGGGGCTACCCAAAAGCTGTTATGTTCGAAATGCCAGAAGGAACACTTTGGCACTTGTAAGATGGGCATGAATCAGTATTACAGGTCTTGGGAGATAGGCCATTACGCTCAGAATTGCCCAAGAAGGGCTACCGATCATAGAAGAGTGACCCCGAAAATTTTTTCTTTCATCGAGCCCAGCGACATTGATGATGAGGCTCAACCCTCCGTTATTGCAGGTACCATCTTATCACCAGAGTGGCAGTATTTTCCTTGATAGACACGGGTTCTACGCACTCGTTTATTTCCACTGCATGCGTAGCTAGACTGAAGATAGTGCATGAGTTAGCAGAGTACGAGTATCGAGTAATGCTGCCTTCAGGAGCATTTATGCAGTCGGATCACATCTTCCAGGGCAATGTCATCTATGTGGGGAATAACACTCTTTATGCCTGGTTGATAGTTATGGGCATAGAGCGGTATGATTTAATTTTGGGAATGGATTGACTGTCTCGCCACTTCGCCACCATCGACTGCTGATCCGGGTTGGTAACTTTTCGGCTCTCGGGTAAAGAGGAGTTCGCTTACCAGGCAATGAATAGGTTGAATGGGTTACCTACTTCCTATTCGATGAAGGTCAAAGAGCAGTTTAGAGGCGAATGCTCAGTTTATCTGGCTACATTGGTTGATACTCAGTTGCTCAACGGGGTAAAACTAGAGGACCTTCCAGTAGTTAGAGAATTCTCTGAGATCTTCCTCGACGATCTTCCTGGATTTCCACCGGACAGGGAGATCAAGTTTACTATTGATGTTTATCCAGGCTCCGGGCCTATATCAAAGAATCCGTACAGACTGGCACCTGCTGAACTAAAGGAACTGAAGTCTCAATTAGAAGAGTTATTAGACAAGGGGTTCATTCGACCCAGCTTTTCTCCTTGGGGTGGTGCGCCAGTGCTGTTCGTTAAGAAAAAGGACGGAACTCTCAGGATGTGTGTTGGTTCTTGAGATTTAAATAAATTAACAGTGAAGAATAAGTATCCGCTGCCCCGGATTGATGACCTGTTAGACCAACTGCAGGGTGCCCGAGTGTTTTCGAGGATTGACCTACGCTCGGGTTATTATCAGTTGAAGGTCTGAAGGGATGATATATAGAAAATGGCATTTCGCACGAGGTATGGGCATTACGAATTCCTTGTTATGTCTTTTGGACTTATGAATGCCCCTGCAACGTTTATGGATTTGATGAACCGTGTTTTTAAGGAGTATCTAGACAAGTTTGTCGTTGTTTTCATTGATGACATCTTGATCTATTAAAAGACAAAGGAAGTGTAACGACCCGAGCTGGGTCAAGGCAAATTACATAACTTCATGACTTGATTTATACCTTTACACGTAAAACTAAGGATTTATCGTTTTTACATTATAAAGAAAACTCGTGGACATTTAATTCGGGCAACAACTAGATGTTCCGAGGAGATTGATACCTCAAACTCCCAGAATTCAAATCTTTCATATATCGGACATCATATTAGTCCTCAGAATTGGACGACATAAATCAGGTAACAATCTTGTTCGCAAGATCGATCAACTTTATAGTCCACGGACTACTTTGCCATTTTCGTCCACTGACTGTATATACGCTATCGCTCTCTGATCATGTGACTTCATCATCCACAGACTACATAGATTTATTGTCCACGTGGCCGTTGATGTTCTGCCTTAACTTGTTGGCACACCATGCAAGACTCCACATACTTAGCTACATCCCTCTTTAGATTCGGCCACCAATAGTGTAGCTTCAAGTCTCGGTACATCTTGGTATTGCCTGGATGTACTGAGAAAGGAGACGAGTGTACCTCGGTTAAGATTAACTTCTATAACTCCCCATCGATAGGGACGTACCAACGATCTCTAAATTTCAAAATCCCATCCTTTGAATAGGTGAACACAGAAGAAGCGTCCGACAATTTGCTCACAATGTCGTCCTTCTCTTTCGAATCCTTCATTTGAGCCTCTTTGATTCTATCTATTATAGTTGGTCGAATGGTTAAATCTCAGAGTAAGGCTGACAGCTCAGGAACTATTTCTGTAACACCCGGTTTTGACGAGTTTTCAGTTTTTCATATATGGATGGCATTATCGTAAACATGTCAAATTGAGACCGTTTTGTAAACAGGAAGTTTTATTGGAACCCTATAAATGAATTGGAGTATCTAGAGAAATAAGAGAATTTTTAGTGAGATAATGCTGATTTACGAGTTTTGATATGTCTCGTAAAATAAAGGGTATTTTCATAAATAAGTGAAATATGTCCGTTTTGCGAATCGAAAACTTTAATGGAACCCTTATGGTTAATGTGAATTTTAGAAGAAATATGGGAATTTAAGAAATTCAAATCGAGGAGTAACGCTCAATTTCCCTTTTTAACCCTATAGCGGTTTAATTCGTAAAAATAGTAAATTAAATCCGTTTGACGAACGGAAAGTTTTATTAGAGCCTTAGTAATTAATGAAGATTTTTAGAGAAATAAGAAATTTTAGAGAATCTAGATCGATAGGATAAATCACGAAATGGATAGAGTATTATGATGAAGGGCAAACTTGTCTTTTTCTACAATTTAATTAATAAAAAACAGGGCAAAGCCCTTCTTCTCCCTCAACGCAAATTCCAGAAAGGAATTGCTTCCCCTCTCTTGGCGACTTCAAGCTTCTCCATGGCGACGAGCTTCAATCGGCCGGTTCCTCCACTCCGATCATCAAACGTTCTTCACGTTTTCTTTTCCCCTCGCGATTCTAGGTAAGTCTCTAGCATTTTTCGGCTTTAGTTCTCGACTTTTAGAGATTTAAACATTTAGGGTTTCGTATGGATTTCGTAAAAATAGCCGGGTTTTGTTAGAATAGGTTATTTATCGCTTTATTGATGATTATTGAGCATTATTGGATGGATTGGGTTGATGATTTAAATGTGCAAACTGGAAAATGCAGGGCAGCTTCGGTTTTTTTTTATTTTCTGCCGTTTATTGGGTTTGGTTTTTGATAAATGAATAGGTCTATGTTAAACTAGACATTGTACGGATTCTATGACATTTTGAATTATTGAATTCGACTGTGTGTACGATTTATGGTGAATTTTCGAAGTTGGACAAAAAGTAAGGATTTAAAAACAGAGCAGTTTCGGTTTTAGTTTTTCTGCCAGTATATGTGAATGGCTTTTGACAAATGAGTTTCACCATTAGAAAGTAGACATTCTAAGGAGTCCATAGCAACTTGAATCACTCGATTTCGTTAAGAATTGATTTAGTTATGAATTTTCGAAGTTGTTGTGTAAAAACTGGAGAATTACCGCGGTCAGTTCGATTTTTGATTTTCTGGCAGTTAACTGAGTTAGTTTTATTGCAAATGGACTCCACCATGTTAAACTAGACGTTTTAAGGATTCTAAAGCATATTGAATCATCGAATTCGGGTGAGTATACGAAAAGTTATGAATTTTCAAAGTTTGAGTAAAATAGTAAAACGAAAATTCGGGACAGGTTACTATTCTGATGCTTTTGACCCTCCTTTCGATTTTAGCTTGTCAAACTGTTTTAATGGGGTAAAATAGACATTTTAATGAATCTATGGGCTTTGGAATCGAAGCGTTTCGATATGTATAGAATTAGTTATGGATTTTTAAAGTTAGTATAAAGTATTGTGATATAATCCAAAAATTCTGGTGTGCGTTTTAAGTGTTTGATTTTGAAATGCTTCATTTAAAGCGCCACACATGTTTATGTTCTTGTTGGATTAGATGGCTTGGAATTGTTGATGTTCGGTTTTAAAACTAATTATATTGAGATGTTTCGATTGGAGATATTGATTTTTTTAGTTGATGTGCTTTAGGTTTCAAGTTACAAAAAGAGATTCGTCAAGCTAAATTCATTTGCTAAGGACCCAAGGTAAGTCTCTGTGACTTGTTTGGCCATCTGGCCTACACCGTACGAATCGAGTCGATCGAGGATATTTGAGATGCATTTGGGTAGTTTGGAACGGGTAGTTAGAATTACGTTTTGTTAAGTCGTTAACTGTTAGTTTAATATTGGATGTTTTTACTTGCTTTAATTATTGTATTGAGCACGTTCATGCATCGTTTTCTAAGCACGCATGCAAAATGAATTTCAAAGCGTTTTACACAGAAAAAAGGTAAGCAAAGTACGTAATTGAACAACAGAGACAGTCATGCCTGGTGCGGTGGTTCAGGGATGGCTGTCGAAGGAAGCATGCTTTCCTCCCGTGTTAGATCCGAAGGGCTATCCAATCGCGGGATGTGCCGCTCCTATCTAACAAGAGTGAAGCCCCGGGTGACACATAGACACAGAAACAAAGAAATAGAGAAATGAAAAGAATGCAGAGTTTCAAAAGAACATAGCATAGCATAGCATACATTTGCATTCACATAGATTTACTGAGCCTCTAGCTCACGTGTTTAATTCTATGGTATAGGTGACATTGAGACAGGTGAGGAAGGCATCCCTTCGCCTGATGTATGAGCATGTTGAAGGAGGAGGCCCGTGGGAGTGCGCTGGCAGTCGGGGCGTGATTTTGACCCGTGGGGACTTAGGTAAATGTTTTGGGATTCAATGGATAGAATATAGAAAATTGTATAGATAAATATTTAGGATGTCTGGATTTGGATTGTATTTTGTTATGTTTTCGATGTTTTTCAAACAGTGGGAATGTTCAACTTTTAAACGGAACCATGCGGTTCGTTTTCATGAAATCGATTTCATTTTAAATTGTGTTTTGAGTTGGTGAATAGGTGATTGATAGCGGCGAAAACGTATGTGTGAAATAGTGTTATTGTATAGAAGTGTGTTATGAAATTTTCAAAGATGTTTGATGAAAGAAAGAAAAAAAAAAGGGAGTTGTGTGTTTTGTGTTGTATGTGTGATTTTGTTGTGTGCTAAGGGGTGAGCGAGAAAGGCAGGGCAAGAGGGAGGCGACGGGTCGCAGAATGAGGGGAGTTGGAACGCAGAACTCTCTGGTTTTCCAGAGAGTTTGGCGACTGTGCGCGGGTAGAGAGGCGCTCGGTCGGTTTAGGGAGTCGAGATTCACGTTCTGGAAGCAGAACGTGAACCGACCAAACGCTTGAGGTTAAGCGTTCGGGCGGCTGTGCAAGGGGCGCCTGAACGCTTAACGTTAAGCGTTCGGTCGCCTATGCTTTTGGGGTGATTTGTCTCTTCTGCCCACCTCCCTTCAGTCGATTGATTTTTAATAGTTTCAGTTATTTTTAATAATTGATTTAAGTAATTTCTATTAGTTTTCAAACGATTTGGGATTTTTAATTTCAATTCCGATTTCGACTTCGATTTTAAAAGTTTTATTTCCGCTCAAAGGTAGGTTTAAAGTGTTTAGTATATAAAAAAATATATATATACGAGGAATTAAGGGTTACGGGTAAGGGTCGTCACAGTTATGGTATCAGAGCCCCCGGGTTTTAAAAACGGTTCTGTAGACTGCACGACTGCTCAGCCACTACGCGGACATCCTTCATCAACTGTAAGTACGTTTAATTGCTTTATTTAAATTCGATTTCTTAGGATTATTTGTTTAATTTTATAGGAGATATAAAATGGTCCGTGATAGAGACGTTAGGGACGAAGCTCTGGATGGGCTGAAGGATCTGCTCGATCGTCAGGCCCAACATATAGACCGACAAGCTCAGCATATAGATAGGCAAATTCGACAGATCGAGATATTGACCAACCGGGAAAGCCCAAGGACCCAAGGAGTGGTCGCTCCCAATAATCGTGGTACAAAGAGGATGGGCAGAGAGGAAACCAAACAAAACCCACACAAGCGCGTACAAGGAACTTCTAGGAAACCTTTGTGTTCCGGATGCCAGAAGGAGCACTATGGTGATTGTAGATTGGGCACAGATAAGTGCTTTCGATGTGGTGTGATTGGCCACTATGTCAAGGATTGCCCGAGGAAGGGCAGGTACCAATCGGGTGGAGACCAGAAAAATGCTACATCAAATATGCTTGCCCTGACTGGAGAAAAGGAAACTGCCCAACCTTCAACCATTTCAGGTAGAGTTTTGTCTTACAGTTAATTAGGTTAAAACATTAGAGTGGAGATGTAGAATAAGAATTTGATTGTAACAATTGCACGATAGACTAAAATAGGAGTTGTGTAAGAAGGGTTCCTAGGTGAGCTTCGACGAAAAGACTGTAGGTTGAATACAGGACGACATAGACCTTATGGAAAGAGAGTTATACGGTAATAGGAGTAGTCCGACTTAACCATAGGAGGTTGTACAGTTAGAGTTTAGTTACTGCTAGAGGGATACTTGCATACCCTAGATCCATGAGAAGGTGAATGTATCTAGACTAAAACCCCATCAAAGAACTCAACTTAGCTTTATTGTTGAGAAGATAAGGGAGTGGCTATTATAGCTGTAGTTTTGGAGGACGTAGTAAACCAATACAAGTCATGGACGTAAGATCTGAGTATTGTGTAGGAATGTTCATACTGACAAATAGAAGCGAAGAAAGTAAGTGATCTAATTGAAGTTGGGAGCTTAATGAATCTTAAGGCAATAAAGAGTCAAGGTTATACAAAGGGTAAGATTTTAGAATTTGAGGGAATGTGAATTTATGATGTAGACTTATCTACAACAAGTTTGCTAACAAGAAAATCGTTGGATAAAACGTTGCAAGAGAATAAAGTAAAATATTTAGAACCCTGACTATGAGAAACGAAAGAGGGTAAACCATTTAGTAACTTCGAAGGGATCCTAGTGAGATATTAGGAATAAGTGCAGGGGGTCGTTGGATTAAACGAAGGGTTAAGATTGGAAGTCTAGTATAGTGTTTTAAAGTCGGGTGATTGTGAAATTCGCGACTTATCGAATAAGAAGAACGGGGAATTACTCAGGAGATATGTAAGTACCCTTAGAATCGATCCTAAGTTGGAAGAGTCTCAAAGGTTCGACTTACATTTGACAAGTCAATGCCAATGAATACATAAATGACTTAAGGTTAGAATTAATAATTGAAGCGAACCAATGGCAAAACCTAAGGACTTGACAGTACATAGAGTCAATGAAGACTTAAGTTGGACAAATGAGTGCAATGTAGGTAATATGAGAATTTCAGTTAAGAACCTAACATGG
This sequence comes from Begonia masoniana, assembly GCA_022432975.1. Classification (NCBI taxonomy): domain Eukaryota; kingdom Viridiplantae; phylum Streptophyta; class Magnoliopsida; order Cucurbitales; family Begoniaceae; genus Begonia; species Begonia masoniana. The sequence goes on from CM039513.1 coordinate 19,533,361, forward strand.
AAGCTCGTAGAGGTAACTTAGAAGGGAATGCGATGTTTATAGGATTTTATTCATAAAGGAACGAGGATTTTAAGAGAACAGCGACGTTAGCACCAATTGGACTTGTTGAAACCTTGAGGTATTCTGATGATTTAGGTTGCAAGGTATAGCAATGGGAACCTGGTTGAGAAGCCTACACTGAAATAGTCGCCAATAATTGGCGAGTTGTTCAAGAAGACATGTGACCAAAGAGTACTAGAGATAAAATAGTTTATAAGGGTTTATTACTAGAGAAAATTTAGAAATTTGAATTCGCATGCGTTCCGACTACGAATAGATCCGATGAATTTAAGCAGAAGTTTGAGTTATAGCCCCGGAGTTGGTAGAAATCTTTAGACGATGTTGATCTAGCTGATGTTAGGAAGTTTAAGTATAGCTATGATTTAAGAAAATAGCTAAGGAAAATCGTCAATTCAAGGCCTTGTGGTAAGTTTCGACCGAGGAAACCTAAAAATAGGACCAAATTAAATGAGTTAGAAGGTTTAACCTATGAGTGATAGAGTGAAGATCAATGCATGCGTAAATTATTTAGGTGCATGGATATGCAATGTGGTTATTTGAGTTGGAGACTTAAGGATCTGATAGCACGCGATGCATAATTCGAGGCGTTGTTAACCAAATCAAAAATAGCGAATGCGGTTATGGGCTAATGATGCATCATCGAGTTCAGGAGCTTTGGTTCAGAACCATAGAGGTTGACCCCAAGTGTGATAGGATTAGAATTCTTAAGGAGAGATACGAGTTTTGGAGAGATAGAAGGAAGAGGCTCTAGAGGAACGGGACGATAGTAAATTGAAGAATAAGGCCGTAAGACAAAATACAATAATATCGAGGACTATAAGTTAAGTCAAATTTTGGGGACAAAATTTCAATTAAGGTGGGTAGAATGTAACACCCGGTTTTGACGGGTTTTCAATTTTTCGTATATGGATGGCATTATCGTAAATATGTCAAATTGAGACCGTTTTGTAAATAGGAAGTTTTATTGGAACCCTATAAATGACTTGGAGTATCTAGAGAAATAAGAGAATTTTTAGTGAGATAATGTTGATTTACGAGTTTTGATATGTCTCGTAAAATAAAGGGTATTTTCATAAATAAGTGAAATATGTCCGTTTTGCGAATCGAAAACTTTAATGGAACCCTTATGGTTAATGTGAATTTTAGAAGAAATATGAGAATTTAAGAAATTCAAATCGAGGAGTAACGCTCAATTTCCCTTTTTAACCCTATAGCGGTTTAATTCGTAAAAATAGTAAATTAAATCCGTTTGACGAACGGAAAGTCTTATTAGAGTCCCTAGTAATTAATGAAGATTTTTAGAGAAATAAGAAATTTTAGAGAATCTAGATCGATAGGATAAATCACGAAATGGATAGAGTATTATGATGAAGGGCAAACTTGTCTTTTTCTACAATTTAATTAATAAAAAAAAGGGCAAAGCCCTTCTTCTCCCTCACACAAATTCCAGAAAGGAATTGCTTCCCCTCTCTTGGCGACTTCAAGCTTCTCCACGGCGACGAGCTTCAATCGGCCGGTTCCTCCACTCCGATCATCAAACGTTCTTCACGTTTTCTTTTCCCCTCGCGATTCTAGGTAAGTCTCTAGCGTTTTCCGGCTTTAGTTCTCGACTTTTAGAGATTTAAACATTTAGGGTTTCGAATGGATTTCGTAAAAATAGCCGGGTTTTGTTAGAATAGGTTATTTATCGCTTTATTGATTGTTATTGAGCATTATTGGATGGATTGGGTTGATGATTTAAATGTGCAAACTGGAAAATGCAGGGCAGCTTCGGTTTTTTTTTATTTTCTGCCGTTTATTGTTTTTTGTTTTTGATAAATGAATAGGTCTATGTTAAACTAGACATCGTAAGGATTCTATGACATTTTGAATTATTGAATTCGGATGTGTGTACGATTTATGGTGAATTTTCGAAGTTGGACAAAAAGTAAGGATTTAAAAACAGAGCAGTTTCGGTTTTAGTTTTTCTGCCAGTATATGTGAATGGCTTTTGACAAATGAGTTTCACCATTAGAAAGTAGACATTCTAAGGAGTCCATAGTAACTTGAATTTCTCGATTTCGTTAAGAATTGATTTAGTTATGAATTTTCGAAGTTGTTGTGTAAAAACTGGAGAATTACCGCGGTCAGTTCGGTTTTTGATTTTCTGGCGTTAACTGAGTTAGTTTTCTTGCAAATGGACTCCACCATGTTAAACTAGACGTTTTAAGGATTCTAAAGCATATTGAATCATCGAATTCGGGTGAGTATACGAAAAGTTATGAATTTTCAAAGTTTGAGTAAAATAGTAAAACGAAAATTCGGGACAGGTTACTATTCTGATGCTTTTGAACCTCCTTTCGATTTTAGCTTGTCAAACTGTTTTAATGGGGTAAAATAGACATTTTAATGAATCTATGGGCTTTGGAATCGAAGCGTTTCGATATGTATAGAATTAGTTATGGATTTTTAAAGTTAGTATAAAGTATTGTGATATAATCCAAAAATTCTGGTGTGCGTTTTAAGTGTTTGATTTTGAAATGCTTCATTTAAAGTGTCACACATGTTTATGTTCTTGTTGGATTAGATGGCTTGGAATTGTTGATGTTCGGTTTTAAAACTAATTATATTGAGATGTTTCGATTGGAGATATTGATTTTTTTAGTTGATGTGCTTTAGGTTTCAAGTTACAAAAAGAGATTCGTCAAGCTAAATTCATTTGCTAAGGACCCGAGGTAAGTCTCTGTGACTTGTTTGGCCATCTAGGCCTACACCGTACGAATTGAGTCGATCGAGGATATTTGAGATGCATTTGGGTAGTTTGGAACGGGTAGTTAGAATTACGTTTTGTTAAGTCGTTAACTGTTAGTTTAATATTGGATGTTTTTACTTGCTTTAATTATTGTATTGAGCACGTTCATGCATCGTTTTCTAAGCACGCATGCAAAATGAATTTCAAAGCGTTTTACACAGAAAAAAGGTAAACAAAGTACGTAATTGAACAACAGAGACAGTCACGCCGGGTGTGGTGGTTCAGGGATGGCTGTCGAAGGAAGCATGCTTTCCCCCCGTGTTAGATCCGAGGGGCTATCCAATCGCGGGATGTGCCGCTCCTATCTAACGAGAGTGAAGCCCCGGGTGACACATAGACACAGAAACAAAGAAACAGAGAAATGAAAAGAATGCAGAGTTTCAAAAGAACATAGCATAGCATAGCATACATTTGCATTCACATAGATTTACTGAGACTCTAGCTCACGTGTTTAATTCTATGGTGTAGGTGACATTGAGACAGGTGAGGAAGACATCCCTTCGCCTGATGTATGAGCATGTTGAAGGAGGAGGCCCGTGGGAGTGCGCTGGCAGTCGGGGCGTGATTTTGACCCGTGGGGACTTAGGTAAATGTTTTGGGATTCAATGGATAGAATATAGAAAATTGTATAGATAAATATTTAGGATGTCTGGATTTTGATTGTATTTTGTTATGTTTTCGATGTTTTTCAAACAGTGGGAATGTTCAACTTTTAAACGGAACCATGCGGTTCGTTTTCATGAAATCGATTTCGTTTTAAATTGTGTTTTGAGTTGGTGAATAGGTGATTGATAGCGGGGTAAACGTATGTGTGAAATAGTGTTATTGTATAGAAGTGTGTTATGAAATTTTCAAAGATGTTTGATGAAAGAAAGAAAAAAAAAAGGGAGTTGTGTGTTTTGTGTTGTATGTGTGATTTTGTTGTGTGCTAAGGGGTGAGCGAGAAAGGCAGGGCAAGAGGGAGGCGACGGGTCGCAGAATGAGGGGAGTTGGAACGCAGAACTCTCTGGTTTTCCAGAGAGTTTGGCGACTGTGCGCGGGTAGAGAGGCGCTCGGTCGGTTTAGGGAGTCGAGATTCACGTTCTGGAAGCAGAACGTGAACCGACCGAACGCTTGAGGTTAAGCGTTCAGGCGGCTGTGCAAGGGGCGCCTGAACGCTTAACGTTAAGCGTTCGGTCGCCTATGCTTTTGGGGTGATTTGTCTCTTCTGCCCACCTCCCTTCAGTCGATTGATTTTTAATAGTTTCAGTTATTTTTAATAATTGATTTAAGTAATTTCTATTAGTTTTCAAACGATTTGGGTTTTTTAATTTCAATTCCGATTTCGACTTCGATTTTAAAAGTTTTATTTCCGCTCAATGGTAGGTTTAAAGTGTTTAGTATATAAAAAAATATATATATATACGAGGAATTAAGGGTTACGGGTAAGGGTCGTTACAATTTCCAATTCAAACTTCTGAACTTCAGTCTTCAAGGGTACTGACATAGCTGATATTGCGGGCCGCATCGTCGATGACATCCTGCTTAGTGCATCGGCTACATCAATGGCCTTACTCGGGTGGTACTTAATTTCAAAATCATAATCCTTAACAAATTCCAGCCAACGTCTTTGTATCATGTTTAATTCCTTTTGAGTAAAGAGATATTTCAAACTTTTATGGTCTGAAAATACCACGCACTGCTGACCGTATAGGTAGTGCCGCCAAATCTTTAGTACAAAAACTACGGCAGCTAACTCCAAATCGTGAGTGGGGTAATTCTGTTCATAACCTTTCAGCTGCCTGGAAGCATACGCTACAATCTTGCCCTCTTGCATTAACACACACCCCAATCCAATCTTAGATGCGTCACAATAAACACTAAATTTTCCTTCTTCAATTGGAAGTACCAATAGAGGTGCTGTTGTTAACTTATGCTTCAGCGTTTGGAAGCTGTTCTCACAAGCTTCTGTCCACAAGTACTTGATGTCTTTCTTTGTTAAACCCATTAGAGGCTTGGCTATCATCGAAAATCCCTTGATGAACTTCCTGTAATAGCCTGCCAATCCAAGGAAACTACGAACTTCATTGGCATTCCTCAGTTGTGGCCAATCTTTCACCGCTTGTATTTTAACTGGATCAACGAAAATGCCTTCAGCAGAGATGACGTGACCTAGAAAGGTAACTCTATCTAGCCAGAATTCGCACTTAGAGAATTTGGCATATAACTGCTGCTGTCTTAGAGTTGCCAGAACGATCTTCAAGTGTTCCGTGTGTTCATCTTTAGTCCGTTAATAAATCAGAATATCGTCTATAAATACAATCACAAATTTGTCCAAATAATCCCAAAATACCTAGTTCATCAAGTCCATGAAGGCTTCGGGTGCGTTTGTCAATCCAAACGACATCACGAGAAATTTGTTATGTCCATATCGGGTTTTGAACGCTGTCTTAGGTACATCCTCAGCCTTGACTTTTAACTGGTAATAGCCCGAGCGTAAGTCAATTTTTGAAAACACCTTAGCTCCTTGAAGTTGGTCAAACAGATCATCAATTCGGGGCAATGGGTATTTATTCCTGATTGTCAACTTTTTCAATTCTCTATAATCTATGCACATTCTAAGAGATCCGTCTTTCTTCTTAACAAATAGGACAGGTGCACCCCAGGGTGAACAACTAGAGCGTATGAAGCCCTTGTCTACCAGCTCCTGTAACTGAGTTTTTAGTTCCTTCAATTCAACCGGTGCCATACGATATGGATTCTTAGACACCGGTGAGGCTCCGGGATAAGTGTTGATTACAAACTCGATTTCTCTATCAGGCGGTAACCCCGGCAGTTCATCCAAGAATACCTCAGGAAAATCTCGAACTAAGAGAACATCTTGGAGTTTCAGCTTATCCTTTTCTCGTATATCAATTACACTAGCTAGGTAACTAATACATCCATTTTTTAATAACTGTCTAGCTACCAACGAAGATATAATTGACATCTTGCTTGTTTTTGGAATATCTTGGAAAGAATCCCAGTCTCCGTTCGGGGGTCGGAATTCTATTAAACTGGTCCTACAACTTATCGTAGCGTAATGTCTGAACAACCAATTCATTTCCAAAATGACTTCGTACCCCTTCATATCGATTATGATCAGTTCTACATATAACTTCTTATCTCCTACTGACACAATATCCCCCTTAACTACCTGTTCTGAATGTAAGGACCCTCCTACGGTAACATGATATTATAAGACCTATCAGCTGGCAAGAACCATATATTATGCTTGCATACAAACGTGGTTGCTACAAAGGAATGAGTGGCCCCCGTATCTATAAACGTGTATGCAGATTCACCACAAATCATAATTGTACCTGTTATAACCGTATGCTGTACTACATCTTCATCTTCCATTTGAGGAAAGACTCTAGGCGCTACCCTTGCTCGGTTTGTATTCGGTGGCAAAGGACAGTCTCTAACCACATGGTCGGCCTTGTCACACCTAAAACATTGTGTAATACCCCGTAAATTTTACCCTTGTACTATTCCTAAAATCCCTTAAAATTCAAACTTTCATTTTCGTTTCCTTTATCCACAATGCACTAGGGTAATTAAACCCAAATAGTGGAAGACTATTCACGTGTGGAAATTTCCTCTCGGGTTCTATCACTTAATTTATCTCAGAATAAATAATCTTTTAGTTCTTCTCGAGTTTCATCAATTTAAGCAATGGAGGAGGATGTTTCTCTCTATCGGGTTTGGACGACGGAAATAGAAGGAAATACCTCTCGGGTTTTATCAATTTAAACAGTGGAGGAGGATATTTCTCTCTATCGGGTTTGGACGACAAAAACCTTAGGAGGCGTGGACGCCAAAAACAGCAAGCAGCGTGGACGACTGAAAACTGTAGGCAGCGTAGACGACTGAAAACTGTTGGCAGCGTGGACGAAAAAATAGTAGGCAGCGTGGACGACTGAAAACTGTAGGTAGTGTGGACGACTGAAAACTGTAGGCAACGTGGACGACTGAGTTTCTCTGCCATAATACTTAACTAAACTTTATCGTCCACATTTGTTTACGTGACTTATTCGTTCACGAGACTCATTCGTCCACGTGACTTATTCGTCCACGTGACTTACTTATCCACGTCGTTGGACGACAACTTTGGACGATGACTTTCTTCTGCCAAAATACTTAACTGGATTTTATCGTCCACGGACTTTGGACGATAACTTTCTACTGCCAAAATACTTAACTGGACTTTATCGTCCACGGACTTTGGACGATGACTTTCTGACACAAAATCCCTTGGAAAAGGGTTGTGTTCAAACCCACAAATATTCAAAAAGAGTGCTCGGTTGTGTGGTTGTGTAAATGCCCAAAAATAAGGGAAAATATGATAACAAATGCAAGGAGAAAATGAGGTGATGTGTGTGAATGGTGTATGGCCAAAAATGAAGGAGAAGATATGAATGATATGCAATAAAATAGAAGAAAATAAAGGTGTGGAAAAAGTGTGTGAAAAGTGAAGAAATGGAAATGGAGATGAAGGAAAATAAATGCAAGAAAATAAAAGTGATTTGTGTGTGGAGTGTGGCCGAAATATAGAGTGAAAATGTGTGTGAAATGATGGCAAGAAAGTAAAGAAAATACCCTTGGCAGACTCGTAGAGCGATATTACGGGTTAAGCTCTCGAGTGAACGATTTTCCCAGAGGAAAAACGACCACCGTAGGTCGGGGTTTTCGTCCTCAACTCCTACTCCCAATGGAGAGGCGAGGGAAGAGTTAAGAGCTATTCTAGCAACCCAAGCTAGGTTAGCAATGGAGGGCTACTCAACTTGGTTCAAAGAACCAAGGAATTCGTCAAAGGCTACCCACCTTAAAGAAGCAAAAAGGAGTTATTTTATAAATTGACAAAAGTTGTTTACAAACACCAATCCTATGCTTAAATGGAAAACCCTAGGGTGGATGATTAGGGTTTCCATAAGGATGAATGAATAGTGGCCATTAGATGAAAAAAGTTGGATGGCCAAAATCAAGGCAAACAAGCACACATCCTAGGGAGGAGATGAATGTCATGCCTAAATGGATCAATGGAGAGAATCTTCCCACATCATCAATCCATGTTGCCACTAACTCTTGTACTTGCAAAATCATACCTTTAAATGTGGGTTCTTCTTTGGGCCATAGCTTCCTTTGGGCTTTATCTTGTGAAGGCATTTTTTTCTTTGAATAATTGGTTGAATTTCTTCAACCCATAATCCACCAACATACATCTAACCCTAACCATTCAATCTAATGCATGAAATGCAATTATAAATCCATACAATAAAGGCGAATGTATGCCAAATAAGTTCAAAAATAAAATTACAAATTAATGGGCCGAGAAGACAAATTTCCATGGGCCAAATGGTGAATCCTCCAAGTGCTCCTTATGCATTCCTCCCATAATTATACCTACAAAAGAAAAACACGTAATAAGTAGGAAGATGATTTAAAGCTTGGGACTTTACTAATTTTTCTTTTAATTGCAACCCGAGGCACGCCACTTTCCTACTGAACACTTAACTGAAAACATATAAAATCCTGACTTTAAACCATGCATTACCCGATCGATCGTCCCTTCTTGGCGATCGATCGGCTAACTCTCTGGATTTTGTCTAGAGAGCTGCCTTCATAATCTTTTCCCTGTATCTACTCATCATTTACCCCGAACTTCCAGAAACATTAAAAACATCAAACGCATTTACCATTTCATCAACGTCAGTACTTACACTATCCAGATACCAAACACCCCTATAATGAGTTCTATCTATACAAATCTCCTATCTAATCCACCATCAGCCAAAAATATCCCAGAAATCCTCAAAACACTTACTTACATCCCCACGGGTCAAAATAAGCACCGAATGCCCAGCGCACTCCCACAGGCACCCTTCTTCAACCTGCGTGTCCATCTAGAGGATGAACGTCTTCCTCACCCGTTTCGAGTTCACCTACACCATAAGGATGCCTATGAGATAAATCTCAGTAAATTCTACGTAAATGACAGTGCATGAACATGTATATGCAATTTTTCGTTAATTCAGTCCGTTCATTTCATTTATCATTCTGTATCAGTCGTCTTAGTTGTCTCAGTCGTCTCATTTCATTCGTCTCATTTCATCTCGTTTTAGTCGTCTTAGTCATCTCGTTTCAGTCGTCTATTTAAGTCGTCTCATTTCATTTTCTTTCATAAACTTCATGCATAAATCCATTTTTCATGACATTTGTAAAACGATGATGCATGGAAATTCAATACGTAACATAAATACAAAGCACGTGTATACCATCAAAACAACACAAAAGCATAACCTATAAAACAGCTAAACCTAAACTACCCAACCAAACATATAAACATAAAATGATCTAACAATCATCAACAAACAAAACTCGACTTATGGTGTAGGCCAATCGGCCACAGTAAGTCACGAGAACTTACCTCAGGTCCTCAGCTAATCGAGCGCCTCGTTTTGAGCTACGTCACCTGAGATGCCGGTTGGAGAAGAAAACGTGAAGAAGTGGCGTTGATCGGAGGAAGAATCGGCCAAACCGTGAATAATGGAGGAGAGGCGATGAAAAATCGCCAGAAAGCTCTCTGGAGCTCTTCTTTCGTGGAAGCAGAGGGAAATGGGGGAGAGAGGAAAAATACTTAGGTTTTATAAAATTTACATGGCAATTACTATTTTGCCCCTTATGCTTAAATCTTTGCTTATTTCGTTACTTAATTATCGATTCGGTTTCTCCAAGTTTTCTTATCCCTCCAAATACTCTGATTTACTCATATAGTTCTAATAAAACTCCCCGTTCACAAAACGGGTTAGATTCACAATATTTACAAAAATTCTATTATATGGCGAAAAACCCGAAAATCTGTAAAATCGGGTGTTACACATTGGCTCGTGTACAGCTTGCATTCGCCGTAGTGGTTCCTTTGGTAGGTGGAACGTAGAGAAGCTTGAGGGGCCCCTTGAGGTCGTTTCTCTTTTCTTTGGTCGTCATTTGGATTGAAGGGTCTCTTTACACCTTTATGTTATTGCTGCCCTCCCCTGTTTTGTTGTGGCTGCCACCCCCTATTCTGATGCAGTTGTGGCTGAGCCTCTCTAATAAAATTTCTTGGCGGTTCTTGATGTCCTCGCACCGCTATCTCTACTTCTTCTAGCTCCAAGGCCTTAGCTGCCCCTCAGAATAAGGTATGTTATGAATTCCTGCGAACTTCACTTCCCTGAAAAGATGTGGCTTCAATCCTTGAACAAACTGATGAATCTTGTCTTCTTCATCTTCCACCAGACGAGGTGCAAATCAGGACAATGCCTCAAACTTAAAAATGTAGTCTGCCACGGACCTGGTTTGGCGCAACTGCATAAACTCTATCTTCTTACTGGCTCGAACAGCTCAGCTGAAGTACTTGTTAAAGAAAGTCGTCTTAAACTGTGTCCAGGTCATGGTTTCAACATTAGTAGTGCTCTAAATTGAATCCCACCAATGCCTTTGCTATCTTCATTGGTTTCTCTTTGTTGACCTATCACCATCTTGAAAATCCTAGCATATTATCACAAACACATCTTAACTTTAAATTACATCACTATAATTGTAAACACTTACAGTTGTTGGAGGGTACTCATGCGGTGATTTGTGCTGGTAGGCAGTCTACAGAACTGATTTTAAAACCCGGGTGCTCTGATACCATAATTGTCACGACCCTAGTAGGTCGCGGCATAACCATAATCTCAAAACGTGACTAAATCAATTATGAACAGAGGGTCTCTAGAAATCCGTATATACATTCATTCATATATATAATATTCTTTTCTTTTTGAAGAAAGATGAAATTTCCTAAAGAAAATCAACAAAGACAGGCAGAGAAATACATCGTCCAAACTACATCGTCCAAACTACATCGTCCAAACTACATCGTCCAAACTACATCGTCCAAACTACATCGTCCAAACTACATCGTCCAAACTACATCGTCCAAACTACATCGTCCAAACTACATCGTCCAAACTACATCGTCCAAACTACATCGTCCAAACTACATCGTCCAAACTACATCGTCCAAACTACATCGTCCAAACTACATCGTCCAAACTACATCGTCCAAACTACATCGTCCAAACTACATCGTCCAAACTACATCGTCCAAACTACATCGTCCAAACTACATCGTCCAAACTACATCGTCCAAACTACATCGTCCAAACTACATCGTCCAAACTACATCGTCCAAACTACATCGTCCAAACTACATCGTCCAAACTACATCGTCCAAACTACATCGTCCAAACTACATCGTCCAAACTACATCGTCCAAACTACATCGTCCAAACTACATCGTCCAAACTACATCGTCCAAACTACATCGTCCGCATCCAGCGCAAGATGAAAACAGCACATGTGATCTTGTCTTCCTCATCGACCTTGACATACTTGAACATGTCCTCAATTGTTCGAATCCATTCCTCAGCATAGATAGGATCCGAAACTTGGCCATTAAATATTGGAGGTTGAAGTCGGCAAAATCGCTCACCACCTTGGTCATGAGTCGCGCTTGAGCTAGAGTTTCCTTGCTCCTCTCTAGCCACAAGCTGTTCAATCTGACGGGATTGGCGAAGAACCAACTCTGTTAGCTGGGCAATAGTATTGCTATCTTCATTGGTTTCTCTTTGTTGACCTATCACCATCTTGAAAATCCTAGCATATTCACAATCGTCCAAACTACATCGTCCAAACTACATCGTCCAAACTACATCGTCCAAACTACATCGTCCAAACTACATCGTCCAAACTACATCGTCCAAACTACATCGTCCAAACTACATCGTCCAAACTACATCGTCCAAACTACATCGTCCAAACTACATCGTCCAAACTACATCGTCCAAACTACATCGTCCAAACTACATCGTCCAAACTACATCGTCCAAACTACATCGTCCAAACTACATCGTCCAAACTACATCGTCCAAACTACATCGTCCAAACTACATCGTCCAAACTACATCGTCCAAACTACATCGTCCAAACTACATCGTCCAAACTACATCGTCCAAACTACATCGTCCAAACTACATCGTCCAAACTACATCGTCCAAACTACATCGTCCAAACTACATCGTCCAAACTACATCGTCCAAACTACATCGTCCAAACTACATCGTCCAAACTACATCGTCCAAACTACATCGTCCAAACTACATCGTCCAAACTACGAGGATTAATTTCCTCTTGGGATACATCTCATTTATCCGCTATAATGAACGACGTCGTCGTCCACGCCTCGTCGACCAAACTACGTCATCCAGACTACATCGTCCAAACTACGTCATCCAAACCACGTCTTCCAAACTACATCGTCCAAACTACGTCGTCCAGACCACGTCGTCTAGACTTCGTCGTCCAGACCACGTCGTCAAGACTACGTCGTCCAGACCACGTCGTCCAAACTACATCGTCCAGACTACATCGTCCAGACTTACCCATTCTGACTACATCGTCTAGACTACATTATCCAAACTACGTCGTCCAGACTACATCGACCAGACCACATCGTCCAAACTACATCGTCCAGACCACGTCGTCCAGACCACATCGACCAACTTTGACGTCCAAACTTTATCATCCATCTCATTAGTTTATTAACTTCAACTCTCTGTTTTTCCTCTCCACAGACATTACTACACTGATCAATTGCCACTTTTTTTCCGATCGATCGGCTAACTCTCTGTCTCTCATAGACTTAAATTTTATTTCTAGAGTTATATCATACACTTAAGCATCATTCACCTCGACATGAACTCGTAGCGGAAAACTTAAAACAGAAGGAAAACCCTTTAATCTTAAACCTTCTTAAAGCTTAAACATGTACTGAATAAGTCAAATACCTGTTAACATATATAAATTCTTTTCTACTTATACTTCTTTATCAATGTCTTATACCATAACTAACTAGGAGCACCATCCACGGGTCAAATCGTAGCCCAGCCCCAAAATCCCGCCATGAGCATCATAAGTTGTAGGACCGATTTAGTAGAATTCCGATCCCCGAATAGAGACCGGTATTCTTTCCAAGCTATTCCAAAAACAAGCAAGATGCCAATTATATCTTCGTTGGTAGCTAGACAATAATTGAAAAATGGATGTATGGGTTACCTAGCTAGTGTAATTGATATACGAGAAAAGGATAAGCTGAAACTCCAAGATGTTCTCTTAGTTCGAGATTTTCTTGAGGTATTCTTTGATGACCTGCCAGGGTTATCACCTGATAGAGAAATCGAGTTTGTAATCGACACTTATCCCGGAGCCTCACCGGTGTCTAAGAATCCATATCGTATGACACCGGTTGAATTGAAGGAACTAAAAACTCAATTACAGGAGCTGGTAGACAAGGGCTTCATACGCTCTAGTTGTTCACCCTGGGGTGCACCTGTCCTATTTGTTAAGAAGAAAGACGGATCTCTTAGAATGTGTATAGATTATAGAGAATTGAATAAGTTGACAATCAAGAATAAATACCCATTGCCCCGAATTGATGATCTGTTTGACCAACTTCAAGGAGCTAAGGTGTTTTCAAAAATTGACTAATTACCAGTTAAAAGTCAAGGCTGAGGATGTACCTAAGACAGCGTTCAGAACCAGATATGGACATTACGAATTTCTCGTGATGTCATTTGGATTGACAAACGCACCCGCAGCCTTCATGGACTTGATGAACCGAGTGTTTCAGGATTATTTGGACAAGTTTGTGATTGTATTTATTGACGATATTCTGATTTATTGTCGGACTAAAATGAACACACGGAACACTTGAAGATCGTTCTGGCAACTCTAAGACAGCAGCAGTTATATGCCAAATTCTCTAAGTACGAATTCTGGCTAGATAGAGTTACCTTTCTGGGTCACGTCATCTCTGCTGAAGGCATTTTCGTTGATCCAGTTAAAATACAAGCGGTGAAAGATTGGCCACAACCAAGGAATGCCAGTGAAGTTCGTAGTTTCCTTGGATTGGCAGGCTATTACAGGAAGTTCATCAAGGGATTTTCGATGATAGCCAAGCCTCTAACGGGTTTAACAAAGAAAGACATCAAGTACTTGTGGACAGAAGCTTGTGATAAGAGCTTCCAAACGCTGAAGCAGAAGTTAACAACAGCACCTCTATTGGTACTTCCAATGGAAGAAGCAAAATTTAGTGTTTATTGTGACGCACCTAAAATTGGATTGGGGTGTGTGTTAATGCAAGAGGGCAAGGTTGTAGCGTATGCTTCCAGGTAGGTGAAAGATTATGAACAGAATTACCCCACTCACGATTTGGAGTTAGCAACCGTAGTTTTTGCACTGAAGATTTGGAGGCGCTACCTATACGGTTAGCAGTGTAATGACCCTTTTTCCCAGTAAGATATTGTCCGCTCTGAGGATTGGGCCATAACCCAATATCCTCCCCTCACGACTTTGTTTGGCGAGGACTTCCAAGTCGGTCCCCCAACCAGGTACTACTCTCGCCGAAGCACTTTTAACTTCAGAGTTCTTATGGGATTCGTTGCCAATGGTGCTCCAAAACGCGTCTTACTATCTTGAGAGGGTTTCCTTACATATGTTTCATTTCCACATACTTTCCCAAGCGATGTGGGATTGTGACGGCCCCTTTTTTACGACTGGTCACCTTTCGTTTCGCCCGTGCGGATGTACCACCATCCGGGTTTCGGTTTGTGCAACCATCTTACACATACTTACACATCTGGGTCATCACAATCACCCCCCCTTAGGGGCCCAACGTCCCGTTGGCCACATTTTCAGTTGGGTACAAGCTCTGATACCATTTGTAGCGACCCCTTTTCTCAATATTCTCCCCTCACGGCTTTGTTTGTTGAGGACTTCCTAGTCGGTCACCTAACCTGGTACTACTCTCGCCGAAACACTTTTAACTTCAGAGTTCTTATGGGATCCGTTGCCAATTGTACTCCAAAATGCGTTTATCGGGATCCGTTGCCCAATTGTCTCAAAATGCGTTTTACTATCTTGGGACGGTTTCACTTAATCGTTTCATCACATACTCCCCAAGAGATGTGGGATTGTGCCCCCCTCTTTTTAAGACCCTTCACCTTCCAGTTTGCCCGCGCAGACGTACCGCCATCCGGGTTCTGATTCGTGCAGACATCGTACACATACTTTTTTGTGTCAGCACCAATTGTAACCGAAGTTCTCTAAATGCGAGTTTTGGCTGGATCGAATTTGTTTTCTCGGCCATATCATATCTCAGGAGGGAATTTCCATAGATCCGACAAAAATTGAAGTTGTCAGGGATTGGCCGCAGCCTAAAAACGTGCGAGAGGTACGTGGATTTCTTGGGTTGGCTGGATATTACCAAAAATTCATTGATGGATTTTCGAAGATCGTAGTTCCCCTATCCCGATTGACAAGAAAGAATGAGAAATTTGTATGGTCAGCTGCATGTGAAAAGAGCTTTCAAGAGCTAAAATAGAGATTGACTACGGCTCCCGTTTTGACACTTCCAGTTGAAGGCAACAGGTTCAGTATATATTGTGATGCGTCGAAGGTTGGACTTGGATGTGTGCTTATGTAGGATGGAAAGGTTATCGCATATGCTTCTCGGCAGTTGAAGTCGTATAAGCAAAATTATCCAACGCATGACTTGGAACTGGCGGCAGTAGTCTTCGCATTAAAAATTTGGAGACACTATCTGTATGAGCAACAATGCGAGGTGTTCTCAGACCACAGGAGCCTCAAATATTTGTTTACACATAAAGAGCTGAATATGCGACAACGAAGGTGGTTGGAGTTTGTCAAAGACTACGACTTCGAGATCAAATACCATCTAGGAAAAGAGAATATGGTCACCGATGCCTTGAGTAGAATGCCCACGGCAAGTCAACCTACACTTGCATCTATGTGGTAGCATTAAAAGCGGAGTTTATGAAGCTTAATGTGGAGATTGTTATCGAGCTGTCCAGTATGCTAGCGAATATTTCACTAAGGCCGATGATAATGGACAAAATCCGAGAGGCCCAACAGAAAAACTTTGAGTGTGAGAAGTATCAGTTGCGTACGACACCTCAAGACTCGTCCGATTTTAGCCTGTCAGATGATGGCGTATTGAGATTCAGGCATAGGTGGTATGTGCCTAACGACGAGGAGTTAAAGAAAGAAATTTTAGCCGAGGCACACTCCTCGGCATACTCTGTATATCCAGGAAGCACGAAAATGTATAGAGATTTAAGACAACACTTCTGGTGGCCGAACATGAAGAGAGAGGTTGCCAGGTACGTGGAAACCTGTCTGTCTTGCCAACAGGTCAAGGCAGAGAATCAAAGGCCGGTTGGAACCTTACAGCCACTACCGATGCCAGAGTGGAAGTGGGAGCAGGTTTTTATAGATTTTATTATTGGGCTCCCGAGAACGACGAAAAGGCACGATGGCATTTGGGTGATAGTGGACCGTTTGACAAAGTCGACCCACTTTCTATCAGTGAAGATGACCTATTCTATGGATGAGCTTGTCGAGCTGTATGTGCAGGAGATTGTTAGATTGCACGGAGTACCCATTTCGATTGTCTCCGATAGAGATGCCAGGTTTACTTCAAAATTCTGGAAGAGTCTGCATAAAGCTATGGGAACTTGGTTAAATTTCAGCACTGCGTTTCATCCTCAGACTGACGAACAGACAGAAAGAACAAATCAGATTCTTGAGGATATGCTCAGAGCTTGCATGCTGGAGTTTCAGGGCTCGTGGAGTAGATATTTGCCATTGATTGAGTTCTCGTACAACAATAGCTTCCAAGCGACGATTAGCATGGCTCCGTACGAAGCGCTGTATGGTCGGAAATGCAGGTCTCCGCTATACTGGGACGAAGTTGGCGAAGTTAGTATAATCGGCCAAGATATTTTGCAGCAAGCAGGAGAGAAGATTGGTGTTATCAGGCAACGTATAAAGATATCACAGAGCCGCCAGAAAAGTTATGCTGACATCAGACGAAGGGAATTGGAGTTCAGTGAGGGTGACGAAGTATACTTGAAGATTTCTACGTTTAAGGGTGTGATGCGGTTCGCAAGGAGAGGCAAGTTAAACCCTCGTTATGTGGGGCCATACCCTATTTTGAAGAGGGTCGGGAGGTTGGCTTATCAGTTCCGGCATGCATAGAAGGCATTCATGATGTGTTTCGTGTGTCCATGCTCAGAAAGTGCATACGTGATCCGTCTCATATCGTGGAAGCGAGGGAGATTGAGGTACAACCAACACTAACTTATACAGAGAAGCCGATGCGAATTCTAGAGTCTTCTATCAAGGTATTGCGCAATAAAGAGATTCCGCTAATGAAAGTCCTATGGCGGAACCATGACGTGGAGGAGGCTACCTAAGAGAGGCAACAGGATATGATGTCCCAATATCCTGAACTGTTTGTGTAATCAAATTTTGGGGACAAAATTTCAATTAAGGTGGATGGAATGTAACACCTGGTTCTATGGGTTTTTGGAATTTATGGGATTTTATTAGAACCCTAGGAATAAGTTAGAACAATGGGTGAAATAGAAAAATTTGGAGAAAATGAATCGATAGCGAACTAACAAACCATGAGAACAATTAAACTATAGGGCAAAATGGTCATTCGGTAAGCTAATTTAACATAAAGTCACAAACCCCTCATTTCTCCCAACACTTCACGATTTCTTCTCCAGAACCCCACTTTTTCCCTCTCTGGCGATTTAGCTTCCAACGGCAATTCCATAACGGTTTCTCCTCCAACCGATCAATTTTCTTCACGTTTTCTTCTCCAAACAGCATCCTAGGTAAGATTCTATGCTTTTGGACTGTTAGTTTTCTATTTCTAGAGTTTAATCGGTTAGAGTTTCGCTGGTGATGTTGGCGAAACTATCGGGTCTGGCTAGAAAACGTTAAGCTACAGCATTTGAGGCTCTTGAGGGAAAAAGTAGAGTTTTATTGAAAGTGAAGTGGTTTGATGAATTTATGTTAAAATAAGGAAGTAGAAATGAGTAGAAACTCCCTTAATGGGGGTTTGGAATATGTTGAGCTCGGATTGCTCGGTAAAACGCCTAAGAAAAGAGTATTGTGATATTAGGAGATACCCTTTAATTAGGGGTTTTGCTAGTCTTCGAAATTTGATTGTTTAGGCTCAGTTTTAATGCCGTGTATTGTGGATTGGCTTAGGTGAACAAAGTTCAAGGACGGAGCTCGGTGTGCTAAGGATAACAGGTAAGTTTTCATGACTTACTATGGCCGATTGGTCTAGACCATATGTCAGTTTTATTGGTCGAGTATTGTTGAGGTGAAATGTATGTTTCATGTTTTTGTTGGGCAGCTTAAGTTTAGTTGTTTTTATAAGGTATGTTTGTGCTGTTTTGATGGTATTCCTACTGTTTATGTTTATGTTATGCGTTAAATTGCTCATGCATCGTTGTTTTACAAAATGTCATGGAAAACAGATTTATGCATAGTTTTCATGAGAAAGAAAAAGTAAGGACTGAATGAAAGAAAACTATCACAGTAAACAACGCATGGTGGTTATCGAGGAGAGGTTCAGACCTGGCGTTCTGTGGTGAGCGGGTCTTCCTCCTTTCAAATGGTGTGAGCCATCTACCCGCTTGATGTACTCTATCCATTTGACTGGTTAAGTCCCGATAACCAAAGACTGACATGGACCGATAAATGAAATGAAATGACATGGACGACCTTCATAAAAGTTGCATATACATGTTCATGCATTGGCATTTATGGAACTTACTAAGCCCTTAGCTCATAGAATGTCTTTATGGTGTAGGTGATCTCGATCAAGGTGAGGAAGATGTTCCTCCACTCGAGAAAAGAGTGGATTGAAGGAACATGTCTGTGGGAGTGCGCTGTGCAGTCGGTGCCTTTTGACCCGTGGGAGCCAAGGATAAGTATTTTGAGTATTTTGGGATGTGCTTGGGCTGAGGGGTGTTTAGTTAGGAAAAATGTATAGACGTTCATTTTAGGATGCTTGGTACTGTTTAATTCACATATATTGCATCTACGATAATGTTTAAAAAGGCTTTCTGGATAGTCATTGGAGATGAATTTCCATTTGATGATTTTTATAAGTTTTGTCGTACATGTATAGTCATTGATGAATTGTGTCTGTTTTATGAGTATATGATGTCAACCGAAATGAAGGAGTGAATTTCCAGAGAGGAAGTTAAGCTCCCTGGAAATCTAAGTATGGATGTCGTCCAGAGTGGTGACATCGTCCAAAGTATGGATGTCGTCCAGAGTGGTGACATCGTCCAAAGTATGGATGTCGTCCAGAGTGGTGACATCGTCCAAAGTATGGATGTCGTCCAGAGTGGTGACATCGTCCAAAGTATGGATGTCGTCCAGAGTGGTGACATCGTCCAAAGTATGGATGTCGTCCAGAGTGGTGACATCGTCCAAAGTATGGATGTCGTCCAGAGTGGTGACATCGTCCAAAGTATGGATGTCGTCCAGAGTGGTGACATCGTCCAAAGTATGGATGTCGTCCAGAGTGGTGACATCGTCCAAAGTATGGATGTCGTCCAGAGTGGTGACATCGTCCAAAGTATGGATGTCGTCCAGAGTGGTGACATCGTCCAAAGTATGGATGTCGTCCAGAGTGGTGACATCGTCCAAAGTATGGATGTCGTCCAGAGTGGTGACATCGTCCAAAGTATGGATGTCGTCCAGAGTGGTGACATCGTCCAAAGTATGGATGTCGTCCAGAGTGGTGACATCGTCCAAAGTATGGATGTCGTCCAGAGTGGTGACATCGTCCAAAGTATGGATGTCGTCCAGAGTGGTGACATCGTCCAAAGTATGGATGTCGTCCAGAGTGGTGACATCGTCCAAAGTATGGATGTCGTCCAGAGTGGTGACATCGTCCAAGGTATGGATGTCGTCCAGAGTGGTGACATCGTCCAAAGTATGGATGTCGTCCAGAGTGGTGACATCGTCCAAAGTATGGATGTCGTCCAGAGTGGTGACATCGTCCAAAGTATGGATGTCGTCCAGAGTGGTGACATCGTCCAAAGTATGGATGTCGTCCAGAGTGGTGACATCGTCCAAAGTATGGATGTCGTCCAGAGTGGTGACATCGTCCAAAGTATGGATGTCGTCCAGAGTGGTGACATCGTCCAAAGTATGGATGTCGTCCAGAGTGGTGACATCGTCCAAGGTATGGATGTCGTCCAGAGTGGTGACATCGTCCAAAGTATGGATGTCGTCCAGAGTGGTGACATCGTCCAAAGTATGGATGTCGTCCAGAGTGGTGACATCGTCCAAAGTATGGATGTCGTCCAGAGTGGTGACATCGTCCAAAGTATGGATGTCGTCCAGAGTGGTGACATCGTCCAAAGTATGGATGTCGTCCAGAGTGGTGACATCGTCCAAAGTATGGATGTCGTCCAGAGTGGTGACATCGTCCAAAGTATGGATGTCGTCCAGAGTGGTGACATCGTCCAAAGTATGGATGTCGTCCAGAGTGGTGACATCGTCCAAAGTATGGATGTCGTCCAGAGTGGTGACATCGTCCAAAGTATGGATGTCGTCCAGAGTGGTGACATCGTCCAAAGTATGGATGTCGTCCAGAGTGGTGACATCGTCCAAAGTATGGATGTCGTCCAGAGTGGTGACATCGTCCAAAGTATGGATGTCGTCCAGAGTGGTGACATCGTCCAAAGTATGGATGTCGTCCAGAGTGGTGACATCGTCCAAGGTATGGATGTCGTCCAGAGTGGTGACATCGTCCAAAGTATGGATGTCGTCCAGAGTGGTGACATCGTCCAAAGTATGGATGTCGTCCAGAGTGGTGACATCGTCCAAGGTATGGATGTCGTCTAGAGTGGTGACATCGTCCAAAGTATGGATGTCGTCCAGAGTGGTGACATCGTCCAAAGTATGGATGTCGTCCAGAGTGGTGACATCGTCCAAAGTATGGATGTCGTCCAGAGTGGTGACATCGTCCAAAGTATGGATGTCGTCCAGAGTGGTGACATCGTCCAAAGTATGGATGTCGTCCAGAGTGGTGACATCGTCCAAAGTATGGATGTCGTCCAGAGTGGTGACATCGTCCAAAGTATGGATGTCGTCCAGAGTGGTGACATCGTCCAAGGTATGGATGTCGTCTAGAGTGGTGACATCGTCCAAAGTATGGATGTCGTCCAGAGTGGTGACATCGTCCAAAGTATGGATATCGTCCAAAGTATGGATGTCGTCCGGAGTGTGACATCGTCAAAAGTTTGGATGTCGTCCAAAGTGGTAACATCGTCCAGAGTATGGACGTCGTCCGATTATGTGGACGATAACGTCGTCCGATTATGTGGACGAATGAGTTGCAATACGAGTGAAATTAATTCACCGTTTGTTTTATGAACATCGACCGATCTCCTTGCAGAGGCCACGTCGACCCCCACTGTTTAAATTGAAGAAACCCGAGAGAAGTTAAGTGTTATTTGTCTCGACCACTGTTCAAATTGATGAAACCCGAGAGGAATAAGGTGTCGTTCCCCCTGTTATGCTAAAGTTTAACAATTGCCAATAAGTTTAATTTAATAGGAATTTCCACGGCAAATAGTCTTTCGCTGATTGGGGTTAATTACCCCTATGCATGTATGATTAAAAAAGTTAAGTTAGACCCTAAATGACGATAGATATAGATTGCATGCCGAGCCCATTCTCTAATGAATGAAAGTGAGTGAACGAAAAGGAAAGGAAATGAATAATGAATGATGAATGCAAAAAAATGAAAGTGAAAGAAATTGTATGAGAATGGGCGAGGGTAATATGCAAGTCCAAGTATAAGGATGAAATAAAAAGTTTTAAAATTTTATGAAATTTTTGGTATAGTTAAAAAGGGTAAATTATGGGTCATTACATCTAGTTTCTCCCTATGTTCCCTGTCATTCAATACATAGCAAGTACTACTGAAAGGATGAAAGTAATTAAGATTTGGAATTTTACCTTTCCATATCTCGTAGGGTGTCATTGAAGTTCCTCCACGAAGATACACCCGATTGATAGTATAACATGAAGTGTTCATAGATTTAACCTAGAATTTTTGTGGAATATTCTTCTCATGTAACATTACCCGTGATTTCTCCGCAATAGTTCGATTTTTCCTTTCGACCACTCCATTTTGTTGAGGACTTTTAGGTACTGAGAACTCATGGAATATTCCAAGCTGATTACAGTAGTTTTAGAAATCAGAGTTTTCAAATTCTCTCCCATGATCACTGCGGATGCGAATAATCTTCATAATGATACTATCTTTTTCACGTTAGAGATGGATACACAAAGATTTGAAAGCTTTGAAGGTGTCGGATTTTTCTCTAATAAATTCCACCCATGTATATCGAGAGAAATCATCCACAGTAACATAAGCATATCATTTACCTCCAATACTTTCCACAGCCATTGGACCCATTAGATCCATGTGAAGCAGCTCAAATACACAAGTTGTTGTCACGACCCGTACCCGTGACGTCACATTTTTTTTTTTTTAAACTTTTATACGTATAAACTCTATAACTGACATTCGTGCGGAAATAAAACTCTTAGAGTCGAATTTGAAATCATTAACGTTGTTATAAAACTACTTTAGAAAACCAATTGAAATAGTTAAATAAAACCTTAATTAATTTATTTAAAACCATTAAGTAAATGCAGTAAAATAAGAAGGGGCAAACTCGGCAAAAGCCGAGTCTGCCATGGGGCCGCACGAACACCCAACATGGGGCGCTCGTGCGCCCCCATAAGGGCCAGCTCGAGCGGCCATGGGTTGGCCGCTCGGGCGCCCCCTTTTATTTGGCACCCGCGCACGGGCGCCTCTCTACCCGCGCACGGTCGCCAACTTCTCTGGAAAACCAGAGAAGTCTGCGACTGGGCGCCTCTCGACCCGCGCTCGAGCGCCAAGTCCTCTGGATTTCCAGAGGACTTCTCCTTCTTTTCTTCTTTTCCTTTTTTCTCCACCCTTACACGCCCTGCACTTAATACCCTTCACATAGCTTAAACACACAAAACTCTCATAATCTACAACACTTCACTCATCAATTTCTTCTCCTTTCTAATACTTCTTCAACACTCACTTCACAATACTCTACTCATTTCTCCTTTCTCATATATTCTTCACCCAAATCTTTACACAATCACCACATACTTATCACAATGACACTTCCACACTAATTCACCCCAAAATTCATAACTGACGTAAATCACTTAAAAATATGGCTGATTTTCGTAAAAACGAACCGCGTGGTTCAGTTTAAAAATTCAACATATCCATCTTGTTTGAAAAACATCAAACAATTTAAACCACTATAAACTATTTATTCAATCACCATACATCTCAAAATATATCTAAACGTACTAAAACTCCATCCATTTGTCATTATCCCAACAATACCCAACCAAAAACTCTCAAAACACCTAACCGTTAGACAATCCATCCTGCCAAAACACGCTCCGCTGTCCCGAGCTCTGCCCATCGACCGCTACACTTGATCGTCGTAAGGTGGTTCCTCACCTTTGTTCTCGTCACCTACATCATACAATAACTACATTAAGCCTAATGCTTAGTAAGGAGCGTACTATACTTAACATTTCATACATGCATGATTTTCGTAAAACAATTTCATTTCGTTTTTCTTAAAAACCATTTCTTGCCCTGTGAAAACCATAACTTGCCCTGTAAATCATAACTTGCCCTGTGAATCATAACTTGCCCTGTGAATCATACATCGTACTATGAGATACACATATTGTACTATGAGAAACGTACATCATACTATGAGAAACATACATCATTCTTTGCTTCAGCTTTTCGTAAAACATGTTCATATGCAGTTGATAAAAACGTGATGCATGAGGGATAACATAACTAAGGAAAAACCTATCGAACGAAACACTACTTAAATTTCTAAGGAAAATACTTAAACTACCCATCACTCCACCAATCCCTATTTCCACCCTTTTTCATCACTAATCATCATCAACATTGTACGACGTAGGGCCTTAGTGGCCGGAAAGCCTAACGCTCACTTACCTGGAATCCTAGCAATGCCGAGCACCGTCCTTTGAGCTTGGGTCACCTAGGGAATTTAACAACAAACCATTAATATGGACTCTCGTACATCAAATCTAACAAACTGTCTTCACGAGTTAGAACAAATTCTTCTAAACACTCTACTTCACTTCACTTAGGCATTTCATCAAACACTTGGCGTTCACAAGCTTTAAAACTCCATTAATGCCCTTCACCAACCTCCAACAACCTAGATCTCACATTAAAACTCATCCAATACTATTAATTAACTCCAACAACTTAGATTTAACATTATGCAGCATCAATGGATGATAAATAAACTATCCTAACGATTTCTAACAAAACCCTAAAATTCATCACAAACCCTAACTCGAAAACAAACCCTAAACCACAATAAACTTAGCCAAAACGTAGAGCTTACCTAGGAAACCGATTTGGGGAAGAAACTTGCAAGAAGAATCGCCAAAAAGGGAGGAAGGATCGATCAAATGGAAATGGCAATGAAGGGGAGGAGGAAAAATCGCCTAAGGAGGGAGAGTGTGCGTGGAGAAGAAGAAATGAGGGAGAGAGAGAAGGCATTTTGCCTTTTATTAATTTTGACTTAAACCCATTTTACCTAAATGCCCTTAGTTAGCTTCTCAACCTAATTCGTCACTTCTTCTATTCGTTTAATTTCTCCAAAAATTCCCTTATTTCTCCAAATATTTCTATTTATTCTTAGGGCTCTAACAAAACTTCCCGTTCATCATTTGGACTTAATTTACTATTTCTACGAAAGAGAAACTCTAAAACGCACGAAACATTAAAATTCTAACTTAAGACCCGAAATCCTTCAAATGAAATTCCCGGGTGTTACAGTTGTTGCTGGTGTCGACGACACTAGATGCGACACCTTGGTTTTCTTCCCAATCTGACATGGTCCACATATTCTTCCTTCATCGAAATTCATCTTGGGAACCCCACGGACTGCTCCCTTTGATATAATTAGCTTTAGCATTCGATCATTGACATGTTCCAACTTTCTATGCCATAAAATAGGATCTTCCATGCTTGAACGAAAACAAGTAGAAGATGAGTAAATAAGATAACAGTTGTCAGAAGATCTTAATCCCTCCATGATGCAATTTATGTCATGATCGGACACCACACACTTTCCACTAGTGAATTGAACATTTAGTTCTTGATCACACAGTTGACTAATGCTAATTAAATTAGCCTTTAAAACATCAACCAGAAGAACATTTTCTAATTTTGGTAGTCTTGGAACATTTAGTGTACCTCTTCCCATGACACTAGACCTGACACCATTGCCAAAAGTCACTTTTCCCACACTTTCAGATATGATGTCCTTCAAGAACTTATTTTCACCAGTCATGTGTTTAGAGCAGTCACTGTCAAAGTACCAAGCATTGGTTGCAGTGGCCTTTAGAGAGATTTGCATAGCAAATTTGATTTAATCACCCATCTTTGTTTAGGAAATCTACGAAAAGAGAAATTTCTAGCAGTACCTTGTCTTAAGTCAGCTAGATATGTAAAACATTTAGGGCAAATATGACCACGTCGATTGCAATAATGACAAATAGAAGTAAGTCTATTACCTTTATTTATGGGAACAGGATGAGACTTTTCTTTCTGCTCAGTTCTAGTAGTGCTTATTGCAACTTGCTTCCCTCTGTACTCAAAAATATTTTCTGACAATTTTGGTGATATAAAGTTTGAAACTGTCACACCCCTAGTACTGTACCCAATTACTCGTACAAATTTTTCATTTTATTTTACACTTTAAGCGGAAACTGAATCGGAATTGAAATCGTTAGTGTGGTTTGGAAAACCATTTAAAACAAACATAAAACTATTTAATAAAACAATTAAAAATATTTAATAAAACCAATTTTGATTAAAACAATCGGGAGGACAAAACTGTCCAACCCGTGGCAATTAAGTGCAGCGAACAGTCGCTGCAGCATGCAGCGACTGAGCGCTGCAGTTGCTGCAGCAAGCAGCGCCCGATCGCTGCATTGCTGCAGCGATCGCGCGCTGCAGTTGCTGCAGCAAGCAACGCTCGATCGCTGCATTGCTGCAGCGATCGTGCGCTGCAGCAGCGTCGATCGCTGCATTGCTGCAGCGATCGCGCGCTGCTGATGCTGCAGCAAGAAGCGATCAGTCGCTGCATTGCTGCAGCGCCTGATCGCTGCACTGCAACCTTGATCCACACTATTACTCTCTGAAATTTCCAGAGAGCAAATACTTCAGTAAGCTCTCTGGAAATCCGGTTTCCAGAGAGCAAATCCTCACCATTTGCCTGTCTTTCAGTTTCTTGCAATCTTTATACTTCTCACTAAAACATACAACTTATAAATTAAACTCACTGCATTTACAGCAGACTTTGCGAAGTCCAACTGCGTGGATAGCTCTAAAAAACGAGCTTACCCGTACCAATCCCAAAACGAATCAAAACATTTCATAACGTTTATCAAAACAGTTTAAACCAAAGTGTTTTACATACAATTACCAAAATATTTTCTAACTCCTATCCAGATCCAAACAACCTAAAATACTCTATACGATTATCAGTTCAAAACATCTCAAAATAACCCCAGAGTCCATACATACATCCCCACGGGTCATATCGCGCCTCGACTACCCAGCACACTCCCACGAGCATCATCCATCAGCTGCTCCTACATCAGGAGGAGGAATATCATCCTCACCTGGGTCAACGTAACCTAGAACGTCACCTACACCATACAGACACATATGAGATATTGAAATCTCAGTAAGCTACGTAAATGCAGATGCGTGCGTGCGTATGCCATTCAGAAAACATGCAGATTTCAGATTCATATACAGATACAGATTCATTACATCACAGACAGATTGTTACCGAGATATCAGCCCTATAAATGGAAAGGATACATCCCGCGGTCGGACTACCACTTTCGATTTAGAGGGGGGGGTACATGCTCACAAACCTTACAGCCATGCCTGAGCCCCATCTCGCGTAACCAGATACAGATTTCGTAGATTAATTACAGATGTTCATTTCTTTTCTTAAAACGCGTGCAGAAATTCGTTTTCATGACATTTGAAATACGTGATCCATGAACAGATATAAACAGAAAGTAAACAATCAACATATATACCATCAAGACCAAAATAGAGTAACCTATAAACAATTTAAACTTAACTACCCAATCGAAAGCGATTTAAAGCAAACAATTCCTTAGGGATCCTCGATACGACATCGAAGTATGGTGTAGACCGATTGGTCAGAGTAAGTCACGGAGACTTACCTTGGGCGCGCAGAATCTCAAGCTTCGATCCCGGGAGTCGTGTGTCTGAGGAAAACACGATATTCGTAGTTAAAACCAATTTAAACTATAAACGTCCAAATTACGAAATCCTTAACTAATGAATTTCCTAAAATTCCAACTTAATAATTCGAAGTATTTAACGACATAATGCTCGATAACCTGGAATTCCGATTAACGAGTTTTTCTCAAAAACTCGGAAATTTACCAATTTTTAACTTTTTCTCAAATTGATTTTTCTTCGTCCAATAATGTCCAATACGTTCAATACGTACTTAATCAAGGCTAACCTATTAATTACGAACCCTAATTCGCGTTTTTAACGAAAATCGATCGAAACCCTAATTAACTAAATCTCCGTAAAACTCGAAATAAGCGCTCAAAGACTGAAGCTGCATACCTAGGGTAGCGAGAGGAGGAGAAACCGTGAAGAAATCGGAACGAACGGTAGGAGAAACGGAGTCGGAACAGGGAAAGGCGTCGGCGGCCGCGAGGGAGAAAGCTCTCTGGCGATCGTGATTTCCAGAGAAGAAAGAGAGAAGTGAGGGAGAAAATAGGTTTAGGTTATTTTTATAAAAATGAAATTGTAAATTACTATTTTGCCCTTCACTGATTTTTATATTAATTTCGTCCTTCGATTTGCTAATCGTCCTACCATTCGGTTTCACCAAATCTCCTTAGCTCACCAGTAACTCCAACTTATTATTTGGGTTCCATTGAAACCGTCCGTTCGCAATTCGGACCTCGTTTACTATTTTTACGAGAACGTCTTTTACATTACGAAAAGTGTATTTACTCAGAATATAGTGTTTGATCTCCGAAAATTCCCGTAACTTCCTTAAAATTCTTATTATTCGCTAGAATCGTAATGACGCTTTCCGTTTGCAAAACCGACTTGATTTGACATATTTACCAAAAATGCCTTTATATAATAAAATATTGAATAATATATTAATTCCAAAAATCCGTACAGGCCGGATATTACATTCCACCCACCTTATTTAGAATTTTGTCCACAAAATTTACCACAGCTTATAGTCCTTGATATTAACGTCTCACGTCTTGCGGCATTTCATTTCGATTTATTGTCTGTACTCACGGCCATTCTTCGTGGTTCTAAACCAAAACTCATCACTATAATCCCTCATATTAGCCTTAATTCTATATTCCCCCACTTTCGATTTGATCGCACGCGACCTCTCTCAAGTATGGAACATAATCAAATTTCCAATTCTCCAATCGTCACTTCAATAGTTGCGCATGCATCAACTTTCGACTCTCACTAAATCACTCACAGATTACATCTTCTAATAACACAATTTCAAAGTTCTCTTTTTATCAACGTCATTCCTCTGTCGTTCACTCAGGTCAGAGCTACGTCCAAGCTCCCCAACGCCAGCCAAATTGAATGCCTATACATCATCAAATTTTTGGGTCGTAACCCAAATTTTATCATAACCCCATCGACTCTTCCTACCGTCGGGATGAACACCAACTGAACTCCCACATTAGCATCATTACCATACTCTTTACTTTCAATGGGCCTAAACACATCAATCGTCTACGCATCCAAATCTTACCAACTTTTCTAATCCTACGATCAAACGTTCTCTAATTGTGTACTTGTCACCAACCGACACAAGCACACGTTGGTCTTTATTTAATCACCCAAGACGTTAAACTTTCCAACTTATCAATTGGTCTCTACCAAAATTGTCTCTAGCCTCAATCCTTGAAATAACATCAACTTCTAAACGTCACTTGGTTGACTAGCGTTCAAGGATCACAAACAACACCCAGATTGTATTCCAAACTCCTATGTATTCTAATTTCAACTCCTCAAATCAAGTTCCTTTAGTTTCTAACTTTCCTAATCTCGTGTCTACTGAACACGTACCTAACCATTTCACGCCCTTAAGGCCTTCTTAATTCACTTATTCCATCGTTAAATTCTTTTTAATTACCCTTCGATTATCCACCTATCGAGTATAAAATTTCTACATATATATATATATATATGGATCGGAGTTGTAAACCACTCTGGTGCACAAGTTCGTTGGTCTAATCCTCAGTCCCTACTTCTACCATCTCAGTCCTACATTCCTCTAGTAGTGCTCTTGTGCAACCTCTTGGTCATTAACATCCAAATCGTATCCTTCCTTTGATACTTCACGGGTCTTAATAACTATTTCTATGTGAGCTTCCCAACTAGAATTTCACTTCTTTATACTTCTCAGGTATCCTGTCTGTGATATCCCACGTCACATTCCTCCTCGAGTAACTTATCAACCTCGACCCCTGCTTCGATGCAGTTCCCACAACCTACTCCTTCCATTCCAACTACATCTCCGAAATTACATTCTGGCGTCAACAGGTTTAACTAAGAGTTTAAGTTGTTACTATCTTAAGGTTAATGCTCACTTGCAAATTAAGTCCCATAAATACCACGTTTTTCTCTAAGTCGCCTTCATGAGTTCCATTACTATGTCTTACTGAAACGCTTATGCCTTCTACAATATGCTCGATTATCTAACTCGAATCCCCATTAACCTCGAGCACAGTAAAGTCTCTAAGTCTCGCTGTGGATTTGCTCTAAACCACTCCTTCTAACCTTAAGTCACTTATGTATCCATCGGTCTCGATTTGTCAAATAAGAGTCATACTCTTTAAAATTGCAAAGCTCACAATTCGTACGACACTAGTCAATCTTAACTCTTCATTGGATCTACGATCCCCCGTACTTATCTCAAATGTCGTGCATAGACTTCTCTTAATTTCCTGATGGTCTAAATCCTTTTTAGTCGGGTTCTAATTATTTCGCTTGGCTCTTGCACAATAACTCGTTTATCAGTCTACTCGTTTACAAACTTGTTGATGACAAGTTCACTCTCTTGTTTCGATTCTCTTCAGATTCTCAATTCTTCTCCTTCTATTTTTCCAAGAGAAGGATTCAGAAACTTCTTTTCGTTAAGGTTTAACCCTCCCGGATCACCGAACACTGTCGTTTCTACCTCCATACCGGAGGTGAGTCCTACGTTTGCAGTTCTCAACTGAAACTATACCCACTGTAAACCTTCTCTATTGCATCTCTATCCTTTCTACGGTCATTCAGACTACCTTGAACTCATAAGTATAACCTTAAATCTGAAGTGCTATATTTTTCCTCAGTAGTTACCACGTTCAAAACCTTAGCTCCTATGCTTTTGTTTTCTATCCTCATTTAAGCAACACTAATGGTCTGACGTCTATTACTCATTAATAAATCTTAACTTCATTAATTCTCTCACCTAGTATGTCGGCTATATGCTTCTTACAAATTCAATATATTTCTTTATGGATTAGTCTTCTAAGGTATCTAAGGTGGTACCCTTTTCCTAGAGATCAGCCAATTCCAGTATCTAGAGTATCCATATGCACATGATTTCAATTCTCTAGCGCTTCGGGATTTAATAATTTTATAACTCGGAGTAACTCTCGTTATTCCTTGCCTCTATATTGGTCGATACGATCGCCCCTACCCGATCACTTAAATCTTATATCCGCGACTCGTATTGATCTATCACATCCATCTACACCACAACCATAATGGTTACTCTCATATCCTTTCCATATCAACACTAGGTAAGCTCTGGACTATGATTTTGCCTAATTACTTAAATCTTTTTCACGAATGTAGGGTATACAAGTTCTTGCTAAATTTTCTTACCTACTTAATTCCACTTAGTATATCATGACAGCCTAAAGTATTTCCAAATACACTTTTACATCTTAGTTAAATTACTCCCTACTTCTTTACACCTTAAAACTCTAAGGGTTTGAGTTTCGTCAACTAGGGTTCATTTCCTATAAATTTAAATCCTACATCCTGTAAGATGTGTGACTCTAACAGTAACAAAATCTAAGTGTATAACTTTTCACGGGTAAGTCAAGCTAACCTTATTACTACATAACTCTCATTCTATAAGGCCTATATGGTCTAACATCTACTTACCGTCTTATCATCGAGGTTCACTCAAAACTCTTCTTGCCCATCTCCTACTATTCTCTTACCTCTCTATCCATAAACCTTCTCCTGTTTGTTACCTTACTATTGCTTCGAACTCTTACCCTATACCCCTTTTTCACTATTTTATATATATATATATATATATATTATATATATATATATATTTTTATTAAATATTCAAATTAAAACTCTACCTGTAACTGCCGAAGGTTGGGTAGTTTCTTCTTCTCCAGTCGAGGTAGGCAATTTTTGGGTATCATTTCTCTGATTCATGCCCCGTTGGCCTGTACCTGGTTGATCTCGGCCCGATCTTGGGCAATCTTTGACGAAATGACCATTCTCTCCACATCGAAAGCATTTATCTGTGCCTGTCCTACAATCGCCACGGTGCTTCTTCTGGCACACAGGACACAGAGGTCTTTGATAACTTCTTCGCACACGTTTTCGTCGGCTCTGTCTAATCTCTTCCTTGCCCGTCCTCTTCGTACCCTGATTATTGGGAGCGGCCACCCCTAGGGTTCTTGGGCCACCTCGATTCGTCAATCCCTCGAGCTGACGAAATTGCCTACGTATGAGCTGAGCTTGTTGGTCTATGTGCTGGGACTGGCAGTCTACTAACTCCGTAAACCGATCCAGGATGTCGTCCCTAGGATCCCTTCCTCGAACCATATTTATAAAGCTCCTATAAAATTTAAAACAAATAATCCTAAGAAACAAAATCAAACAAAGCTATAAACAGACTTACAGTTGATGAAGGACGTCCGCGTAGTGGCTGTGTAGTCGAGCAGTCTACAGAATCGATTTTAAAACCCAGGGGCTCTGATACCATAAATGTCACACCCCTAGTACTGTACCCAATTACTCATACAAATTTTTCATTTTATTTTACACTTTAAGCGGAAACTGAATCTGAATTGAAATCGTTAGTGTGGTTTGGAAAACCATTTAAAACAAACATAAAACTATTTAATAAAACAATTAAAACTATTTAATAAAACCAATTTTGATTAAAACAATCGGGAGGACAAAACTGTCCAACCCGTGGCAATTAAGTGCAGCGAACAGTCGCTGCAGCATGCAGCGACTGAGCGCTGCAGTTGCTGCAGCAAGCAGCGCCCGATCGCTGCATTGCTGCAGCGATCGTGCGCAGCAGCAGCGTCGATCGCTGCATTGCTGCAGCGATCGCGTGCTGCTGATGCTGCAGCAAGCAGCGATCAGTCGCTGCATTGCTGCAGCGCCTGATCGCTGCACTGCAACCTTGATCCACACTATTACTCTTTGAAATTTCCAGAGAGCAAATACTTCAGTAAGCTCTCTGGAAATCCGGTTTCCAGAGAGCAAATCCTCACCATTTGCCTGTCTTTCAGTTTCTTGCAATCTTTATACTTCTCACTAAAACATACAACTTATAAATTAAACTCACTCCATTTACAGCAGACTTTGCGAAGTCCAACTGCGTGGATAGCTCTAAAAAACGAGCTTACCCGTACCAATCCCAAAACGAATCAAAACATTTCATAACGTTTATCAAAACAGTTTAAACCAAAGTGTTTTACATACAATTACCAAAATATTTTCTAACTCCTATCCAGATCAAAACAACCTAAAATACTCTATACGATTATCAGTTCAAAACATCTCAAAATAACCCCAGAGTCCATACATACATCCCCACGGGTCATATCGCGCCTCGACTACCCAGCACACTCCCACGAGCATCATCCATCAGCTGCTCCTACATCAGGAGGAGGAATATCATCCTCACCTGAGTCACCGTAACCTAGAACGTCACCTACACCATACAGACACATATG
The DNA here is from genome assembly GCA_022432975.1 of Begonia masoniana. Classification (NCBI taxonomy): domain Eukaryota; kingdom Viridiplantae; phylum Streptophyta; class Magnoliopsida; order Cucurbitales; family Begoniaceae; genus Begonia; species Begonia masoniana. The sequence continues at coordinate 19,566,392 of CM039513.1, forward strand.
AGATATTGAAATCTCAGTAAGCTACGTAAATGCAGATGCGTGCGTGCGTATGCCATTCAGAAAACATGCAGATTTCAGATTCATATACAGATACAGATTCATTACATCGCAGACAGATTGTTACCGAGATATCAGCCCTATAAATGGAAAGGATACATCCCGCGGTCGGACTACCATTTTCGATTTAGAGGGGGGGGGGGTACATGCTCACAAACCCTACAGCCATGCCTGAGCCCCATCTCGCGTAACCAGATACAGATTTCGTAGATTAATTACAGATGTTCATTTCTTTTCTTAAAACGCGTGCAGAAATTCGTTTTCATGACATTTGAAATACGTGATGCATGAACAGGTATAAACAGAAAGTAAACAATCAACATATATACCATCAAGACCAAAATAGAGTAACCTATAAACAATTTAAACCTAACTACCCAACCGAAAGCGATTTAAAGCAAACAATTCCTTAGGGATCCTCGATACGACATCGAAGTATGGTGTAGACCGATTGGTCAAAGTAAGTCACGGAGACTTACCTTGGGCGCGCAGAATCTCAAGCTTCGATCCCGGGAGTCGTGTGTCTGAGGAAAACACGATATTCGTAGTTAAAACCAATTTAAACTATAAACGTCCAAATTACGAAATCCTTAACTAATGAATTTCCTAAAATTCCAACTTAATAATTCGAAGTATTTAACAACGACATAATGCTCGATAACCTGGAATTCCGATTAACGAGTTTTTCTCAAAAACTCGGAAATTTACCAATTTTTAACTTTTTCTCAAATTGATTTTTCTTCGTCCAATAATGTCCAATACGTTCAATACGTACTTAATCAAGGCTAACCTATTAATTACGAACCCTAATTCGCGTTTTTAACGAAAATCGATCGAAACCCTAATTAACTAAATCTCCGTAAAACTCGAAATAAGCGCTCAAAGACTGAAGCTGCATACCTAGGGTAGCGAGAGGAGGAGAAACCGTGAAGAAATCGGAACGAACGGGAGGAGAAACGGAGTCGGAACAGGGAAAGGCGTCGGCGGCCGCGAGGGAGAAAGCTCTCTGGCGATCGTGATTTCCAGAGAAGAAAGAGAGAAGTGAGGGAGAAAATAGGTTTAGGTTATTTTTATAAAAATGAAATTGTAAATTACTATTTTGCCCTTCACTGATTTTTATATTAATTTCGTCCTTCGATTTGCTAATCGTCCTACCATTCGGTTTCACCAAATCTCCTTAGCTCACCAGTAACTCCAACTTATTATTTGGGTTCCATTGAAACCGTCCGTTCGCAATTCGGACCTCGTTTACTATTTTTACGAGAACGTCTTTTACATTACGAAAAGTGTATTTACTCAGAATATAGTGTTTGATCTCCGAAAATTCCCGTAACTTCCTTAAAATTCTTATTATTCGCTAGAATCGTAATGACGCTTTCCGTTTGCAAAACCGACTTGATTTGACATATTTACCAAAAATGCCTTTATATAATAAAATATTGAATAATATATTAAATCCAAAAATCCTTACAGGCCGGATATTACAGAAACTGATGATGACACTCCATGCGACACTGGCTATGAGACCGAGCTTTCTCCTTTGAACCTGAGTCCAGAACGATCACCACTTAATTTGTTGATTTTTAGAATATCATCCAACTTAGAGGAACCTGTATTTAGCATCTTGACATTTTTCTTCATGTGATTCAGCTCGTTAAATAGTTTCGTCGCATCATCCCGACTTATTTTCAATTTGGCTTCCAAGTCAGCAACAGAATTTTGCAGGTTGATTTTCGCAGCTTTTAAGTCTCTATTCTGAATGCGAAGGCACTGATTGATTCTAGCAAACTCGGTCCATTTTTCACGAAGAAATTTGTACTCCACAATGAGATCTTCTTGCGTATCTTCATCACCATAATCCGATATATCCTCTGTAACATCATATGAGACACTATCATCATCTGTGCATTTAGAATTAGCAACCAGAGCCACATGGTTATTCTGGAATTCATCTTTTTTTTCTGACTCATCCTCACTCCACGTTGTGTTGAGTGAATTATTCTTTTTCTTCAGAGTATTAGTACATTCTGCCTGAATATGCCGAAAACCATCACATTCTCTGCACTGAATTCCTCTGCTCTTGATAGGTTGATCAGAAATATGTTTTTCACCTCTGTATTTTGCATTGCTCGAAGAACCATTCCTGGTGTTTGTGACACTGGACTTGACACCTCTATTATTTCTTCCAAATCTCTTCATAACCCTGCTAAAATTTTTCGATAACAGAGCTAAAGATTCCTCAAGGTCATCTTCACTATGATCACTCATAATCTATGTATCGGCTTTTAAAGCAACTCCTTTTACCCACTTTGTTTCGGTGTCAACTCCGATATTCATTTCAAAAGTTCTAAGAGATCTCATTAATTCTTCTAGTTTCATTTTTGAGACATCCTTGGCTTCTTCAATAGCTGTGACTTTATATGCAAACCGTTGAGGTGGAGATCGTAGAGTCTTCCTTACTAGTCTTTCTTCAGAAAATGTCTCACCAAGAGCGAATGCCTCATTGGCTATGTCACAAAGTTTAGCATTGAATTCAACAATATTTTCGTCTTCATGCATCTTCAGATTCTCGAATCTTGTAGTAATCATCTGCATTTTGGATAATTTCACACCCGATGTCCTTTCATATGTGATCTAAAGAATTTTCCATGCCCTTTTGGCGGACTCACAAGTGGAAATAAGTTTGAACTGAGTAGGATCAACACCGTTGAAAATAGCATTCAAAGCCTTTGAGTTACTGTTGGCCATTGTATCTTCAGGAATAGACCAACTTTCTTCATCCTTGAGAGTTGTAACATCTTTGTCAGTAATAGTCGGAGGATCCCATCCTATCAAAATAGACTTCCAAGCCTTCTAATCAATAGCTTTGATAAAAGCCCTCATTCTGGCCTTCCAATAAGCATAGTTGCCTCCGTCCAATAGTAGTGGATGCATTGTTGAACCTCCTTCTTTCATAGAGTCCATTTCACAGAATAAAACATGATCAAATCCCACGGATCCCGCTTAAGAAACACAAGCGTCCGGCTCTGATACCAATTGAAATTGTGATTAGATATGTGGTGTCGTAACACTACCTGTGACACCAACAGTAAACAGCAATAATGAACAGTAAAGAAATGCGTAAAGAAGGAAACACAAGGTTGGTAATGCAGTTCGGCAAATTGCCTACATCTGCGAGGCCATGCCCAGATTTAAAAACATTTCAGAGAGTCACAAAGTTACAAGACAACTGGGCTTATACAAATAAAGACTCCCTCTTATCTTTGTCACCGTCTCTCACTAACTTCCTCAAAGAAACTGATTTTGCAAGCTCCCCTCGACTTTGAGACGATCCCTCCCGAGATCTAAATGCGACAAGCTCTCCTTGTCGACAATGACTCCTCCCGGAATCCGTGTATGGCAAGATCCCCTTGCCCACGATCAAATTGACAAGCTCCCCTTGTCAATAGACAGAACTTCTTCCGAGTTCGAATGCAGCCTCCTCCCGAGACTGAGCTTCAATGAAGAATAAAGAAGAGCACTCCTATGACATCGCTTGTGACACCAATCGTTGTCTTAGAATGCACACCACCACACTCGTTGAATAATGAAAGCCACCAAAGGTAGAGTATAGAAAAAAACCAACAGAGACTGAAACAAACAATAGCACACTCACTCGCAGAAGCAAGAGAGAGAAAATAACAGCGGCTTGTGGCACAAGAACTTGTGGAGAGAATAATCAGTATTCCGCGCACCTCTTCTGTGAAGGGTAGATGCTTAAGTATATCTGCAACAGATTTTCGTTCTAAAACAGAATGCACAATATAAGGAAACTGCAATCACAAAATCTGGAGTCGTGACACTCTTTGCGATATTTATGGAAAGTATCAGAATAAAACAGATTTGAATCTCAGAATAGTTGGATCATGAATCTTGCTCTGTGTTATGATATACTGAATTTATAAACTTCAAATCGGCCTTCCATAGATATATATAATTGATAACTTGATTTCCAAGTAACTAATTTTCTTTATTTTTCAAGGTTATCAAAAGTAAATATTCTGCATAGTTTTGGTATCATAATCTCCACAAAATCTGCCTGTCTTGCAACTGAATAATACTGCAATTTTTATTGAATTTCCAAGATAAACAAACCAAATACTTTAATTAATTTTGCCAAACAAATCTATGCGAACACATATTTACATTAACACAAGGTAACTCGCTCACATCCATCTTCACGACATAACATAATTCTATGTTTCCTTTGTCGTCTATTTTGGGTGTTTTTCGTTAAACCGAGAACATAGAATCTTCTTTGTGTCTATTTGCTTCCGCTCACATTTACTGGATTGTCGAGTTGTCCCCTCCTCGGTCCTTGGCGTATCATCTGGTATCAAAGTCATTGGTAGCTCTCTGGTTCGTTTGTTTTGTGTTTTTGTGTCTTTTGTAACACCCGGAAAATTTTGACTACGTGTTTAGACCTAAGTTAGTGAGGTATGAGAGTGCTTTGTGAGGGGTTTAGAAGGGATAGGATGAGAAGAGAAAACAAAGTGGTTTGACAATTCAAACCAAAGGGTTTGAAAAGTCAAACAACCAATGGGATTGTTTTAAGCATTAATGGTATGAAAAATGATGAAATAAAATAATGGAGAGGAGAGATTAAGTGGTGCTTTGATAAGTGGTTCACGTTGGAAAGCTTAGGATCAAGAAAAATGGTTAGTTTTGTAATTAAGAAAAATGTTGTGGAAAAATCCAAAAGAGGGAAAATGTGAGGTTTTAATGGTTGATTTCTTTTCCTTCTCTTTCACTCTTTTCTCCCACGATTTCTTTCCAACCCTAAGACCTCCATAGCTGAGTTTTCTTCCCTCATCTCATCAAGTTTTCAAGGGGATTTCAAGGTAAAATTTAGTGGGTTTTAGTTTAATGTTGGTTAGGGTTAGTTTTTAAGGGTTTTTAGTGGGTTTTGAGTGAAGTTGCTTAGGGTTTGGAAAACCCTAAGTGTGCCCTCCGAAATTTGAGTTGAAATGTTAGATTTCTTTCTTATTTTGATGGTTTGGTTGTTGGATGATTTAGATTAGGTGATTTAGGAAGTTAGATTGAGATTTGGAAAAGAGTTTGGGGAAAACCGGTTTTAACCTAAAGTGCACCGGTTCTATTTTGGTATTTTCGGATTTTCTAAGTCGGTTGGTTGGTTGATTTGAGTGATTCAATGGATAGTAGACGTGTAGAGGTTTCTGAGTTGGGGTGGCACGTCGAAATCCGTTGAAAAACGAGAGAGTTACGACCGTTTGAAGTTGGACCGTCAACTTTGGTGTAAAAATCGGGTTTGGAGTTAAGTTGTGAGTTTAGGAGGAAATGTGAGAAAATCCTTATAATTTATTTAGGTTGTTACTAAGTGAATTTCTGTATTGGTTAGGTGATCGAACGTTTGATTTTGTTGGACGGTGTGAACAAGGAAGTATCGAGCAGCCACCAGGTAAGTAGTGGAGTGCGTGTTTGTTGCCTTCGGGCCTACACCATAGAACGGTAGGGATTGTTTGATTGTTGCTATGTTTTGCTTTGTGTCATGCATCGTGTGTCACGCATCATGGTTTTCTAAACTACGAAATTACGTGTTTTGCATTCTTGAGCGGTGAGAATGAAATGAAAGATAAGAAAAGATTTGCAACGTGGTCGTGAGTATGAATTTCTCGACCTATTCGTGCTTGAAGTGCACAATGGGGTTGGTGCTTGAAGTGCACCCGTGCTTGAAGTGCACGGAGGATTCTACAATCGATTGGGGGATTCTAATGTACGTAATGAGTCGTGAGTATGAATTCCTCGACCTATTCGTGCTTGAAGTGCACAATGGGGTTGGTGCTTGAAGTGCACCCGTGCTTGAAGTGCACGGAGGATTCTACGATCGATTGGAGGAGATTCGGTTGGCCGTCTTGGACTGTGTTGGGACGTGTGCCTCCGGTCTAGCTCCGTGGGTCAAGGTGTGGCCGTCCTGGACTGTGTGGGGGCGTGTGCCTACTTGATTCACACGAAAGTGAAAGATAAAAATGCAATTGAAACGAAAAGAAAGCAACTGAGTGTGTAGAAACTGCATGTTAGGATTGAGTCGAGCATTTAGCGTGTCGTTGTGCATTATTCCCTACTTGCTAAACGTTAGGCTTACCTTTTTGTGTGTTCTGTGGTGTAGGTGACGAGTTTTATACAGGTGAGGTTGATGAGACAGCTCAGGATTAGGCCGCAGTCGGAGGAGTATGGAGTCCGCCGGTGCGGGTCATTGTCGGGGCGTCTGGACCACTGTTCGTCGGGTAATGTGGGAGGTGAACATTTTGATAGATGGTTGTTTAGTGTTTGTAATGTTTTGAATGTTGGGAGTAAGGTAGAACCAAGGGTGAACGGGTTGTTATAACTGTTTTAGTACCGGTTGTACGGTTTCGATGTAAATGATTTTATTTTGTGTGTCGTTTTGGTTGAAACTATTTTCGTAATGGTTGTTAGCGTTTGGGGATTGAAATGGTATATTTTTGGGTTAAATTTTCAGGTTTTGGGTATTTAAAGTTTTAGGCGTTATATTGTCCGTTTTGGTTTTAAACTATTTAACGTCGGGTTATGTTCGCTATTTTTTTATTTAATCATTTGAAGTCGGTTTTCTATAAAATTTACGGGATTTGAAGATTTAGGTGTCGGGAGTATGTGGTTAAAATTTCATGGGTTTTGGAGAAGTTTAGCTTAAGGAAAAGTGGAAAAACAAATTTGCATGCAGGTGTCGACATGTACTGTTCATCCTGTTGTAAAAGTGTCGACACCAAAGACAAGGTGTCGACACTTACTGTTCACAAAGTTACAAAAGTGTCTACACCAAATACAAGGTGTCGACACCTTTTGCAAAGAAAAGGGACCAGAGAGCAAAACTGTTTTAAAGTGTTGACACCTACTGTTCATAGTGTCGACACTTTACTGTTCATACTTCAATTTTTAACATTTTGACGCTTATTTCAAACAAGTTTTAACCCGACTTTTTCCGACATATTTTAAACATATTTTGGCACGTTTTCCAACAAAATTTGAGGGTTCGAAAAACTCGAAAACCGAGTCGAAAAATTTACGAAAAATCATTTAAACATAGTTTTAAACACGGGTTTGGTTAGCAACGTAACGCACCGGGCCCGGGGCGGGTTCGGGGCGTTACATCTTTTGTTTCTTATGTTTTTTCTCTGTTTTCATTTTTTTTTTCTAGTATATTGAGTCGTCCATTTCTGTTTACTAACCAAGATACCCATTTGCTTGAGCTCCATTTATGTTTAGTTGACAGCAGATGTTAATGATCGATGGAAAGGTTATTTTTTGTGTTTCTGTTCTCTGTTTTCATTTTTGTTTTCAGTTTGAGTCTGTTTTTCTAGTTTTATTGTTTCATTGGTCTTGTTGTGTAGTTTGGTTCAATCATCCAAGATAGTGCATCAATTCCTTGCTGAAATTAATGACTATCCATTAACACATGAATCTCCATCATTTGCTGCAATAAATCTGTTTGATACCTACACTGTTTTATTTGTTTTCTGGTATCGTTTAGCGTCTGCTTCGTGTGATTTCTAACCAGAATTTCTATCTGCATAAGCTTTATTTTCTTAATTATTGAGCATGACTTGTATGAGAAGCTGAGCTGAATCATTCTGTTTAGATATTGTTCTTTTTTGTTGTCTGTGTTGTTTTCTTTTTCGTGATTTTCGTGAATCTTTTGTTTTGTATTTCGTTGTTTAGTATTCTGTTTTTTTTTTTTTTTTTGTTCTTTGTTCTGTCTCTGTTTGTGATCCAAAATAACCACGTAGCATATTGTCCTGTTTAGATAATCAGCATGCATAAACGTTTCAATATGTCTTCATGAATTTCTGTTTTCAGTTTACCACAAGAAAATCCAACACTTGCGTAAGATTACTCTGTTCTGTTATCTTCACTGTTAGCATTTATCTTGTATACTCATCATGTATTGTATTACTCAGAGTATCTTGCTTTGAACTCGCTGAAAATTATGTCCAAGTATTCTATTAAATTACCCAGAAGCAGTCCACACATGCGTTAAAATACTATTCTGCAGCGTTTAAAACCACAGGTTTCTCTGTTTAGTTGTCCAGAATACTTGCGATTATTCGTTGTTTTGTGATTCTGAACGGTAATAGTTTTACGATCTGTCTAACTCATCTGGGCACAGAGTTGTTCCATTACACAACAATTTGCTTGAATTTTTGATCTGTCTCTCTCCACGTAACCAGAGGTAATTCTCATGCATAGCCCAGAGAGTATCCCACCTTATAGAGATATGGAAATCTCATGGGTATGTTTGAACAAATTTTCGTTTCTGAATGCTATCTTTTGGTTTCTTTTGTGTTTCACGTGAATATACACTACTTTGTTTTGGGGTACTCATTCAGTTTCACCTAATGAGTGTCGAACCTTGCTGGAAGTTTGTTTTCTGGATTTATATTTTGCTTTATTGCTTGGATATTGTGGCGTGCGGTGCTGATAGTCGGATATTGTTACTACGAACTTAAAGCATAAAAACTTAAAAAATATGCATTTCTTGGTTTTCTCCACATATTTCTTCCTCCCAACCCATCTAAAAGTTAACCTACAAATTTCAATTCCCAAGACACCCAAGATCATCTCCTTCAACACCTCCATCGTTCGGCAATGCTTATGAATCCAACCAAACATATTTCAGAACTTTTCACCGTCTGATCAACCGACATCGCACAACATTTACTAGAAAAGAAATGTAAAAAGAATAGAGGGTTAGTTAGCGGAGGAAATGTACAAAGGTTGTGTAATTTGTATTCAATATTCTTGAGAATGAAATCTGTAAAAACAAATGTAGATCCATGTACATATATACACCTAGAAAATGGAATCTTTTAATTTTGACATTTTACATCAATACACACTAACAAGGAGCAAAATTAAAAAATTTACAATGAGCTATACACTAACATCCCCCTCCTTATCAAGGTCAAAAGATGAAGAGCTTGGACCAAAAGTCTTGAAACTTGGACGGTGGTAGTGACTTAATGAGGGCACCAGTGATTTGTTTCTACGAAGAAGTAAACTTGACAAGCCATGTAACGACCCGGGGAGGATCGCCATGAAATTCTTGACTTTACATAAAACTTTAGTTCATATTTGAACTCTTTTCTCCTTCTCTGTTTTTTTCTTTTTTTTTTCTTTAATAACAGTTTACCTAACAGGCTTAAAGACTTCAACTTAATTAATGGAAAATTAGTCCCTCGTACATGCTTCCAATCGACGTACAAGTTGCATGGGTCTGCATGCATCAACCGATAGTCATTGCGTCTTCCGGATGGCACGTGCACCCCACATGACTCATTTAAACACCTATCGGCAGATGCGAATACTCGCATCGACCGACGATCACGTGCATCTCGTGTGACCAATTAAAATATCTACCGATAGACATGTGAAATTCACGTGTTCATCTAAGACATCTTCCGATAGCTTACAAGCTCTATATCATCCAATCACTAAACGACAAATTATCATTTACATCATCCGACGAGGAAACATACTTCATCTTCCGGTGTAATAGGGAAACATCATCCGATGGACAAACACTCTACATCTGCCGATCACTAGACGACAAAATAGCACTTCCATCATCCGATGGCTTAAACACTACATCTGCCGACCGCTAGACGACAAAATAACACTTTCATTGTAACACCCTAGAAATTCATTTTAGGAATTTCGAGCCTTAAGTTTTGAATTTTAATATTTTAAGCATTATAGAGTATTAAATTCGTAGAAATATTAAATAATCCAATGCCACGGAAGTTTAGTTAGAGCCCTAAAAAAATAGGAATATTTGGAGAATTAAGCCGAGGACGAATAGCGATTTAAGTTAAAACAAACATCACGGGAATAAATGAATGTTTCTCACGGGAATAAATGAATGTTTCTCACGGGAATAAATGAATGTTTCTCACGGGAATAAATGAATGTTTCTCACGGGAATAAATGAATGTTTCTCACGGGAATAAATGAATGTTTCTCACGGGAATAAATGAATGTTTCTCACGGGAATAAATGAATGTTTCTCACGGGAATAAATGAATGTTTCTCACGGGAATAAATGAATGTTTCTCACGGGAATAAATGAATGTTTCTCACGGGAATAAATGAATGTTTCTCACGGGAATAAATGAATGTTTCTCACGGGAATAAATGAATGTTTCTCACGGGAATAAATGAATGTTTCTCACGGGAATAAATGAATGTTTCTCACGGGAATAAATGAATGTTTCTCACGGGAATAAATGAATGTTTCTCACGGGAATAAATGAATGTTTCTCACGGGAATAAATGAATGTTTCTCACGGGAATAAATGAATGTTTCTCACGGGAATAAATGAATGTTTCTCACGGGAATAAATGAATGTTTCTCACGGGAATAAATGAATGTTTCTCACGGGAATAAATGAATGTTTCTCACGGGAATAAATGAATGTTTCTCACGGGAATAAATGAATGTTTCTCACGGGAATAAATGAATGTTTCTCACGGGAATAAATGAATGTTTCTCACGGGAATAAATGAATGTTTCTCACGGGAATAAATGAATGTTTCTCACGGGAATAAATGAATGTTTCTCACGGGAATAAATGAATGTTTCTCACGGGAATAAATGAATGTTTCTCACGGGAATAAATGAATGTTTCTCACGGGAATAAATGAATGTTTCTCACGGGAATAAATGAATGTTTCTCACGGGAATAAATGAATGTTTCTCACGGGAATAAATGAATGTTTCTCACGGGAATAAATGAATGTTTCTCACGGGAATAAATGAATGTTTCTCACGGGAATAAATGAATGTTTCTCACGGAAATAAATGAATGTTTCTCACGGGAATAAATGAATGTTTCTCACGGGAATAAATGAATGTTTCTCACGGGAATAAATGAATGTTTCTCACGGGAATAAATGAATGTTTCTCACGGGAATAAATGAATGTTTCTCACGGGAATAAATGAATGTTTCTCACGGGAATAAATGAATGTTTCTCACGGGAATAAATGAATGTTTCTCACGGAAATAAATGAATGTTTCTCACGGGAATAAATGAATGTTTCTCACGGGAATAAATGAATGTTTCTCACGGGAATAAATGAATGTTTCTCACGGGAATAAATGAATGTTTCTCACGGGAATAAATGAATGTTTCTCACGGGAATAAATGAATGTTTCTCACGGGAATAAATGAATGTTTCTCACGGAAATAAATGAATGTTTCTCACGGGAATAAATGAATGTTTCTCACGGAAATAAATGAATGTTTCTCACGGGAATAAATGAATGTTTCTCACGGGAATAAATGAATGTTTCTCACGGGAATAAATGAATGTTTCTCACGGGAATAAATGAATGTTTCTCACGGGAATAAATGAATGTTTCTCACGGGAATAAATGAATGTTTCTCACGGGAATAAATGAATGTTTCTCACGGGAATAAATGAATGTTTCTCACGGGAATAAATGAATGTTTCTCACGGGAATAAATGAATGTTTCTCACGGGAATAAATGAATGTTTCTCACGGGAATAAATGAATGTTTCTCACGGGAATAAATGAATGTTTCTCACGGGAATAAATGAATGTTTCTCACGGGAATAAATGAATGTTTCTCACGGGAATAAATGAATGTTTCTCACGGGAATAAATGAATGTTTCTCACGGGAATAAATGAATGTTTCTCACGGGAATAAATGAATGTTTCTCACGGGAATAAATGAATGTTTCTCACGGGAATAAATGAATGTTTCTCACGGGAATAAATGAATGTTTCTCACGGGAATAAATGAATGTTTCTCACGGGAATAAATGAATGTTTCTCACGGGAATAAATGAATGTTTCTCACGGGAATAAATGAATGTTTCTCACGGAAATAAATGAATGTTTCTCACGGGAATAAATGAATGTTTCTCACGGGAATAAATGAATGTTTCTCACGGGAATAAATGAATGTTTCTCACGGGAATAAATGAATGTTTCTCACGGGAATAAATGAATGTTTCTCACGGGAATAAATGAATGTTTCTCACGGGAATAAATGAATGTTTCTCACGGGAATAAATGAATGTTTCTCACGGGAATAAATGAATGTTTCTCACGGGAATAAATGAATGTTTCTCACGGGAATAAATGAATGTTTCTCACGGGAATAAATGAATGTTTCTCACGGGAATAAATGAATGTTTCTCACGGGAATAAATGAATGTTTCTCACGGGAATAAATGAATGTTTCTCACGGGAATAAATGAATGTTTCTCACGGGAATAAATGAATGTTTCTCACGGGAATAAATGAATGTTTCTCACGGGAATAAATGAATGTTTCTCACGGGAATAAATGAATGTTTCTCACGGGAATAAATGAATGTTTCTCACGGGAATAAATGAATGTTTCTCACGGGAATAAATGAATGTTTCTCACGGGAATAAATGAATGTTTCTCACGGGAATAAATGAATGTTTCTCACGGGAATAAATGAATGTTTCTCACGGGAATAAATGAATGTTTCTCACGGGAATAAATGAATGTTTCTCACGGGAATAAATGAATGTTTCTCACGGGAATAAATGAATGTTTCTCACGGGAATAAATGAATGTTTCTCACGGGAATAAATGAATGTTTCTCACGGGAATAAATGAATGTTTCTCACGGGAATAAATGAATGTTTCTCACGGGAATAAATGAATGTTTCTCACGGGAATAAATGAATGTTTCTCACGGGAATAAATGAATGTTTCTCACGGGAATAAATGAATGTTTCTCACGGGAATAAATGAATGTTTCTCACGGGAATAAATGAATGTTTCTCACGGGAATAAATGAATGTTTCTCACGGGAATGGCACGAAATAGCGATTTAAGTTAAAGAAATACAAAAAAGGGTAATTAGGTAAATTGTAAGTCAAATATTATTAAAAAGTCACAAGTCTTTCTCTCTCCCTCATTTCTTCTCCTCCACGCACGAAGCTCCTTCCTCTCCCTCCTCTTTGGCGATTTCTTCCTTCTCTCCATCGCCATTTCCGTCGATCAAACACTCCTCCATTTTAGGCAATTTCTTCCTCAAGTTTCTTCCCCAAATTGATCTCTTAGGTAAGCTCTACGTTTTGGTTAAGTTTATTTGTGGTTTAGGGTTTGTTTTGAGTTAGGGTTTGTGGAGAAATTTAGGGGTTTTGTTAGAAATCATTAGGATTGTTTATAAATTTCTCATTGATGATGTTTAATGTTAAATCTAGGTTGTTGGAGTAGATTAATGGTGTTGGATGAGGTTTAATGTTAAGTTAGGTTGTTGGAAATGTGGTTGAAGGACATTAATGGAGTTTTTGAAGTTATGAGCACCAAGTGCTCGATAAAATGTTTAAACGAAGTGAATTAGAGTTTTTAGAAGAATTTGTCCTAGCTCGAGAAGACAATTTGTTAGATTTGATGTTCGAGAGTCGATATTAATGATTTGTTCTTAAATGCCTTAGGTGATTCAAGCTCAAAGGACGGTGCTCGGCATATTTAGGACACCAGGTAAGTGAGCGTTAGGCTTTCCGGCCACTAAGGCCCTACGTCGTACGATGTCGATTATGTTTATTGTGTCGAGGTTAGATAGTTATATGGGTCGATAGTAAGAAGGGTAGTTAAGTAGAGTTTAATGATTGTTCGATAGATGTTTCTATGTACGTCTCCTCATGCATTATGTTTTCTTAAAGTGCATACGAACTGTTTGCGAGCATGTTTTTATGAAAAGTTAAATGAAAGATTGACCATGTGAACGTTGTATGATTCTGACTGTATGTTTCTCACGGGAATAAATGAATGTTTCTCACGGGAATAAATGAATGTTTCTCACGGAAATAAATGAATGTTTCTCACGGGAATAAATGAATGTTTCTCACGGGACTATATGAATGTTTCTCACGGAACTATATGAATGTTTCTCATGGGACTATATGAATGTTTCTTACGGGACTATATGAATGTTTCTTACGGGACTATGTTTTTCACTGAACAAGAAAAAGGTTTTACGAAACGAAACTGTAACACCCGGAAACCTTGACTTATAGTTTTAAGTTATAATTGCCGAGTTTTAAATTGTAAGCCATATGGAGTTTTAATTCGTAGAAATAGTAAATCAAGTTCAAATGGCGAACGGGAAGTTTTGTTAGTATCCTAGGAATAGAATAGAATATTCGGAGAGATAAGAAATTTTGGGAGAAAACCGAACTGATAGAATAAATACTTGTTAAGTAGAAAGTTAAGTAAAAAAAAGGGTAATTAGGTAATTTATAAAGTAAGATTTTATTAAAAAGGTTAAAGTCTCTCTCTCTTTCCTCACTATCTCCTCCACGCACGCGAGCTCCTCTTCCTTAGGCGATTTTTTCTCCTCTTCCATCGCCATTTCCATTGACCCATCCTCTCCTCCATTTTTAGGCATTTTCTTCTCCAAGTTTCTTCAACAAAACAACGTGCTAGGTAAGCTCTACGTTTCGGTTAAGTTTATTTGTGGTTTTAGGGTTATTTCGATTTAGGGTTTGTAAAGAAAAATTAGGGTTTTGTTAGAAATCGTTAGGGTTGTTTATTTATTTCTCATTGATGATATATTAATGATTTTTGAAGTTGTTGGAGTTGATTAATGATGTTGGATGATATTTAATGTTAAGTTTAGGTTGTTGGAAAAGTAGTTTAACACCATCAATGGAGTCTTTAAGTGAATGAGCACTAAGTGCTCGATGAAATGCCTAGAAGAAAAGAATTAGAGTTTTTGGAAAAGTTTGTCCTAGCTCGAGAAGTCGATTGTTTAGATTCGATGTTTGAAAGTCGATATTAATGATGTGTTGTTAAATGCTCTAGGTAACCCAAGCTCAAAGGACGGTGCTCGGCATATTTAGGACGCCAGGTAAGTGAGCGTTAGGCTTTCCGGCCACTAAGGCCCTACGTCGTACAATGTTAATGATGTTTGATGTGATGAAAAAGGTGGAAATAGGGGTTGGTAGAAAGGACGGGTAGTTTTAGGTAGTGCTTTAGTGATTTAAGTAGTGCCCGTTTGATAGGTTTTTCCTTACGTATGTATTACCTCATGCATCATGTTTTACTAAAGTGCATACGAACTATTTATGAGCATGTTTTATGAAAATGTTGAATTAAAGAATGATAATGAATGATGAATGATGAATGATGAATGATGAATGATGAATGATGAATGATGAATGATGAATGATGAATGATGAATGATGAATGATGAATGATGAATGATGAATGATGAATGAACTACGGGGCAAGTCATAAATGAACTACGGGGCAAGTCACAAATGTACTACGGGGCAAGTCACGAATGTACTACGGGGCAAGTCATGAATGTACTACGGGGCTAGAAAACGGTTTAAAAGAAATGAAACGAAAATGTTTTATAAATGTCATGCATATATGTAAAGTTATGTTTAGTACGCTCCTTACTAAGCATTAGGCTTAATGGATTTAGTGTATGATGTAGGTGACGAGAATGAAGGTGAGGAACCTCTTTACGATGACCAAGTATAGATGGTCGGTGGCGGAGCTCGTGGCGGCGGAGCGTGTTTTGGCAGGGCGGGTTGACTCACGGTTAGGTGTTTTGAGAGTTTTTGGGTATTGTTGGGATAATTATGAATTTGATGGATTTTTAGTACGTTTAGATATGTTTTAGGATGTTTGGTGATTGTATAGTGTTTTGAAACGTTTTTTATTGTTTTTAAAACAGGTAGGATTGTTAAACGTTTAAACGGAACCACGCGGTTCGTTTATTTGAAATTCATTTGTATGTTAAAGTGATTTGTGTTGATTATGAATTTTGGGTAAATTAGTGTGGAAGTGTTAGGGTGAGAAGTACGTGATGAATTGTGTTGTGTTTGGGGGTTTGAATAAATGTTATGTTTGAAGAATGTTTTAAGGATGTCTGTAAGATAATTGTGTGAAGAGAAAATGAAAGAAGAAAAGGGGTTGATGAGTGTTAGGCTTTGTGGGTATTTGATGTTGTGAGTTTTGGATTTTATGTGGAGTGCAGGGGCGAAGTGAAGAAAATGAAAGAAAAAGAAAGAGAGAAAAGAAGAAGCTCGGCTCTCTGGAGAAAATCCAGAGAGTCTGGCGAGTGTTCTCCTCTGGGAGGCGAGTAATCGCTTCTCAGGCAAAATGAGGCGATGCTCTCTGGAGAAATCCAGAGAGCGTGGCGACTAATCGCCACAAATATGTGGCGATGAGTCGCCACTGGCGAATTACAACAGGCGATTACTCGCCTGTTGTAATCGCCCATGGGGCGATCAGTAGCCACATTTGTGGCTACTGATCGCCATACCTAGGAAAGGTATGGGCGATCAATAGCCACTTTTGTTGCTACTGATCGCCACCCCACTTATAAAAAAAAAAAAGGTTTTAAATTTTATTTATTATTTAATTGTTTTAAAGGTTTTATTTATTTTAAGTTTTAATGGTTTTATGGATTGTTTTAAAAGAGTTACTAAACAAACTTCAATTTCAGTTCCGATTTCGATTTTGATTAAGATTTCCGCTCAAGTACAGTTAAAGTGAAAGTTTAAAAAAAAAAAATGATATCACGGGTAAAGGTCGTGACAGAAACGAAACGAAACTGTTTTACAAATATCATGCATGTATGAAATGTTATGTTTAGCACGCTCCTTACTAAGCATTAGGCTTAATGTAGTTATTGTATGATGTAGGTGACGAGAACGAAAGTGAGGAACTACCTTATGATGAACAAGTGTAGCGGTCGATGGGCGGAGTCCGTGGCGGCGAAGCGTGTTTTGGCAGGGTGGGTTGACTCACGGTTAGGTGTTTTGAGAGTTTTTGGGTATTGTTGGGATAATGATGAATTTGATGGATTTTAGTACGTTTAGATATGTTTTAGAGTGTTTGGTGATTGTATAGAAAATGTAAAATGTTTTGTGGTGTTTTTGATGTTTTTAAAACAGGTAGGGATGTTAAACTTTTAAACGGAACCACGCGGTTCATTTTTATGAAAGGTGGTTATGTTTTTAAATGTGTTTGAGTTAATTTATGCGTAATTAATGAAGCGGGGAGTAGAGTGTCTATACGGTTATTGTATAGAAGTGTGATTTGGGAAATTGTAATAGTAAGTGATGAAGAAAGATGAAGGAAATGTGAATGCTGAAATGTGTATAAGTGTTGTGTGGGAAATTGGTGAGCAGGGCGTGAACGGAAGGAAAGAAAGACATGTGGCGGGCGACTGGTCGCGGAAGGGGTAGCGACTGGTCGCTGAACTCTCGGGTTTTTCCAGAGAGTTCAGCGATCGGGCGCGGAAAGAGTTGTGCCCGATCGCAGGTTGCCATCAAAGGGGCGCCCAATCGGCCAATGTTGGCCGATCGTGCGGTTATGCATGGGGCGCACGAACGCCTATCCTTTGGCGTTCAGTCGCCCCTGTGTAATGGGATCGCCATCCCTGTTTTGCCCCTGCTCTGTTGGCCGATTACTTTCTTCTGTTTATAATTGTTTTAATGCATTGTTTTAAGTTCTAATTAAATTGTTTTTAAGTCCTAATTAAATGGTTTAACTTTTAGACTTCAACTGTTCTGGTTTAAAGGTATAATTCCGCTTAAACGCTAAGTTATTAAAGTTTGTACTTATAAAAAAAAAATTAAGATACGGGTAAGGGTCGTGACATTCATCATCCGATGGCTTAAACACTACATCTGCCGATCGCTAGATGACAAAATAACACTTTCATCATCCGATGGCTTAAACACTACATCTGCCAATGACGTCAGCCGGATGAATGCCTCATCCAGCTTCTATCTTACAGCAGTAAAACAATATAATCATCAAACAACCTCATCCAACAGAAAATACCACAACTCACCCAAATCTTAACCTGGAAATTATAAACCCTAATGAGTAAAAACCATATCCCATACAAGATACACATAGCGGAAGGCTTAAGCAAAACAGACCATTCAATAATCCTTAAAATCGTTAACAGACTCTGAAGTCAAACCATTCAAAATCCGAATCTCATTGTTATAAGAAAACTCTATTCTACTTAGTCATCTGTTTATCATAAACTTCTCTGACTTGACTTACTATGGTATACCAGGGTAACGTGATACGCCTATCCAGCCTTCACTGTCACACTTAGCATCCTCCAGCAACCAAGCTTAGACAGCTTGCATTAACCTTGAGTTCCTCACCTGAAAACTCGTCACCTACATCATAAGGTTTAAACTATAAGCCTAATGCTTAGTAAGGAATGCAACACTAACATGGATGCATGAATGTATAATTTGGGAAAATCACATGCTCATAAGTCTTTTCTTGTTCATGTCTTTGCTCGTAATCATCATTCACAGTCATGGATCCGAGTCATATTCATCATTCATAGTCATTGATCATATTCATCATTCATAGTCATTGATCATATTCATCATTCATAGTCATTGATCATATTCATCATTCATAGTCATTGATCATATTCATCATTCATAGTCATTGATCATATTCATCATTCATAGTCATTGATCATATTCATCATTCATAGTCATTGATCATATTCATCATTCATAGTCATTGATCATATTCATCATTCATAGTCATTGATCATATTCATCATTCATAGTCATTGATCATATTCATCATTCATAGTCATTGATCATATTCATCATTCATAGTCATTGATCATATTCATCATTCATAGTCATTGATCATATTCATCATTCATAGTCATTGATCATATTCATCATTCATAGTCATTGATCATATTCATCATTCATAGTCATTGATCATATTCATCATTCATAGTCATTGATCATATTCATCATTCCTAGTCATTGATCATATTCATCATTCATAGTCATTGATCATATTCATCATTCATAGTCATTGATCATATTCATCATTCCTAGTCATTGATCATATTCATCATTCATAGTCATTGATCATATTCATCATTCATAGTCATTGATCATATTCATCATTCATAGTCATTGATCATATTCATCATTCATAGTCATTGATCATATTCATCATTCATAGTCATTGATCATATTCATCATTCATAGTCATTGATCATATTCATCATTCATAGTCATTGATCATATTCATCATTCATAGTCATTGATCATATTCATCATTCATAGTCATTGATCATATTCATCATTCATAGTCATTGATCATATTCATCATTCATAGTCATTGATCATATTCATCATTCATAGTCATTGATCATATTCATCATTCATAGTCATTGATCATATTCATCATTCCTAGTCATTGATCATATTCATCATTCATAGTCATTGATCATATTCATCATTCATAGTCATTGATCATATTCATCATTCCTAGTCATTGATCATATTCATCATTCATATTCATCATTCATAGTCATTGATCATATTCATCATTCATAGTCATTGATCATATTCATCATTCATAGTCATTGATCATATTCATCATTCATAGTCTTTGTTCATATTCTTTGTTTAGGTTATGTGGATCAAGAGAGGATTTGTGCCGGTAAAGGGGGTTCGACAGTGAGTTTGATCTTGTTCCCTACTGCGGGTCGTATTCATATGTCCTTCTTTGGACTGTGACATACGCCGAACCGCCCCCAACCCTCACTTAATCCACGTTGCATAAATCTTATGCATATACATATGTACATACATATCTTGTTCATGGAAAACATACGTTAAAACATTTTCTTATGCTTGAGAAACATTCATGATGCATGAACATGAGAGCTTTTAACTGATCAAACTATGACAAGGATCATACCAGAGCAGACAACTTCACATTCGCTAACAGGTCATCACATGGTATAACTCGCAACATACCAAAGTCTTTCAAGTGCAGACAAGCTCATAATCATAAGGTAAACATTAGACATCTCAACCTAGTACTCCCACGATGTAGGGCTCTATTAGCCGGAAATCTTAATACATTCACTTACCTGGTCTCCTTAGCAATCTGGACCTCTTCTCTTCAACTTCTTCACCTAAAACATGTGCATTACAGTAGTTAAATCAAAATCCTAAAACTCTACTCATAAATCATCCTAGGATCTATTAGCTAGAGTCATTCCCGAATCCTTGGTTTGATATACTGTGCAAAATCTGAAATCCAAAATAAAACAAACAGGTTCCACTATCGATTAAATCTGAGTTGATTATTTAAAATGTCCAGAATCGATTCGGGTTGACATTACTACTCTCGGATTCTAAAATGTTCTAATACTACTCGGCCATTGATAAAATCCAAGTTCAAATGCCGAGCTAAAAACAGAGCTCCAAACACAAACAGATAACTACATTGTCCATTTCATACCTCGGGTGTGGATTCGCAGAGGAATGCGGGCTAGAAACCAGTTGTCGGCGAGGAAGACACTGGTAGCAGTGAGCGGGGGCTTGGGAGAGAAGAAATCGCCGGAAATGGAGGTGTCAGCTACAATGGTTTAAATGAGGTTTAAATCCCTTTCCTTTTCCTTTAAATACTGGCCTCAATCCTCCATTATTACAACTTTTCCACTCAACCTAGTTTAGATCCACATGTAATTAATTAAGCTTGGCATAAATCCTAAACTACGAAGATTTAATATTTATGACCGTTAATACAGTTAAGAAAATCACCTGGCCGTTAACTCGGTGTTACAAGCCATGACTTGTTGAGCACTTTTTTCCCAAACAAAGTGGTATGCAATCTGTACATGCTTGGACTTGGAATCCAAAATCAAATTGGATGCAAGATAAGTAACACTTAAATTATCACAAAGTGAGTAGGTAGCTAAATTGAAGGAACACCGATCTCATTGAGAAGGGATTAGATCCAAAGGACCTCTGCTACACCATTAGCAATACTACGATCCCCATACTCAGTATTTGAGAATGAAACAACCTTTTGCTTGGTAGACAACAAAAACTAAGATCAGGGCTAAAAAATATGCAAAATGTACTAGTACTTCTCTAATTATCATGGCATGAAGTCTAATATGCATCGATAAAACATCACAAATTAAACACATGACGGTGAAAAGGAAATGCCTAAGGAAGAGGTGCCCCAAAGATAATGGAGAATCCGTTAATAGCCTGAAAATATATATAAGAAGAAGCATGCATAAACTGACATACTTTGTTAACTATAAAGTAGTCAGGTTGATAATACAACAATACTGAAGTCCACTACCTATACAATGATAAAGAGACCTATCTTATAAAAGAGCACCTAAATTTTTCAATAAAATTGGACAAGACACCATTGGTGTAAAACTCAGCTTACTAAAAGCCATATTAGCCCAAAGCAGCAAGTCTGAGACATACCGAAATTGGTTGAGGTGCATACCTATGGAAGTTTTGGTAACCAAAAGGCCAAGAAAGAAATTTAAAACCCCCATGTCTCGAATAACAAACTTTAAATGTAAATAGCCAAGGTGGTCAAGAAGTAGTGAAGAATTGCATGTAACAATAAATTCGTTGACATAAACCAACATGAGAATAATGGATGACTATTGCTGAAAGATGAATAAGGAAGTATCAGACTTGGACATTGAAAAAACCCAGGTTAAGAGAGCATTGTATAATTTTGTGTACCAAGTTTTGGGATATTGCTTCAGTTCGTATAAAACCTTTTTTAACAAGCAAATAGTAGATGGTTTAGATGAAATGAAAAAATGTCAAGTCTACTACATAAAAAATTATTTCTGTGAGATCACCATGCAAAAAGACATTACTTATACTAGCTGCTTAATAATCCAACCAAGAGAAATTGCTAAGGAGGTGGTTGTATAAACAGTAGTCGATTAAACAGCAGGGCTAAACGTCGCAACATAGTCAATTCCCTCGGTTAGGTCCCTTTAGCCACCAAACGAGCCTTACATAGATTTATAGATCCATCAGGACTTAAATTCAGCTTGAAGACCTTTTGCATTCGACGATTTTAGACTTTAGCCCCTCTAGGGAGAGAAACCTTTCACGACCTAGACGTGGGTCTAGACAGAAATGCCAGGTTGAACAACTCAAGTCTCAAAGGGGACCCGATTGCCCAACCCAAGAATTAATTTACAACGGAAGACTTGAACTAAGATTGATCCCTATCCGATAAGAAATGTGTCGACATCCACATAGTGATCACATAAAAATAAAATAGTGCAAAAGATAAATCCAATTAGTACTGTACAATGAAATAAAATAACTAACACCCAATAAAGACATACAGACTGGAATAAGGAAATACATGAATAGATAAATCCTCACCAAGGAAGGAAATTAAATCATTCAAACAAAAAAAAAAAGAGATGAGGAAGACTTCTCAATGATCAGCTACATCTACCTTCACGGTTGCTACCTGGAAAACGAGGAGAGTTTTTTGAGGTGATTGACTAACTTAGTAATGAGTCATGTGTTAAACTCAATGCATGAGAAAAACAATGAGCAGAGGGTCATTCACCTCTATTTCCATTTCCATGATCTTATCGGCCTTCTCTATGGCAAAGAAACCGGTTTGTTCACTCACCCATTTTCCCGAACACTTCAATCCATTTTCGTGTTCAGTTTTTTGTTTAGTTGTTTTCTGCATCTGTTTTTGGGGTGTTTTTTGAGCACCGATTGTTTGTTTGGATTTCAGCCTTTCACATCCATGTTTCCTCCCTATTTACAGGCCTGTAGTCTAACATTTTGTATCAGAGCCTTAGTGCTCTTGTTTTTGTGTTTTTGCTCTATTCTTGTTTTCCTGTTCTGTCGTGTTTGTCTGCTCCCACCCGATAGTAATATCATGTTTAGCTATTGTGTTTCTGTTTAGCTTTTTAGGATTGTGTTGTCAAAATCATGTTTGATGTTTAGAATGTTCACTTGTGTCTAAAGTATGTTTTTTTTCTTTTTTTCTTCAGTTTTGGAATTTCAAGTTTGTGTTATATTTAGTGTTTGTGTTTAGGGTGTTTTCTGACCATGATATGCACGTCTGATTTCAAGATTACAGAACCATAGGAATATTGCATTGGACTCAAATTGTGAAGTGTTCTGTTTGTTTAGGTTGATCTTGTTGATGTTCTGTTTCAGAATGTTTTTCTATTTTGTTTTGTTTTCTGGTTTTGTCTTTCAATTCTATTTTGTCTTGTTCACTTTTTTTAGTTGTGTGCTTTTCTGTTTCTGCTATTTATTTTCTACTGCTTTATGTTCTTTATCCAGCATATGTATAGACTTGAAATGAGATCAACAATTTGTGGGGGCTTGTTTATTTTTTGATGTACTGGGAGACTCTTTAAAATTGTTTACCGAGAGCATCTATTTGTGATTCCCTTGTGTTGTGTTGTTTCTGTTTATGCTTAGTGATTTCATTCCCTGTTTTGATTAGTTTTAGGTTGTTCTTTTTGAACCATCTTGCTGAAATCTTGTAATTTGCTGTGTTTTTGTTTGGGTTAGATTATGTTTAAGTTTGGTAAATCTTTTAACCAAAGCCAAGGCTATAAAAGTCAAACCATCTCAACACCCAAACCAAACCTTGGTGAGCCTAGCTTCATAGAACATTTAGAAAACTTCAACCATAGGCTTGAAGGTGCAAGCCAATGTTTTGAAAGCTTAAACCGTAGGCTTAAAGGTGTAAACCAATGGCTAGAAAGAGAGGAGAATGGTCTTTATAGGTCCCTTCAAGCGAAAACCCAAGAAGACAATACCAATTTTGGTTCACGGGATTCTGTAATTCACACCAAGTATCGCATTTCACTACGTTCTTCATCGATGCGAGAGCCGAGATATCCGTTGTCGAGAGTCGTTTGATATGTTCAAGTTCGCAGGAACCCTTGGGTCCTGAAATCGGGGCAAGGGAGCCGCGTTCTAAGTTCAAGATTCCTTGACGCAACTCGCGTCAGAGTTCGTTAGGGGGCGCGAGGCACACAAGGCCAGGCACGTGCAAGCGCGGTCCGCAACTCCAATGCGCCCCGTGTGTAGTGGGACATTGGCAAACTAGTTCGCGGGTTGTTCAGCATTTTGCAAGAATCGACAATGATCCTTCCGCAAGTTCACCTACAGAAACCTTGTTACGACTTCTCCTTCCTCTAAATGATAAGGTTCAGTGGACTTCTCGCGATGTGGCAGGCAAGGAACCGCCCACGTCACCACGATCCGAATAATTCATTGGACCATTCAATCGGTAGGAGCGACGGGTGGTGTGTACAAAGGGCAGGGACGTAGTCAACATGAGCTGATGACTCGCGCTTACTAGGAATTCCTCATTTAAGACCAACAATTGTAATGATCTATCCCCATCACGATGAAATTTCAAAGATTACCCGGGCCTGTCGGCCAAGGCTATATACTCGTTGAATACATTAGTGTAGCGCGCGTGCGGCCCAGAACATCTAAGGGCATCATAGACCTGTTATTGCCTTAAACTTCCTCGGCCTAAGCGGCCATAGTCCCTCTAAGAAGCTGGCCGCGGAGGGTCACCTCTGCATAGCTAGTTAGCAGGCTGAGGTCTCAATTGTTAACGGAATTAACCAGACAAATCGCTCCACCAACTAAGAATGGCCATGCACCACCACCCATAGAATCAAGAAAGTCACGAAACTTTTAAAAATATATTTTTTTATGCCAAACTCCAATATCATAGACTTATACCAAAACATGCTAGGAGCACTCCCCTCGGGTCAAAATCGCCACCCAACCACAAAATCCACGCCATGAGTACCCTCTAGCAACCTAACTTAGACATCATCGTTCGGTTTGAGGTCCTCACCTTCCAACTCGTCACCTACATCATAAGGTATAAACTATAAGCCTAATGCTTAGTAAGGAGTGCAACATCTAAATAAATACTCATGAATGAAAGCTTCGTAAAAATCATGTTCATGTTCTTATTTCATCTTTCACTTGACCTGGATTAAGGGGCACTAAGGGAAATGGCAAAAGAATCATAATCGTGGTCATTTCGAACAATAACCGTAACGACTAGTTTAGCCCCCACTAACGGGAGGATCCGTGAACTAATCGTGCAGTGTCAACCCGGCCCCCACTAGCGGGAGGATCCGCGAGCCTTCCTGCCAGTCTGGGCCCCCCAGCGGGAGGATCCACGAACCGTACACATAATCTTGAGAACATATTCGTGGTCCAACTTGTAACAACCCATTTTCCCAGTAAGATATTGTCTGCTCTGGGGATTGGGACTTAGCCCAATATCCTCCCCTCACGACTTTGTTTGGCGAGGACTTCCCAGTCGGTCACCCAACCTGGTACTACTCTCGCCGAAGCACTTTTAACTTCGAAGTTCTTATGAGATCTGTTGCCAATCGTGCTTCAAAATGCATCTTACTATCTTGAGAGGGTCTCTTTACATATGTTTCATTTCCATATACTTCCCCAAGCAATGTGGGATTGTGACGAGCCCCCTTTCTACGATCGAACCCTCAGGCCCAAGTCCAACCCGGGATCTGTGGAGTTTTAACCCAGCACGTCACCTTCCGACCCAAGTCCCACTCGGGATTCGCGGAGCACTGGGTGGTTCCTCCTCATACGTGTCCATTCGAGTCATCACAATCACCCTCCATCGGGGGCCCAATGTCCCCGTTTGTAACGCCCCAAACCCGCCCCGGCTCGGTGCGCTACGTTTGCAAACCAACCCCGCATTTAAAACATCGTTTAAAATAATTTTCGTAAATTTTTCGACTTGGTTTTCGGGTTTTTCGAACCTCGAAATTTATTGGAAAATGGGCTCAAAATACGTTTAAAATACATCAGAAAATGTCGGGTCAAAACATTGTAGAAATAGGGAAAATTTGGAAAAAAAACCGGAAAACGGCCTCAAAGAGGCGCTGGGCGCCGCGCGCGCCCAGGCAGCGCGCCAGAACCCAAGCAGGGCGCGCACGCTGCGCGCGGTGTGCGCGCCGCGCGGGCCTGCGCGCTGGGGCGCGCCTGTGCGCCCCACCGCGACCGCTCGCGGTCCGAGGCCCGACCGATCGGGCCTCCTCGGGTTTTCTCGACCCAAACCACTTAAAAACCTTCTATTTTGACCCCTTTTGACCTTTCCCCACTTTTCCTCATATTTCTCCACCCCGAACACCTCCAAATTTCACAAAACTTTAACCATACCTCCCCGACACTCGAACCTTCAAATCCCATAAAAATTTTAGAAAACCGACTTCAACCGAATATAATTGAAAATAGCAAACTTAAACCCGACATCGTTTGTTTTAAAATCAAAACGGACGGCATAACGCCTAAAATCCGATAAACCAAAACCTGCGATTTAAAACCCGAGAATATATAGTTTAAATCCTCAAAATACCACCACCATTACTCAACAACCCAACGACTCAAAATCTTTAAAAATTCATTACGAAAACCTTTATAAAAACAACGTGCCAACGCGTATCAAATCTCCGAGTCACCAACTAGATACATCAAAAATACCAAAATAATAATCATCACTCACAACCCTCCGAAGACCATGATCGAGACGCCCCGACAACTGCCTGCACCGGTATGCCCTGTACATCACCAACTGCGCTCCCATCCTTAGGCCCTCACCTGTACTCCCGTCTACACCTACACCACGGAACACAAAACATCAGCCTAATGCTTAGTAAGTAGGGAAATATGCATACAACAAACATAATGCAACACAACCCCTAACAGATGAGGTTTCTACTCGCTCAGTTGCTGTTCTTTCGTTTGCTACTCGTTGCTTTTCGTTGTTCATTCACATAACCGAAACTCATCACAAATGCTAACACCGCACCTTAACGCGACTAGGCAACTCACACGGAGTCCCTCGCAGGTGTCCAACTCACACAGTGTCCCACGCAAGTGCCACCCTAACGCTACTAGGCAACTCCACCGGAGTCCCTCGCAGGTGTCACTCACACAGTATCCCACGCAAGTGCCACCTAACGCGACTAGGCAACTCCACTGGAGTCCCCCGCAGGTGTCACTCACACAAAGTCCCCTGCAAGTGCCACCCTAACGCGACTAGGCAACTCCACCGGAGTTCCTCGCAGGTGTCACTCACACAAAGTCCCCCGCAAGTGCCACCCTAACGCGACTAGGCAACTCCACCGGAGTCCCTCGCAGGTGTCACTCTAACGCGACTGGGCGACTCAACAATAGTCCCTCGCAGGTACCACCTTAACGCGACTGGACAACTCCCATTGAGTTTCCCGCAGGTGCTACCCTAACGCGACTAGGCGACTCAACAATAGTCCCTCGCAGGTATCACCTTAACGCGACTGGACAACTCCCATGGAGTTTCCCGCAGGTGCTACCCTAACGCGACTAGGCGACTCACAACAGTCCCTCGCAGGTACCACCTTAACGCGACTGGACAACTCCCATGGAGTTTCCCGCAGGTGCTACCCTAATGCGACTAGGCGACTCAACAATAGTCCCTCGCAGGTACCACCTTAATGCGACTGGACAACTCCCATGGAGTTTCCCGCAGGTGCTACCCTAACGCGACTAGGCGACTCCGACACAAACCATCTCACGATTCAACTCACACCATCCCTTACGGTTCAAGCTCACCATGCAAAACCATGCTTAAAACTCGTTTCTCGTAGTTTGAAAACTGTGATGCATGTCACACAATTACAATACTCAACACAAAACTAAACAAACAATCAAACAAAGCAAACAACCAATTCCCTACCGTTCCATGGTGTAGGCCCGAAGGCAAACCACACACATCCGCTACTTACCTAGTTGCTCCAGAAACGTTCTGTCATTCGTCCCACTAAATTTCTCTTGCACGTACCTAACAATTAAGGGAAATTCACTTAGTAACAAACTAAAAGGGTTCTAGAGAAATCAACTAAAGCAAACTAACACAAACTTTCCACCCTAATCACTCAAACCCGATTTTGATACAAATTTTACCGTCCAAGTTCAAACGGCCATAACTTCCTCATTTTTCATCGGATTTCGACGTGCCACCCCAACTCGGAAACCTCTACACGTCTACTATCCATTAAAGCACTCAAATTCAACAACCAAACCATTTGACCAATTCGAAAACCACAAAACAGATTCGGCTTCAAACATCAAAACCCGGTTTTTTACCAAAACTCAAAATTTCTCTAATCTAACCCCATAATCAACCTAAACCATCCTATTTAAGAATTAAACCATCAAAATATGAAGAACATACCAAGGAGAAACCAAAATTCGGAGTTGGCATTTAGGGTTTCCCAAACCCTTACTAAATTCAACAAAAACACAAACAAAACACTAAAAATCACTCCTCCTATGTATATAATCAAAAACCCACTAAATCTAACCTTCAATCTTCACCAAAACTGAGCTTAAAATATCAACAATGGAGGATTAGGGCGCTGGAGAAAACCGTGGGGGAGAGGAGTTAAAAAGAAGACAATTTTGTGTTTTTACACCTTTTACTTTATCTTTATAAAAATCAACTTTTCTACTTTTTGCTTTATCCACCAAATTTTCATAAATTATAAAACTCCCCACCCTTTTCCTTCTCATTCTTTTCTTACGTGGAAACCCCACACTTCTATTCCTTTTCACCACATTTTTCTTTTCATTGGTTACTTTTCTATTTGACTTTTCAACTTCCATAACTCTTTTAACTTTTCAAACTCTCTTCTTCTCCTAAACTTTGACTTTTCTCTCATTTGCATTTCAATTCAACACACATAAATACCTCACAAATCACTCCCCCTTTTATTTATTTAATTCATCTTTATTACAATTTCAACTCCATAAAATTTCAAATCACTAAATTCTAAAGTTTTCTCCCAATTTTCATTTCCACTATCTCTCTCTAAATCGAGCATTTAACATCATCCTGAATTAACGTTAAACTTACATTGCATGACATCCCACAACTAAAGCTACATACACTAGGAAATTCCAGGTGTTACACCGTTGGCCATATTTCCGGTAGGGTACAGGCTCTGATATCATTTGTAATGACCCATTTTCCTAGTAAGATATTGTTCGCTCTGGGGATTAGTCCATAGCCCAATATCCTCCCCTCACGGCTTTGTTTAGCGAAGACTTACCCGTCAGTCACCCAACCTGGTACTACTCTCGCCGAAGCACTTTTAACTTAGGAGTTCTTATGGGATCCATTGCCAATCATGCTTCAAAATGCGTCTTACTATCTTGGGAGGGTCTCTTTACATTTGTTTCATTTCCATATACTTCCCCAAGCTATGTGGGATTGTGACGACCGCCCTTTCTACGACCGAGCCCTGCGGCCCAAGTCCAACCTAGGATCAGTAGAGTTTTAACCCAGCACGTCACCCTCCAGGCTAAGTCCCACTTGGGATTCTCGGAGCACTGGGTGGTTCCTCATCATACGTGTCTATTCGGGTCATCACACAACTCATGGAAAAATCGTGGCCATTTCACTTCGTCCCACACTTAATCATTCATAAATAAATTACATATTCTTATCTTGTTCATTTAAATCATGCTCATAAAATATTTTCGTATGCCTTTAAAAATCATGATGCATGAACATGAATATACTTAGAAACGTCATGCTATAGGAAACGAGCCATTCATCATATAACATATCATAAAACTACTCTATTCATCGTATCATAATATTCGACAAATCATAATCATCAAGCAATCCACCATACCATTCTTCCTAGTATCCTCGTGATATAGGGCCGTAATGGCCGGAACCCTAACACACTCACTTACCTGGGCTCCTTTAGCAACGTTGTACCTTAACTTAAAGTCCTTTCCACCTAAGACATTTCATAGTTCAATGTTAAAATCAATCTTAAACAATCTAAATTCAAAACTAGCAAAATCCTAACTAAGGAAGTTTCCTAGAATTTCAACTTATCCTATTTGGGCATTTCCTCGAACACCTTGTGCGCATAATTTAACTCCACTCACATTAATGGCATTCAAACCTTCAACTACCGGAATTTAAACCAACATTCATTATTTCTCAACCTATCATCAATAACGTCTAACATTCCAACATCAATGCCAATAATACAAACAAGTGAATAAAAATATATGCATTTCTAAGATTATAATATATTAATATAATATGGATGTGTTTGAAGAAGGGGATGCGGAGCTGGAGCTGAAAGTGTGGCTGCAGCAAGTTAGAGAGGTGATTCAAGATTGCGAAGATGTCTTTGATGAGATTTTAATTCTTCATACACATGATCATGGAGATGCTATCTTCCACAAAATTTCTTGTTGTATAAAGAACATGAAAGCTCGATATCGAGTCGGGTCAGATTTAAGAGAAATCAACTCGAGAATTGGAGTCATCGCAAAGGAACTCAAAAGGAAAGAGGACAAACTAAGAAGAATTGAACAAGCTTCTAAATCCAAGCATGCAGGAATTCATGGAGACTCTGAGAAATCAAATCTTGTGGGCATTGACAGGCCTAAAGAACAACTAATGCAGTGGCTCTTCAAGGGTAGCTGGGATTGTGAAGTTGTAACGACCCTCAAACTATTCCTAATTTCCCGTACGAAATTTTTCTTTTTCCTTTATACTTAGCGTTGAAGTGGAAAACAATTTAA
This sequence comes from Begonia masoniana, assembly GCA_022432975.1. Lineage (NCBI taxonomy): Eukaryota > Viridiplantae > Streptophyta > Magnoliopsida > Cucurbitales > Begoniaceae > Begonia > Begonia masoniana. The sequence goes on from CM039513.1 coordinate 19,596,992, forward strand.
TAAAACGTTTAAAACAATTACAAAACAATTAATCCCAAACCAATACGTACCCAAACACCTACAAAATACAACCTCACAATTTCACTAACACAATTCTATCTATACCACAATTTCTATCCACATCACAAACATACATTTCACAGTACAACTTAACATCAAGCACCCAATACACATCCGTCTCCCGAAATACCACTCCAAAACCGACTCGAAACACAACTATAACAAAGTACATTTTCACGAAAACGAACTGCATGGTTCCATTTAAAAGTGTGACATATCCTCCTGTTTACAAAATCACCAAGCAGTTCATAAAAATCCAAATAAAAACCTTAACAAACATTTTATAAAACAAATCTATCAACTAAATAGAATCAAACACCCTAAAACGTACCAACTACCAATTAAACTAAAAACATTCCCATAACGTTAAATTAATGGTTTAAACAAAACATTTGAAACATCAACATAAAAATCTAACACCTAACCAGAACCAAGCATCCTAAAATGTTCTATACTGTTCACCATCAGCCCAAAACACTCCAAAAAGAAACCCTCAAAACCTATACATACTTCCCCACGGGTCGGTCAAGCATCGACTGCGCCAGCACACCCCGCGAGCCATCCTCCGTCAACTGCATTGTCACGACCCTTACCCGTGATATCACATTTTTTTTTTTTAAAAAACTTTTACTTTAACTGTACTTAAGCCGAAATCTAAACCAAAGTCGAAATCGGAATTGAAATCGAAGTTCATTTAGTAAATCATTTAAAACAATTACTAAAACTATAAACTTTAAACAATAAAACAATTTCTTAATAAAAGAAAACAATTAATAAAACTTTTTTTTTTTTTAAGGCCAGGACAGGTGGCGAGTAATCGCCAGAAATCTGGTGATTACTCGCCAGCCAGCGATTGCTCCTGGCGAGCAATCGCTGGCAGGCGATTGCTCCTAGTGAGCAATCGCCTCCTGGCAATTTGCCACGCCTAGCAGTCGCCTGCCAGGCAGAGGAGGAGGCGATTGCTCGCCTCCCAGAGGCGAGCAATCGCCACACTCTCTGGAAGTCCTCCAGAGAGTGCGGTTCATCCTCCCCTTTTCTTCGTCCTTCGTTCTCTTCACTTCACCCCTGCACTTCACGATTTTTAACACAAAACTAACAACACTATAACACTCTAAAAACATAACACTTATCAATCCTTCCTCCTTTCTCACACTTTCTTCACACCTTTCGTTACATACATCCATAAAACATACTTCAAACTTAACCTTTATCCAAACCCCTAACACAACACAAATCACCTTAAAAATATAACTGATTTTCATAAAAACGAACCGCGTGGTTCCGATTAAAAGTTTAACATTCCTACCTGTTTAAAACATCAGAAACACCACAAAACATTTACGAAACCTTTTACGTTATCCATACAGTCTCCAAACATCCTAGTACGTATCTAAACATTACAAAATCTGTACAATTTACCATTAACTCAAAACGTCACTAAAGACCCTCAAAAACCTCTAACCGTGAGTAGCCCTGCCTAGCCAAAACACAAGCCGCTGCCGCGAGCTCCGCCCATCGACCGCTACACTTGATCATCGTAAGGTGAGAAACATTCATATACTCCCGTGAGAAACATTCATATACTCCCGTGAGAAACATTCATATACTCCCGTGAGAAACATTCATATACTCCCGTGAGAAACATTCATATACTCCCGTGAGAAACATTCATATACTCCCGTGAGAAACATTCATATACTCCCGTGAGAAACATTCATATACTCCCGTGAGAAACATTCATATACTCCCGTGAGAAACATTCATATACTCCCGTGAGAAACATTCATATACTCCCGTGAGAAACATTCATATACTCCCGTGAGAAACATTCATATACTCCCGTGAGAAACATTCATATACTCCCGTGAGAAACATTCATATACTCCCGTGAGAAACATTCATATACTCCCGTGAGAAACATTCATATACTCCCGTGAGAAACATTCGTATACTCCCGTGAGAAACATTCGTATACTCCCGTGAGAAACATTCGTATACTCCCGTGAGAAACATTCGTATACTCCCGTGAGAAACATTCATATACTCCCGTGAGAAACATTCATATACTCCCGTGAGAAACATTCATATACTCCCGTGAGAAACATTCGTATACTCCCGTGAGAAACATTCATATACTCCCGTGAGAAACATTCATATACTCCCGTGAGAAACATTCGTATACTCCCGTGAGAAACATTCATATACTCCCGTGAGAAACATTCATATACTCCCGTGAGAAACATTCATATACTCCCGTGAGAAACATTCATATACTCCCGTGAGAAACATTCGTATACTCCCGTGAGAAACATTCATATACTCCCGTGAGAAACATTCATATACTCCCGTGAGAAACATTCATATACTCCCGTGAGAAACATTCATATACTCCCGTGAGAAACATTCATATACTCCCGTGAGAAACATTCATATACTCCCGTGAGAAACATTCATATACTCCCGTGAGAAACATTCATATACTCCCGTGAGAAACATTCATATACTCCCGTGAGAAACATTCATATACTCCCGTGAGAAACATTCATATACTCCCGTGAGAAACATTCGTATACTCCCGTGAGAAACATTCATATACTCCCGTGAGAAACATTCATATACTCCCGTGAGAAACATTCATATACTCCCGTGAGAAACATTCATATACTCCCGTGAGAAACATTCGTATACTCCCGTGAGAAACATTCGTATACTCCCGTGAGAAACATTCATATACTCCCGTGAGAAACATTCATATACTCCCGTGAGAAACATTCATATACTCCCGTGAGAAACATTCGTATACTCCCGTGAGAAACATTCGTATACTCCCGTGAGAAACATTCATATACTCCCGTGAGAAACATTCGTATACTCCCGTGAGAAACATTCATATACTCCCGTGAGAAACATTCGTATACTCCCGTGAGAAACATTCATATACTCCCGTGAGAAACATTCATATACTCCCGTGAGAAACATTCATATACTCCCGTGAGAAACATTCATATACTCCCGTGAGAAACATTCATTTACTCCCGTGAGAAACATTCATATACTCCCGTGAGAAACATTCATATACTCCCGTGAGGAACATTCATATACTCCCGTGAGAAACATTCGTATACTCCTGTGAGAAACATTCGTATACTCCCGTGAGAAACATTCATCGTTCTTTCATTTAATCTTTTCATAAAATCATGTTCATAAACCGTTCATATGCATTTTACTAAACATGATGCATGAGGAGACATACACGTAAGAAAACCTATCACACGAGCACTAACATACACGTAAGGAAAACTTATCGAATGAACGCTACCTAAATCGCTAAGGCACTACTTAACTACCCGTCGTTCCTTAGCTACCCGTATGACCACTTTCTTCATAACAAGCAACATTTTCAACATTGTACGACGTAGGGCCTTAGTGGCCGGAAAGCCTAACGCTCACTTACCTGGCGTCCTAAATATGCCGAGCACCGTCCGTTGAGCTTTGGTTACCTAGAGCATTTAACATCACATCATTAATATCGATTTTCAAGCATCGAATCTAAATAATCGACTTCTCTAGCTAGGACAAATCCTTCTACACACTCCAATCCTTTTCTTTTAGGCATTTCATCAAACACTTGGTGTTCACAAGCTTCAAAACTCCATTAATGTCTTTCAACCACCTTTCCAACAACCTAGATCTCACATTAACATCACTAATCAACTCCAACAACTTCAAAAATCATAAATATATCATCAATGAGTAACAAATAAACAACCCTAATGATTTCTAACAAAACCCCTAATTTTCTTTACAAACCCTAACTCAAAACAAAACCCACAACGACTACAAACACGACCAAAGTATAGAGCTTACTTGGAGGGTTGATTTGTTGAAGAAAATAGGAGAGAAACTCGTCGGAAACGGAAGGAATCGTCGGCATTGGAGGAATGGCGATGGAGGAGAGGAAATCGCCAAAATAGAGAGAAAAGGGAGAGGTTTCGTGCGTAGAGGAGAAGTGAGGAAGAGAGAGAGTTTTGTATTTTTATCAACATTTTGACTTCCACAATTACCTAAATGCCCCTTCTTATATTTCCTTAGCTCAAATCGTTATTTCATCCTTCGATTTAATTTCTCCAGAATTATTTTACTTCACCAAATATTCCTATTTATTCTTAGGGCTCTAACGAAACTTCCCGTTCGCCATTTGGACTTATTTTATTATTTCAACGAAATAGAAACTCTAAAATTGATTAAAATATCATCATTTGAAAATTAAGGTTCGAAATTCCTAAAACGAATTTCTCGGGTGTTACATCCTACCCTCCTTATTTAAAATTTTGTCCCCAAAATTTCGTACCTGAACAAATCTGGATATCTGTCCATCATGTCCTGTTGTCGCTCCCATGTTGCTTCCTCTACGTTTTGATTTCTCCATAATACTTTAACAAGAGGGATTGACTTATTACGCAGGACTTTAACTGAAGATTCCAAAATCTGTACCGGCTTCTCTTCATACGTCAAAGTTGGCCGTATTTCAAGATTCACTGGTTCCACCACGTGCGTAGGGTCCTGTATGCACTTCCTCAACATCGACACGTGGAACACATCATGTACGCCCTCCATAGACACTGGTAGTTGAAGCCTATAAGCTGTAGCTCCAATTCTTTCTGTAATCCGAAACGGTCCAACAAACCATGGATTTAACTTCCCTCTTTTACCAAATCGAACCACGCCCTTGAATGGCGAAACCTTTAAAAACACTTCGTCACCAATCGCAAACTCCAAATCTCGTCTTCTTCGATCAGCATAGCTCTTTTGGCGACTCTGTGCGGTCTCCATTCTTTGTCTAATCAAAGCAACCTTTTCGGACAATTGTTGTAAAATTTCAGGGCCAATCAATCTAGCTTCGCCCACTTCATCTCAATACAACGGCGACCTACATTTTTTGCCGTAAAGCGCTTCGTATGGAGCCATACCGATCGTTGACTGATAACTGTTATTATAAGCAAATTCGATCAAAGGTAAATAACGGCTCCACGACGACTGAAACTCTAGCACGCAGGCTCTCAGCATATCTTCGAGTATCTGAATTTTCTTTCAGTTTGTCCGTCGGTCTGTGGGTGGAATGTCGTGCTGAAAGTCAACTTGGTACCCATGGCACTTTGTAAACTCTTCCAAAATCTCGAAGTAAATCTGGGATCCCGATCTGAAACAATCGACATAGGGACCCCGTGCAATCGAATAATCTCCTGGATATAGAGTTCTGCAAATTGATTCATCGTGTAAGTCATTTTGACAGGCAAGAAATGAGCCGCCTTTGTCAATCTATCAACAACGACCCAAATACTGTCGTGTCCCATTACTGTTCTCGGTAATCTCACTACGAAATCCATCGCGATTTGATCCCACTTCCACTCGGGAATCGGTAGTAGTTGCAACATTCCACCTGGTCTTTGGTGCTCTGCTTTTACCTGTTGGCACACCAGGCAAGATTGTACGTAACTGGCCACATCACGCTTCATATTCGGCCACCAATAGTACACTTTCAGGTCTCGGTACATCTTAGTGTTACCTGGATTGTAACGACCCCGTATCCCAGCAAGATATTGTCCGCTCTGGGGATTGGGCCGCAGCCTAATATCCTCCCCTCACGGCTTTGTTTGGCGAGAACTTCCCGGAAGGTCACCCAACCTGGAATTGCTCTCGCCGAAGCACTTTTAACTTCAGAGTTCTTATGGAATCCGTCGCCAATCGTGCTCCAAAACGCGTCTTACTATCTTGGGAGGGTCTCTTTACATATGTTTCATTTCCACATACTTCCCCAAGCGATGTGGGATTGTGACAACCCCCTCTTTACGACCCGGGATTTGCCTATACTCGAGTCTGGGATTCGCCTACACTCGGCTTAGGTCCCGAGGTTTGCCCCGCAACCCGAGGTTTGCCCCGTAGTCGTACACATACGTTCACATTCGGGTCATCACATCTATTTTTCGAATCCACTGTTCGGCACTTGTGGGATCCTGACACGGGGTCCCTTAGAAAAGGGGCCCGTGTGCAACCCACAATATTCGAGAGATGTGCTCGGTTGAGTGCTTGTGTAAAATGATGAAATAAAGAGAGGAATATGCTAAAAATAAAATTGCAAGAAAATAAACAAGGGATAAATAACACTATGGCCGAATATTATATGGTGAGAAATGACATGAAATATATATAAAAAAAATAAGATAGAAGAGATGAAGAAGATGAAGATATGGATGTAAAAATGCAAAGCAATAAAATAAGAAAATGACAAAAAAATAAAGGTGATAGTGGGTGCTATGGTGGAACCGAAATGTAAGGGTGAGTTGTGTGCAAAGTGAAGATAATGAAAAATAAAGAAACACCCTTGGAGGATCCGTGGAGCGAGCTTACGGTTTAAGCTCCCGGATACACGTTTCCCGTGAGGGAAACGACCACCTTAGGCCGGGATTTTCGTCCTCGTTTCAACTCCCAAGGGAGAAGAAGAGGGAAGGGATGAGAGCTAACCTAGCAACCCTAGCTAGGTTAGCAATGGAGGCTAACTCCTCTTGGTTCAAGGAACCAAGGAAAACACCCAAGGAAGCTTTGGATATTTAGGGAAATATTAGTGTATTGATTGGCAAAAAGTTGAATACAATCACTAATGCCATGTATTTATAGAGTCCTAAGGTGGATTAGGGTTTGGCAAGATTGAGTGATGACCATTGGATCAAGAAAATGATCAATGGTTAAGGTTGAAGGTTGTAGCATGAAGATCCACGTGGAGCAACCAAGGATATTGCTGTTTTGTTAAACTTGTAGGCTGATGCAAGCAATCCACGGTGGAGAGAAGAATAAAGGAGCGCCCATCAACGGTCTTCAGGAAGCAACTCCACGCCTGCCCGGATTTGTGCTGCCCGCGCCAGTTGAATCCTTGCTGCCCGCGCCCATTTGTGATGTTTTGCTTCAGCGCAAGTAAACCTGCTCCTTTCCTTTTTGTTGCCCGAAGTTGTGCTGCCCGATTCCTTGCTGCCCGCAACACATTTGTTTGTTTTCTTCATTGCAAGTAATCCAGCGCTCCACCTTAATTTGTGCCAAATGTCATCAAAGGTGGATAATTGCCAAGTCATCAATCCAAGTCCTCCTTTGGCTCTTTGTTGAAGTAGGCCTTTTCCTTGATTATTGGGGTAGAATTTCTTCAACCCAAATCCACCACCATACATCTAGTCCTAACCATTCAATCTAATGCATGTAATGCAATTTATAAATTCTTACAAAAAGGCTAATGTATGCCAAATAAGTTTTAAAAAAAAAAAATAAAAATTACAATTTCAAGGCCCGGGAAGACAAATTCCCATAGGGCCGTCTTCAAGCTCCGTGCGAATGATCCAACGGATGACATGGCAAGGTTTCTCCTCATCCTCCATAGTCGGCTCCCAAGTGAAGTCCATGAGTGACTCGAAACCTGCAAAAAGAGGTAAGTTGTTAGAACATTGAACAATTAAATTTTGTGCCCGGGCTTGAGATCTTGTAACGGGCCCCCGAGGCACGTCATCCCCTCCAGGTGGCTGAGGATTTGACCTCAAATCCGTTAATTCAGCCTCCTCTTCATGTCCCAATTCTCCAATATAAGGGGACAAATCTTGCACGTTGAAGGTGGATGATACCCCATAATCGCCAGGTAACTCCAATTTGTAAGCATTGTTATTTATGCGTTCTAAGACTTTGAAGGGGCCTTCAGCTCTAGGTGATAGCTTGGAGCGCCTTTTGGCGGGAAACCGCTCTTTCCTAAGGTGTATCCATACCAAATCTCCAACATTGAAAATTACCTCCTTTCGTCCTCTATTCGCATGCTTTGCATAATTGGCGTTATTCTTCTCAATTGTTTGGCGAACCTTTTCATATAATTTTTTCATCTGTTCCGCTTTATCCGCTCCCGAAGGGTTAATTAGGTCCTGGGTTGGTATAGGAATAAGTGTCAATGGTGTGTTCGGATTAAAACCATATACTACCTCAAAAGGCGTTTGCTGGGTGGTGGAATGAAGGCTTCGGTTGTAACCGAATTCAATTTGGGGTAGTAGTATGTCCCAATTGGTGAGGGTCTTACCCACGACACTTCGGAGAAGGGTACCCAAGGTCCTATTGACCACTTCTGTTTGGCCGTCCGTTTGGGGATGAAAGGATGTGCTAAAACATAGCGTGGTCCCCAACTTCTTCCATAAGGTCTTCCAAAATGTGCTCAAAAATTTAGTATCACGGTCCGACACAATGGACTGAGGCACACCATGGAGTCTAATTATCTCCTTGAAGAATAAATCGGCTATAGCAGCAGAGTCGTCAGTTTTGTTGCAGGCAATAAAATGCGCCATTTTGGAGAAACGGTCTACCACCACAAGGATAGAATCTTTATTACGTCCGGTCCGTGGTAACCCTAAAACAAAATCCATACTAATTTCTACCCAAGGATGCGTAGGAACTGGTAAGGGAAGGTAAAGTCCTTGGGGTAGAACCTTGCTTTTGGCCTTTTTGCACACAATGCACTTTTCAATGTAATGGCGTACGTCCTTCATCATGTGAGGCCAATAGAATTTTTCTTTTAATAATTCTAGGGTCTTCTTTTCTCCAAAATGTCCAGACAATCCTCCTCCATGAGCTTCTTTAACGAGGCATTGTCTTAGACTGCAGTGTGGGATACACAATTTCCCATTCCTCAATAGGAATCCGTCCACAAGACTATATCCTCCTTCAGCCTTATTTTGATAGACTTGAAAAGGCAACCCAAAGTCTTTATCGGATGCATACAAGTCTTTGATCCATTCAAATCCGAAAAATCTAACACTTAGTTCCGTCAAGAGGATACGTCTTCGGGAGAGAGCATCGGCAACAGTATTATCAGACCCTTTCAAATATTTTAATATGTAGGGAAATCTTTCCAAAAATTCCACCCACTTCGCGTGTCTTTTGTTGAGTTTGTGTTGGCTCTTAATGTGCTTAAGGGATTGGTGGTCGGAATGAATCACAAACTCTTTCGAAAGTAGGTAGTGCTGCCAATGTTCAATAGCTCTAATCACCGCATAAAATTCTTTGTCATATGTAGAATAATTCAAAGCAGCTCCTTTCAATTTTTCGCTAAAATAAGCAAGAGGCTTGCCATCTTGCATCAATACAGCACCAATGCCAATACCGGAGGCATCACTTTTGATCTCAAAAACTTTATTGAAATCGGGTAAAGCCAAAACAGGTGATTGACAAAGTTTTTCTTTTATAAGGTCAAAGCTACTTTGGCATGCCGGTGACCAATTAAAGTCAACTCCTTTCTTGGTCAGATCCGTGATAGGAGCGACTAAAGAACTGAAGTCTTTAATGAACCTCCTATAGAAAGAGGCTAATCCGTGAAAACTACGGACTTCAGTGATACTATTAGGAGTGGGCCACTCCTTGATGGCTTTGACTTTATCCTCATCCGCTTCCAAGCCATCCTTAGAAATTATAAAGCCCAAAAAGTAAACCTTCTCTTGTCCAAAGGAGCATTTGGTCAAATTTCCAAACAATTTGGTTCGTCGGAGAGTTTGAAATAATAGCCCGAGATGGTTGACATGTTGTGGCAGGTCATGACTATACACCAAAATGTCATCGAAATACACGACAACAAATTTTCCAAGGAACTCCTTAAGAACATGGTGCATTAATCGCATGAAGGTGCTCGGGGCATTTGTAAGACCGAATGGCATAACCATCCACTCAAACAATCCGTATTTTGTTTTGAAGGCGGTTTTCCATTCATCACCTTCTTTCATCCGTATTTGGTGATATCCGCTCTTCAAGTCTACCTTGGAGAATATCGATGCTCCACTCAATTCGTCCAACATGTCTTCAAGTCGAGGAATAGGATACCGATATTTAATGGTAATTTGGTTGATAGCTCTACTATCAACACACATTCGCATTGAACCATCCTTTTTTGGTACCAACAGAGTAGGTACGGCGCATGGGCTCATTGATTCTCTTATGTATCCTTTTCCCAACAACTCTTGGACTTGATCTTGTAGCTCCTTTGCTTCTTCAGGCCTCATCCTATAGGCCGGTCGATTTGGTAGCATAGCTCCAGGTTGGAGATCGATTTGATGTTCGATTCCTCTAATCGGTGGCAATCCGGTTGGTAGTTCTTCGGGAAAGACGTCTTGATAGGTCTTAAGTAGATTTTGGACCGCTAAGGGAATCTCGCCAAGCTCCATAATACGATCCCTAAATAACACGAGAATCACAGTCTTTCCTTTTGTTACGGCAGCTCTTAATCCTTTTTTTGTCAAGAAAAGAGTTTCTTTGGTCTTTTCTTCCTTTCTAACCGCATCGTCACGGGCAATTTGTTCAGGAGTCATGGGAAGTAATTTGATATTCCTACCACCAAATTTCAGACTATAGTTGTTGAGGTATCCATCGTATTGCACCCTACGGTCATATAGCCATGGTCGACCAAGTAAAAGATGACTCGCATTCATAGGGACGACGTCGCAAAGAACCGCGTCCTTATACTTGCCAACAGTGAAATTGATGGTTACTTGCTTCGTCACTTTGATGTCATCCCGATCGTCCAACCATCTCAACTTATATGGCTTAAGGTGACTAGTAGTCTCCAATCCAAGCTTTTTAACCATATCTTGGGAAGCTACGTTGACGCAACTACCACTATCAATAATCATGGAGCAAACTTTGTCCTTGACTGCACATCTACTTTGAAAAATATTTTCACGTTGGCAGTCTTCTTTAATGTTCTTAGAAACAAGGGTCCTACGGATGACCATTAAAAGTGGTCCTTCTTGAGGAACACACTCATCCGAATCGTGCTCACTATCGTCGTCTACCTCATCTTTTTCTTCTTTATCGAGGTATTGACCTTCGTCATTTTCGCTTTCCCATTCTCCGGTAGTCTCCTTGATAACCATCACTCGACGGTTAGAGCATTCATTGGCGTAATGTCCTTTGCCCAAACACTTGTAGCATTGAACATCACGAGCTCTTTGTCCTTTTGATGTGGTCGCTTGATTCTTGTCCGACGGAGGGGGTTTATCAGGATTGAAGGGAGTCTTAGGTAGCCAATTACGGTAAACTGGCCTTTTATCTTCGTTCTTCCATGGAGGCTTTGGCTTATCTTGGTCTAGGTGCCTAGATGGAAATTTAGTGGGGAAGTTTGTTTTTCGCTTTCTTTTGAGTTGTCTTTCCACCGTAAGGGCAAGTTGAATAACTTTCTCCATAGCCTCCAATTGATGCATTTCAACTGCGTCACCAATTTCACGGTTTAATCCACGAATGAATCTCGCGATGAGTTGCTCCTCCGGTTCATCAATAGCACACCGCATATTGAGAGTTTCAAATTCTGATATATACTCATCAACTGAGAGCGAGTTTTGTTTGAGGGCGTGAAGTTGGTGAAAGAGTTCGTGCTTGTAGTGTCGGGGAACAAACCTCTTATACATTAAATCTTTCATGGCATTCCAGGTTACAACGGGATACCCTAATGTTCTCATTCTATGGTTCTTAAAGTTAGACCACCATAAAGCAGCGTGGCCCGTTAATTCTAGAGAGGCGAGTTGAATTTTGACTCGTTCGGAATAGTTATGACACTCGAAAACTCTCTCTCTACTTTATCGACCCAATCTAGGTATGTGTGACCGTCGCAAGTTCCATTGAAAGATGGAATGGACATTTTCACATTACGGAGGTCGTCGTTGTCTCTACGACGATTTGGACGATACTCTTCATCATCATCCGTCCAATTCTCATCCTCCGAGTTATAAGATCGGGGTCTCCTTCTACGTGGTTCAGCCCATATATCTTCCTCTATGGGTGGTTGCACAGGTGGTTGACGTCTAGGACGTTCAGGAATAACCCTAGAGGCGGTCTCTTGAGAAGGAACACGTTCATGGAATTCTTGACGAGGAGGATTGTTTAGCATTGTTTGGACTTGTTGGGCAAGGCTATTAACTATATTGGTTAAGGCATCAATTTGTCCTTGCATGCCCCCTGGAGAGCTAGTCTCACCTTCGTATCGTGTGTTTTCGGGTGGGGGAGTTTCCCTAGCTCGATGTGGTTCTTGGTGCGTTGGATCTCGATTGATTCCACTTCGGTTAGTCATTGTTAAGTGTTCAAATTCTTGTTAATGTCTTAGGCAAATTTAGGTTCTAGGGAACAATCTTAACTAAGACAAATTCAAAAATAGGGATCATGCTAATTAGGATGATAACTAAACAAATTAATAAACTCTTAATATCTCAACCAATAAGTGAATATTTTCAATAATTCCTTTTCACCACAAATTTGCAAGAAATTTCAATCAAGTTGTCAACTTTTACTAAGGATCAATTAGAGCAATATTATTGACAACTAATTAACTCTAAAAACAGCAAATACAAAAATTTAGAACATCATTTAAGTCAAAATAACATGCTGGAATTTAATCCAAATATAGCAGAATTTTAAATGATGTCTAGCTCTAAATTGATACCTTAATTCATGCCTTTTACTAAATTCTTGTTAACCAATTTCATGCATAAACTTATCAGCATATATTAAGTAAATTTATGAGCTAAAACATGAGTAGAATCCAGCAAAATATTAGGCAAATTCGAGCATAGCAAGAAGCATAAATGATATGGCAATTTTCAAAAATAATCCTTTTTTTTTTTTTGATAGTAATAATTCTAAACCAAATTAAAGCACCAAAATTTCCAGAATATTAATATAGTGAAGGGACAATATTTAAGTGCTAAAATGAGGCTCAAACGATAACAAAAAGTGCCAACAAAACCGGAACTAAAGAAGCAATAAACCGAGGCGAATATAGTGATAAACCGTGAAGTTTATGCTATTTCTTTAGGTCGATTTTATACTAACTTTTCTAACAAAATTTCAGCAGAGTTTCGGCTTAGATCTAAGGCAAAATAAGATTAAAAGCGAGCAAAAAAATAAAAGAAAATTTCGTGACAAGAGGATAGGGAGAAAACCGAGAAATAAGGAGAAGTAGTTAAGGAATTCGGGAGCTATACCTTGTGCGTTTTCTTGTAGGATCGTCCACCATATTTTTCCATATTAGAATAAGCATAATATAGCAAAAATAATGGTAGTAAAAAATAAAATTAGATCTAGCACAAAATAGCTCAAGATTAGCACAAATATATAGGAAATTAATGCGGAATAGAAAAAGAGCCGCTATCCCGGTTTTGTGCCGAGTTTTGACTATTGTCAAGGCACTAAAACCATAAGGGAAGCCTTGTGGCTCTGATACCACTTGACACGGGGTCCCTTAGAAAAGGGGCCCGTGTGCAACCCACAATATTCGAGAGATGTGCTCGGTTGAGTGCTTGTGTAAAATGATGAAATAAAGAGAGGAATATGCTAAAAATAAAATTGCAAGAAAATAAACAAGGGATAAATAACACTATGGCCGAATATTATATGGTGAGAAATGACATGAAATATATATAAAAAAATAAGATAGAAGAGATGAAGAAGATGAAGATATGGATGTAAAAATGCAAAGCAATAAAATAAGAAAATGACAAAAAAATAAAGGTGATAGTGGGTGCTATGGTGGAACCGAAATGTAAGGGTGAGTTGTGTGCAAAGTGAAGATAATGAAAAATAAAGAAACACCCTTGGAGGATCCGTGGAGCGAGCTTACGGTTTAAGCTCCCGGATACACGTTTCCCGTGAGGGAAACGACCACCTTAGGCCGGGATTTTCGTCCTCGTTTCAACTCCCAAGGGAGAAGAAGAGGGAAGGGATGAGAGCTAACCTAGCAACCCTAGCTAGGTTAGCAATGGAGGCTAACTCCTCTTGGTTCAAGGAACCAAGGAAAACACCCAAGGAAGCTTTGGATATTTAGGGAAATATTAGTGTATTGATTGGCAAAAAGTTGAATACAATCACTAATGCCATGTATTTATAGAGTCCTAAGGTGGATTAGGGTTTGGCAAGATTGAGTGATGACCATTGGATCAAGAAAATGATCAATGGTTAAGGTTGAAGGTTGTAGCATGAAGATCCACGTGGAGCAACCAAGGATATTGCTGTTTTGTTAAACTTGTAGGCTGATGCAAGCAATCCACGGTGGAGAGAAGAATAAAGGAGCGCCCATCAACGGTCTTCAGGAAGCAACTCCACGCCTGCCCGGATTTGTGCTGCCCGCGCCAGTTGAATCCTTGCTGCCCGCGCCCATTTGTGATGTTTTGCTTCAGCGCAAGTAAACCTGCTCCTTTCCTTTTTGTTGCCCGAAGTTGTGCTGCCCGATTCCTTGCTGCCCGCAACACATTTGTTTGTTTTCTTCATTGCAAGTAATCCAGCGCTCCACCTTAATTTGTGCCAAATGTCATCAAAGGTGGATAATTGCCAAGTCATCAATCCAAGTCCTCCTTTGGCTCTTTGTTGAAGTAGGCCTTTTCCTTGATTATTGGGGTAGAATTTCTTCAACCCAAATCCACCACCATACATCTAGTCCTAACCATTCAATCTAATGCATGTAATGCAATTTATAAATTCTTACAAAAAGGCTAATGTATGCCAAATAAGTTTTAAAAAAAAAAAATAAAAATTACAATTTCAAGGCCCGGGAAGACAAATTCCCATAGGGCCGTCTTCAAGCTCCGTGCGAATGATCCAACGGATGACATGGCAAGGTTTCTCCTCATCCTCCATAGTCGGCTCCCAAGTGAAGTCCATGAGTGACTCGAAACCTGCAAAAAGAGGTAAGTTGTTAGAACATTGAACAATTAAATTTTGTGCCCGGGCTTGAGATCTTGTAACGGGCCCCCGAGGCACGTCATCCCCTCCAGGTGGCTGAGGATTTGACCTCAAATCCGTTAATTCAGCCTCCTCTTCATGTCCCAATTCTCCAATATAAGGGGACAAATCTTGCACGTTGAAGGTGGATGATACCCCATAATCGCCAGGTAACTCCAATTTGTAAGCATTGTTATTTATGCGTTCTAAGACTTTGAAGGGGCCTTCAGCTCTAGGTGATAGCTTGGAGCGCCTTTTGGCGGGAAACCGCTCTTTCCTAAGGTGTATCCATACCAAATCTCCAACATTGAAAATTACCTCCTTTCGTCCTCTATTCGCATGCTTTGCATAATTGGCGTTATTCTTCTCAATTGTTTGGCGAACCTTTTCATATAATTTTTTCATCTGTTCCGCTTTATCCGCTCCCGAAGGGTTAATTAGGTCCTGGGTTGGTATAGGAATAAGTGTCAATGGTGTGTTCGGATTAAAACCATATACTACCTCAAAAGGCGTTTGCTGGGTGGTGGAATGAAGGCTTCGGTTGTAACCGAATTCAATTTGGGGTAGTAGTATGTCCCAATTGGTGAGGGTCTTACCCACGACACTTCGGAGAAGGGTACCCAAGGTCCTATTGACCACTTCTGTTTGGCCGTCCGTTTGGGGATGAAAGGATGTGCTAAAACATAGCGTGGTCCCCAACTTCTTCCATAAGGTCTTCCAAAATGTGCTCAAAAATTTAGTATCACGGTCCGACACAATGGACTGAGGCACACCATGGAGTCTAATTATCTCCTTGAAGAATAAATCGGCTATAGCAGCAGAGTCGTCAGTTTTGTTGCAGGCAATAAAATGCGCCATTTTGGAGAAACGGTCTACCACCACAAGGATAGAATCTTTATTACGTCCGGTCCGTGGTAACCCTAAAACAAAATCCATACTAATTTCTACCCAAGGATGCGTAGGAACTGGTAAGGGAAGGTAAAGTCCTTGGGGTAGAACCTTGCTTTTGGCCTTTTTGCACACAATGCACTTTTCAATGTAATGGCGTACGTCCTTCATCATGTGAGGCCAATAGAATTTTTCTTTTAATAATTCTAGGGTCTTCTTTTCTCCAAAATGTCCAGACAATCCTCCTCCATGAGCTTCTTTAACGAGGCATTGTCTTAGACTGCAGTGTGGGATACACAATTTCCCATTCCTCAATAGGAATCCGTCCACAAGACTATATCCTCCTTCAACCTTATTTTGATAGACTTGAAAAGGCAACCCAAAGTCTTTATCGGATGCATACAAGTCTTTGATCCATTCAAATCCGAAAAATCTAACACTTAGTTCCGTCAAGAGGATACGTCTTCGGGAGAGAGCATCGGCAACAGTATTATCAGACCCTTTCAAATATTTTAATATGTAGGGAAATCTTTCCAAAAATTCCACCCACTTCGCGTGTCTTTTGTTGAGTTTGTGTTGGCTCTTAATGTGCTTAAAGGATTGGTGGTCGGAATGAATCACAAACTCTTTCGAAAGTAGGTAGTGCTGCCAATGTTCAATAGCTCTAATCACCGCATAAAATTCTTTGTCATATGTAGAATAATTCAAAGCAGCTCCTTTCAATTTTTCGCTAAAATAAGCAAGAGGCTTGCCATCTTGCATCAATACAGCACCAATGCCAATACCGGAGGCATCACTTTTGATCTCAAAAACTTTATTGAAATCGGGTAAAGCCAAAACAGGTGATTGACAAAGTTTTTCTTTTATAAGGTCAAAGCTACTTTGGCATGCCGGTGACCAATTAAAGTCAACTCCTTTCTTGGTCAGATCCGTGATAGGAGCGACTAAAGAACTGAAGTCTTTAATGAACCTCCTATAGAAAGAGGCTAATCCGTGAAAACTACGGACTTCAGTGATACTATTAGGAGTGGGCCACTCCTTGATGGCTTTGACTTTATCCTCATCCGCTTCCAAGCCATCCTTAGAAATTATAAAGCCCAAAAAGTAAACCTTCTCTTGTCCAAAGGAGCATTTGGTCAAATTTCCAAACAATTTGGTTCGTCGGAGAGTTTGAAATAATAGCCCGAGATGGTTGACATGTTGTGGCAGGTCATGACTATACACCAAAATGTCATCGAAATACACGACAACAAATTTTCCAAGGAACTCCTTAAGAACATGGTGCATTAATCGCATGAAGGTGCTCGGGGCATTTGTAAGACCGAATGGCATAACCATCCACTCAAACAATCCGTATTTTGTTTTGAAGGCGGTTTTCCATTCATCACCTTCTTTCATCCGTATTTGGTGATATCCGCTCTTCAAGTCTACCTTGGAGAATATCGATGCTCCACTCAATTCGTCCAACATGTCTTCAAGTCGAGGAATAGGATACCGATATTTAATGGTAATTTGGTTGATAGCTCTACTATCAACACACATTCGCATTGAACCATCCTTTTTTGGTACCAACAGAGTAGGTACGGCGCATGGGCTCATTGATTCTCTTATGTATCCTTTTCCCAACAACTCTTGGACTTGATCTTGTAGCTCCTTTGCTTCTTCAGGCCTCATCCTATAGGCCGGTCGATTTGGTAGCATAGCTCCAGGTTGGAGATCGATTTGATGTTCGATTCCTCTAATCGGTGGCAATCCGGTTGGTAGTTCTTCGGGAAAGACGTCTTGATAGGTCTTAAGTAGATTTTGGACCGCTAAGGGAATCTCGCCAAGCTCCATAATACGATCCCTAAATAACACGAGAATCACAGTCTTTCCTTTTGTTACGGCAGCTCTTAATCCTTTTTTTGTCAAGAAAAGAGTTTCTTTGGTCTTTTCTTCCTTTCTAACCGCATCGTCACGGGCAATTTGTTCAGGAGTCATGGGAAGTAATTTGATATTCCTACCACCAAATTTCAGACTATAGTTGTTGAGGTATCCATCGTATTGCACCCTACGGTCATATAGCCATGGTCGACCAAGTAAAAGATGACTCGCATTCATAGGGACGACGTCGCAAAGAACCGCGTCCTTATACTTGCCAACAGTGAAATTGATGGTTACTTGCTTCGTCACTTTGATGTCATCCCGATCGTCCAACCATCTCAACTTATATGGCTTAAGGTGACTAGTAGTCTCCAATCCAAGCTTTTTAACCATATCTTGGGAAGCTACGTTGACGCAACTACCACTATCAATAATCATGGAGCAAACTTTGTCCTTGACTGCACATCTACTTTGAAAAATATTTTCACGTTGGCAGTCTTCTTTAATGTTCTTAGAAACAAGGGTCCTACGGATGACCATTAAAAGTGGTCCTTCTTGAGGAACACACTCATCCGAATCGTGCTCACTATCGTCGTCTACCTCATCTTTTTCTTCTTTATCGAGGTATTGACCTTCGTCATTTTCGCTTTCCCATTCTCCGGTAGTCTCCTTGATAACCATCACTCGACGGTTAGAGCATTCATTGGCGTAATGTCCTTTGCCCAAACACTTGTAGCATTGAACATCACGAGCTCTTTGTCCTTTTGATGTGGTCGCTTGATTCTTGTCCGACGGAGGGGGTTTATCAGGATTGAAGGGAGTCTTAGGTAGCCAATTACAGTAAACTGGCCTTTTATCTTCGTTCTTCCATGGAGGCTTTGGCTTATCTTGGTCTAGGTGCCTAGATGGAAATTTAGTGGGGAAGTTTGTTTTTCGCTTTCTTTTGAGTTGTCTTTCCACCGTAAGGGCAAGTTGAATAACTTTCTCCATAGCCTCCAATTGATGCATTTCAACTGCGTCACCAATTTCACGGTTTAATCCACGAATGAATCTCGCGATGAGTTGCTCCTCCGGTTCATCAATAGCACACCGCATATTGAGAGTTTCAAATTCTGATATATACTCATCAACTGAGAGCGAGTTTTGTTTGAGGGCGTGAAGTTGGTGAAAGAGTTCGTGCTTGTAGTGTCGGGGAACAAACCTCTTATACATTAAATCTTTCATGGCATTCCAGGTTACAACGGGATACCCTAATGTTCTCATTCTATGGTTCTTAAAGTTAGACCACCATAAAGCAGCGTGGCCCGTTAATTCTAGAGAGGCGAGTTGAATTTTGACTCGTTCGGAATAGTTATGACACTCGAAAACTCTCTCTACTTTATCGACCCAATCTAGGTATGTGTGACCGTCGCAAGTTCCATTGAAAGATGGAATGGACATTTTCACATTACGGAGGTCGTCGTTGTCTCTACGACGATTTGGACGATACTCTTCATCATCATCCGTCCAATTCTCATCCTCCGAGTTATAAGATCGGGGTCTCCTTCTACGTGGTTCAGCCCATATATCTTCCTCTATGGGTGGTTGCACAGGTGGTTGACGTCTAGGACGTTCAGGAATAACCCTAGAGGCGGTCTCTTGAGAAGGAACACGTTCATGGAATTCTTGACGAGGAGGATTGTTTAGCATTGTTTGGACTTGTTGGGCAAGGCTATTAACTATATTGGTTAAGGCATCAATTTGTCCTTGCATGCCCCCTGGAGAGCTAGTCTCACCTTCGTATCGTGTGTTTTCGGGTGGGGGAGTTTCCCTAGCTCGATGTGGTTCTTGGTGCGTTGGATCTCGATTGATTCCACTTCGGTTAGTCATTGTTAAGTGTTCAAATTCTTGTTAATGTCTTAGGCAAATTTAGGTTCTAGGGAACAATCTTAACTAAGACAAATTCAAAAATAGGGATCATGCTAATTAGGATGATAACTAAACAAATTAATAAACTCTTAATATCTCAACCAATAAGTGAATATTTTCAATAATTCCTTTTCACCACAAATTTGCAAGAAATTTCAATCAAGTTGTCAACTTTTACTAAGGATCAATTAGAGCAATATTATTGACAACTAATTAACTCTAAAAACAGCAAATACAAAAATTTAGAACATCATTTAAGTCAAAATAACATGCTGGAATTTAATCCAAATATAGCAGAATTTTTAAATGATGTCTAGCTCTAAATTGATACCTTAATTCATGCCTTTTACTAAATTCTTGTTAACCAATTTCATGCATAAACTTATCAGCATATATTAAGTAAATTTATGAGCTAAAACATGAGTAGAATCCAGCAAAATATTAGGCAAATTCAATTCGAGCATAGCAAGAAGCATAAATGATATGGCAATTTTCAAAAATAATCCTTTTTTTTTTTTTTGATAGTAATAATTCTAAACCAAATTAAAGCACCAAAATTTCCAGAATATTAATATAGTGAAGGGACAATATTTAAGTGCTAAAATGAGGCTCAAACGATAACAAAAAGTGCCAACAAAACCGGAACTAAAGAAGCAATAAACCGAGGCGAATATAGTGATAAACCGTGAAGTTTATGCTATTTCTTTAGGTCGATTTTATACTAACTTTTCTAACAAAATTTCAGCAGAGTTTCGGCTTAGATCTAAGGCAAAATAAGATTAAAAGCGAGCAAAAAAATAAAAGAAAATTTCGTGACAAGAGGATAGGGAGAAAACCGAGAAATAAGGAGAAGTAGTTAAGGAATTCGGGAGCTATACCTTGTGCGTTTTCTTGTAGGATCGTCCACCATATTTTTCCATATTAGAATAAGCAATAATATAGCAAAAATAATGGTAGTAAAAATAAAATTAGATCTAGCACAAAATAGCTCAAGATTAGCACAAATATATAGGAAATTAATGCGGAATAGAAAAAGAGCCGCTATCCCGGTTTTGTGCCGAGTTTTGACTATTGTCAAGGCACTAAAACCATAAGGGAAGCCTTGTGGCTCTGATACCACTTGACACGGGGTCCCTTAGAAAAGGGGCCCGTGTGCAACCCACAATATTCGAGAGATGTGCTCGGTTGAGTGCTTGTGTAAAATGATGAAATAAAGAGAGGAATATGCTAAAAATAAAATTGCAAGAAATAAACAAGGGATAAATAACACTATGGCCGAATATTATATGGTGAGAAATGACATGAAATATATATAAAAAAAATAAGATAGAAGAGATGAAGAAGATGAAGATATGGATGTAAAAATGCAAAGCAATAAAATAAGAAAATGACAAAAAATAAAGGTGATAGTGGGTGCTATGGTGGAACCGAAATGTAAGGGTGAGTTGTGTGCAAAGTGAAGATAATGAAAAATAAAGAAACACCCTTGGAGGATCCGTGGAGCGAGCTTACGGTTTAAGCTCCCGGATACACGTTTCCCGTGAGGGAAACGACCACCTTAGGCCGGGATTTTCGTCCTCGTTTCAACTCCCAAGGGAGAAGAAGAGGGAAGGGATGAGAGCTAACCTAGCAACCCTAGCTAGGTTAGCAATGGAGGCTAACTCCTCTTGGTTCAAGGAACCAAGGAAAACACCCAAGGAAGCTTTGGATATTTAGGGAAATATTAGTGTATTGATTGGCAAAAAGTTGAATACAATCACTAATGCCATGTATTTATAGAGTCCTAAGGTGGATTAGGGTTTGGCAAGATTGAGTGATGACCATTGGATCAAGAAAATGATCAATGGTTAAGGTTGAAGGTTGTAGCATGAAGATCCACGTGGAGCAACCAAGGATATTGCTGTTTTGTTAAACTTGTAGGCTGATGCAAGCAATCCACGGTGGAGAGAAGAATAAAGGAGCGCCCATCAACGGTCTTCAGGAAGCAACTCCACGCCTGCCCGGATTTGTGCTGCCCGCGCCAGTTGAATCCTTGCTGCCCGCGCCCATTTGTGATGTTTTGCTTCAGCGCAAGTAAACCTGCTCCTTTCCTTTTTGTTGCCCGAAGTTGTGCTGCCCGATTCCTTGCTGCCCGCAACACATTTGTTTGTTTTCTTCATTGCAAGTAATCCAGCGCTCCACCTTAATTTGTGCCAAATGTCATCAAAGGTGGATAATTGCCAAGTCATCAATCCAAGTCCTCCTTTGGCTCTTTGTTGAAGTAGGCCTTTTCCTTGATTATTGGGGTAGAATTTCTTCAACCCAAATCCACCACCATACATCTAGTCCTAACCATTCAATCTAATGCATGTAATGCAATTTATAAATTCTTACAAAAAGGCTAATGTATGCCAAATAAGTTTTAAAAAAAAAAAATAAAAATTACAATTTCAAGGCCCGGGAAGACAAATTCCCATAGGGCCGTCTTCAAGCTCCGTGCGAATGATCCAACGGATGACATGGCAAGGTTTCTCCTCATCCTCCATAGTCGGCTCCCAAGTGAAGTCCATGAGTGACTCGAAACCTGCAAAAAGAGGTAAGTTGTTAGAACATTGAACAATTAAATTTTGTGCCCGGGCTTGAGATCTTGTAACGGGCCCCCGAGGCACGTCAGATCCGGAGACTGACCATCGAAGGTAGGGGGCCTGAGCCGTCTAAACCCCGCTACACCTAGATCCTGTGAATTACTTCCTTGTCCATTTCCATTTCCCTCTCGATTTAGCAAAAGTCCGATCTGCTCTGACTGTTGTTGCAATATATTCATGAATTGATTCATAGGATTTTCTGGAGGCGGTCTAGGTGCTCTCGGCATTTTCTCATTCCTAAACATATTAGAAAACATAAAACAATAAACATCTAGGAATCATACTTAAACTTAAACACTTACAGTCGATGGAGAGTCCTCGTACGGCTGTGTGTTTGGCAGGCACGTCACAAAATCGCTTTTAAAACTCTATCTCTCTGATACCATAACTGTCACGACCCTTACCCGTGATATCACATTTTTTTTTTAAACTTTTACTTTAACTGTACTTAAGCGGAAATCTAAACCAAAGTCGAAATCGGAATTGAAATCGAAGTTCATTTAGTAAATCATTTAAAATAATTACTAAAACTATAAACTTTAAACAATAAAACAATTTCTTAATAAAAGAAAACAATTAATAAAACTTTTTTTTTTTAAAAGGCCAGGACAGGTGGCGAGTAATCGCCAGAAATCTGGTGATTACTCGCCAGCCAGCGATTGCTCCTGGCGAGCAATCGCTGGCAGGCGATTGCTCCTAGTGAGCAATCGCCTCCTGGCAATTTGCCACGCCCAGCAGTCGCCTGCCAGGCAGAGGAGGAGGCGATTGCTCGCCTCCCAGAGGCGAGCAATCGCCACACTCTCTGGAATTCCTCCAGAGAGTGCCGTTCATCCTCCCCTTTTCTTCGTCCTTCGTTCTCTTCACTTCACCCCTGCACTTCACGATTTTTAACACAAAACTAACAACACTATAACACTCTAAAAACATAACACTTATCAATCCTTCCTCCTTTCTCACACTTTCTTCACACCTTTCGTTACATACATCCATAAAACATACTTCAAACTTAACCTTTATCCAAACCCCTAACATAACACAAATCATCTTAAAAATATAACTGATTTTCATAAAAACGAACCGCGTGGTTCCGATTAAAAGTTTAACATTCCTACCTGTTTTAAAACATCAGAAACTCCCGTGAGAAACATTCATATACTCCCGTGAGAAACATTCATATACTCCCGTGAGAAACATTCATATACTCCCGTGAGAAACATTCATATACTCCCGTGAGAAACATTCATATACTCCCGTGAGAAACATTCATATACTCCCGTGAGAAACATTCATATACTCCCGTGAGAAACATTCATATACTCCCGTGAGAAACATTCATATACTCCCGTGAGAAACATTCATATACTCCCGTGAGAAACATTCATATACTCCCGTGAGAAACATTCATATACTCCCGTGAGAAACATTCATATACTCCCGTGAGAAACATTCATATACTCCCGTGAGAAACATTCATATACTCCCGTGAGAAACATTCATATACTCCCGTGAGAAACATTCATATACTCCCGTGAGAAACATTCATATACTCCCGTGAGAAACATTCATATACTCCCGTGAGAAACATTCATATACTCCCGTGAGAAACATTCATATACTCCCGTGAGAAACATTCATATACTCCCGTGAGAAACATTCATATACTCCCGTGAGAAACATTCATATACTCCCGTGAGAAACATTCATATACTCCCGTGAGAAACATTCATATACTCCCGTGAGAAACATTCATATACTCCCGTGAGAAACATTCATATACTCCCGTGAGAAACATTCATATACTCCCGTGAGAAACATTCATATACTCCCGTGAGAAACATTCATATACTCCCGTGAGAAACATTCATATACTCCCGTGAGAAACATTCATATACTCCCGTGAGAAACATTCATATACTCCCGTGAGAAACATTCATATACTCCCGTGAGAAACATTCATATACTCCCGTGAGAAACATTCATATACTCCCGTGAGAAACATTCATATACTCCCGTGAGAAACATTCATATACTCCCGTGAGAAACATTCATATACTCCCGTGAGAAACATTCATATACTCACGTGAGAAACATTCATATACTCCCGTGAGAAACATTCATATACTCCCGTGAGAAACATTCATATACTCCGTGAGAAACATTCATATACTCCCTGAGAAACATTCGTATACTCCCGTGAGAAACATTCATCGTTCTTTCATTTAATCTTTCATAAAATCATGTTCATAAACCGTTCATATGCATTTACTAAACATGATGCATGAGGAGACATACACGTAAGAAAACCTATCACACGAGCACTAACATACACGTAAGGAAAACTTATCGAATGAACGCTACCTAAATCGCTAAGGCACTACTTAACTACCCGTCGTTCCTTAGCTACCCGTATGACCACTTTCTTCATAACAAGCAACATTTTCAACATTGTACGACGTAGGGCCTTAGTGGCCGGAAAGCCTAACGCTCACTTACCTGGCGTCCTAAATATGCCGAGCACCGTCCGTTGAGCTTTGGTTACCTAGAGCATTTAACATCACATCATTAATATCGATTTTCAAGCATCGAATCTAAATAATCGACTTCTCTAGCTAGGACAAATCCTTCTACACACTCCAATCCTTTTCTTTTAGGCATTTCATCAAACACTTGGTGTTCACAAGCTTCAAAACTCCATTAATGTCTTTCAACCACCTTTCCAACAACCTAGATCTCACATTAACATCACTAATCAACTCCAACAACTTCAAAAATCATAAATATATCATCAATGAGTAACAAATAAACAACCCTAATGATTTCTAACAAAACCCCTAATTTTCTTTACAAACCCTAACTCAAAACAAAACCCACAATGACTACAAACATGACCAAAGTATAGAGCTTACTTGGAGGGTTGATTTGTCGAAGAAAATAGGAGAGAAACTCGTCGAAAACGGAAGGAATCGTCGGCGTTGGAGGAATGGCGATGGAGGAGAGGAAATCGCCAAAATAGAGAGAAAAGGGAGAGGTTTCGTGCGTAGAGGAGAAGTGAGGAAGAGAGAGAGAGTTTTGTATTTTTATCAACATTTTGACTTCCACAATTACCTAAATGCCCCTTCTTATATTTCCTTAGCTCAAATCATTATTTCATCCTTCGATTTAATTTCTCCAGAATTATTTTACTTCACCAAATATTCCTATTTATTCTTAAGGCTCTAACGAAACTTCCCGTTCGCCATTTGGACTTATTTTATTATTTCAACGAAATAGAAACTCTAAAATTGATTAAAATATCAACATTTGAAAATTAAGGTTCGAAATTCCTAAAACGAATTTCTCGGGTGTTACATGCATCACTCCTCAGGTGGAAGGATCTCGTCATCACCTATATCAGGATCACCTACACCATACAGACAATCTATGAGATAAAAATCTCAGTAAGCCCTACGTAAATGCTAATGCATGATCATGTATGCTCTGTACTATGAAAACCGTCCATGTCAATGCATATATCCGTACGTGTCAGTCTATGGTTATCGGAAACGCTCGACAGATGGATAGGGCACGTCAAGCGATTAGACAGCCCACACCATCTGAAGGGAGGGAAACCCGCTCACCACGGAACGCCAGGTCTGAACCTCATCCCCGATAACCCCATGTCATGGTTGTTTACTGTGATACTTTACTTGCCTTTACATGCATGTTCTTTTCATGAAATCCGTGCGTAAATTTATTTTCATGACATTTTTAAAACCATGATGCATGAGCAGTTCAATATAAACATAAAGTAAACAATCACATATGTACCATCAAGACGATAAACAAACAACATATAAAAACAACTAATCCTAACTACCCAAACCCAAAACAATTTAAACAAACAATCCACCGAAATTCCTCTAGACGACCTCGACGTACGGTGTAGCAGCCAGAGAAGATCACGAGAACTTACCTCGCGTCGTTGCACAACGAGCTCCGTCCACGAGCGTTTGTTCACCTATACATTTCACAATATACTACGTTAAACTGAGTCTAAATCCTCAAACTCAAAAAAAAAACTATTAACTCCTAACTAAAGAAAATTCTCCTAAACTCTATTTAAGTTCGTTGAGGCATTTCATCGAGCAATTCGCGTTCGAGATTACAAAAACTCCATTAATGGGGTTTTTAAACTCCAATTTAGCCAAATCTCCAATACACCTCAACAAACCGACGAACTAAGCTTCAATAATAACCATTACGTCTATTAGGGGCATAAATAAGCTCAACCTATCAATTTCAAACATCGATTCACGTTTTTGACAAAAACCCTAACAAACCCTAATTGTTTTAAACCTTAGAAATCGATATTTAACGCTCCAAAAGTGTAGAGCCTTACCTAGAGAGCAAAGACGACGAAGAAGCGTGAAGATTCGAGTCGCCGGAGGAAGGCAATCGCCGCCGAAATGGAGAATCATCGGAGGAGGAAGAGAATGTCGCGCGTTGAGGGGGAGGAAATGGAGTTTCGTGGGTGAGGGGAAAGAATGAAAGGGAATTTGATTTTTAATTGGAAATTTTGGTTTGCAATTTACCAAATCACCCTTCACTTAATTTAAATTTTCTTCTTCCAATTATCTCGTTATTTAACTAACGATCTTATTTTCTAAAATTCTCATATTTTACCATAAATTCCAATTAATTGTTACGGCTCCGTTAAAACTTTCCGTTCGCGAAACGGACATAATTCGACATATTTACAAAATTGCCGTTTATATTGGAATATAATTTAAATCCCGAAAACCGGGTGTTACAGAAGTAATTTCTTTAGTGGCCATGGGAGGCATAGGGAAAACCACGTTGGCAAAGCAAGTGTATGATGATCCAGAAGTAAAAAACATTTCAAAGCCCATGCTTGGATCATAGTTTCTCAGTCCTTCGAGGAACAAGAACTCCTCGTAGACATAGTTCAACAACTCTACCAAGTCATAAGGAGGCGACCCCCAAAAGATTTGGAGAGCTTATGTAACAGCCGATTTTACGGGTTTTAGATTTTTACCTATACAATGGCATTTTTGTAAATAAAGCCAATTAAGTCGTTTCGCGAACGAAAAGTTCTATTGGAACTTTATGAATGAATTAGAGTCTCTGGAGGAATAAGGGAATTTTTGAAGATATAACGACGGTTTTACGAGTTTTTGACGTTTCTCGTAATATAAGGGTATTTTAGTAAATATAGCAAACGAGGTCCATTTTATTAGAAACCTAATGATTTATAGGCATTTTAGGAGAACTAAGAAAAATTATAGAAATCCAAATCGATAGTGTGACGCTCGGGTTTCCGTTTTTAGCCTTACAATGTTTAATTCGTAAAAATAGTAAATTAAATCTGTTTGACGCACAGAAAGTTTTATTAGAGCCCTAGTAATAAATCAAAATTATTGGTGAAATAAGGAGAATTTGGAGAAAATAAACCGATAGTCGAACAATGAGTTAAACGGAAAATCAAATGGAGGGGCAAACTTGTCATTTGACAGGTCAATTTCAATAAAATCCCATAAACCCTCTTTCTCCTCCGCACTTCACGTATTTTCTCTTCCTCTCCTCTCCAACGGCGCTTCTCCTTCTCCATGGCGTTTCTTCACATCTCTTCATCGTTCCTCCTCCGATCGACTCCGGTTCTTCACGTTTCCTTCTCCAAACAACGTCCTAGGTACGATTCTATAGTTTTAGTCCGTTAGTTCTCGATTTCTAGGTTGTTAAACATTTAGGGTTTCGTTAGGTTTTCATCAAATTAGTCGGGTTATATTAGAAATAGTTAGGTATCGTTGTATTTACGATTATTGAGCGTTATTTGGCGAAATAATGGATGTATTTGACGTTTGGAAGAAAATCGGGTATTTGGAGCTTTGGAAAACTCCATTAATGGAGGTTTAGGATTTGTGAGCGTAAATTGCTCGACGAAATGCTCGAGAGAAGAAAATTAGAATTTTAGGAGATTTCTTTTAATTAGGAGTTCCGTTAGTTTACGAAATTTCATTGTTTAGGCTCGATTTTAACAAAGGACATTGTGAAATTTTCTAGGTGAACAAAGCCCGTAGACGGAGCTCGGTGCGTTAAGGTCGACAGGTAAGTTCTCGTGAGTTACTGTGGCCGATTGGCCTACACCATATGTCGAGTTTTGTTTGTTGAGGATTTTGGAGTATTGTATGTTTAAATGTTTTTGTTAGGTAGTTTAGGTTTAGTTGTTTTATAGGTTATGCTTTTGTGTTGTTTTGATAGTATACACGTACTTTGTGTTTATGTTACATATTAAATTGCCATGCATCATCATTTTACAAATGTCATGAAAAATGGATTTATGCATGAAGTTCATGAAAGAAAATGAAATGAGACGACTTAAATAGAGGACTGAAATGAGATGACTGAGACGACTGAAATGAGACGACTTAGACGACTAAGACGACTGATACAGAATGATAAATAAAATGAATGGATGGAATTAATGAAAACTGCATATACATGTTCGTGCACTGTCATTTACTTAGAATTTACTGAGATTTATCTCATAGGCGTCTTTATGGTGTAGATGACCTCGAGCAAGGTGAGGACGATGCCCCCTACCTAACGAGCATGTAGTTTGATGAAGGATGCCCGTCAGAGTGTATTGGCACAGTCTGTGCGAACTTGACCCGTGGGAGCAATAGGTTAAGTGTTTTGGTGGTTTTGGGTTTTAAATGGGCTGATGGGTGATTAGATAGGAAAAATGTATAGTTGAACCATTTTAGGATGCTTGGTATCTGGATAGTTGATGTATAGGTGCATTATGTTTCGAATGATTTGTGGTTGGATTATACGATTTGGGTCACCTTTTTGATGATTTGTTGCTTCCACTATGTACGTATGAATATTGATGAAATAGGTCGGTTTTGATGATTTAAATGGATTAGGTTTTGTTAGTATTGATAAATTAGATTTTAGATGAAATAGAAATGGATTTTGATGAAATGAAATGGATGTTGTCATTTTGAGATGAATATGTCGTTTAGGTCGGTTTTGACGATTTTAGCTTGAGGAGTTCGGTTTATGGAGGTGTATTTTAGTTGAAAGGTTGATGGGTATTTTGAGGATAATTATTGAAGTGTGTATTAGGTGAAAAGTGGAAGAAAAATGGTTAAATGAATATTTGGGCTCAGGGTGGTGCGTTGGGCGCGTGCAGGCAGAGCCAGCAGGCCGCGCGCGCGTTGGAGACGATCGATCGGCCAACAGTGCCCGTGTTCTGGAGAAATCCAGAGCAGGTACCGATCGATTGGCGCCCCCAGGCGATCGATCGGCGCTCGCAGGGCGCTGGGTGCTGGCGATGCGCGCTGGGCGCAGTCACTGGGCACTGGGCGCTAGTGGGTGGGCGCACGGTGAGGTACGCAGTTGGTGCGCGGTGCGCCCGCGGCGTGCACACAGGAAGCGCTGTGGGCGCGCGCGCTGAATGCAAGGCACGCCCCACTCGTGCCAAATAACATGTTTTATGTTCTTAAGCCTCTTTTGATGATTCCCGACCTTAGACGAATCACTTTGGGTACGTTTTAAGTTAGAGCCTAAATGTCGATAGATATGGATGGTATGCTCGAGTCCGTTCTCTAATGAATGAACGAATGATAAATGAAATGAATAAAAAGGAAATGAAACGAAAAGAAAAGAAAAATTTAATGAGAATGGGCGAGGGTAGCACGTATGTATGTCACGACACAGGTCGTGGCGGCGCCGACGTGGGGTTGGGGTCGTCACAGCTTCAAAGCACAAAGGCTGAAAGAAATAATCATGGATTTGCAAAGCAGAGGAAGGTACTTGATGGTATTGGATGACATATGGCACCTGAACGAATGAAATGATCTACAACATATGTTGACCAACAATAAAAATATTAGTCGAGTAATGCTAACCACACGAAAAAAAAACATAGCTTCTACTGCAAGTGTGGATCACTAGGACAAAATTTATAATTTGAAGCCTCTCTCACCAGAAGAATCATGGGAACTTTTCTGCAATGAAACGTTTCGCCGCGACAAAGAATGTCCTCCTTACTTGGAGGAAATCTGTAGATATATAATAAGAAGGTGCGAGGGGCTGCCCCTAGCAACTGTGGCGATTAGTGGTGTTTTGGCTACGAAAAGCAGGAAGATTATAGAGGAGTGGCATATGGTATGTCGTAGTCTTGGATCAGAGCTTAACAGGCATGACAACCTCAAGCATTTAAAGGCAGTGCTCTCGCTTAGTTTTAATGATTTACCATATTATTTGAAATCTTGTTTCTTATACACTAGTATCTTTCCCGAGGATCACTTGATCGGGCGTGCACGACTGATTCGATTGTGGATTGCGGAGGGTTTTATCACTACAAAAGAAGGTAAGACACAGGAAGATGTCGCAGACGACTACTTCAATGAGCTCTTGAATAGAAACTTGATCAAACCGACAAGAACAACAGTTGATAGAAGAGTGAAAAAATGTAGCGTCCACGATCTATTGCGGGATATCATCATAGCAAAAGCAAAGGACCAAAATGTTGCCATGGTTGCCAAAGACCAAAATGTACAATGGCCGGACAAGATTCGCCGCTTATCCATACATAACACGCAACTAAATGTAGAGCCAAACATGTCTGTCTCTCGATTGAGATCCTTATTCATGTTTGGCATAAAGAAAAGCCACGTATGAATGTGCTGTTTGCAGATGATTTTAGGTTACTCAGTGTTAGACCTTCAAAGTTCACCTTTGAAAAAGTTCCCTGTTGAGTTAAGGGACTTGTCTCTTCTAAAGTACTTGAGCTTAAGGAATACTTTGGTAAAGACCATTCCAAGCTTCATAGGCGATCTTAAGAATCTTGAGACTTTGGACCTCAAACATTCTTTTGTTTCCGAGCTACCAATCCAAATCTTAAATCTTCAATGACTTCGCCACATCCTCATATATCGTATTGAACAAGAGACCTATCTGCATTTTCACAATAAAAATGGGTTTAAGGCCCTTGCAAATATAGGACGTTTAACATCTCTTCAAAAGCTCTGCTTCATAAATGCTGATAAAGATGGTGGTGTAATTATGGAGGAGCTAGGGAGGCTTACTCAGTTGAGGAGATTAGGAATTCTAAAGTTGAAAAAGAGGACGAAAAGGCACTATGTTCAAACATCGAAAAGTCGGTCAATCTTCAAGCACTGTCAATCACTACCAATGATGAGAATGAAATCATTGATCTGCAACACCTCTCTTCCCCACCACTCCTGATCCAAAGGCTTTCCTTGAAAGGAAGGATGCATACTTTACCTCCATGGATTCTCTCTCTACATGGTCTTGTCATGTTGCATCTAACGTGGAGTCACTTGAAGGACGATCCTCCGGTTTTCCTTCAGAATCTCCCCAACCTAATGCATCCAGAGTAACTTCAGGCTTGCAAAGGGAAGACGCTACGTTTTCATTCAGGAGGTTATAAGAAACTTAAGCTTTTAACCATTGATGAATTTAATGAGCTTCAATGTTTAGAGGTTGAAAAAGGAGCCATGCCCTGTGTTCAGAAGCTAAACATCCAAAGGGGCAAACAACTATTGAGAATGCCGTCAGGCATTGAGCATCTGACCACTCTAGAAGTGATCGAGTTTTTGGAGTGCCTAAAGAATTAATGAAGACCCTTCATCCAGATGGAAATGACGATGACTACTAGAAAGTTGCATGCATTCCTGAAGTTATCTTCACCTTCTGGGAGGATGATGTCTGGAAGGTACAGTCCTTGGCGAGTCTGCTAGATAAAAATAGCCTTGCCCAGCCCTCTGTCAAAACAGGTACTAAAAGTGAGAGTCGTCCAAAATAAATATTTCTCAGATATTGAACTCTCCTACTCATTCTTAAACCGTGCAAATAATTGTGCAAATAATATCTTTATCTGATGAGGAAAATAATGAGTTACTTGGAGGCATATTTATTGTTAAAAGCACCAAATGTTTGGTGATATATGCCCAACAAACAAAATTAATTACTAATGTGTTTTGATTAGTTTCTACGTTCGCATTTTATTTGCATTTAAAATTGTCCTTACCTTTTAATATCTGTTCATTATATGTATCTTTCCTTTATTTTCAATAATATATATATCAACATAAATTTTCTACCAAGTTTATAATTAGCTACCAAGATTGAAGCTACAATTCAAAAAGAAAGATCTCTTAAAAAAAATTTCTAGCATTGTACGACTTTTGCTAGGATAGGTGCGGTTGTTTGACTGGTCGAAAAAATGTCCTATTTGTGATATCTTATTAGGCATTTTATAAAAAAATTTAAGTAACAAACAACCAAGATTGAAGATACGTTTAAAGAAGAAAGGTCTCTTAATACCTTCTTCAAGGATTACACAACTTTTGTCGTGTCAGGTGCTCTTGCGTGACAGGTTAAAAAAAAATCTTATTAGCTATTTTGTTAAACTTTTCAAGTAAGGAGTAACCAAGATTGAAGATGCGTTCCAAAAGAAAGGTTTCTTAAAATCTTCTCCTATGATTTTATGACCTCCTCCATGACGGATAGATACTGTAACGACCCTAAAAGTTAAATTCTCTAAATTTCAAAGACTAATTTTTTTTTTCCAATTTAATTCTCGAATCAAACTTGATTAGGTCGTTATAAACCCTAGATTACTAATTACGTAAATCCTCAAACAATAATGTATAACTAATTATGCAGAAGCTTTTAATCACAAATATTAAGATCAATAAATCTTCATTTATTCATTTAAGTGTTCAAAACCTATTCAATATCATTACTTCATTTTTCATAATTCAACTTATCTATTCTATCTCATGGGCCAAAATAATTATTCACATTTAATATTTTACCGCCTAATACCTAAATCCTCATATACCTCAAATTATAATTTCATATCAAACTAAACATCAATTTAATAATCATCATCTTGCAAGTTTCTAATTCTACTTAAATCTTCAAAGCATGTTACACAAATGAACTCAATTATCTAAACATATAAAATGTATAAATAAATCCTCAAGAATACAATAACTTTCAGCATCTAACTTTATTGAAACTATAATGCTCCTTAAATAAATATTTACATCAAATTCAACTAACTAGTCTTCTTGAAATTTATATCCATCCAAGAAACAATTACATTGGTTCTTTTATTTTACACAAATGAACTATAATCACCTCATTTGTATGCTCGTCTACAACTGAAAGAATTTCGATCAACTATAATTGCCCATCAACAAAATTCATTTACATCAAAAAATAATTAATGAAAAATGATCTCAGCAAGAAAACATATGCATATATAAATTAATTGCATACGTTACCAAATTCATGCTTAATAGTTACATACTAGTTGAAACTCATTTTTTAACTTTCGTTCAGACTTTCATTAGCTATGACATAATTTTCTTTAAATCCAGCTTAATAGTTACATATTGGTTTGAACTCATTTTTCAACATTCATTCAGACTTTCATTAGACATCACATATCAAACTTACTTTTCACAAACTTGACGCTAAAAATAAAAGCATCAAATTATATGTTCTACTGCTTTTCACGAACTCGACATTAAAAATAAAAGCATCAAATTATATGTTCTACTGCCTTGAAGACTGTAAATGCAAATATATTGCAAATATGTTGGCATTAATTTTTTGACAAATTACATTTATGGAAATAATATTTTATTCCATTGTTTTCTAAGTTGGTAGTTTATTTCTTAGTAATTAAAAAATAATCTATTCAGATTATTGAATGGATGAATATTAGAGATCATGAAGATATTAGTAGAAGTAAAAATAAAGAAACTTGAGGATCAATGAAAGTTGTTGAAAAATCTAAAGGCATTAGTTTTTTGGAAAACTTTGTTTTGGAAGACCGATTTGAAAACGATTTGATGAATTAGATAAGGTCTTCAGATCACATTAATTATGAGATACTTTTCTATGTTTTTGGGATCCATATCCAAGTAGTTGGTGGTACTTTTCTAAAATATCACACGAGATGTCACGCAACCGATTTAGTGAGATTTGGTTTCCTTATTCCTTGCGGCGCTGAATCTCGATTTGGTATTTGGTTAAACCTCAGATAAGGCAGTTACCAATGATGTTTAAGCTTTCGTTTTCTAAGGAAGCGACTGACGGATTTTTTATTATTCTCAGAAGGAGATTTCTTCTTTGTTGAGTCATCGCCGTTCTTTCTCTCCCAACACTTCTGCGTATGGGTTTGTGATTATTCATTCAGTTCTTGAATGATTATTTTACACACTCTGTTTATACTTTGGAATTCATTGATTATTCGAGTGTATTGATTTATTGCGTCCGAAGACAACGACATGGTGTTACAACCGGTGTCATAGGAGGCAATCTTCTTTATTCTTCATTGAAGCTCAATCTCGGGAGGAGACTGCATTGGAGATACATTATTTGTAATGAACATAGAAATTCCCTTGAACTATGATGTATATTTGTTGGTTATCGGTCGATGTCAACACTGGTCTAAAATCGATTGATTTCAACACTAACCTAAAAACGGTCGATGTCAACACTGACCTAAAAACGATCGATGTCAACACTGACCTAAAAACGATCGATGTCAACACTGACCTAGAATCAGTCGACGTCAACACTGACCTAAAAATGGTTGATTATTTCCCTTTACTAGAAAACTTAACTACTTAACTAAATCGACCGAAACTCTACATCCACCTTTAACATCTGCCGATCGACATAAACTGACTTAACATCTGCCTATTTCCAAACATCAAAGTACAAGCCTAACTAGTTCGAAACCTATTTCATCAACATCAACAAATCAACAGAAAGACATCACGCACATTCCACAGTGAACTCATCTATTTAATTCATCAAATAGACATTCTATGTATTTGTTAACAAACCATTCAAAAGATATCTCTATCCATAAATTTATCTAGAAAACGTCAAACATCTATATTTTCTAACTAATCAGATTACCAACCACCCTAAAATGAGTTTTCTATGCAAATTTCTATATCCTCACCCAGCAGCCCAAAATGAACCCCCTATACATCTGTCAAACCATTTCTCCTGTAATACCAAAATCTCAAAATACTTATCCTCTTGCTCCCACGGGTCAAATTTCGCACCGACTGCTCAGCGCACTCACACGGGCACCCTCCCTCAACCTGTTCATGCGTTGGGTGGAGGAACATCTTCCTCACCTTCTTCTATGTCACTTACACCAAAAAGACACCTATGAGATAAATCTCAGTAAATTCTACATAAATGACAATGCATGAACATGTATATGCAATTTCACGGATTCAGTCCATCTAATTTCATTTTCAGTACGTGACATTCTTTTGTTATCGAAGCCTATCACTCGGCAGATGGATATGGCACATCAAGCGGTTAGATAGCTCGCAACATCTGAAGAAGTTACTCAAATCATAAGTAACTTCATATTTTATAGTTTATGAAATTTAAAGTACAATAAGAGACTATAACTTCATCTTAATAAATAAGAGATACGCTAAATGAGTGGAATTTCTCGAGCGTTACCCCTACATCATCAAATACAAAAAGGGAGAAACAAATGTGGTGGCTAATGAACTTTCTAGAAGGTATGTAATTTTAACAGAATTGAGTACTAGATTTTTGAGTTTTGACTGGATCAAGGGAGCCTACGAAGGAGACCAAGATTTTAGCCTTTGGTATGAATTAAGTAAGAACAAGTCCGAGTGTGACTATTATTTGATGGATGGATACCTCTTCTAAGGAAAAAAATTATGCATTCCAAGTGGAGGAATCTGAGAATCTTTAATCAAATAAGCTCACGGGGGCGAGTTAGCAGGTCATTTTGGAGAAAAGAAGACTTTGGAAGCTCTCAATGAAAACTTTTATTGGCTATATTCTCTTACAGATGGGCATAAGGTGGTGAAAAAATGCATAGTGTGCAAGAAGGCAAAGAACCAAGTTCTTCTTCAAGTACTCTACTTACTTTTATCGGTTCATAGTCATCCTTGGAAAGAAGTGAGCATGGACTTTGTCTTGGGGCTTCCTTGCATACCTCGTTCAAAAGAGTCAATCTTGGTGGTAGTAGACTGGTTTTCAAAGATGACTCATCATAGTTTGTTCTAAGACTGATGACTCTACCCACATAGCTGAACTATTCTTCAAGGAAGTAGTGTGCATGCACGGAATACCAAAGTCTATGGTGTCGGATAGAGACATCAAATTCTTGAGTGAGTTTTGGAAGACTTTATGGAGAAAATTTGCGCACCAAGCTACTCTTTAGTACATCATTCCACCCTTAAACAGACGGACAAACTAAGGTGATGAATAGAACAATGGGTGCTTTACTAAGGAGTATAGTGGGCAAGGAACTATCCGATTGGGACTTACAACTCTCCATATTGAATTTGCCTATAATCGGAGTGTGCACAACTCTACTCTTGACCCCTTTTCAGGTAGTTTACGGATCACACTACTAAACCTTATTTCCTTACCTACAAAAGACATGGTCAATCCTAGTAGAACAAGTAAAGCCAAACAACTGAGAACCTTGCATGAGAAGGTTAAGAAGAACATCCAAAAGAAGAATGAGTCCTACACCAAGCACGCCAACCGCAGTAGGAAAGAAGTCATCTTCAAGAAAGGCAATCTAGTATGGCTGCATTTAAGGAAGGAGAAGTTTCATAAGCAAAGAAAATCTAAACTTCTCCCTAGGGCCGATGGACCGTTCAAGATAGTGAAGAGGATTAACAACAATGCATACAAGCTTGAATTATCGAGAGAATCAGAGTATCAACTACTTTCAATGTACAAAACCTATCCCCATACATTGGAGAAGAGATCGAGCAAGAAGAAGGAGCACATTCGAATTTGAAGTCAAATCCTTAATCTCCCGGGGAGGATGATGTACCAAGAGCAGCCATCACTCGATCTCGAGTTAAATCCTTGGCCTTGGCCGAACCTTTAACTAATGAGTGTGTTCTTTTTGTAGGTGAAGCAACATATAACTACCTAAGGATGAAACCAAATGTTCAAGACTTGGAGAAGTCTTTCCATTTGCTAACATGGGAGCACTCCTCAGCCGCTCCAAAATTAGAAGAAGGAATTTGTCTTACTTGTGAAAATTAATGTAATTTGAACTAGTTTTATTTCCTTTAAAAAAAACTAAGACATACGCTATTAAACTATCAATTCATCCACATAGAAAACGACAATATAGTCTTTCATAAGCGTCCATGAAGGTTCAAATAGCGTATCAATTCAGTTCAATTCCTCTTCACAGCAATAACAACAATCTAGAAATCTATTCGCATACAAAAGTAAACAAGCTTCCATATTAACGATAGTTTACAACATGCAAAATTGAGACATTGTCCATTTGAATCGAAGACGATAAAATGCTATCTTTTTAATTTAATTGTCTAAAATGGAATTATCGTATAAATGGATTGCCAATAGAAGATGTTCATCAATCATTCAACTTCAAAATTATAACCTTATCTCTTATTTATTAATATAATTGCACCACGTTCATGTTAAGGATTACTGAGTGTTATTCCATTTTTCTAAACTATCAATTCATCCAGCACGTACCACCTGCTTCTGAACTTTAGAGTGCCATTCTCCGACTGGTTGAAATTAGACGAATCATCGGATGTCATGCTCAATCGATAATTTTAACAATCCAAATCTTTCTGTTGTGCTTCTCAGATTTTGTCCAATATCGTCGGCTTTAGCGAAATATTTGTAAGCATAGCGGATAATTCTACAACAATTTCCACATTAAACTTCAAAATCTCTGATTTTGGCATCACTGACATTGTTGCAAGTGAACGTGGATTCGTTGTAGGCATTCTACTTAAAGCATCTGCGACCTTATTTGCCTTTTCTGGGTGGTATTTGATCTCAAACTCGTAATCCTTGACAAATTCTAACCACCTTCGTTGTCGCATATTCAACTCCTTCTGCGTAAACAGGTATTTCAAGCTCCTATGGTCTAAAAATACTTCTCACTGTTGCCTATATAAATAATGTCTCTATATTTTCAATGCGAAGACAACTGCTGCTAGTTCCAAATCATGAGTTGGATAGTTCTGTTCATACGGCTTTAACTGTCGAGAAGCGTATGCAATAACTCTTCCCTCTTGCATCAATACGCACCCTAGTCCAATCTTAGACGCATCACAGTATATACTGAACTTGTCGCCCTCAACTGTCAGCGTTAAAACTGAAGCTGTAGTTAACTTCTGTTTCATCTCTTGAAAGCTCTTTTCGCATCTAGTTGTCCATACAAACTTCTCGTTCTTCCTTGTCAAACGCGATAGAGGGACTGCAATTTTTGAAAACCATTCTATGAATTTCTGATAATACCCAGCCAATCCTAAAAATCCCCGTATTTACCGTACATTCTTAGGCTGCGGCCAATCTTTAACAACCTAAATCTTGGTCGAGTCCACAGAAATTCCTTCCTGAGATATAACATGGCCGAGGAAATTGATTTTGTCCAGCCAAAACTCACATTTGGAAAACTTTGGGTATAGCTGGTGTTGCTTCAGAATTTTCAAAACAATCCGCAATTGCTACTCATGTTCCTCATTCGTTTGGGAATAGATCAATATATCATCGATGAAAACGACGAAAAACTTGTCTAAATACTCCTTGAAGACGCAATTCATCAGGTCCATGAAAGCTGCATGGGCATATGTAAGTCAAAAAGACATTACTAGAAATTCATAATGCTCATATATCAAACGCATTACTAAGTCTTAATTACGCGTCTATGAAGGTTATTGGGTCCTCAATACACGCCGTTCTCATCACTTCAAGTTAAAACATTGAATGTGAAATGGACAACTTAGGTTCTAACCACAAGTCATGTAACACTCAACCTCATTTACTTGATACGTTCAACTCTTTTGGAACAAATCGATGGAAGTGAAGTTTCTAATACTTCATCAAACGCATTACTATGTCTTAATTACGCGTCCATGAAGGTTTTTGGGTCTTCAATACACGTCGTTTTCATCACTTTAAGTTAAAACCTTGAATGTGAAATTGATAACTTAGGTTCTAACCACAAGTCATGTGAAGTGAAGTTTCTAATACTTCATCAAACGCATTACAAAGTTTTAATGACGCATCCATGAAGATGTGAAGTGAAGTTTCTAATACTTCATCAAACGCATTACAAAGTTTTAATGACGCATCCATGAAGGTTCAAATAACGTATCAATTCATCCGTTTACAAAGTTTATCAAAATATTTTATGCTTTTATAGACCTATGGTGGCTGGAGGCCTTGGATAAATAAGGATTACGAAGTTCAATACTCAATGGTTTTCAATAGTATAATTTACTCAATTCAAGACCAACTGCTTTGAAAGTTTACCATAATAATGAAGTTGAAGGCCTTAAAATTTCAGGGGAAATCTCCTTGTGTAGCCGAAGATATGGTCGAAATAATACACGAGTCTGCTTAGACTGTTTCTGCTGATGGACCCAAGAATAGACTAACTTTCAGGAAACACAACTCTTTCTAGGAAAATCGAAATGACTTGAAATTTTAATTGGAGCGTGCTGAGGGTGTGAAGTGACTCTGAAAATTTCAGAGGTTGGTTGGTGGTGGATGAAAAGTTATGAATGGAAACTCACTACTGGTTCGAAACAGGCTATAAGTTGCACCTATCGAACTTGTCTTCCTCCAAGCGAGGAAGCTCTCCAACAAACCGAGAAAAAGAGTTTTGAATACTACCTTCCTGAATTTCCACACTTCCAACTTCCAAGAGTGGAAGAAGGTAGCAATAAATGAGACAACACATTGGCTCACAACAAAGTGCATCATCCACAAATTCTTGGTTGTAGTTTCTCCTCCTCGATCGTTCGGGTCTCCTACCCCGAAAGCTATCTTGAGGAACCTTCATTATCACATTTCTAATATCCATTACACTTTGGTTGATGTTTCTAAAATTGAGGTCATCAATCTGTCCTTGGAGACTAGATTCACCGCACTTAGAATAGGTGCCTCGGTTGGCCGGCTTTGAGTGTCACGGTTTTGACCAAATGTAGCACCACTTCTTGTAGTCATTTCACACAACCAAATCTCACCAAAATCACAGCAATTATCTAAGGAAAAACAGCAAGCTCTAATTACCAAATGATAAGGAATAGAATCCTAATTGTACCTAAAAGCTAGCTCAAGAGTGTAGGTTTGATCCACCCTTATATACCAGTCTAGGAGACACTCCATTTCCAATGTGAGACACATCAAGTTTACTATTGTGTTAAAATTTGGTGATCTCAATGACTTACACATGCAAGGGGGTAGCCATTTGGGGTAAGTAAACTAAACTGAATAGGAACGAAATTTTATATTCATCTTTTAAGTTATAATCAATGATTGAGAATACCAAAATTTTATATTCATCTTTTAAGTTATAATCAATGATTGAGAATACCAAAATTTTATTATAAGTTTAAAAAACATACGGTAGAGCAAGTGAGAAAATAATCAACTACCGTGTGGTACATATATAACATATGTCTCTATTACATAATGAAAAATCTCAATGAAAGTGGAATCACTCTAGGGTATCGGGCACATCATCCCATAGACAAATAACATAACAATGACGTTACTTGGCTATCGCAAAAGCAACATATGACCTTGATTAAATTTAAGATTTTGCGCCAAAGAACGTGACACATTTGGTTATCTCATTATTCTACTTAACAATAGACAAACACATATTTCAATGGTCATATATGTAAAACGAAAACAAGACCCCCACATAGGTCGATCAAACTTGGTTCACATGACCAAGATGATATAAATTTCTAAATTTGCATGCACAGTAAAAATATGTCCAGTGAAAAATTAGATAGATAATATAAAAAGTGACGAGCCATAAAACAACACGTTATTTTATATAAGAATACGTCTCAAATAATGTTGTAGAAAATAATGCAATGCCAAATGCATATCGAGTCCAATATTTTAAGTCTCGGTACTGAGCGATAATATCATCAACCATATTAGGATTGAAATTTCATACTTTAAAGTATAAGAGCACAAGTCATGTATTAGGAACATAATTGGCCTACAAATTATATGTTAAGGATAATTGTGGTGAGAGAGGCTTCAAAGTTACTCAAATCACTTGTTAGCCATAGTCATAAGTCACAAAATTTTGTAGAATATCTTCTCTTGATATGCCGGTTGTGTATTGAAAATTTCAGACAAATGCACACCAAATATTTTTTTCCTTTCCGGATCAATTTTGCTATAATAAAAACGTAAACGGACATTAAAAATAACAAAAAATCGCACGAAGTTGAAAAGTCACGAAACTTTTAAAAATATATTGGAAAGGACGTAACAATTTATTGTTATATCTCATCATAACATTTATTATAACTCTCTTAACAACTAACAATACCTTTGAGCATAGTGTTCCAAAATTTTTCCATAAACTTCACAACTTGAATTTAATCCATTTAAAGGTAAAACAATTTCTTTGAAAATTTTTGAAGGATGCTACAATTTTTGTGATGACCCGGATGTGTAAGTATGTGTACGATGGCTGTACGAACCGGAACCCGGATGGCGGTATGTCCGCGCGGTGAACCGGAAGGTGACGGGTCGTAAAAGAAAGGGTCGTCACAATCCCACATCGCTTGGGGAAGTATGTGGAAATGAAACATATGTAAAGAGACCCTCCCAAAAATAGTAAGACGCGTTTTGGAGCACAATTGACAACGGATCCCATAAGAACTCCAAAGTTAAAAGTGATTCGGCGAGAGCAATTTCAGGTTGGGTGACCTTCTGGGAAGTTCTCGCCAAACAAAGCCGTGAGGGGACGATATTGGGTTGCGGCCCCCACGATGGCTGCACGAACCGGAACCCGGATGGCGGTATGTCCGCGCGGTGAACCGGAAGGTGACGGGTTGTAAAAGAAGGGGTCGTCATAATCCCACATCGCTTGGGGAAGTATGTGGAAACGAAACATATGTAAAGAGACCCTCCCAAAAATAGTAAAACGCGTTTTGGAGCACAATTGGCAACGGATCCCATAAAAACTCCGAAATTAAAAGTGATTCGGCGAGAGCAATTTCAGGTTGGGTGACCTTCTGGGAAGTTCTCGCCAAACAAAGCCGTGAGGGGACGATATTGGGTTGCGGCCCAATCCCCAGAGCGGACAATATCTTGCTGGGAATAGGGGTTGTTACAAATGGTATCAAAGCATGTACCCAACCGAAAATGTGGCCAACGAGGACGTTGGGCCCCCCAGGGGGGGGTGAGTGTGATGACCCGGATGTGTAAGTATGTGCACGATGGCTGTACGAACCGGAACCCGGATGGCGGTATGTCCGCGCGGTGAACCGGAAGGTGACGGGTTGTAAAAGAAGGGGTCGTCATAATCCCACATCGCTTGGGGAAGTATGTGGAAACGAAACATATGTAAAGAGACCCTCCCAAAAATAGTAAAACGCGTTTTGGAGCACAATTGGCAACGGATCCCATTAAGAACTCCAAAATAGTTAAAACGCGTTTTGGAGCACAATTGGCAACGGATCCCATAAAAACTCCGAAGTTAAAAGTGATTCGGCGAGAGCAATTTCAGGTTGGGTGACCTTCTGGGAAGTTCTCGCCAAACAAAGCCGTGAGGGGACGATATTGGGTTGCGGCCCAATCCCCAGAGCGGACAATATCTTGCTGGGAATAGGGGTTGTTACAAATGGTATCAAAGCATGTACCCAACCGAAAATGTGGCCAACGAGGACGTTGGGCCCCCCAGGGGGGGGTGAGTGTGATGACCCGGATGTGTAAGTATGTGCACGATGGCTGCACGAACCGGAACCCAGATGGCGGTACGTCCGCGCGAGCGAATCGGAAGGTGACGGGTTGTAAAAGAAGGGGTCGTCATAATCCCACATCGCTTGGGGAAGTATGTGGAAACGAAACATATGTAAAGAGACCCTCCCAAAAATAGTAAAACGCGTTTTGGAGCACAATTGGCAACGGATCCCATAAAAACTCCGAAATTAAAAGTGTTTCGGCGAGAGCAATTCCAGGTTGGGTGACCTTCTGGGAAGTTCTCGCCAAACAAAGCCGTGAGGGGACGATATTGGGCTGCGGCCTAATCCCCAGAGCG
This sequence comes from Begonia masoniana, assembly GCA_022432975.1. Lineage (NCBI taxonomy): Eukaryota > Viridiplantae > Streptophyta > Magnoliopsida > Cucurbitales > Begoniaceae > Begonia > Begonia masoniana. Next base: position 19,640,249 of record CM039513.1, read on the forward strand.
GACAATATCTTGCTGGGAATAGGGATTGTTACAATTTTAAAACATAATGAACAAAAATTTCAACACTATGTTTTGAACCACTAAAAAATAAAGCACTTCTTAAGAATCCTTATGCAAGAGACTTAACAAATCAAAGTGTTTGATGAAGGGTACCTCAATTAGGGGTGGTGGCACTCTTTCCTCTTCTTGGATTGAGAGACTTAAAGGTCATTCAATTTCCAAGGCCTTGCCCTCGTTTTGAACAATAACTTCCTCCTCACAATTACTTTCTTAGCCCAAAGTAGCTGTTAGGGACCCATCCTCATGCTCCCATTCTTTGTATAATGATGTTTTTACGAACTCATCTTTATGCTTGCTCCATTTGATAAGGCTCTTCATGGGAGAGGTTGATATCCTTTTCCACTTCTTCACCATTTAACCAAACATCTTCTTCTTTATCCATTCGTCCATCAATCTTAAGTAGTTAACCTTCATGGGGGTAAAAAATTTCTTCTTCAAGAAACTCATCTTCCTTTCCATGTGAGGTCTCTTTTACAATCTCCTCATGAACTTGTACTTGTAAAGGTTGAGGCTTGAATGTATTTGGACTTGTAGAAGAGAGTAATTCATTGAAATAATCCTATGACCACTTGAATCGCTTCTCAACTTTAGTTGCTGCTTTTATTACATCATCCAACGAACCATATGTATGCCACTTCAAAACAACCTCAATCTCTTCGTTTAGACCCGTAATGAACCTAACAATGGTGAGTTGCACCAGCTCTTCAACACCACTTTCAAGTTCCTAGCTTTAAACTTGACTGAATAGTCTTCTATGTTGAGTGTGCATTGTTCCAATTTTTCCATTTCCAAGAACAATTTTATTCTTCATCTTTGTCTAGGCACAAATTCTTTTTTCATTAATCTCTTCATCCTTTTTCGAGTACGAATTTTGACTTTACCATTAACCTCCCTTTGGGCTTTCAAATTTTTCCACCATGAAGAAGCATAATCCGTGAGTTTGAAAGAAACTATTTTAATTTTCTTCTCTTCTGAATAGCTATGACATTCAAAAATTTTCCACTTTTTCCAACCAATCAATAAAATCAAAACAATTCAAATAACCTTTAAAAATAAACAATGAAACATTTAAGGGACTCGTATCATCAAAGTGATCATTGGAAAATTTTTTGACTAGCTTCTTCATACGATAGTGCTGAAATTTTATCAACATGTTGGTTTTTATAAAAAATTGAACTATCTCTTCTCAACATTCTTTCAAACCAAAATCAAACAAAAGAAAAGCAAATAATCCAAGGAAAGGGCAGGGATCGTGTTTCCAAAAGTGCTTCAATTTAACAACCAATAAAGCTACAAAATCCCACACAAAAATTGGATCCAGATTTTGTGGATGTGGACCAAAAATTCAGCAACTTGCCAAAATTATAACTTTCTCGATTTTGAACCAAATGACCTGAAATTTTAGGACGTCTTTAAACAAAGCGTGCACAAACTATTGTGAAATTTTCAGAGGTTAACTCGGAAAGATGAAAAAGTGATAATAAAAATACCAAAGATCGTCGGAATTCCATTTGTTATTCCGGCCGAGAACAGAACACCAACTTTGGAAATGTGTAACTCTCTCGTTTGAAATCGGAAGTGAGGTTGTTTTGTGTAAAAATCAGACCTTAAATCGGTCATGATAGAAAGATACGAATGATCGACTGCTGGTTGGTCCACAAGGAAGTAAGTCTATTCCTTTCAAATTAGGGTTTTTCGAGTTGATTGCTTTGCGCACCGCATTTGATCATCATGATAGCCAAACAAAATACACCAAATTTTCAACAAATAATCCCAAGAATACACGAAACTATGATACCAAATGACGCAAATCAAGTATGACAACTTGTGTTTTAGCACAAGCACTAAATCCCTCTTGGATATCCAATTGAAAATGTAACAATCCACCCATTTGTACGAGTGAATTGTGTGGCCCAACATTGGGGACTGCTAGCCCACCCCTTTGTATAAGTCCAGACTATACTCATGATCTTTTTCTCCTGGCGAAGGAATTCTTGCCCTCCCCAGCTCTCGAACCCAGGACCTGCCAGGTTAAAGTACCTAGGTTTGAGAGCTGGGAAGGGAAAGAATTCCTTCGCTAGGGGGAAAAGATCATGAAATACAGTCTGGACTCGTACAAAGGGGTCTGGGCTGGCGGTCCCTAATGTTGGGCTGCACAGTTCACTCGTACAAAGGGGAACAATTTTATGTTAAGATGTCTAGGAGCAAATTCTTTTCTCATTAATCTCTTCATCCTTTCCCGAGTACAAATTTTGACTTTACCATCAACATCCCTTTGGGCTTTCAAAATTTTCCACCGTGAAGAAGCATAACCCGTGAGTTTCAAAGAAACTATTATAATTTTCTTCTCCTCCGAATAGCTATGACATTAAAAAACTTTCTCCACTTTTTCCAACCAATCAATAAAATCAAAATCATTCAAATAACCTTTAAAAATAGGCAATGAAACATTTAACGGTCTCATATCATCAAAGTGATCATTGAAAAATCTTTGACTAGCTTCTTTATACAATAGTGCTGAAACTTTATCCAACTCTTCTCAACATTATTACCAACCAAAATCAAACAAAAGCAGAGCAAATAATCCAAGGAAAGCGTGCTTCAATTTAACAGACAATAAAGCAACAAAATCCCCCAAAAAAATTAGATCCAGGATTTTATGGATATGGACCAAAAATTTAGCAACTTGCCAAAATTGTAACTTTCTCGATTCAGATCTAAATATCCTAAAATTTTAGGACATCCTTAAACAAAGCGTGAACAAACTATCCTTAAATGTTCAAAGGTTAACTCGCAAAGATGAAAAAGTTATAGCTAAAATACAGAAGGTCGCTGGAATTCCGTTTGTTATTCCGGCCGAGAACAGAACACCAACTTTGAGAAGGTGTAACTCTATCGTTTGAAATCAAGAGTAAGGTTGTTTGTGTGTAAAAATCAGACATTGAACCCGTCGTGACAGAAAGATACAGATGATCGACTGCTGGTTGGTCCGCAAGGAAGTAAGTATGTTCCTTTCAGATTAGGGTTTTTTCCGAGTTGATTGTTTTGCGCGCCGCTTTTGATCATCATGATAGCAAAACAAAATATACCAAATTTTCAAAAAATAATCCCAAGAATACACAGAACTCTGATACCAAATGACGCAAATCAAGTATGGCAACTTGTGTTTTAGCACAAGCACTAGATCCCTCTCGGATATTTAATTGATAATTTCTGAAAGTTCACCAGATTCCAAGCAGAATAATCACAATTAAATGAACTCCAAAATTCACGAAAATTTAACACAACCTTACTTGATATGTTGACAACAACCTCTGAACATTTTAGAGATTAATTCATGGAATTGAAGAAGTTATGAGGTGAACATAGATATTGGTTCGATAGGCACTAATTTGAGGCACCTAGCGAGACTTTATTGCTTCGGATGAAGAACGCTCTAACAATCTGAATATGAGAGGTTTTGCCGCCTTATGTGGATGCCTACTATCAACTAAGAGAGTAGGAAGGAAGCACTAATAAGAGTTTTCCACAAAACTCACAAGATTGGAAAACAATTTTGAAGAACAAACAACTCGGGTGTGAGCCGCGTGGTGCTTGCAAACTTCGGGGTTAGAAAGCAAAAGCTTCAGTAAATATTCATCCAATTCCAATTCTAATGTCAATACATAAGGATGCTTAAATAGCACATCTCTAAAACAATAATTAGAAAACCTTACTAAAACTATAATTAGAAAAGCTTTCTAAAACTATAATTACGAAATCTTTCTAAAACTATAATTATGAAAGCTTTCTAAAATTGTAATTATGAAAGCGTTAGTAACAAGGAAAGAAAGGAATTAGGAAAGGAGCTTTGGCCGAAGGTTTCCGTCCATCTTAGCGTGGGTGTGTGCACGTTCCTCCTTCTTTCTTCATGTCGTTGTCACGGCATTTTCAACCAATCAACAACCTCCCTTTTGCATGTAGCCATGCACATGACTTATTAACGTAAAATGACAAGTATTTTTAAGCAAAACAATAAAACTAAGAAATGTTACATCATTTGTTATCTGCTTGTTTGGACACTGGGAAGCAATATGCCTCAATCTAAGGCATTTGAAACACTTAATCTCCCTTGTCTGTGGCCGAGTGGTATCTACTACAACATTCTTGTATTCTATTCCTTTTATAAGCCAACTCTTTGTATTGAAGCCCTTTTCTTTTACTTTGGATGGAGGTTTGAAAGAGTTGGTATTCTTCGGGAAAAACCGATTACTAGCTTCTTTCCCTTTTCTTTTGATTTGCCTCTTAATCTTCATGGCAAGTTCAATGACAACATCCATCGAGTCAAAGGTTTGTGATTCGACAATATCTTCAATCTCTCTATTTAAACCTATAAAGAATCTTGCAATAACTTGTTCTTCTTGTTCCTCCAATCAACTTCTTATCTTGAGCGTCTCAAACTCGGTTAGATATTCTTCCACGGAAAAAGTATCTTGTTTCAAATTTTGCATTTGCAAAAATAACTTTTGCTTGTAGTGATTTAACACAAACCTCTTTCTCATCAAAGCCTTCATAACTCTCCAAGTCACAATGTCCGTATCATTTTCACGCCTTCTTTGAGCCCTTAAATTATCACACCATAAACTAGCATAACCTGTAAGCTCCAAAGAGACTAATTGTATCTTCACCCTCTCCAAATAGTTATAGTAATCAAACATTTTCTCCACCTTTTCCATCCAATCTAGAAATACATCACTATTACAAGATCCATTAAAGGAAGGAATGAATACCTTACCATGTTTCATTTTGTTACTAGGATCATATCTTCTATGTGGACTATCATACTTCATCCTTAGAATCCTCTTATGCAAAGATTACATGACGATTGATCCTCCTTCTTGGGTTCTCGGTTCCCTTCTCATGCATTGGGGTTTGAGGGACCCTCACATGTTGGTCCTTTAACTCTAACAAAATTTGGTGAATAAAATCTTTTGTTTAGTTCATCATGTTGCCCTTAAACACTAGACTCACCTTCTTTTGGGTTAGGTGCTCCAGTTGCTTGAGTAACATTCACGGTTTTGAAGATTGTTTGATGCACTTCTTGTCATCATCTTAAGTAAATAAAATATCAGTACACAGAGGATTGTTTGATGCACTCCTAATACCGAATGACTTGCTTCTATAGGGGGGGGGGGGGGGGGACGTAATTCATCAAAACTTGGCCAACAATAAAACAACCGAAATCGAAAATGGACTGATTTACTCGAGCTATAACTCAACCTAAACAACTACAAATGAGCTAAAACTTTAACAGGTTCTTCCTCTAGATGTAATGGAAATACCTTTTAAGTACTAGGGTCTAACTTGAAGGAAATGGATAAGTACGAATGAAAGGGTGCCTACTGGTCCAGAAGGTGATAAAGGTGCACCTCCTCGGGTTTATGACTCTTCTTGAGGAAGAGCTCCCAACCTTGTTGTGAAGTGAGCTTTGTACACCATTGCAATGTTCTACCTTCAATGGAAAGGTAGGGAAGAGAGTAATATTGATGGAATCCACTACACTCACGAAAATGGAAAACAACACTTTCCACACGCTCGGATATAACTAACCGAGGGAATGTGGAGACTTGACGCCGGCGGGTACAAAGATTGAAAGAAGATGAACTTCAAATTTCTATTCCAAAATGTGCTGCTCATTAGCAGCTATAAGGGTGGTTTAAATACCACACCTGTTTACAACATTAGAGTTCAAGTGATCAGCTAACAAAACTAGAACAAAATAAGTGACAATCGGCCAAATGGTCTAGCCAAGTACAAGCTTGTTTTGCCAATTTTGGAAAAACTCTTCTTCTTGTCAAATGTCACTTTCAAGTGGTCCCTTTTACCACAAACTATAGCCTAAAGAGGACCAATAATCCAAATATGTTCAGCCTACACAAGTTGTAACACCTAGAAATTTCTCGTAGCGGACAAGTGTGTTAAACTAAAGTGGAGGTAATTTATGAAGAAGAAGTGGAAGTTGAAATTGAAAAGTCAAGCTTAGATAATTAAAATAGATGATTTTGATGTTGAGGAGATGAAGGAAATTATGAGGTTGAAAAGTCATAGATGAGTGTATAAAGTTTGAAAGGTCAAACTTTTGGTGGAAAAACAAAGTTATTCACGTTAAAATGAAAATAGGAAGATGAAAGTGCTGCCGATGAAAGAAATTGAAGTTTGAAAAGTCAAGGGATAAAAGTAAAAGGTAAAAGCCAAGTTGGATGGATGAAAAATAAAAGTAATAATAAAAAGAAAGCTTTTCTCCACTCATACGTTGACACACACCCATCACTTTAGTAGGTGCTCTAATCTTATCCTTAAAGAATAAAAAATAAGGAAGAAATCCTTATCTTGGCAAAAAGTTTTCTTCCTCTCTCTGGAGATTTCTCCCACGGTGGAACCTCCCTCTTCCTCTCACGGTTCTCTAGGATTTTCAAGATAAGATGTGATTTTAGTTGATGAGATTTATGGTTTAAAGGTTGATTTATGTTGGATGTGGGAAGGTTTGATGAAGTAGGTTTATGATGCACGAAAATTTGGTTTCATGTTCTCCATTTCTTGTTATTCTGAAGGTTAAAATAAATTTAATGGTTGCTTATGGTTTGAAATGAAGAAGGAACATCAAGATAACAACGAATAGTCAAAAATAGTGAATTTCAGGGCAGTTGAGTTTCGGTTTTTCTGGGATAAATCAATTTGTTTTACTTAATAATTGAATTGAGCATGTTAAAGTAGACTCTTTATTGAGTCAATAGGCATTGAAATTAACGCATTTAGATAAGTATAGATTAAATTATGATTTTTCAAAGTTAGATCGAAATCTTTGAAGGAAAATATAGACATGTTTCGGTTTTGGTGTTTGCCGAACCTCTTTCTTATTTTAGCTTGCAAAACTGTTTTAATGGAGTAAAATAGACACTTTAATGGATCCATGAGCTTTGGAATCGAAGCATTTCAATATGTATAGAATTAGTTATGAATTGTTTAGTTGGGTTAATGTATTGTGTTATAATCCAAATTTTTAGTGAAAGAAGGATTTAATTGGTTATGTTGTGTTTAAAATTACTTGGGTTTGGATCATTAACTTGAGTTATGTATAATGTTATGTTTTGGAAGTTTTGGATAGATTACTCAAATTGGTCACTCTAATAAGGAAAATTTCAGGATTTGGGGTTAGAGGTTTTAAAGTTAGTTTGATCAGTTGTTAGAGTTAGAATAGGTATTCCTTAGATTTAGTCGTATGATTATTAAGTTGTTTTTCCTTTGTTATATTAGGTAAACGTGTTGAGTTGCTGGCATAACCGGAGCGGGTGAGTAGGTTACGGGAATCCAGGTCAGTAGAGGATGTTTGTGTTTTGCCTTCAGGCCTACACCATGGAACGGTAGGGAATTATTTGTTTGTTTGGTTGCTTTGTTTTGTTTTTGGTTAAGTATTTGTGTGACATGCATCATTGTTTTCGAACTACGAAAAACACGAGTTTTGAGCATGGTTTTGAACGGTGAGTTTGAAACGTAAGGGGTGGTGTGAGTTGAAATGTAATGGGATTGGAGAGTTCTATCTTTGGAGCTAGACTTAGATGGAAACACATCCTTGGAGCTAGACTCGGGTGTGATTGGGTAGGGCCATCTTTGGAGCTAAACTCAGATGGACACGCATCTTTGGAGCTTCACTCAGATGTGGTTGGGTAGTGCCATTCTTGGAGCGAGTCTCGAATGGAAATGCATCCTTGGAGCTGGACTCAGATGTTTGTTAGGGGGGTCGGGTAGTGCCATTCTTGGAGCGAGTCTCGAATGGAAATGAATCCTTGGAGCTGGACTCGAATGTGTGTTAGGGGGTCGTGTAGTGCCATCCTTGGAGCTAAACTCAGATGGCAGCGAAACGGGAACAACAGAGCGAGTAGAAACTGCATATGTTAAGGGTTGAGTTGAGCATGCATTGTTTTGAATTGCATTATTCCCTACTTGCTAAGCATTAGGCTTACGTTTTGTGTTATGTGGTGTAGGTGACGACTTATATTCAGGTGAGCTAGACGAGGGAGTCCAGGACTAGGTAGCAGTTGGCAGTGCATGGAGCATGCCAGTGCAAGCAGTTGTCGGGGCGTCACGACCATAGCTTTCCGAGGGATGTGGGGTTTGGTATTTTGGGATGGTACATAGTTTACTTAATTTGGAGGTCCGTAGAACTTGGTTGTTTTGTGGACATGTCATAAAGGATAATAATTTGTTTTGACATGGTTTTTAATGTTTTATAAAACTTTGATTTTCAGGATTTTTGGGTTTATAAATTTTAGCAGTTATGCTGCTCGATTTTCGTTGGCTTGCGTGTAGTAAACATCTAGGGTTTTCATTTGGTTTCAACATTTTCGCTAACATATCAGAGTTGATTTTTTTTAGAATTTACGTGTCAAAGATTTAGGAGTATTGAGAGAAGTTTGGTGTGAATTTAGGTGATGTAGTCGTGAGTTAGTATAAAAAAAGCAAGGAAAGTTTAAATTAAAGAAAACCAAGAAAAGCAGGGGAAAAAGGGCATAGCCGATCAATCGACGCTAGGCGCGATCGATTGGCATGTGCTCTGGCTTCGGGGAAACTAGGCAGCAAGGCTGCCTATCGCCGATCGATCAGCTGTTGTTTTGACGAAATTTCGATTGGCAACCCGAGAGGTTGCCGATCGATCGGCGATGAACAGTGCCGTTTTAATTTTTTTTTTTAAATTTTTTCTAGTTTCAATATGTTTTGACCCGATATTTTTCGACCTATTTTACACGTATTTTATACACATTTTCCAACTGTTGTCAAGGGTTCGAAAAACCCGAAAATCGATTCGAAAATTTATCGAAAATTATTTTAAATTCTGTTTTAAACGTCGTTTTAATTGGGATAAGTGTGAGCAACGTAGCGCACCGAGCCGAGGTGGGTTCAGGGGCGTTATACAAGTTGAAAGAGAACTACTAGAAACTTAGGGAAAATAAATTAAAGTTTCGATTACACCACTTTTGTTTCAAGTGAGACATTGGTCCATTCTTCAAGTTTGATTTGGTCTTGATGTGGCTTCCATGTCAACAAGTGGAAGGGCAAGTAATTCACCAAAAGTCGGTCAATGATAGAACAACCAAAACTGAAAATAAACTGATTTACTCAAGCTATAACTCAATGAAAACAACTACAAATGAGCTTAAACATTAACAGGTTATTCCTCTAGAAGTAATAGAAATATCTTTTAAGAACCAGCTCTAACTTGAAGGAAATGGATAAGTACGGATGAAGAGGTGCGTGCTTGTCCAGAAGGTGATAAAGGTGCACCTTCTCAGGTTTATGACTCTCCTTGAGGAAGAGCTTTCTAACTTGTTGTGAAGTGAGCTTTGTACACCATTGCTGAATGTTCTACCTTCAGGGGAGAGGTAGGGAAGGAAGCAATATTGATGGAATCCGCTTCACTCACGAAAATGGACTAATTTACCCGGGCTATAACTCAACCAAAACAACTATAAATGAGCTGAAACTTTAACAAGTTCTTCCTCTAGATGTAATGGAAATACCTTTTAAGAACCAGAGTATAACTTGAAGGAAATGGATAAGTATGGATGAAGGGTGCGTGCTGATCCGAAAGGTGATAAAGGTGCACCTCCTCGTGTTTATGACTCTTTTTGAGGAAGAGCTCTCAACCTTGCTGTGAAGTGAGCTTTTTACACCATTGCAATGTTCTACCTTCAGGGGAGAAGTAGAGAAGAGAGCAATATTGATGGAATCCACTACACTCACGAAAATGGAAAACAACACTTTCCACACGCTCGGTTTTGACTAACTGAGGGAATGTGGAGACTTGACGCCTGCGGGTACAAGGATTGAAAGAAGATGAACTTCAAGTTTCTATTCCAAAATGTGCTACTCATCAGCAACTAAAAGGGTGGTTTAAATACCACACCTCTTTACAACATTAAGGTTCAAGTGATCATCTAACAAAACTAGGACAAAATAAGTGACAATCGGCCAAATGGTCTAGCCAAGTACAAGCTTGTTTTTCCAATTTTGCCAAAACTCTTCTTCTCGTCAGATCTCACTTTCAAGTGGTCCCTTTGACGCGATACAGAAGCAAAATAAAAAAAAAATGATAACTTTAAAACCCTGGTTGGTTGGATTGAGGTACTAAGTAGGATAACTGTCGACCTTGTCTCCAATGGATTTGGAGAACTCCAACGAGGCGGTTTGAAAGTTTGTACACCCTTATGTTTACGCTCTACCTTCAACTAAGAAGGTATAAAGAAATGCACTCGTAAGAATCTTCACTGGACTCACAATATGAAGATAATTTTAACGACAATTAATCCTGGAAAGGAAAAATATACACGCGAAACCTTCCAAGTAAGAGCTCGACTTTTAGGAGAGGAAAACCTCAATTTTTCTATTCAATCATATCTTCTTGACATAAGAGTCTAGAGGGTTTTTAATAAATCTCTCTTGAAATAAAACATAGGCAAAAAATCAAAGCAATAATTAAATGAAAAGATAAACGCATGGGAGCGCGCACAAGGATGAGTCGCGCGCTTCTTTGAAATAAGGAACCCTTCCTTATCTTCTCTTGAAATAAGATTATCACCATACCCTCCCATGCATGCAACCCTCTAAATACGTAAAATAAACGCAAATAAAAAATGTTACAATAATTGTTGATTAAGGGAGACAAATCCCTTCTTTTTGGGTTGATGTGAACTCAGGTTTATTCCACTTAAGTGAATATAATGTCTTTTCTCTATCTTGAGGCGTGAGATCAAATATATCCTTGGCTTTGAGGAATTCACCTACATATGGCATGAGTAGATTAATTTAGCTTCTTGGATTGGGTCCTAGTGATCAGGCCATGAAGGCACGTCATCCTCCTTGGGTAATTGAAGATTTGTCCTCAAATCCATTCATTGATCCATTTCCTTATTTTCATGGTCTTCAACATTCGGTGACAAGTCTTGTACATTGAAAATGCCTGATACTCCATAATCTCTCTCCGAAAGATCAAGCTCAAAAATATTGGTTGGAATCGACAACTTCTTGATTGCCGAGATCTTTGAGTCATCCACCTCCATGCCGCTTTTGGAGATAATAAAACTGAGAAAGTACACCTTTTGTTGAGCAAATGAACATATTTTGAGATTGCCATAAAGCTTAGCAACTTGAAGAGTGTTGAAAAGAATGCCGAGGTGTTCCACATGAGATTCGAAATCCATGCTATAAATAAAGATGTCATCAAAATACACCATTATAAACTTGCTCAAGTAATCCTTGAGAACATAATGCATGAGCCTCATGAAGGTGCTTGGTGCATTAGAGAGGCCGAAAGACATTACTAGCCATTCGAATAAACCATACTTGGTTTTGAAAGTAATCTTCCATTCATCCCCTTCCTTCATTCGAATTTGGTGGTACCCACTCTTAAGATCCACCTTTAAAAAGAAAGATGCTTCACTTAACTCATCAAGTATGTCGTCAAGCATTGGAATAGGAAAACGATAGTTGATTGTGATTTAGTTGATGGCTCTACTATCCACACACATTTGTATGGAACTATCTTTTTTGGGCACCAAAAGTGAGGGAACGGCACAAGGACTCATGAGTTCTTTTATATATCTTCATTTAAGCAATTCCCCCACTTCATGTTGCAATTCTTTTGTCTTCTCGGGGTTTATTCGATAGGCCGGCCGATTTGGAAGTACTTCACCCAGTTAGAGATCAATTTGATTCTTAATACCGCGGAAGGGTGGTAACCATTGTGGTTGTAACGCCCGAGAAATTTTAAAAGGGAAAATTGGAGAGAAAATAAAAGAATAGTAAAATAATTGTTTTAAGTAATTTAAAAATAAAAGTGAATAAGTTTGGTTAACCTAATTGGTTAATTAATTTAGATTCGGGCACTTCCAGTGAAATTAAGCCGTGGGTTATAATTAAGAACGAGATTTAACGGAATTTACGGAAGAGCAAAACGGTATATTAAAGGAGTTAATAAGAATTTATAGGAGTATCGTTATTAGTAGTATTATTATTATTATTATTATTATTATTAAAAATAATAATAATAACAATAAAAACAAAACAAACAACAGAATCGATTTCTGTTGTTCGAGCTCGCCCGACGCCGAGAGAGACAGGGGAGAAGAGGGAGGCGACGAGCGATGATCTCCGGCGTTCAACCTCGACGTTTTCCGGCCAGAAGACGTCGGCGACTCCTGGGCTGCCGTTTCCGGCCGACTCCGCGCACGAACTGACCAGGTGAGCTCGGTTTTCTCTGTTTTGGTTCGGTTTGTGGCTGTGTGTGGTGAGCTCGATTGAGCTCCGATCACCGGCCGAAATGGGCTGCTTCCGGTGTGGGTTTGCCAACCCTAGGGCCGGCTATTGTCGATTGGCCATGGAACGCTCAATTTGAGCGAAAAGCAGTAAGGCCCGATTTAGGGCACTCGGGTTTTGCTTAATGGAACTTCGATTTTAGGTTAGTTTATGTTAATTGGATGTTAAGAGGATAGATTAGTGAGAAATTGAGAGAGTTTTGATGAAAAATCGAAAAAGAGAAATTTTGGAAAAAGGGGCAGATTCGGGTTTCTGCAAAATTGACCTAGCTCCGGTTATTTGTTTTAAAATTCCTCTTGGCAGATTAAAATAGGTTATTAGAGGAGTACGTGGCCACTGGAATCGTTCGATTCCGATAACCGACGCAAAAGTTACGCGCGTTCGAAGTTTTAGGTCGGTTTTTACCGAACCCAAATTAGTGGCCGTTTAATTAGGTTCTAGTTAGAAATCGATGATATTATGTTTTTAAGCTTATTAGTGAAGACACTTGTCGTTATTTAGGTAGATTAAATGAATTGATGATTATTTGTGGATTTAGGTTAAAGTTTTGATATTAGAGATTATTGGAAAACCATTAATGGAGGTTAAGTAAATTGTGAGCACCACGTGCTTGATGAAATGCCCCAATGGAGGAAATGAAAGTTTTAGGAGAAATTGTTTTAACTAGGAGCTTAGTTTAAGTTTGACATTCGCTTATTTAGGATCGATTTTAATGTTCTTAATTGTGAAATGCTTTAGGTGGACACGGCTTTTGGACGGTGCTCGGCTTGCTACGGACGCCAGGTAAGTGAGCGTTAGGCTTTCCGGCCACTAAGGCCCTACGTCGTACAATGTTGATGATGTTTGATGTGATGAAAAAGGTGGAAATAAGGGTTGGTAGAAAGGACGGGTAGTTTTAAGTAGTGCTTTAGTGATTTAAGTAGTGCCCGTTTGATAGGTTTTTCCTTACGTATGTATTACCTCATGCATCATGTTTTACTAAAGTGCATACGAACTATTTATGAGCATGTTTTATGAAAATGTTGAATTAATGAATGATAATGAATGATGAATGGTGAATGATGAATGATGAATGATGAATGATGAATGATGAATGAACTACGGGGCAAGTCATAAATGTACTACGGGGCAAGTCACGAATGTACTACGGGGCAAGTCATGAATGTACTACGGGGCAAGTCATGAATGTACTACGGGGCAAGAAAACGGTTTAAAAGAAATGAAACGAAAATGTTTTATAAATGTCATGCATATATATATGAAATGTCATGTTTAGCACGCTCCTTACTAGCACGCTCCTTACTAAGCATTAGGCTTAATGTAGTTGTTGTATGATGTAGGTGACAGGTGTGAACTCGATGACAAAGAATAGGTGGTCGACGGATGGTGCTCGTGGCGACGGGGTGTGTTTTGGCTTGAAGATCCGATGGTTTGAGTGATGTATGTCGAATGGATGTGAGTTAGCCTTGTTGGTTAGTAGGTCTACGTGTCGGTTTGTTTATGAAAATGTTTAAGTATATGGATTAGAGGTTTTGATAGAAAATTGTATGATAAGTCGAGTGTTGATGTATATGTATGAAAATGTTTAAGTATATGGATTAGATGCTTTGATAGAAAATGCATGAATAGTCGAGCTTTGATGTATACGTAGTGGTAGTAGATTGTTTAGAATGTGAAGTCTTAATTTTAGAAATATACTGGAACTGCTTGGGTTATTTTTAACAGGTAAGGATAAGCTCGATTTTTAGAGCAATCCATGCAGTTCGTTTTCTTGAATTTGTCTGAAATTGCAGGTTATATTAGTGTCATGTTTTGATGATCGAGGAATGAGTGATTTTAAGGGATTTCAACAATCCGAGACTTCAATTTAACGGTTTAGAAGTCGAAACGTTATGAGTGATATAAAAAGAAAAATTTACGTGGTTACGAGAGTTTAAAGTTAAGGTTACGTTAGGGTTAGTTTGTTTAAGGGTTTTGGGTTATGTTTAAAGTAAAAATGAAAAAGTTTATGCGAAAAATACGAGGGCTTAGGTAATGATTATGTCACGGCAAGTCCAGTGGCGGCCCTGCGGGGTTGGGGTCGTCACAGTGGTAACTCCTCTAGAAACACATCTTGATACGTGAGGAGGAAGTTTTGCACGACTTAAGGAATACTTCCCAAATTCTCCATTCTATCTCGGAAAAGCATAAGGATAATAGGTCCTCCTTCAAGAAGAGAACTTTTCAATTCCCTTTTTGATAGGAAAATATTAGTTTTCTCTCTATTTTTATTTCTTGTCTCATCATCTTTTGCAACTTGATCGGATTGGAGAGGAATGAGATTTATTTTCCCACCATTGTAGTGGAATGAATAATAATTTGTGAAACCATCATGTGTTGTTTTTCGATCATATTGTCACGGTCTTCCGAGTAAAAGATGGGTTGCACTCATGAGGACCACATCACATAACACCTTATCTTTGTAATTCCCAATAGTAAATTCCACACTTAGTTGCTCGGCCATCTTTACATCATCCTTGTCGTTCAACCATCAACAATTTGTAAGGAGTAGGATGCTTAGTGGTTTTCAAGTCAAGTTTATCCACTAGTTCCCTTGAAGCCGCGTTGGTGCAACTTCCCCCATCTATGATGAGAGCAGAAAACTTATCTTTGATGAAGCATCAGCCATGAAAGATATTTTCTCATTGGCATTTTTCTTCACTTTGCTTTTTCATGAGAGGGCACATAATTATCATCATTGGCCCCTCATGTGGAATAATTGAATCCTCTTGAATATCAAAATTTTCATTGTCTTCTCTCTCCTTTTCTTCTTCACTACTTAATTCCTCCGGATCTAAGCCTTTCTTTGAGTCTCCCTTGAGAACCATGACTCTTTGATTCGGACATTGTGCCATTATATGACCATGGCCTAAGCACTTGAAGCATTTGATTTCTCTAGCCTTTATCCGAGTGCTTTCATCGACAAACTTCTTTCCCTCTTCCTTCTTTTGTGACCAAATGTTTGGAATATGTTTCTCTTCGGTTTCAGAGACAAATTTGGGAGGGTTCTCGATTTTTTATGCAAACCGAGGATTAAAGTTCCTTCTTTTTTCTTTTTATTTGTCTTTCCACTTTTAAGGCAAGTTGGATCACATCATTCATAGTGGACCATGATTGAAGCTCGACTACATCTCCAAGTTCTCGATTTAATCCTCTCACAAACTGTGCAATAGTTTGCTCTTCAATTTCCACTACACCACTCTTAATCTTGAGTGATCCAAACTCGGCCACATAGTCATCAACATTGAGGGAATTTTGCTTCAAATTTTGCATTCGGAGAAACAGCTCTTGTGTAGGATCGTAATTGTCTAAGAGGGGGGTGAATTAGAAATTTTCGCCTAATTATTTATTTAAAAATTTAATTATCTCTATCAGGTTAGTCATTAAATTTTATTTGTTTATACTGAGAATGAATACAAACAAAATGAAAGTAAAGACTAGAGCTAGAGAAATTGACACCAAGAGTTTTTACGTGGTTCAGCCAATCTTACCTATGTCCACGCTTCAAGGTTTTCCCCCCTTGAAGATCCTTAACTTCTCCTCAACGAGAAACCTAGATCGAACTTCACGGGCGTCGATCTATTGCCTTTACACTTCTGGATTGAACTTGCCGGGAGTCAATCCACTGCCTTTATACTTTTATAGTTTTGAACAGATTATAACAGAACTACACTCTCTCAAAGGCTAAATCTCAAGTTTAAGAGTAGAGAGATGTAGAATACAGAACAGTATTACAGGCCTGTGAGCTTGCGAGAGTTGTGTGTAAAAATTAATCAAATTTGCAAAAAATTTTCTCTCAAGCTTGGATTCTTCTATTTATACTTGCGTCTGTAATCTGCTTCTCATCCAAAAGGTTCCTTGTTTCCGTACAAAAATATGACCATTATGAATAGTCCGTACGCAGGAAACTAGTCATTGAGTTCTGGAGTCGCTATCGCTCGCGGTCTTTAATAGTCTAGCGTAAAGACTCTGGACGTTTGAGTTTTGACGAATTTGTTTAGTCTGATGATGGATGAATGCTCGTCGGACTGATGCTTTGCATGAATTTGTTGTTCTGTCTTGGAACAATTTGGTTTAATATTTTTGGACACCTGTGTCAGTCTTGACTTTGGACGACTGTTGGACGACTGCGTCTGACTTGTCAATTTGTTCTACAATTGGACGACTGCGTCTGACTTGTCAATTTGTTCTACAATTGGACGACTGCGTCTGTCTTGTAAATTTGGACGACTGCGTCTGTCTTGTAAATTTGGACGACTGCGTCTGTCTTGTAAATTTGGACGACTGCGTCTGTCTTGTAAATTTGGACGACTGCGTCTGTCTTGTAAATTTGGACGACTGCGTCTGTCTTGTAAATTTGGACGACTGCGTCTGTCTTGTAAATTTGGACGACTGCGTCTGTCTTGTAAATTTGGACGACTGCGTCTGTCTTGTAAATTTGGACGACTGCGTCTGTCTTGTAAATTTGGACGACTGCGTCTGTCTTGTAAATTTGGACGACTGCGTCTGTCTTGTAAATTTGGACGACTGCGTCTGTCTTGTAAATTTGGACGACTGCGTCTGACTTGTCAATTTGTTCTACAATTGGACGACTGCGTCTGTCTTGTAAATTTGGACGATCAATTTGACTTTGGACAACTGCGTCACTTGACTTTGGATGACTGTGTTTGTCTTTAACTTTGGATGGCTACTTCTGTCTTGTATGTTTGAATGACTTCGTCTGTCATGTAAATTTGGACGACTGCGTTTGTCTTGTAAATTTGGACGACTGCGTCTGTCTTGTAAATTTGGACGACTGCGTCTGACTTGTCAATTTGTTCTACAATTGGACGACTGCTTCTAACTTCCAAGACTTCAGACTACTAACACTTAACTAAAATTGTCAGAAACATAATACCCTTTTTTAAAGGGCATTTCTAGATACAATCAATAAACATAGTAATCCAATTTATATATTTCGTATTAATCACAATCATCAAAAAACATATTTAGTCTTTAAACACAATTTAAGTCAACAATCTCTCCATTTTTTATGATGACAAACATATAAACTGTTGCAACATATTCATCTGTTTTTCAGCTTAAATTTACAAACTCCCCCACACTCTATGCTGTATTGCTTATCAATTATGCATTCAGTAAATTTGATACCCTTCTCCCCTTTTGACATTATCAAAAATAAGCATTAAGAGAAAGAATGGCATTCAGCACAGCACAGGAGAGATAATAGGAATAAAACTGTAACATTTCGACAAGATGTAAAAAAAATCATTCATAAGGTAAAAAAAATATCAGTCATAGAGAAAAGATAAACAAGAGCAAAGAAAACAATAGTCCTAGTTCTCAGGGGAGGAGGAGTTGTCATAGTGCATGATCTCCCATAGTTGATCAAGGAAATTATCCTTAACATGAGGAGATTCCACCTGAAGATTAATTTCCTCACCCGGAGGAGGAGGAACACTGGCATCAGGAAGTGCATCCCTTGCATCTGCCATATGAATATCGACAGGGTCAGCAATGGCAAGATCAGTAGGAACAGCTGCAATATCTGGAATAGAAGGAGCTGGCTGATCAACAATAGGTGCAGGCACTGGCTCGTCCTCACAAAAAGCAACCTCTTCAGTAGCACCAGTCCCAACATCTTGAGCAACATCCAAATGCTCAACACGTGAAAGAACAGCTGAAATAGCTAGATGAGCTGGCTCAGGAGTCTCTCCACCAGCTTCCAAAGCCTCATCCCTATGAGAGGGCTCACCATCACTCTTAGTCAAAAGGGTACTAAGGTCTCCAATATGAGT
Source organism: Begonia masoniana (assembly GCA_022432975.1). Taxonomy (NCBI): domain Eukaryota; kingdom Viridiplantae; phylum Streptophyta; class Magnoliopsida; order Cucurbitales; family Begoniaceae; genus Begonia; species Begonia masoniana. The sequence continues at coordinate 19,658,494 of CM039513.1, forward strand.
GATGACTCGGGCAGATTCGCGCTGCAATTGTGCTGTTACTAGATTGGAATAGAATCTAACGGAAGAGATAACATCATCAATGACTTGACTATGCTCGAATTCCGCTTGATCGATGCGTCTGTTGACATCAGCAATAGTTAAACTTTGATTTGATTCCATTAGATCAAAGCATTTGAGCAGCCCTTGATTTGCAGCCACGAGATGTTCAAGTTGTGAAAGGACAAGTGCTTCAAAATGAGTATGGTGGGAGAGATACAGGGATTGAAAAGATTCAAAACCAGTCCCGAGGCTGGCGATGCTTGCCCGAAGCTCATCTTGTAGTTCCTCATAAATAGAATTTCTCGTGGTAGAAGTGGGAGGAACTCTAGTTCTAGGAGGGACACGAGCTGGCAAGGTAGGCACTAGAGGTGGAGAGGGAGCAGGAGTTTGACTGGTTGGCCAGGGAAGAGGTTGTCAGGGAAGATCACCTAGGGCTAGTGGAGGGTCATGATCACTCATAGGCTCTTGAGTGGGAGTAGGAACATGACTGACCTCTTCAGGAGCTTGAAGAAGGAAAACTGGAAGTGGCAGAGGTTTAAGGTTAGGAAGGAGAGTGTCACCTGGAGCACTTTCTTCCTCTTCTTCTTCATCAATAATTATGCGCCTTGAAACACCTCTTCGACCAACTTTGTCAACCAGCTCACCTTGATCATTTTGAGTAATTCCCATTTTAGACAAGGTGGAGGATGAGAAGAAGTCAGATTTTTTCAGGGATAAAAGCTTATCAGAATCAGGAAGTCTGACACCAAACCTTTGAAAAATCTTCATAAGGAGAAGATTGTATGGCAGAGATTTTGATACATTGCAAACAACTTGGAGCATCCGATTCAAAACAATGTATCCAACATTAAAAGGTTCTCCTTTGAAAAACTGACTTAGCAAGAAAAGATCCATTCCACTGACATGGTCCCGATGACCATCTACAGGCAAGATGTTGTAGTGGATCATGTGGTGGAAGACTCGAGCCCTGAAGTTCAAATCCTTGCTCTTTAACTTCAGGGGAGCATTGTTGGGATCTTTGGCAGTTAAGTTAATTAAATCCTGGCCAGCTGGTTTCTCAAGAAATAATGGAGTCTTGCTTGCCTCAAAGAATCTCCTTGAACCATCAGAAACTCACAGTTAAGGATTTCATGGATAACTTCCTTAGTGAGTTCTATATGTCTTCCTAGACATAACTCCTAATTACCAGAGGGCGAAGAGAGTGTTCTAGATTTGTATAGAACATTCTAATAGGGGTTTCACAAAAAAGAGACTGTAAAACAAACAACCTCATTAATCTCATTAGATGTAATGGTTCCTCTAGGTTCAAACCATACAGGTCGCGAAAGACTACTCCCCTAGAACGAATAAGATGTTTGATTTCAAAACATTCATAATAACTCTTGAAAGCAGCCTGATTAATGAACTCGTGATTTGGCCATATAAAAGGCAGAGGAACAGAGATAGACTGAGCATCCGCTGTATGAGAACTCTTTTTCTTTTTCCTTGAGAAAACTTGTGCAGAGCGAGAGGAAGATGCCATTGAAAAAGGTAGAGATTTCTGAACAGTGAAGGAGTTTAGAGAAGTTTTGATCGGCGCCGAAGAAATAGAGAAGAATAGGAAACGCTGGACGAGTGAGAGAAGTCGAGAGGTTTTAGAAGATTTTTCGAAAGTTAGGGTTTCTGAAACTTCTCGAAAGAATTTAACAGCTATTCTTTTAAAGTCCATGGTTATCGTCCATTGTGACAACGTCCATAGTCAAAGTCCATTGTGACAACGTCTGTTATCAAAGTCCATTATGACAACGTCCATTGTCAAGGTCCATTTCGTTATTGACCACACTGCTTATTGGCCGATGTTTTCAATCAAAACAATGAACCTTAATTTTTCTCTATCCTAATGAAACCTAGCCTTATTCTAATATTGTTGAAGGTCTTCTCATCTAAAGGTTTGGTAAAGATATCTGCCAATTGATTAGCAGAATTGACGAAATCCGAATGGATATCACCCTTTTGAACGCGATCTTTAATAAAGTGATATCTTATCTCTATATGTTTGGTTCTTGAGTGCTGAATAGGATTCTTGGATATATTGATGGCACTAGTGTTTTCACACCGAATGAAAATCCTATCATAGACAAGGTTATAATCCTCTAGTGTTTGTTTCATCCAAAGTACTTGTGCACAACAACTTCCGGCAGTGATATATTCACTTTCGGCCGTTGAGAGTGCAACGGAATTCTGCTTCTTTAAATACCAAGACACAAGAGACTCACCTAAGAATTGGCACGTACCACTCGTGCTTTTCCTATCTACAAGACTACCGGCATAGTCGGAGTATGAGTATCCGACTAATTCGAAGGAAGTGCCTTTAGGATACCACAATCCTAAATCATGAGTTCCACTTAAATACTTGAAAATTCTCTTGACTGCATTTAAGTGGGATTCCTTAGGGGAGCGTTGAAACCTAGCACAAAGACAGACACTAAAGAAGATATCTAGCCTACTAGCTGTTAGATATAAAAGAGATCCAATCATACCACGATATTTTTTAATATCAACACTTATTCCGTTCTCATTTTTATCATGGGAGTTCTAGAGGACTTAGAGGAATCTAATCAAAATCCTTTTAGAAGGTTTTTGATGTATTTTTATTGACAAAAGAAAATACAATCTGATTTTTGATTAATTTGAAATCCAAAAAAGAATTTTAACTCTCCCATCATACTCATTTCAAACTCACTTTGCATAACAGTGGCAAACTCATCACAAAGTGAAATATTTGTAAAACCGAATATGATGTCATCAACATAGATTTGAACTATAAGAATGTCATTGTCCTTTTGCATGGTAAACAGGGTTGAATCGGTATTACCCTTTTTGAACTTCCTTTCCTCAAGAAAATTCTTCAATGTATCATACCAAAATCTAGGAGCTTGCTTAAGTCTGTATAGAGCATTTTTAAGCTTATAGGCATGGTCAGGTTTGTCATAGACCTCAAATCCTAAAGGTTGCTCTACATAAACTTCTTCCAGGATATAACCATTTAAAAAAGCACTCTTAACGTCCATTTGAAAAAGTGTGAAATTTTTGCAACAAGTATCGGCTAAGAGCATCCTAATTGATTCTAGTCTAGCTACGGGTGCAAAGGTTTCCTCAAAGTCTATTCCTTCTTCTTGGTTGTAACCTTTGGCAACTAACCTACCTTTGGTTTAATCGGGTTTCGAAACAAATTCCCAAACATTGTTCCTTTTGAATTGGTTTAATTCATCTTGCATAGCAACAATCCAATTTTCATCCAATTCGGCTTCTTCAAACTTTTTAGACTCTATTTGAGAGATGAAGGCAACATTTGCACAGAGATTTCTAAGGGATGCTCTAGTTTTGACTCCTAATATTAGATCACCTGGAACTTCATCTAAGGGATGATCTTTTACATATCTTCAATCTCTGGGAAGAGCAACAAATTCATTTTTGACTGGGACAATGTCTAGAGAATTTGAAGAAGGTTCTAGGGAATTTTTCCTTGAAGGTTTTCTGCAGGTTTATCTAAGGAGAGAGAATCCAGTTGCTTTTCTAAAATATCATCATCATCCACATTTATTATGGAATTAGGGGTCTCATCAAAATTGACGTGCACGAATTCTTCTACAACTAGTGTTCTTTTGTTGAACACCCTATATGCTTTACTAGATAGAGAATAACCAAGAAAAATTTCAAGGTCAGATTTGGAATCGAATTTTCCCAAGTTATCCTTAGTGTTTAGAATGAAGCACTTATAACCAAAGACTCTAAAATATTTGACAGTAGGGATTTTTCCATTCCAAAGCTCAAAAGGAGTTTTCTCAAGAATAGGTCTTATGGAGACCCGATTTAGTATATAATAGGCTGTGAAAACAGCTTCTGCCCAGAAATACTTTGGAAGAGAATTCTCACTGAGGATGGTCCGAGCAAGCTCTTGATGTAACGCCCCCAAACCCATCCTGGCTCGGTGCGCTACTTTGCTAACCAATCCCACGTTAAAACATAATTTAAAATAATTTTCATAAACCCCAAACTATACAAATCTGACACAGTGAAATTTAAAGCTAAGTCTCTTATGTCATACCTAACTGCCTAGACTCACTAATTTTGCTTAATCCTAACTGTTAAGCACCACGGCGTCCTTCCCGAAAATTTCGACAAAGTAACGCCTGAAAATGGCGCCTCCAAAATGCTAAATACCTGCAAATGAATCAATCATCAACTAGATCCAGAATATACTTATTCAACTATCCAGCATACGAAATCTCCAAATAGTAATAAAGAGAGAAACTATAATACTAACATCTCTAAATGAAGAAAGTCCACAGTATAGGGCGACATATCACCCTTAACTTAATTATAACTTTCCAAACATCAACCAAAAAGAGTTATGCATTCCCATCATTTTCACAAACAGACATCTACAATAATTTACCAAAATACAAAGCCCCACATTCCCCGAAAGACCATAGTCGAGGCGCCCCGACAACTGCCCGCACCGGCATGCTCCATGCACCACCAACTGCATCACAATCCTAGCTTTCCTCATAGCTCTAACCTGTTCTCCTGTCGACACCTACACCACATAACACAAAACGTAAGCCTAATGCTTAGTAAGTAGGGAATAATGCATACGAAAACATAATGCACACTGCACAAACAACCCTCACACACAACCCTAACACATGCGGTTTCTAACTCTCGGTTCTGTTCAACTCATTCTCATTTTATTACTCTTCACTTTCACTTGTGCATCAAGCGGATACCTATCCTAACAGGATGGTCACGCGTTGACCACGCAGAGCCAGATCCGAGGCACACATCGTGTTCACACACGGGACGGCCATACATGATCTTCTCCCACGTCGATCAATGAACCTCGTTCATAATCACGACAACTTACATGCTTTCAGCTGTGACTCTCTTGTAGACACCTCCCGAATTGCCATTCTTTCAGGCACTAGGTCGCGATGAGGTGACTTTGTAATAACCTCCCGAATTGTCATTCTTCCTAGGCACTATTCACGACGAGGCTACCTTGTGATAACCTCTCGAATTGCCATTCTTCCAGACACTATTCGCGACGAGGCTACTCCACAAGAGACCACCACACCTATTTTGTGGAACCCTCCCAAACTGCCATTCTTTCAGGCACTATTTGCGACGAGGCGACTCCACAATAGTTCACATTGCCTCACATATCTTTACATTTCACTTTCACAAATTGCAAACGATGCTCAAAACACATATTTCATAGTTTAAAACCCATGATGCATGTCACATACAATGCACGACACAAGACAAAAACAAAACAACCAAGCAAACAATTCTCTACCGTTCCATGGTGTAGGCCCGAAGGCAAAACACAAGCGATCCACTACTTACCTGGCGTCCTTGCTTGCTGAGGTTACTCGGTTCCCTGCCCATCTACGGCTCGACCTACGACAAATATTCAAACTTCATTAAATCAAGCTTACATGCACTAATTTACTCTCAAACTACTATTTCTAGCCTAATCCAACTAAACCTAACTAAACGAGCCACTAATTTGGGTTCGGTAAAAACTGACCCGAAACTTCAAACGTGCATAACTTTCGCGTCAGTTAGCGTAATCAAGTGTTTCTAGCGGCCACATACTCCCATAAAAACCTAGTTTAACCTGCCAAAAGGAAATTTAAAACAAATAACTATAGCTAGGTCAAATCCCCCAAAAACAGATTCGATTCTTACCCTAAAAGTCCAACTCTCTACTTCAATCTGATTTTTACCAATTCCTTCACCAATTGATCATTCTAACATCTAATTAGCATAACCTAACATGAAAAATCAGAGTTCTGCACAAAAACCAAGCCCTCGATTTTTAGCTCCTCCCGAGCTACACACTTCTTGGCAGTCCTTGCCAACACTAAGCTCAAGCAATTCGACACCGAGAGCAGACAAAAATGGCAAGTGATCGGAGCTCTAGCAGCTCGGCGATCCACGACACAGAGTGAACGCGAAACAGGGCAAGGCTCGAAGCTTACCAGTCAGTTTTTTGGTCGAAGGAGGTCGGAGATGTCAGCCCTCGGCTCGTCGCCGCCGTCTGACCAGAAGAACGCCGAAATCGCCGGTGATTTGCTCCGTCGATCGTCACCTGTGCTCCCCCCCCCCCCCCCCCCCCCCTCTGCCCTGTTCTTCGCTCGCGGGGAACAACTGAATGGCTTCGAGCCATTCAGTTGTTTTAAAAGAAAATATCATTTTCTTTTACAACAAAAATAAAATAAAATAATAATAACATTAATAAAACTAACATTACCATTTTGCCTTTCCAAAATTCCATTAAATCTCGTTCTTAAATTATAACCCCAAGCTTAATTGCACTGGGAATATCTGAACCTAAATTAAGAAACCATTTAGTTCCACCAAAGTTATTCACTTTTCTTTTAAATGAATTAAAACAACTATTTTGTTAAACAACCACCTTATCCTTTTATTTTCTCTCCACTATTTCCAATTCAATCTAAAGCAAAAGAAAATCTCTGGTGTTACACTTGAAGTGACCTATTTTTCCTCTCAACAATTCTATTTTGTTGAGAGGTTCCAGGGGATGAGAAATTGTGTTCAATTCCATGCTTGAGATACAAGAGTTCAAACCTTTCATTCTCAAATTTTCCACCATGATCACTACGAATAGTAACAATGGTGAGCTCCTTTTCATTTTGACCTCTTTTCCTAAAGCTAGAAAAGGTGTCGAATGTTTCATCCTTAGACTTTAGAAACAATACCCAAGTAAATCTAGAGAAATCATCTACAATGACAAAAGCATAATGTTTGCCTCCTAGGCTAGCAATATTTGAAGGACCGAAAAGGTCCATATGAAGAAGTTGAAGAGGCTGTGAGGTAGATATTGCATTCTTTGATGCAAAGGAACTTTTGATTTGTTTGCCTATTTGGCAAACTTCACAGACTTTATCCTTCTCAAAGGATATTTTTGAAATCCCTCTAACTAAATTATCCTTAGTAATCTTAGTTAAGGTATCCATACCTACGTGACCTAGTCTTCTATGCCAAGTCCAACTATCTACCAATAGATTCACAACAAAGCATTTTTCATTAATATGTTCAAAGTTATCTAAATCAATAATATAAACATTCTCTTTTCTATACCCTTTGAACAGAATTTTGCTATTCAGACTATCTTTAATCACGCAAGCAACAGATTTAAATGATACTTTATATCCCTTATCACATAGTTAACTAATGCTTAACAAATTGTACTTTAACTCTTCTACTAATAAAACTGTAACGCCCCCGAACTCACTCTGGCTCGGTGCGCTACTTGGCTCACTTTAACCCCCAATAATTTAAAATAATTTTCATACCTAGCTACCTAGACTCACTAATTTCCCTTAATCCTACCCTTTAAGCACCACGGCGTTCTTCCCGAAAATTTCGGCAAAGTAACGCCTGAAAATGGCGCCTCCAAAATGCTAAGTACCTGCACACAAACCAAGTCCCAACCAGATCCAGAATATTCTTACTCAACTAACCATCATACGAAATCTCCAAATAATCGTAAAGAGGAAACTATAATACTAACATCCCTAAGTGAAGAAAATCCACAGTATAGGGCGACATATCACCCTTAACTATGACTATATACACCAAATACAAATAGCTATACAATAAAACAACAACCAAAAGACAACTCTACAAACCACCAAAATAAATGTAAATTATACACGACCCAAAAATACTATTCCACCCACATCTTTCCGAGGACCATGGTCGAGACGCCCCGACAACTGCCTGCACCGGCATACCCCGTACATCACCAACTGCGTCCTAGTCTTAGCTTTCCTTAAGGCCCTCACCTGTACTCCGGTCGACAACTACACCACGGAACACAAAACGTAAGCCTAATGCTTAGTAAGTAGGGAATAATGCATACGAAAACACAATGCACACTGCACAAACAACCCTCACACACAACCCTAATACATGCGGTTTCTAACTCTCGGTTGTGTTCAACTCGTTCTTGTTTCATTACTCAACACTTTCACTCGTGCGTCAAGCGGATACCTATCCTTACAGGATGGTCACGCGTTGACCACTCAGAGCCAGATCCGAGGCACACATCGTGTTCACACACGGGACGGCCATACATGATCTTCTCACACGTCGATCAATGAACCTCGTTCATTATCATCAACTCACTGAGAGATACCTCCCGAACTGTCATACTTTCAGACACTAATTCGCGACGAGGTGACTCACACAAACACCTCCCGAACTGTCATACTTTCAAACACTAATTCGCGACGAGGTGACTCACACAAACACCTCCCGAAACAGTCATACTTTCAGACACTAATTTGCGACGAGGTGACTCACACAAACACATTGCCTCACATATCTTTACAGTTCACTTTCACAATTTGCAAACGATGCTCAAAACACGTATTTCGTAGTTTGAAAACCATGATGCATGTCACATACAATGCACAACACAAGACAAAAACAAAACAACCAAACAAAGCAAACAACAAATTCCCTACCGTTCCATGGTGTAGGCCCGAAGGCAAACCACACACATCCGCTACTTACCTGGTTGCTCGAAACTCAATTGTCCACTTCGTCCGATAATTCAATCACTCGATCACCTAAAATAACGAAACATAATTTAGTAAACTCTAAAGAAATTCTTAAACCTAAACTAACTAAAACTATAACACAATTCAACCTAAACATCCAAAATCCGGTTTTACGCCAATTTTACTGTCCAACTTCAAACTCCATTAAAACCAAGCCTACATTCACCAATTACTCCCAAACTACTATTTCTAGCTTAATCCAACTAAAATCTAACTAAACGGGCCACTAATTTGGGTTCGGTAAAAACCGACCCGAAACTTTGAACACGCGTAACTTTTGCGTTGGTTAACGGAATCGAACGATTCCAGCGGCCACGCACTCCTCTAATAACCTAGTTTAATCTGCCAAAAAGAATTTTAAAACGAATGTCCGTAGCTGGGTCAAAAATCAGAAAACCCGAACAGCCCTTTAACCGAAAAAATTCCCTTTTTCGATTTTTCATCAATTCTCACATAATTCCTCACCAATCGACCACCCACACCCTCAATTAGCATAAACAATCAAAATCCCGAGACTACACATCACCAAACTCGAAATGCCCAAATCGGGTTTCACTGAATTTCGCCCAAACGAGGCTCATCACGGCTAGGCGATGAAAGCCGGACCAAGGGTCGGCAAACCCACGCCGGAAACAACCACAAACCGTCGGTGATCGGAGCTCAAACTCGCTCCACACCCTCGGCCTTGAACAGAGCAAAAACAGGGCGAAAATGACTTACCCGTCGGACTTGTGCGCGGAGACGGGCCGGAGTCTGCTCGTCGCCGTCGTCTGGCCGGAAAACCACGAAAATCGGCGGTGAACGGCCGTCGATCGCTCGCCCTTGCCTCTCCCCTTCGCTGCCCTGCTTTCGGCGTTCACGGACGGCAGAATGGCTTCGGCCATTCTGTCGTTTTATTATATTTTTTTTTAAATAATAATAATAATAATAAAACTAACCATTAATTAATACTCATTTACCGTTTTGTCCTCCCAAAATTTCATTAACTCCCGTTTTCGTTAATAAACCGTTTAAGTCACTTTTAATTACTTTCCCTTCTTTTTGCTATTTCTTTTAAATTAATTAAAACAACTACCTTATTAAACAACCACCTTATCATTTTATTTTCTCTCCAGTTTTTCCTTTTAAAAAAAACTCAGGTGTTACAAAAACATTTTCAATGATGGGGTTAGAGCTGTTACCTATGTTACCGATGCCAACAATCTTACCATTTTGGTTTCCACCAAAAGTGACATTTCCTTTCTTCTTATTGACAACAACAAATTTGGTTGAGTCTCCCGTCATATGCCTCGAGCATCCACTATCGAGGTACCATTGATTCTTCTCGAGAGAGCAATCAACCTACAAAATAGAAATCAAGTGTTCTTCTTAGGTACCCAAATCTTTTGGGTCCTAGTATTAGTTTTGGTTCCTTTAGGAACCCACTGTAATTTGCTACTTGATTTCTTATCAAGTTTCAAAGGACATTCATATGATTTATGACCTATCTCATTACAAGCATAGCATGCAGTTGATTTAACAAATAAATTATTATATGCTTTCTTTTTATTAAACTTTTCATATCCTAAACCTGCTTTATCAAATGTCACCTTCTGACTACCCAACAACATGTTCAAATTCTTACTACCGTTAGTGAATTTCAGAACAATATTATTCAAATTCTCATTTTTGCTTTTGAGATCATTAGTTTTCATTTCCTGTAAACTAATCTCTTTAGCATGCTTTTCTATTAAGTCAGTATTTTCCTTTTTCAACACGTTGTATTTAGACTTAAGCATGCTGTATTGCTTGACTAAATCATTGAAGGCATTAATTAAATCACCTTCATTATCTTCACTATCGCTAGAAGAATGACTAACCTCATCTCCTTGGACATGAAATACAAGTTGGCGACTTCCTCATCTTTTGAAGAAGTGTCGCACTCACTGTCATCCCATGTGGCCTTCATGGCTCTTTTCCTGAATTTCTTGGGGCCTTTCTTTGCTTGAGGACAGTCGGCCTTGATATATCATGGCTTCCCGCACTCAAAACAGGTGATTTCCTTCTCCTTTTGAGACTTCTCTCCCTTTGAGAATTTCCTCCCACGCATCCTTTTTCTCTGGAGAAATTTGCTGAATCTTCGAGTAATTAGGGCTATATCCTCATCATCCTCTTCTTCCTCTGATTCTTCTTGTTTGCTTGAGGAAGCTTTGAGTGCGATGTCCTTTCTTTTTGAGATCTCCTTGTCCTTGAGATCTTCCTTCTCATTAGCTCTCATTGTGATCTCATGTGTTATGAGAGATCCGATGAGTTCTTCAAGCTTCATTACTTTGAGATCTTTTGCCTCTTAGATGGCTGTCACCTTGGGTTACCAAGCTCTTGATAAGCACCGAAGAATTTTTCTCACAAGTTCTTCACCTGAATAAGTCTTACCAAGAACTTTTAAGCTATTAGTTATGTTAGTAAAACGAGTAAACATAGAGGAAATAGTCTCATCCTTCTCCATTGAAAATAGTTCATATTCATGTACAAGCATACTCAATTTATTCTCTTTCACCTGGTTGGTTCCCTTATGTGTAATCTAGTAAGTGACATATTTCTTGTGCAGTATCACACTCTTGTACTCTATTGAACTCATCTCTATTAAGTGCACAGTATAAGGTATTAATAGCCTTAGTATTTAAACTCAAATTCCTCTTGTCGGACTCTGTTAATTCATGAGGAGCCTTAGGAACACTAATCTCATTTTCAGTTTTCATGGCTCTAAATAGTTCATTTTCTATAATATTCCATATATCATAGTCCATAACTTGAACAAAAATTCTCATTCTAGACTTCCAATATACATAATCATTTCTATAAAAAAATGGAAGTCTAGAAATAGATTGCCCTTCTACATGTGCAGTGTTGGTGTTGAATGTCATTTCTAATTCTGTCACAATATAGACAACATTAAACCCGCTCTGATACCAATTGTAGGATCGTAATTGTCTAAGAGGGGGGTGAATTAGAAATTTTTGCCTAATTGTTTATTTAAAAACATAATTATCTATATTAGGTTAGTCACTTAATTTTATTTGTTTATACTGAGAATGAATACAAACAAAATGAAAGTAAAAATTAGAGCTAGAGAAATTGACACCGAGAGTTTTACGTGGTTCAGCCAATCTTGCCTACGTCCACGCTTCAAGGTTTTCCCTCCTTGAAGATCCTTAACTTCTCCTCAACGAGAAACCTAGATCGAACTTCACGGGCATCGATCTACTGCCTTTACACTTCTTGATTGAACTTGCCGGGCGTCAATCCACTGCCTTTATACTTTTACAGTTTTGAATAGATTATATCAGAACTATACTGTAACACCCGGCTTTACGGGATTTAAATTTTATTCCAATATGCGGCAATTTTGTAGATATATCAAATTAAGTCCGTTTTGCGAACGGAAAGTTTTAACGTGGCCGTAATAATAAATTGGAATTTATGGTGAAATATGAGAATTTTGGAAGAGATCAGATCGTTAGTTAAATAATGGAATAATTAACAAAACAAATAGAAATTTAATGAAAGGACAATTTGGTCATTTGCCAAGCCAATAGTAGTAAATAAATAAAATGAAGTGTTTCTTCTCCAACACTTCAACGTAAACTCCATTCTCTCCCTCACCGTGCGATTTTCTTCTTCCCTCCGCGCGACTCCTTCTCTTCTTCACGACGACGAGAGCTCCGACAACCCGATTCTCTTCACATTTCTTCCTCTTTCCTCGACTCTAGGTACGAATCTACAGTTTTGGAACGTTAGATCTCGATTTTTAGAGTTTAAAACGATTAGGGTTTGTTAGGGTTTTCGTTGAAAACGTGAATCAAAGTTTGAAATCGATAGATTGAGCTTAGTTATGCTTCAAATAGACGTATTGATGATTTTCGGAGCTTAGTCCACTGATTTGTTGAAATGTAATCGAGATTTAGTTAACTTGGAGCTTAAAAACCTCCATTAATGGAGTTTGGTGAATCACGAGCACGAGTTGCTCGATGAAATGCCTCAAGGAGATGTTTTAGAATTCTAGGGAGTTTCATTTAGTTAGGAGATAATGATTTTGGAGTTTGGTTATTTTAGACTCGAATTAATACGTATATTGTGAAATGTTATAGGTGAACAAGCACTTGTGGACGAAGCTCGGTGAACAACGGACGCAAGGTAAGTCTCTGTGACTTGTTTGGCCATCTAGGCCTACACCATACGAATTGAGTCGATCGAGGATATTGGAGATGCGTTCGGGTAGTTTAGAAAGGGTAGTTAGAATTATGGCTTGTTAAGTTGTAAGTTGTCACCTTATTATTGTATGTTTCTGCTCGTTATACGTTGTTTATAGCACGACACTTGTTCATGCATCATTGTTTCAAAAACGAACATGAAAAACGAATTTCTATGCATGTATTTACAAATGAAAAAAAAAGGTAAACGAATGGAACGATGGTCACGTCGGTGGCGGTGGTTCAGACATGGCTGTCGGATAAAGCATGTCTTTCCCCCCGGTTAGATACGAGGGGCTATCCAATCGCAGGATGTGCCGCTCCTATCTAGTGAGAGAGAAGCCCCGGTGACAAGAAATGAACTGAAATGAAAGAAATGAAAACGATGCATAGTTTAAATCAGCATACGCATAGCATTCATGTGCATTCACTTAGATTTACTGAGCCTCTAGCTCACGTGTTTAAATTCTATGGTGTAGGTGATATTGAGACAGGTGAGGAAGATGTCCCTCCGCCTGAAGAATGAGCATGTTGAGGGAGGAGGCCCGTGGGAGTGCGCTGGCAGTCGGAGCGTGATTTTGACCCGTGGGGACGTACATAGGTATTTTGGGTTATTTTGGATAGAAATTGTTAGAACATTATAGGATGTTTGGATCTGGATAGGAAATAGAAAGTATTTTGTAAAGTTTTAAACGTTTTTCAAACAGTGGGATGTTAAACTTTTAAACGGAACCACGCGGTTCGTTTTCATGAAATTGGTTATGTTCGATCGTGTTTTGAGTTAGTGAATAGTTTTTTTTATATATAGCGTATGTGATGTATGTGTGTCGAAGTATGTTTGTGAAATGTATTGATGAATGATGAAGGAAGGAGAAATGGATAGAGTATTGTGATGTGTGTCTGTTGTTATGTGTGTGTTGATGAAATGGTGAAGAAAAGAGAAAGGGAGGGTGTGTGTGAGTTGTCTACAGGGCGTGAGAAAAAAGAAAAAAAATGGCGTACGGGCGCGGGTCGAGTGGCGCCGGATCGCAGACTTCTCTGGTTTTCCAGAGAAGTTGGCGCCCGGGCGCAGGAAGGGCTGCGCCCGAGCGCAGATGCCCCACAAAGGGGCGCACAGTCGGCCAAGTGATGGCCGACTGTGCGGCCATGCAGGGGGCGCTCGGGCGCCTGTTCTTAGGCGTCCGTGCGCCCCTCAAATTTGCTGGGACAATGTCCCTTTTACCCCTGGCCGATGGTTTTAAATTTTAATTAAATTTTAAATTGTTTTTAATAATTGTTTTAAGTTTAATTAAGTTGTTTTAAGTTCTAATTAAATGGTTCAACATTTAGACTTCAACTGTTCTGATTTAAAGTTTTATTTCCGCTCGAACGCTAAGTTAAAGTTTAGAGTATAAAAAAAAAAAAAAAAAAAAAAAAATTAAACGGGAAATTAAGGGTAGGAAACAGGGTCGTTACATATACTCTCTCAAATGCTAAATCTCAAGTTTAAGAGTAGAGAGATGTAGAATACAAAACAGTATTACAGGCTTGTGAGCTTGCGAGAGTTGTGTAAAAATTAATCAAATTTGTAAAAGTTTTTCTCTCAAGCTTAGATTCTTTTATTTATACTTGCATCTGTAATCTGCTTATCATCCAAAAGGTTCATTGTTCCGTACAAAATATGACCTTCTTGTAAATTTGGACGACTGCATCTGTCTTGTAAATTTGGACGACTGCGTTTGTCTTGTAAATTTGGACGACTGCGTTTGTCTTGTAAATTTGGACGACTGCATCTGTCTTGTAAATTTGGACGACTGCGTTTGTCTTGTAAATTTGGACGACTGCGTTTGTCTTGTAAATTTGGACGACTGCGTTTGTCTTGTAAATTTGGACGACTGCGTTTGTCTTGTAAATTTGGACGACTGCGTTTGTCTTGTAAATTTGGACGACTGCGTTTGTCTTGTAAATTTGGACGACTGCATCTGTCTTGTAAATTTGGACGACTGCATCTGTCTTGTAAATTTGGACGACTGCGTTTGTCTTGTAAATTTGGACGACTGCGTTTGTCTTGTAAATTTGGACGACTGCGACAACTTGACTTTGGACGACTGCGTTTGTCTTGTAAATTTGGACGACTGCGTTTGTCTTGTAAATTTGGACGACTGCGACAACTTGACTTTGGACGACTGCGTTTGTCTTGTAAATTTGGACGACTGCGTTTGTCTTGTAAATTTGGACGACTGCGTTTGTCTTGTAAATTTGGACGACTGCGACAACTTGACTTTGGACGACTGCGTTTGTCTTGTAAATTTGGACGACTGCATCTGTCTTGTAAATTTGGACGACTGCGTTTGTCTTGTAAATTTGGACGACTGCGTTTGTCTTGTAAATTTGGACGACTGCGTTTGTCTTGTAAATTTGGACGACTGCGTTTGTCTTGTAAATTTGGACGACTGCGTCTGTCATGTAAATTTGGACGACTGCATCTGTCTTGTAAATTTGGACGACTGCATCTGTCTTGTAAATTTGGACGACTGCATCTGTCTTGTAAATTTGGACGACTGCGTCTGTCATGTAAATTTGGACGACTGCATCTGTCTTGTAAATTTGGACGACTGCATCTGTCTTGTAAATTTGGACGACTGCATCTGTCTTGTAAATTTGGACGACTGCATCTGTCTTGTAAATTTGGACGACTGCATCTGTCTTGTAAATTTGGACGACTGCATCTGTCTTGTAAATTTGGACGACTGCATCTGTCTTGTAAATTTGGACGACTGCATCTGTCTTGTAAATTTGGACGACTGCATCTGTCTTGTAAATTTGGACGACTGCGTCTGTCATGTAAATTTGGACGACTGCATCTGTCTTGTAAATTTGGACGACTGCATCTGTCTTGTAAATTTGGACGACTGCATCTGTCTTGTAAATTTGGACGACTGCATCTGTCTTGTAAATTTGGACGACTGCATCTGTCTTGTAAATTTGGACGACTGCATCTGTCTTGTAAATTTGGACGACTGCATCTGTCTTGTAAATTTGGACGACTGCATCTGTCTTGTAAATTTGGACGACTGCATCTGTCTTGTAAATTTGGACGACTGCATCTGTCTTGTAAATTTGGACGACTGCATCTGTCTTGTAAATTTGGACGACTGCATCTGTCTTGTAAATTTGGACGACTGCATCTGTCTTGTAAATTTGGACGACTGCATCTGTCTTGTAAATTTGGACGACTGCATCTGTCTTGTAAATTTGGACGACTGCATCTGTCTTGTAAATTTGGACGACTGCATCTGTCTTGTAAATTTGGACGACTGCATCTGTCTTGTAAATTTGGACGACTGCATCTGTCTTGTAAATTTGGACGACTGCATCTGTCTTGTAAATTTGGACGACTGCATCTGTCTTGTAAATTTGGACGACTGCATCTGTCTTGTAAATTTGGACGACTGCATCTGTCTTGTAAATTTGGACGACTGCATCTGTCTTGTAAATTTGGACGACTGCATCTGTCTTGTAAATTTGGACGACTGCATCTGTCTTGTAAATTTGGACGACTGCATCTGTCTTGTAAATTTGGACGACTGCGTTTGTCTTGTAAATTTGGACGACTGCATCTGTCTTGTAAATTTGGACGACTGCATCTGTCTTGTAAATTTGGACGACTGCATCTGTCTTGTAAATTTGGACGACTGCATCTGTCTTGTATGTTTGGACGACTGCGTCTGTCATGTAAATTTGGACGACTGCGTTTGTCTTGTAAATTTGGACGACTGCATCTGTCTTGTAAATTTGGACGACTGCGTCTGACTTGTCAGTTTGTTCTACAATTGGATGACTGCTTCTGACTTCCAAGACTTCGGACTACTAACACTTAACTAAAATTATCAGAAATATAATACCCATTTTTAAAGGGCATTTCCAGATAAAAACAATAAACATAGTAATCCAATTTATATATTTCGTATTAATCACAAAACTTTAAACACAATTTAAGTCAACATCTTGCCTATATTGGTAAGGAATAAATATACCCCTCATAAGGGTCTTCATGGCATGTCAAGTAGTAATCGGCCCTTCATTGTTATGCAATTGTATGGTCTTTGTGTTGTCCCACCATAAGTTGGCATAACCAAAGAGTGCGAGAGACACCAATTGGAGTTTCCTCTTCTCGGTATAGTTGTAGATCTCAAAAATTTTATCTACTTTTCCTTCCCAGTCTAAGAATGCTTCTCCATTACAAGAACCGTTGAAAGGTGGAATGGATATTTTGATGTGCTTCAAGTCAATATCATAACTGTGCCTATTAGGAAGGTTATGAAATTCACCCTCTACGAATTCTACTTCACCATCCAAGTCAATGGTTGGTTCATTAAAATTTCTTCTTAGAGGCTCGGCCCTTCCCCTAGGCAAAGGAGTTTGAAATTCCCTTACTCAACCCTCCCTTAATTCTCTTAATAAGGCCTCGGTTCTTTCACGATCTCGCGCACGGTCTTCATCGGCTCTTTCATGAACTCGTGCGCAATCCTCATTCATCTTTCTCAATAAAGTTTCAAACTTTAAATTCATGTCATCAAACCGGCCACTTAATTCATTGATTTGGCCTTGATAACTCGATCCTTCTTCAATCGAAATAGGCACCCCAGGCGGTTGATCAACTTGTAGATTTGCCTCTCGATTTTTGTTATGTTGAGCACCACTCCTCGTCATCATGCTCGATAATCAATTTGCAACAAAGCGTAGATGCAAATAATTCACCAAGAAAGTTTCGAGGCTCTAATACCAACTAACGCGATGCGGAAGCATAATAAAAAAAATTATAACTTTAAAACCCTGGTTGGTTGGATTGAGATACTAAGTAGGATACCTGTCGACCTTGTCTCCAATGGATTAGGAGAACTCCAACAAGGCAGTTTGAGAGTTCGTACACCCTTATGTTTACGCTCTACCTTCAACTAAGATGGTAGAAAAGAATACACTTGTAAGAATCTTCACTGGACTCACAATATGAAGATAATTTTAACGACAATTAATCTCGTGAACGAAAAATAGCCGCGCGAAATTTTCCAAGGAAGAACTCGACTTTTGGGAGAGGAAAACCTTAATTTTTCTATTCAATCAAATCTTCTTAACATAAGAGTTTTGAGGGTTTTTAATAAACCTCTCTTGAAATAAAATATAGGCTAAAAACTAAAGTAATAATTAAATGAAAAGATAAATGCATGGCGCGCGTGCAAGGATGAGCCGCGCGCTTTCTTGAAATAAGGAACCCTTTCTTATCTTTCCTTAAAATAAGGAACATTTTCCTTATCTTTGTAAATTACTAAGGAACACTTCCTTATCTTCCCTTGAAATAAGAAACTCTTCCTAATCTTTGTAAATTACCACCATACCCTCCCATGCATGCAACCCTCTAAATACGTAAAATAAACACAAATAAAAAATGTTACAATAATTGTTGATCAAGGGAGACAAATTGTAACACCCCGAATTAATCAACCCGGTTTGCTACTCACACTCACTAAACTGAACTAGGAAATTCTGGAAAAATTTAAAACTCCACTCAACGGCATAACCGACATTGTTTAAGACATTAAAACCTTGTAGTGGAAAACATTTATGTAAAAACAGAGTCATGACGAATACAGACTGGAAAAACTTTGGGTTCAAAATCGTTTAGAACTTCTCTGCGACATCTGCGAATAGTTCAACAATGCTAAGCAATCCTTCGTCCAAAGAGTATGTCGTCAAAACCTTGGACGACGTACTCGTCTCGACTCTAGACGACGTACGCTGAACGAGATCGCTTTGGACGATATCACTTCAAACAACGTTAATTTAGACGACACCGTTTCGGCAATACTCTGGACGCAATTTTGGACGATGACTCTTCCACTAATCTCTATGACAATTTTCTTATATCTTAGGACAACTGGTCATCATCGTCCACGGCTACATAAACTTATCGTCCACAGATCACGTGACTTTAACGTCCCCGGTCCACGTGACTTCATCGTCCACGGGTTACATAAATTCATCGTCCACAGACGAACGTCCATAGACTTACTTAAATTTGCCGTCTACGGACCACGTGACTTTAACGTCCACTGTCCACGTGACTACTTACTTTGGACGACTATTCTTGTCCACAGAATAACCGACTGTTTTCACTTACAACTGTGGACGACTATTTTCAGACGACTGTTTTTGTCCACAAAATGGACGACTGTTTTCCCTTACAACTTTGGACGATTATTTTTATGACAGAAACATAACTTAACCGATTATACACTAATCGATGGACAATTCTGACTACAAGAGAACTTATAAAAGTTTGACAGCAACTATTCAAAACAACGTAAATCCATATCTTAACTAAAGATCCAGAAACAGAACTACATTTAAAACCAACCATGTTTCATCGTCAGAATAATTTTGAAAACATATCAAAACATTAAAACTACCACTGTTATTAAAATTTTCAGCACATATTAGTTAAACAATTGTCCACTAAATTCCACACATACTACCACTGGTTAAACTGCCTCATCAGTGCACCAGATCGTGGTATGGATGCGCTCCACCAACTGCGCCTATTCTTCAGTATATTCAGGGAATTCACCTGTAGTCACCTCAGCACCTATATCACAAAACTCATCTATTAGCCTAATGCTAAATAAGTAGAGCAATAATGAAATGAAATGCTGAAACATAAATCCTATTCATGTAGTTTATACTTTCACAACTCAGTTGTATTTCTGTTTGTTCCCTGTTGATCCCCCTATTCGATGGAAAGCAAATCAATTTTCCCAAAGTCTGCATCCACTGACTCGATTAAGGGACGGATTAGTTCCCTTAATAGCTGTTCTTGATCCCCCTGTTCGATGAGAAGTGGATCATGTTTCCCAAAGCATACATCCTCTGTCTCGATTAAGAGGCGGATTAATTCCCTTAATAGTTAATCTGATTCATTCGGTTCATGTCATACCATGCCATTATATATGTAAATTCATTTTCGTATGCTTTCAAGAACATGATACATGCCAAACTAAAATCATGCAAAACATACATATACCCTACTCTTTTGTGATGTAGGCCCGAAGGCACACACACATACTCTACTTACCTGACTTCCTGATATATATATATATATCGCACGGTATAGATATAACTTTGCCTAAAATTTTATTAGTTTTATATCCTCAACCAATTAATCAGCTATTAAGAATTTTCTAATGTTACCTCAAAATAAATTGGAGCGAAGTCAATCTCATGCTCCGCTGACATATGGATAACCTTTAGATTCTTTACCATATTTTAAAGTCATTTATACTTAATTGATGCTTCAAAATCCATTCTCACCACCAATCTAGTCTAAACAACTTCCACCGTGCCTACCTCATTTTGTACAAAATTAACAATTTGCTTTGCTAGAACAACAATAACATTTCATGCCTTAATCATCACTCAATGTCACTTATAATATTCTAATGAAAACACCTCATTCTCAAACACATAAGATTTTCCAACCTTTTAGAAGTCTCATGTAACAAACCTCAAGGCCATCAACTCTATACACATCATAGTAAATTCGACAGTGCAACTTCCAAGGTAAAAAAAAATACCAGTGCTGATTGATCTTTGTTTCCAATGACAAATGGTACGGTGCCTAGTTATCGAGAAGTAGAGCAAAGTTTTGGTGATTAAGTGTTCGAAGATGAAATTAGGAAGTTTTTGCCGTGAGTCTTGCGACAAGATTTGTCATTCCTTTAGATAGTACAAAATGTATAATGACTTTAGTCTGATTAAGGTCGAATTGACATAAAACAAATGTAATATGTAATGTGGCTAGATTTTTGGCTTGTTAATAAGTTGAGTGTGAGCACTATATACCCAATAGATTATTTTAGCTTACCTATGCCCGAGTGGAAGCGGAATAATAATTATTACGATTTTATGTTCCTATTGTCGGAGAATGTAGAGATATAAGATATGGGTTGAAGTTGTGTATCGATTGCATAAATTGTACATTTTGTCTTAGTGAAGGTAGATTATTCATTTAAATTAGCTTTAAGAAAAGAACAATATTCGGTTTGGTAGAGTTCCTTACTATATTAGTTTTGGGAGCATACATGGTGTCACGACCCAAAGGGAACCCGAGAAAGAACATGGAATTACCCGATCTGAAAATCAGACCAAGTCGCCCGACCGTTAATTCTTATTATTTATTAAAATTGCACAAGCCTATATAATTTCAATAAAAGCCAGAGCCCGGAACAATGAGCTAAAAGATCCACCAAGTAACATCCAGTTATAATAATAATATAATCTAAATAAAATGTGCCAACTAAAATTTAAACAACCCAAAGTTTACAAGTACCATAAAATCTAACTTTTTGTGAAAATATAAAAATCTTAAGAAAATAATAGCTCAGAACAATAATTGCGCCGAGCAGACTCTTAAGTCGACAAGTGAATATCTTCTTGATTATATCATAAAATATATATGTTGTTGGGGTGAGTCGACTAAACGCAATAAGGATAAATTTTTATTTAGGTTTGCATGCTTAGTTTAATAATTTAATAATAAATAAAATGGAACCACTTACGGTCTCCGTGCATATCATGTATTATGCAATATATGAAAACAACGATACCAAGTAATCACCAATGCTATATAAAATACTCTGATCAGGTTTAAAATTTTGCGCTCAGAAACAAGACACAGGTAGCTATCTTACTACTTGTTAAAAATCAGTTGTCATGACATGGAATATAAATGTGCATAGAGAAAACGTATGCATTACATTTAAACATATACAAGGGATTTCCAATCATTATTTTATATGATAAAATAATTAATTAAAACAAGCCAAAATAAATCCTTACCTCGAGTGGACCTACTAGTGTTCGAAGCACAATACTATTCAAGCCCAAATCCAAGGTCCAAAAGTTTATCTCAATAATTGGTACCTAATTAAAATAAAATCATCCATTATTTTTGGGCTAAAATTTTTACATTTTAATCTTCCAATTTATTTCCAAAAGATGGTCTATAACCAATTGGGTAATGAACCCATAAATTGGATCAAAGAAAAACCCAAAATTCATCCCAAAAAGGTTGGACTTCAGCCCAAAATATTTCTCGACCGCGGCCATCACAAAGGTTCAAAAGGAGGCCTCTCTTTTTAATCTGGCCTGTGGCCCACGATGGACCTAAAATCTGAACCAATACCTCCTGGACCGCGGTTCGCTGTCTCGCAGAAGAAAAGCGAGACAGCGCCTCGCAGTTCGCCAACGAACAGCAAGACCGCGCTGCATCGCGTTAGAAGCCGTCTACGCTAGCGCACAGATTCGCCGAAGTGCGCTCTTGGTCGGAAAGTTTCTCTCTAATTTTCCGATGGTTTGACAAAATATCTGAAATTTCAGTCTAACTCAACAGTTCAAGGCAAAAACCGCAGCAAGCTTACTCAAAACAATTTGATTCTTAATCTGAGTTTTTCGTGTATCCAACAGAGAGCAAGGAAAACAAATTAAAGATCGAGTCTTTACCTCTGAGAGTTGGGAATTTCGCAAGGGTACCAAAATCAAGCCTTTTACCCTGATTCTAAATCTCTGCCCTTTTACTGAAAATATACACTGTTGTGTCATCAGCAGTATGATCGAAAATGAGATGGTGTATTATCTTCCAGAGAAGCGTTTACGGAAAATAAGAGAGAGAATGGGAGAGAATGAGAGAGAAAGATAATAAAAACAGACAATTCATCCACACCCGCTCACGCTCCCGTCCTGGTTATACCTGCTTCCTTCTCTAACGGCATGGACACGTCGGCAGCTTGCATCACCTCTACTTGGGCTTGGGCTCGGGCTCGGGCTCGCCTAAGTTTACTGCGCTTCTTCTTAGTAGCCCAGCTCTGCAGCCCACATGGAGGCCTCTTCCATGACATACATCTTTGTAAGAAGTTGAATTTTGTTCTAAGAAATCTTTCAGGGAGGGGAAACTGAGGAAAACATACCTTGATCTTTTCTGAATTCCCTCCTTCGATTTCTCCTCCAGGGTCGTTCCAACGACGCTCCAAATTTCTAGCTAGAAAATCCCCACATTAGACACCAGAAACGAAAAGGGCAGTGACGGAAAAACAAGGAGGAAGAGTGTTACTTACTGATGATTACCGTGAAGAACAGAAAAGATCCGACTTGGGAAAGGTTTCTCTCAATCTTCACCGATCACTACAGCTCCTTCAAATCCCTAAGTTTTCTCTGGGCTTTCCTATTCCTTCGACGGGTTGCTGAAATAATAAAGAGGGAGGTTTCCATTAAGATAGTTTGAGCGGTGTATCTAAATTCTCCATGATGGGGTTACTATTCTGTAATTCTGAAATTCTTTGTTGGTTGGGTGGACCACTTGCTATTGGTTTACTTTATATATAATAATAACTGTTAACTTGTATGGAACTCACCTTAGGAGGCCCCTAGATGAGAAGAGAAAAACTCTTAAGACTTGGTGTTAGTAATTTTGGTGTAGTGGATTTATCAGTTTCTTTCAGATTCTTTAAGCGGTTTTGCTTTATGGCTTATAGAGTAAAATTGCTGTCATAGCTATAATGTGTGTATAATGTGCTCCTGACAGCTTGTATAATAATTCATAGTCGGTTTTTCTTGCGCTCCTGTTATGAACAACCTCAAAGAATTTTGGAAGATAGTTCTATGGCATCATGAGTTACTCTTTGTTTGACTTAAGTGGAAAAACCATAGCAAAAGAATAACTACTTGGAATTGTATATGACATGATGACCAAGTATCCTCACTTCTTTAAATTCTTTTGAAGTGGAAGATAACGTGAAAATCGTTGGTTTTATTTAAAAAGAAAATTGAATTCCCCGAGATGAGGGTTAGTTGCCGAAAACAGAGGGGTATCCCACTATTACCCCTCTTTCACCTTTTAGTGGCCCGATGCATTTTTCCCCCATCTTCTCTTTTCCTTTTTCTAGCAAAATGAAGGAAAAATACCCCTCTTGTACTCGTCAAATTTTCATTGTCCAGAACCAAAACTGAAACGAGAAGAAGAAGAATAATCTTCTCAAATTAGGTGGGTTATTTCTCCTGCGCTTTCATTGTTTCCTTTTAGAAATTCGGAATCCAATGAAGGGTTGTTTTACTTAACATATGCAGTTTCTACAGTTTCATCGTACATAATCATTTCATTTCGTTTCATCGTTCATATTCATTTCGTTTCGTTTCGTCATACATATTCATTTCATTTCGTTTCATCATACATATTCATTTCATTTCCATCGTACATACATGTAATCCTCTACCAATGGAGGGCGGATTAGTTTCTCCATCTCTAGACGTTCCACATATAAATCTTTATCTGAAGGGTGAACCACTTCCCTCAGATATCATACGTTTTCTGGACGTTCCACAATTTACATCTGAAGGGTGAACCACTTCCCTCAGACACTTTACATTTTCGTTTTACATCGTTGTCGTTTCTACGTTCAAATCGTGAAAACATATGCTAAAACATTTTCGTACTTTTTCTAAAACATGATGCATGAGGTAATCTACGTACAACATATCATCAAGACATATCATCAAACAATTCACAACATACATAGACATACATTACTTTTGACAAACTTTACAAACAACTAATAGCTAACATCCTAGGCTACCCGACTCATTAAGCCCCACAATCAGAAAATCATCATCAAAACAGAAAAGCCTAGCGTTGACACGATGTAGGGCCTTAAGGGCCGGAAACCTAACATCCACTTACCTGGCGTCCTGGCTATGCCGAGCATCGTCCTTGAAGAGCTTGGATTACCTAAGGCATTTCATAGCACGTCATTAGTATTAATCTAAATCATCCATTTCAAAGCTAAACGAAATCTCGAGCTAAGACAATTTCTTCAAAAATTCTAACTCATTTCGTTCGGGCATAACTAAACTCTTATTTTCGTGAAAACATCTCAAATTACTATTTCTAGCCTAATCCAACTAAAACCTAATTAAACGGGCCACTAAATTGGGTTTGGTAAAACCGACCCGAAACTTCGAACGCGCGTAACTTTTGCGTCGGTTATCGGAATCGAACGATTCCAGCGGCCACGTACTCCTCTAATAACCTATTTTAATCTGCCAAGAGGAATTTTAAAACAAATAACCGGAACTAGGTCAAAAAGGGCAAAACCCGAACTGCCCCTTTTACCCAAAATTTCTCTTTTTCGATTTTTCATCAAAACTCATCCAATTCCTTACCAATCTATCCTATTATAACGTATTAAGCATAAATTAGGGTTTCCAATTTCAAAAACCCAAAATCCAGATTTCTCCCTTCACGATTTTCTCCTTGAAAACCGAGATAGCACAGTCCACCGACGAACACTCGCCTCACATCCGTAATTCCACCACATTTTCGTCACAAATCAACCAAAGAAATCGACCCAACTCGTGGACCACTCCACGGCCGAGCAACAAAGAGAAAACATGGAGGAACTACCTGTTTTCGGTCGGGTCTGGCCCGGAAAAAGGGCGAACCGAGCCCTGGCTTCAGCTCGTCGGCGACCACACGTCTGAACGGTGGTCGGAGCCGTGGTCGCCGTCGGAGGGATGTCGCCGCTCTCCCTCGTCTCTCTCTCTCGGCGTCGGGAGCTCGCAACGGAATGGCTTCTTCGTGAAGCCATTCTGTTGTTTTAAATAAAAACTATAATCTTTTAATTACCAAATTACTTAAATGCCCTTCCCTCAATTCTATGCTTAACTCTTTAATTAGTCTATCGATTCGGTTTCTCTGCAACTTCCTTATTTCTCCAAATATTCCAATTTAATCTTAGAGTTCTAACAAAACTCACCGTTCACAAAACGGACTTATTTTGCTATTTTTACGAATTAACATACTAAAAGGGTAAAACGGGAACTCTAGCATTACTCTTCTCGATTTGGGTTTCTAAAATCTCACTTATTCCTCTAAAAATTCCCATAACTTTCTAGGGCTCTAAAGAAACATCCCGCTCAAGAAAATACTTTAATTTGCCATTTACGAAAATTATCTAAGAAATTAGAAAATCCTAAAATCCAAAAACCCGAGCGTTACAACAACAACTATTACGTATTTTACTGTTCTATATTATGTTACTCTTGTTTACATGAAAACTATGTATAAAAACCATTTTCTATGCTTTAGGAAAACCATGATGCATGATTACATGTTGCACACACATCCTTCAATTCTATAACATAATATAACTAATAAGCAAATCATTCATTAAACAAACAACTAGCATAATTAACTCACTCACAACCTAGGAGTTCTACCCAACCAACTCTCAAAACTACATTCACCAAATCCTCAATCTCATAATCTTTTGTGGTGTAGGCCAATCGGCCAAAACGCATGCATACATACACTTACCTCCTCTCTTGAGTTTGGTTTCGTTAATGTGCTCAAAATTCTTCTTGACTTGTATACCTAAAGCATGCCAATCAACAAGATTTATAAAAAATTTACTTAACAACCTAATTTTCGGAATTCCCTTCAAATAAACAAAAAATTTCAAAATCTCATAACTTTTGCTATACATAACCAAATTCGATAATTCTTGAGGCTATGGAATCCTTAAGAAGTCTACTTTAACATGGTAAAGTCAATTTATCAAGATAAACTAGCTCAATGTACCGAAATTACAGATTTCCAATCTTCCCTCTATTTTACTATTTTCAATTATTCATGCATTACTTGATGTTTTTCCTTCATTTCCAACCATAAGCAACCATTACAATTCATTCAAACCCTAAAACATCAAGAAATTAAGGAGGGAAAACCAAATTTTCGTGCAGCCATCTAGGGTTTATTAACTTCTCCATAATCTCAAGAAAACTCCAATTTTATCAACCTATAACTAGTATTTTACATGAACATAACCTAAAATCTAACTTACCTTGATTTTTCTTACAAAAGACCGAGCTTTGAGAGAAGTGAGAGCTCTGAAAATGGAGGAGAAATTTCGTGGCTCTTGGTCATACTAAGAGTTACTTTACATAGAATGAAGATGAGTAGGATGTGAGGTGTCATTTTGAGGTTTAAAGGAGAAATTCTGACTTTTCTTCATGTTTATCCTCATTTTCTCTCTTCACTTCTTCCTTTGATTTCTAGCATGGTTTCCTTCTCCCTTTGTCTTTTGAAAGTTTAACTCCTTCATACCTCCCCTCAATTGGTTCTTCATTGTTAACTATTCAAACTCAACATTATTCTTCATTCCTATTGGTCCTTATTTTCTTTTGACTTTTGAAACTCTCTTCAATTGGTTCATCATTCTTCTTTAGATGTTAAAGTTAATTGTTATTGGTCTAATACTTGTTGACTTCTCAATATTCCATTGCTTCTCTTTATTTCTAAAATTGAGAAGTTTTAAATCATAAAACACTATGCACGAGTAATAGGGTGTACGATGAAATTTTTGGTTATTACATCACAAGTTGAAATTCCTCGGTGTTTATCAATTTTTCCACTTCAAATTCTTCTCGTTGGCTTGGAGGATCTAGAGAACATTCCATTCCCATAAATGAGGGCTCCTCTTGAGCATAAGACCCCTCCATATGATCACTTCCTCCTTCAATGGTTGCTGCCGAGGAAGTGTTTGTACTCTCCACTTCAAGAAAAAATCCTTCAAATTGTTCCCCAACCCCAAAACCTTCATTGAGGCCGATTGGGGTAGGTATCTCTACAAGATCGAAGTCGTTTTCCTCAACCCCTTTGGATTCTTCCACTACTATTAGCTCCTTATGGGAGAGGATGATCTCCTCTTCCACTTTTTCACCCTTGCTAAAGGGTTCCTCACCAAACTCAACTCGGCTTTGCATTTCCAAATGGGAAATTTTGGTTGAACTTAGAGAAGTGGACAAATACCAATGACAATGTTTTTGCTCTTGTGGCCTTGGTGCAAATTTCTTTTCCATTAGCTTTTTCATCAATTTCCAAGTGCTAATTTTGGCATCACTATTTCTTCTTTTTTTGACCAAAAGATTTTCCGACCAATGACTAGCATAATCGGTGAACCCTCTACATACTAGTTATTCTTTTCCTTGTCCGAAAAATCACCACAAATAAAATATAA
Organism: Begonia masoniana; assembly: GCA_022432975.1. Lineage (NCBI taxonomy): Eukaryota > Viridiplantae > Streptophyta > Magnoliopsida > Cucurbitales > Begoniaceae > Begonia > Begonia masoniana. Next base: position 19,686,499 of record CM039513.1, read on the forward strand.
CTCAACCATTTTAATCCAAGAGAGATATTCATCCCTATCAATGGTGCCTCTAAAAGGAGGGATGTATACCTCATCATGGTCCATTTCCACACTAGAACGGTAGCTGGAATGCGGGCCTTCATAGCCAACAATTTTGGATTTATCCTTATACTTGGTTTGGGTGAATTTTCTCCTAGTGCCTCCATGAAACCTTCTAGGCCACAGAGCTTGAGGAACATCTTCCTCCTCGTAGAAGACCTCTTGAACAAGCTCGTCATGAACTTGTGCTAGGAAGGGTGGCGTCTCAGGTGTGGTTGATGATTGCCGAGAGATATGCTCTTGTTTGTGATAACTTGGAACAAACTCTCTTTCCATTAGGCCCTTCATCAACTCCCAAGTTCCAACTTCTCTCTTCCCATCTAGTCTTCTCCTTCTCTTAAGTTGGTGTCACCCCAAATTAGCATAACCGGTGAAACTCACAGAAGCTAGTACAATTTTCTTTTTCTCCAAAAAATCATAATATTCAAAAATCAACTCCACCCTTTCCAACCAATATAAGAACATATTGCATGAACCATTAAAGGGTGGAACGGATAAATTTTCATGGCTCAAATTCTGGTTGCCACCGTGCCTAGCATGTTGATTAAATAATTCTTCATAATCAAAATGGTTTTGGTAAAACTTAACTTTTTCTTCATCATCTTTGCTAAAAAAAAATCACTCAAACAGAGAGCAAACAAACTTCACCAAAAATGATATGCTAAGGTTAGGAAACAAATGAAACACAACTCAAAAAACACCAACTCTTCGGATGGAACAGAATTTTCCTTTTGCCGAGAATTAGTCAAATTTGTAGCAAAACTTATGCTCAATAACTCCAACAAGAGTACCACCAAAAAAAAAAGTAAACCAACCATGAAAAGAGCAGAGCTCTGATACCAAATGATACGCTTGAGGCCGTTATGGAAATACCCACAAGAAGCACAACAAAAATAGAAAGAATGCTCCTCGGATTTACACCACAAAATGACCGAGGGAGACTCCAAATGCAAACAACATATCTTCTTCAAATTTATTCTAATTGAGCTGAAACTTTCCTAGAATCTTGCCAAAATTATATATGAAATGCTTTTAAAATTTCAGAACTCAAATAGTTGCAGATCAAAAGTTATGCACAAAACAAATCACTAAAGCTGCTCGGTTGCTATTCCGTTTTCCTAATTCCAAAAATAGTCAAACTTCAAGAACGTATAACTTTCACGAGGTAGATCCAAATAACTTGAAATTTTAAATGCACTTACTAAGGATATGGAAAATAGGCTCTGAAAATTTCAGAATGAAATTCATGGAGATGAAATCGATATGGACAAAATCATAATGCTGGTTTGAGAAGGTGAAAAGTAGGCACCTCTTGGATTTGGCCTCCAATGAAGAAGCTCTTCTACACCTTTGGAATGAGAGTTCCTTGTTGACCTTGCTGAGGTATTCTACCCTTAAGGAAGAGGTAGAGAAGGCCACAATAATAAGAGCTTCCACAACATTCACAAAAATGGAAGACAATATGCACCAATATTGCTCGTATATGACTCACTGGCGAGAGTGGGTTTGAGGTTCCAAGGAGCTTCGGTTTTCAGCAGTCAAGCCACGAATTTTCTATCATTCAAAGTTAGGTTTTCATAGCTGAAAGAGAGGTTTAAATACCCCCTTTCTTCAGCCCTTTAGGGTTACAAAAGTTGGCTGAAAGAAGACCACTAAATGGGGTGTACTTGGCAACCACACCATGGCCGAGTAGACCACTTATCTTGCCAATTATGGCAAAGTTTGCCCTCTCTCCTAAAACCCCTTTTTCCATCAGATTTTCCCTCCCAAAACCACAGCCAATAGGTCATTTAAAATGCCTCAATATTCGACTCATAATTAAGCAACAACTAACTAAAAACTAAGCACTTAAAAGTAATGGCCGATTACATTAAATTATCCAAGGAAACATGAATCCTTCTTCAAGCTTGAGGATGGCCGAGAATGTGCTCTATGTTGGCACTTGGGATTGCTCCTCCATGTCTTGAATGCTTGGCTTCAAATCCGTTTTTCCATTGGAATTCCTCCCCCTATCATCCTTCATATCATCAAGACGGCTGCGCCATGCATGAGGGCCACCGTGCTCCTAACCTTCAGTTGCTTCTTTTCGTTTGTTTTGTTTGAGATTCTATCTTGGATTCCAATGCTTGCTTTGAATGCTAGACTTTAACTCCATTTGTTCTCCAAGATGATGGAATGAGGTTCCGCCAAAGACTTGGCCCGTGTTTGAATGAGGGCCTACCAAAGAATTATCGTTAAGAGAGATACTCAACCAACAAATTTAACCTTTGTCATAAAAATTTTGTACTCCCCACCACTTATCATACAACTGATAACCTCTCAAAGCCCTCAACCAAACTCTTAGATGCTCCACATGCATATCAAGGGTTTTGAATAAATCAATTTTACCATCAGTAGAGACTAGAATGACCCAATTAGATAAGAAGTCTCAAATCATTAATCCATAAGAATAGATGGCACTAACCTATTTAACAACGGTTCCATAACTCGACTTGCCTGAAATGTACCCAACACGTTGTCTTGCAAAAATTTACTCACTAGTCTCTTAACTAACGATGTCTAAAACTTAAATCAATCGTATAAAGGCTCATATATTCATCCAATTGGTCAAACAACTCATCACTCATCGATAACATACACTTATTCTTAGTCATCTCTATGCACACTAGAAGCAACCTACTTTGCTTTTCAACAAGTAACAACATTACTTGTGTTTCACAAGAAGAAGTACCTTAACAAATAACATAACGAAAAAGTAAAATATCAATTGTGATCAAAACTCACTCAATAACCTAAACCATCATGTACAAAGCAATAAAGATCGGAGCAGTGCTAGAAAAAATTATAAATAAATAATAATATAAATGACGCAGTCGATTGATAACTATGATAGATCTTTAAGAAAAATATCATGATACTTGATTTGGACTAACAAAATTAGATCATGTCTATCTATCACATAGTCAGCGCAAATGATAAAACACTCCCATACATGCTCAAATCTCCAATGACCACTTTAACAAGCTCGCGAGTAATGTTAACAAGAATCATTATCAAAATTATTGCAATACAGACTACAACTTGTCACTTTTCAGTTGAAGAGTCACGCTCTTTGTATACATCCAAATTTGACTTATTCTCACTCAATTAGTCCAAAACCAAATTTATATAAAATATTTAGCATCTTTTCATTGACATTTTTTATCATAATTATGAAGTAAAAAAAAGAATCTTGTCCTAATACCCAACAAAACTTAGCAAATGAAAATAAAAGTTGTATTTACTTCAACGCCTTAACCATAATCATAGAAGTTAAAACTTCTAACTACATAAATGTAGCTCCTGGTTTCAATAAATCAAAATAAGTTATTAAACGGTGGTATATAATTTTTATGGTTAAAAATTTAGTGAAATGTTGATTAGGTTGTAAATGACTAAGCAGGGGCAAGATGGTAATTGCGAATTTATATTGTGGATAAGGTATTTAAGGAAAGGTTTAGTGAGGTTTAGCCGCCACTGTTTTATTACTCTTACCTCTCAGCTCAAGCAGACTACCTCTGGGCGATTTCCCCTCCGGTTTTCCCCAACCAAGGTGAGTTTTGAATCAACTACTTGCCGTTCTAGTGCTAGGATAGCTGAAGGATTGCAATGTATGTATCTTCGGTAAGCTGCGGGTGAGAGATTTGGGTTTTGGGGTTTAGTGATGTATCGGGAATGCTTAATCAGTAGAGCCCCAAACTGGCTTCCTTAGACTTCAGTAGTTAGATAAAGTTTAGTGGAGATCTAATCCATAATCTGTCAATGGTTTTAGGTGAGCAGATTTTTGGAGTAGCATATAGCCGAGCGATTTCCAGGAGCCAGGTAAGTAAAGTAATGTGTGAGCCTTCGGGCCTACATCACAAAACAGTAGGTTTATGCATGTTTGAGTGTTTCTTTTCTTTATGTCATGCATTAAGTTTTTTGAAGAATTACGAAAATGAATTTATGTGCAAGGTTATGATGAGTATGAATTGAATGAAACAGAGTAGCTGTTAAGGGAAGTAATCCGCCCCTTAACTGAGTAGAGGATTTATTACATTGGGAGAACCGATCCCACTCCCAAGGGAATTAAGGGATCTGTATTAGCTGTTAAGGGAAGTAATCCGCCCCTTAACTGAGTAGAGGATTTATTACATTGGGAGAACCGATCCCACTCCCAAGGGAATTAAGGGATCTGTATTAGCTGTTAAGGGAAGTAATCCGCCCCTTAACTGAGTAGAGGATTTATTAGGGAGAACCGATCCCACTCCCAAGGGAACTTAGGGATCAGACCAGTTTATGAACGATGCACAACTGAGTTGAGAAAATTAGAAATTGCATGATCAGGGTTTATGTTTCAGCATACATTTCATTAATGCTTTACTTGCTTAGCATTAGGCTAATAGATGAGTTTTGTGATGTAGGTGTTGAGGATACAACAGGTGATTTCCCTGAGAGCATAACCGAGTAGATGAGGTTGGTGGAGCACGGCTGTGCAACGGTCAGGCATCTGATGGGGCGGTTTGACTGGTGTCATTGACTAACAAAGATTAATTGACAGTATTTCAAATTTATTATACTGAGCTTTCATGACAGTAGAAATTTTAATGTTTTGGAATTCGCTTTTGAGTTTCTTTTCTGATAACGATATTCTGTTGAGATTTCAAGATAGTACTTATGAGTTTCTAGTGACACAAAGGTTTGGATTGTCTCTGGTTAGTTTTAGCAAGAATGAGTTACTTGAAGTTTTCAAAAGTATTCTTAGTTTTCTTTGAATTTAGTATTCTGTTGGTTTATTACTGGATTTGCAAGTGAAGCGATTAGAGTTGTTGTTTTGCTCTCTATCGACAGATGATATCTGTCGGTAGATGTTGAGTAAATTTTAAATTCTATCGGAAGATGTCTTCAGAAAAGCCATCGGAAGATGTAAATTTTAAAGTCTATCAGTAGACGCTTTAAGGAGTTACGTGAGTAGCACGTGTCGGTAGATGTAGTCCATTCCATCGGAAGAGGGAGAAACCTTGCGAATCGGAAGGTGTAGAGTAACCCGTTTGTCGTTTAGCGAATCGGAAGGTGTAGAGTAACCCGTTTGTCGTTTAGCGAATCGGAAGGTGTAGAGTAACCCGTTTGTCGTTTAGCGAATCGGAAGGTGTAGAGTAACCCGTTTGTCGTTTAGCGAATCGGAAGGTGTAGAGTAACCCGTTTGTCGTTTAGCGAATCGGAAGGTGTAGAGTAACCCGTTTGTCGTTTAGCGAATCGGAAGGTGTAGAGTAACCCGTTTGTCGTTTAGCGAATCGGAAGGTGTAGAGTAACCCGTTTGTCGTTTAGCGAATCGGAAGGTGTAGAGTAACCCGTTTGTCGTTTAGCGAATCGGAAGGTGTAGAGTAACCCGTTTGTCGTTTAGCGAATCGGAAGGTGTAGAGTAACCCGTTTGTCGTTTAGCGAATCGGAAGGTGTAGAGTAACCCGTTTGTCGTTTAGCGAATCGGAAGGTGTAGAGTAACCCGTTTGTCGTTTAGCGAATATCTGTCGGTAGATGTTGAGTAAATTTTAAATTCTATCGGAAGATGTCTTCAGAAAAGCCATCGGAAGATGTAAATTTTAAAGTCTATCAGTAGACGCTTTAAGGAGTTACGTGAGTAGCACGTGTCGGTAGATGTAGTCCATTCCATCGGAAGAGGATTGTCGTTTAGCGAATCGGAAGGTGTAGAGTAACCCGTTTGTCGTTTAGCGAATCGGAAGGCGTGGAGTCATATTGTTGTTATCGGAAGATGACGTGTGTTTGTCTATTGAGAGATGAAATTGCGCTGACTTCATCGGTAGATGAATTTATGTTAACTGCATCGGCAGATGAAGTGGTGTGTGAAGTTACCATGATTTCATCGGCAGATGAAGTTGTGGGTGAAGTTGTGTAGACGTCATCGGCAGAAGCCTTTGGTTTTCTGCTTCTACTCCTTCCGTTGACTAGTCGTCGGCAGACGAGTTCAACTCGTGACGTCATCGGCAGGAACCTCGTTCCGTTTCCTTCCGTTGACTTTGCTGTCGGCAGATGAATTCGACTTTTGTAATTCCTTGAGTAGTCCATCATTTAAAACCTTATTTTCTCTTGACCGAATACTTTAAACATTTCCATTAATCTTTCCAACAATATTTTCACAGCTAGTTAAATCCCCATTGTAGTTTTAAATAATTTTCCGCTGCAAAGTTTTCAAATGTTTTGAACGTTTAGAAAATGTCAAATTTTGAATGTCGAATGAAGTTTTAAATTTATTCGAAATTTCTTAGTATGATCAAGTAATGAGTAGCGAACCGGGTTCAGATAACTCGGGGCGTTACAGTATGGTATCAGAGACATTCAGTTAAACCGTTCAAAAGATTACTCATTAGTGCCAATCATTGCATGGAAGTACTCCAACAACTGTAAGTGTTTATGTTAGCTTTAGTTATAAAATGTTTATGAGAGTAGTTAACCCTGTGCAGGAAATTAGTAAAAATGGCTAGGCGCCCAGGAAGACCAAGAATACCAAGAGAGATACCAAGTCCTAGACGTGAGGAGGACTCTAGTGTAATTAGGCAGCTGATAGAATTAATGCGTCAGCAGACTGATATTGTGCGTCAACAATCTGATCAATTAGGAGTGCTGTTGAATCGGGAAGCACAAGGAAGTGCTAACTCAGGTTCTAACAGTGAACATTCTGGAGATAGATTCCGGAGACTGAGACCACCCACATTTGATGGACATTCCTCCGATCCAGTCATTGCTGAGGGATGGCTTAGGAAGATTGAAAGTATGTTCAGGTGTGCCAACATAGGAGAAGAAGAGAAAGTCACGTTGGCAACCTTTCATTTGGCTGGAGAAGCTCAGCTCTGGTGGGAGACAATAGAAACCACCACAGATGTTTTGACAATGCAATGGTCACGATTCAAAGACATTTTCTACGGGAAGTATTTCAATAGCACCGTCCAAACTGCAAAGAAGTTGGAGTTTCTGAACTTGAAGCAGACAGGGTCTGTGGCCGAGTATAGTAGGCAGTTTGAGTCCCTGTCCAGGTTTGCTGGACACTTTGCTCACAAAGACGAGGATAAGGTGTTCAAGTTTGTGCATGGACTGAAACCAGAAATTTACCGAGGAGTTAAATTTTGCGGTATTAAAGGTTTGGCGTTAAGTGAAGTAGTGTCCACTGCTCTGGAAGTGGAAGAGGCTGAAAGGATGTGTGCTGGAACAAAGGAAGTCCCACAAAGGTTTGTTCAACCACAACAACAGAGAGGGATGAAGAGGCCGAATGAAGGCCAGAATAGCCAAAGACCAAGGAGGAAGGTACCGGATAGTCAGAAGTATCCCCAGTGTCCGAAGTGTCTGAAAAGTCATTTGGGTGAATGCAGGTTTGGATTGGGAAAGTGTTTCAATTGCGATGAAGTTGGGCATGCTTTCAGAGATTGCCCGAGACCCAGAGTCACTCGGTGTTTCAACTGCGGCAAGGTTGGTCACTTTAACAGAGACTGTCCGGCCTTGAAGAATGGCCCTGCTGTGATTAAGCCAAGAATATTCTCCATGGTTGAGCCAGGCGATGATGAGCAGCCTGCTGTGGTGTCAGGTACTATACTGGTCAATTCCCTACCCGTTTTTACATTGATAGATTCTGGTGCAACACATTCATTCGTAGCATTGACATTTGCTGATAAGTTAGATGTAAAGCTTACCTCTACTGTGCATGTATTTGATGTTGCCTTACCCTCTGGTGAACATATGCACTCTAACCAAGTAATTCCTGATGGCAATGTATTGGTAGGGAACATGAATTTACCTGCCGATCTCATTATTATGGACATAATGGGATTCGATGTAATCCTAGGAATGGATTGGTTGTTTAAACATTATGCCACAATTGATTGTAGGACTGGAATAGTTAGTTTCCAACCCCCTGGTAATTTGAAACATACCTTTCAGGCCTCAAGGAAGAGTGAGGTGATGTCTGTGATGACTTCCATTAACACTAGACCTTCCCTGTGTAGGGAGTATTTGTGCTTTTTGGCCAGCGTTTTAGACACACAACATTTAGGAAAATCAAGTCCCCAAAATGTCTTGGTTGTTCAAGATTTTCCTGAAGTATTCTTAGATGACCTTCCTGGCTTGCCACCAGATAGGGAAATTGAATTTGTTGTGGATGTTTACCCAGGCGCCGAGCCTGTATCTAAGAATCCTTATAGACTAGCACCTACAGAGCTTAAAGAATTAAAGAAACAGTTGGAAGAACTATTAGAGAAAGGGTTCATACGCCCAAGCTTTTCGCCGTGGGGTGCACCTGTCCTTTTTGTCAAAAAGAAAGATGGATCAATGCGTATGTGCATAGACTATAGGGAATTAAATAAGCTAACTATCAAAAACAAGTATCCCCTACCGAGAATTGATGACTTATTTGACCAGCTTAGAGGTGCAAAAGTTTTCTCTAAGATTGACCTTAGATCCGGTTATTACCAACTGAAGGTTAAATCTGAAGATATCCCAAAGACTGCCTTTCGTACTAGGTATGGACATTATGAGTTTTTGGTTATGTCTTTTGGTTTGACAAATGCACCGGCAGCCTTTATGGATCTCATGAATAGGGTGTTTCGTGAGTATTTAGATAAGTTTGTTATTGTATTCATTGATGACATCCTAATCTACTCTAAAACTGAGGACGAGCATGCAAGGCATTTGGGCTTGGTGTTGGAGTTACTAAGACAGCACCAACTTTATGCTAAGTTTTCCAAGTGTGAATTTTGGTTGGACAGAGTTCACTTTCTTGGTCACGTGATCTCTGGTGATGGAATATCTGTCGATCCAGCTAAAGTTCAAGCAGTTAAGGAATGGCCCCAACCGAAGAATGCTACAGATATCAGGAGCTTTCTTGGACTAGCAGGGTACTACAGAAAGTTCATTGAGGGGTTTTCGAAGATTGCTACACCCCTCACTTTGTTAACAAGGAAAAATGTAAAGTATATTTGGACTGATAAGTGTGAGTTCAGTTTCCAAACCTTAAAGCAGAAATTGACCAATGCACCTATACTAACCGTTCCTGTTGAAAATGGTAAGTTTAGTATTTATTGCGATGCTTCCAAAATTGGACTTGGCTGTGTTTTGATGCAAGACGGAAAAGTTATAGCTTATGCATCTAGGCAATTAAAAGTGCACGAGAAGAATTATCCTACTCATGACTTAGAATTAGCTGCAGTAGTTTTTGCATTAAGGATTTGGAGGCACTACCTGTATGGACAAACTTGCGAAATATTTTCAGATCATAAGAGTCTGAAGTACATTTTCACACAGAAGGAGCTAAACATGAGGCAACGTAGATGGTTGGAATTTGTAAAAGACTATGACTTTGAAATTAAGTATCATCCCGGCAAAGCGAATGTAGTGGCAGACGCTTTGAGCAGGGTGACTCCATCGGTTTCTACGTTGATTCTAGACATACCGATAGCCTTAGAGACTGAATTCCTAAGGTTTAACCTTGAAGCAGTATCTAGCGTGTCAGCCATGCTTTCGGCCATATCTTTAAGGCCTACTATTTTGGGGAGAATAAAGGAAGTTCAAATGAATGACGCTGAATGCAATAAGTATAAGCTGTACATAGATTCTACTGTCAAGACAGATTTCAACTGCTCGGCTGATGGAATCCTTAAGTTTAGAAATAGATGGTTTGTTCCAGCTAATGTCGAGCTTCGAAAGGAAATTCTATCCGAGGCTCATTCTTCTAGACTCTCTATTCATCCTGGAAGTACTAAGATGTACAGAGATCTCAAGTAACATTTTTGGTGGCCAAGTATGAAAAGATGTGTGGCGGAGTACGTGGAGTCATGTTTGGTCTGCCAGCAGGTCAAAGCTGAACATCAGAGGCCTGCAGGAACATTGCAACCCCTACCAGTTCCGGAATGGAAGTGGGAACAAGTGACAATGGATTTTGTTACAGGATTGCCTAGAATAGCAAAAGGACACGATGCAATTTGGGTAATAGTTGATCGTTTGACTAAATCCGCCCATTTTCTGCCTATTAAGATAACATATTCGATGGATCAACTAGCAGAGTTGTATGTGCAAGAGATCATTAGATTGCATGGAGTTCCAAGCACTATAGTTTCAGACCGAGACTCTAGATTTACATCTAAGTTTTGGAAAAGTTTGCATAAGGCTATGGGAACACAACTTAACTTTAGCACAGCCTTTCACCCTCAAACAGATGGACAATCCGAGAGAACTATTCAGACCTTAGAGGATATGCTCCGAGCGTGCATATTAGATTTTCAAGGATCTTGGAGTAAGTATTTACCATTGGTAGAGTTCTCTTACAACAACAGTTTTCAGGCGACAATAGGAATGGCACCGTATGAGGCATTATATGGACGAAAATGCAGATCACCTTTGTACTGGGATGAAGTTGGCGAAGCACAACTACTAGGTCCTGATATCGTGCAGCAAACAGTGGAGAAGATTGCCCTCATCCGACAGAGAATTTTGACAGCTCAAAGCCGACAGAAAAGCTATGCAGACAAGAGGAGAAGAGAACTGGAATTTGAAGTAGAGGATGAAGTTTTCCTTAAGGTGTCACATTTCAAAGGAGTCGTGAGATTTGGAAAAAGAGGAAAGTTGAACCCCAGATTTATTGGACCGTTCACTATCCTGAAGAGAGTTGGGAAAACAGCCTATCAATTACAGCTACCAGCTTCTATGGAAGGAATACATGATGTGTTCCATGTCTCTATGCAAAAGAAGTGTATACGGGATCCAACTCATGTCGTTGAACAGCAGAACATTGAGATTCAACCTACACTCACCTATGAAGAAAAGCCAGTAAAGATTCTAGATTATGCAGTGAAGGTATTGCGCAACAAAGAAGTGCCACTAGTGAAAGTCTTATGGCACAACCAGAACTTGGAGGAGACAACTTGGGAACGCCAGCAAGACATGATGGATCAACATCCGGAGTTATTCAGGTACTGAATTTTGAGGACAAAATTCTTTTAAGGAGGGTAGATTGTAGCACCCGGTTTCAATAAATCAAAATAAGTTATTAAACGGTGGTATATAATTTTTATGGTTAAAAATTTAGTGAAATGTTGATTAGGTTGTAAATGACTAAGCAGGGGCAAGATGGTAATTACGAATTTATATTGTGGATAAGGTATTTAAGGAAAGGTTTAGTGAGGTTTAGTCGCCACTGTTTTATTACTCTTACCTCTCAGCTCAAGCAGACTACCTCTGGGCGATTTCCCCTCCGGTTTTCCCCAACCAAGGTGAGTTTTGAATCAACTACTTGCCGTTCTAGTGCTAGGGTAGCTGAAGGATTGCAATGTATGTATCTTCGGTAAGCTGCGGGTGAGAGATTTGGGTTTTGGGGTTTAGTGATGTATCGGGAATGCTTAATCAGTAGAGCCCCAAACTGGCTTCCTTAGACTTCAGTAGTTAGATAAAGTTTAGTGGAGATCTAATCCATAATCTGTCAATGGTTTTAGGTGAGCAGATTTTTGGAGTAGCATATAGCCGAGCGATTTCCAGGAGCCAGGTAAGTAAAGTAATGTGTGAGCCTTCGGGCCTACATCACAAAACAGTAGGTTTATGCATGTTTGAGTGTTTCTTTTCTTTATGTCATGCATTAAGTTTTTTGAAGAATTACGAAAATGAATTTATGTGCAAGGTTATGATGAGTATGAATTGAATGAAACAGAGTAGCTGTTAAGGGAAGTAATCCGCCCCTTAACTGAGTAGAGGATTTATTACATTGGGAGAACCGATCCCACTCCCAAGGGAATTAAGGGATCTGTATTAGCTGTTAAGGGAAGTAATCCGCCCCTTAACTGAGTAGAGGATTTATTACATTGGGAGAACCGATCCCACTCCCAAGGGAATTAAGGGATCTGTATTAGCTGTTAAGGGAAGTAATCCGCCCCTTAACTGAGTAGAGGATTTATTACATTGGGAGAACCGATCCCACTCCCAAGGGAACTTAGGGATCAGACCAGTTTATGAACGATGCACAACTGAGTTGAGAAAATTAGAAACTGCATGATCAGGGTTTATGTTTCAGCATACATTTCATTAATGCTTTACTTGCTTAGCATTAGGCTAATAGATGAGTTTTGTGATGTAGGTGTTGAGGATACAGCAGGTGATTTCCCTGAGAGCATAACCGAGTAGATGAGGTTGGTGGAGCACGGCTGTGCAACGGTCAGGCATCTGATGGGGCGGTTTGACTGGTGTCATTGACTAACAAAGATTAATTGACAGTATTTCAAATTTATTATACTGAGCTTTCATGACAGTAGAAATTTTAATGTTTTGGAATTCGCTTTTGAGTTTCTTTTCTGATAACGATATTCTGTTGGGATTTCAAGATAGTACTTATGAGTTTCTAGTGACACAAAGGTTTGGATTGTCTCTGGTTAGTTTTAGCAAGAATGAGTTACTTGAAGTTTTCAAAAGTATTCTTAGTTTTCTTTGAATTTAGTATTCTGTTGGTTTATTACTGGATTTGCAAGTGAAGCGATTAGAGTTGTTGTTTTGCTCTCTATCGACAGATGATATCTGTCGGTAGATGTTGAGTAAATTTTAAATTCTATCGGAAGATGTCTTCAGAAAAGCCATCGGAAGATGTAAATTTTAAAGTCTATCAGTAGACGCTTTAAGGAGTTACGTGAGTAGCACGTGTCGGTAGATGTAGTCCATTCCATCGGAAGAGGGAGAAACCCGTTTGTCGTTTAGCGAATCGGAAGGTGTAGAGTAACCCGTTTGTCGTTTAGCGAATCGGAAGGCGTGGAGTCATATTGTTGTTATCGGAAGATGACGTGTGTTTGTCTATTGAGAGATGAAATTGCGCTGACTTCATCGGTAGATGAAGTTATGTTAACTTCATCGGCAGATGAAGTGGTGTGTGAAGTTACCATGATTTCATCGGCAGATGAAGTTGTGGGTGAAGTTGTGTAGACGTCATCGGCAGAAGCCTTTGGTTTTCTGCTTCTGCTCCTTCCGTTGACTAGTCGTCGGCAGACGAGTTCAACTCGTGACGTCATCGGCAGGAACCTCGTTCCGTTTCCTTCCGTTGACTTTGCCGTCGGCAGATGAATTCGACTTTTGTAATTCCTTGAGTAGTCCATCATTTAAAACCTTATTTTCTCTTGACCGAATACTTTAAACATTTCCATTAATCTTTCCAACAATATTTTCACAGCTAGTTAAATCTCCATTGTAGTTTTAAATAATTTTCCGCTGCAAAGTTTTCAAATGTTTTGAACGTTTAGAAAATGTCAAATTTTGAATGTCGAATGAAGTTTTAAATTTATTCGAAATTTCTTAGTATGATCAAGTAATGAGTAGCGAACCGGGTTCAGATAACTCGGGGCGTTACAATAAACATGGCAAAAGACTCATTCCTTTGGCTCTTAATAGTCATCTTCTTTTTAATAGACTATTATGAATCACTTCTCCTTTTGTACTTATTCAAGCAATTTAAAATGTCAGACTTAACACATTGAACAATAGTGTAACTTTCCAAAAATAGAACTAGACTCTATCCTCACCATTTATGACTCTCATGTTTCATAAAGTTACCATTTATTAATCGCAACCAAACACTTTAATACCATGAGCTAATTCCACAACTCAATGTGATTTTCCAAAAATTGAAGTGAAACAAATCATGATCTATCTACGTCACACATTACCCAATGAACTTCCTTCAAATTATATAAATTCAAAATTTATGTCAATTTCATATCCATAACCAAGTAATCAAGTCCTAAAAATTTATCATCGTCACCTCAAAAAAAAATGTAGTGAAGGCAATCTTGTGCTTCGCTGACATATCAATAATGTTAAAAATTTTATTATCTCTTAGAGTCATTTCACATTAATTGATAGTTCAAATTGAGGACAATGCCACTCAAAGATAGGTACGATAATGACTACAAGAATCGTTCTGTTATATCCTTTAGAAGAGTTAATTTTTCACGTTTTTGCAATTCGAAGATAGATCAATTATTCTCAAAAATTGGATTTTCTAGTTTATATAACTTAAGTACACAATAGTATGAACGATTTGTTCAATTATTCTGTAACACCCGAAATTTTCCCGAAACGTATGTAACCCTAGTCTAGGTCAAGCATGATAGTTAATTATTCAAGATTAGTGTACATTGAAGGGTATTAGAAGTGAAAGGAGAAGTGGAGAGTTTGACAAGTCAAACTCAAATGTGATTGGTGGATAATTTTTAAGTTGGAAAAGTCCACTCTTTTAACCAATTAAAAGTTAGTAAAAATCTAATGAAATGGATGGAAAAGTGGTGATTTGGTGTTGGCTTTGGCGTTGGAAATACAAAGAGGAAGGGAGGGCTTAATGGTAATTTAAAGGGAATTAAATGAATTAAATTAAAAGGAAAGAAAACTGTATTTAATGTTAAGGTTTTCTATTTCTTCTTCTTCTCCATCGACTCTCTCTCTCCCTCTCCTCCATAGCCGACGCTTCGCCTCCCTTGTTCTTCAATTTTCTCAAGTGCTTTTAAGGTAAAATCGATTGGGTTTTGGTTTATGTGCATGTGGATGAAGTTTGTGAGAGATTTTAGTGAGGTTTAAGTGGTTTTAGGGGGAGTTTGAAAACCCTAAAAGGAGGAGTCCGAAAATTGGATTCTCCTTGGGGTTTTCTTCCTCTTTTGATTAATTAAGGCTTAGATATGTTAGTTTAGGTTGTTAGAATGATTAGATTGTGAATTGGAATTTAAATACACAAAACCGGTTTTTAGGCATAAATTATACCGATTCTGTTTGCTGGATTTCGAGAGTGGCTAGGGTGTTTGTTTAATTGATTTAAGTATTTCAATGGATAGTAGACGTGTAGAGGTTTCTGAATTGGGGTGGCACGTCGAATTCCGTTGAAAAACAAGGAAGTTATGACCGTTTGAAATTTGACGGTCAAAAATGGAACAAAAATCGGGTTTTGAGTTTTAATAGTGAAATGTGTTTAGGTGTTGGTTAGTTTTAGGTTTAAGAATTTGTAGATTTTATTGATGGCTTATTAAGCTAAGTTTCGTTATTTTAGGTCGTTGGACGATGCGGGCAAATAAGGCACTTCGGTGCGGGCAATAAGGCACTTCGGTGCGGGCAATAAGGCACTTCGGTGCGGGCAAATAAGGCACTTCGGTGCGGGCAATAAGGCACTTCGGTGCGGGCAATAAGGCACTTCGGTGCGGGCAATAAGGCACTTCGGTGCGGGCAATAAGGCACTTCGGTGCAAGCAACTAAGGCACTTCGGTGCGGGCAATAAGGCACTTCGGTGCGGGCAATAAGGCACTTCGGTGCGGGCAATAAGGCACTTCGGTGCGGGCAATAAGGCACTTCGGTGCGGGCAAATAAGGCACTTCGGTGCGGGCAATAAGGCACTTCGGTGCGGGCAATAAGGCACTTCGGTGCGGGCAACTAAGGCACTTCGGTGCAAGCAACTAAGGCACTTCGGTGCGGGCAAATAAGGCACTTCGGTGCGGGCAAATAAGGCACTTCGGTGCGGGCAATAAGGCACTTCGGTGCGGGCAATAAGGCACTTCGGTGCGGGCAATAAGGCACTTCGGTGCGGGCAAATAAGGCACTTCGGTGCGGGCAAATAAGGCACTTCGGTGCGGGCAATAAGGCACTTCGGTGCGGGCAATAAGGCACTTCGGTGCGGGCAAATAAGGCACTTCGGTGCGGGCAATAAGGCACTTCGGTGCAAGCAACTAAGGCACTTCGGTGCGGGCAATAAGGCACTTCGGTGCGGGCAACTAAGGCACTTCGGTGCGGGCAATAAGGCACTTCGGTGCGGGCAACTAAGGCACTTCGGTGCGGGCAATAAGGCACTTCGGTGCGGGCAACTAAGGCACTTCGGTGCGGGCAATAAGGCACTTCGGTGCGGGCAACTAAGGCACTTCGGTGCGGGCAAATAAGGCACTCGGTGCGGGCAATAAGGCACTTCGGTGCGGGCAATAAGGCACTTCGGTGCGGGCAATAAGGCACTTCGGTGCGGGCAACTAAGGCACTTCGGTGCGGGCAATAAGGCACTTCGGTGCGGGCAATAAGGCACTTCGGTGCGGGCAAATAAGGCACTTCGGTGCGGGCAATAAGGCACTTCGGTGCGGGCAAATAAGGCACTTCGGTGCGGGCAATAAGGCACTTCGGTGCGGGCAATAAGGCACTTCGGTGCGGGCAATAAGGCACTTCGGTGCGGGCAATAAGGCACTTCGGTGCGGGCAATAAGGCACTTCGGTGCGGGCAACTAAGGCACTTCGGTGCGGGCAATAAGGCACTTCGGTGCGGGCAAATAAGGCACTTCGGTGCGGGCAAATAAGGCACTTCGGTGCGGGCAATAAGGCACTTCGGTGCGGGCAATAAGGCACTTCGGTGCGGGCAATAAGGCACTTCGGTGCGGGCAACTAAGGCACTTCGGTGCGGGCAAATAAGGCACTTCGGTGCGGGCAATAAGGCACTTCGGTGCGGGCAATAAGGCACTTCGGTGCGGGCAATAAGGCACTTCGGTGCGGGCAAATAAGGCACTTCGGTGCGGGCAAATAAGGCACTTCGGTGACGGTAAAAATGGAACAAAAATCGGGTTTTGAGTTTTAATAGTGAAATGTGTTTAGGTGTTGGTTAGTTTTAGGTTTAAGAATTTGTAGATTTTATTGATGGCTTATTAAGCTAAGTTTCGTTATTTTAGGTCGTTGGACGAGTGATGACCGGTAGAAGTGTGCAAGCGAAAGCTGAGCGTTCAGGTAAGTAGTGGTTGTTATCCTTTTTGCCTTCGGGCCTACACCATAGAACGGTAAGTAATGGTTATTTTTTTTTGCTTAGTAATGTGTTGTTGTTTTGTCGTGTTATGTTGCATGATGTTGTGTCGTGTGTGTTGTGTCGTATTGTTGAGTGGCATTGTTGTGTTGAGTTGCATTGTTGGGTTGAGTTGCATTGGTTGGCATGGTAGTCGGTTAAAGAGTAAGGCACCTTTCGGTGCGGGCAATAAGTCACTTCGGTGCGGGCAATAAGGCACTTCGGTGCGGGCAACTAAGGCACTTCGGTGCAAGCAACTAAGGCACTTCGGTGCGGGCAACTAAGGCACTTATGTGCGGGCAAATAAGGCACTTCGGTGCGGGCAAATAAGGCACTTCGGTGCGGGCAACTAAGGCACTTCGGTGCGGACAACTAAGGCACTTCGGTGCGGGCAAATAAGGCACTTCGGTGAGGGCAACTAAGGCACTTCGGTGCGGGCAACTAAGGCACTTCGGTGCGGGCAAATAAGGCACTTCGGTGCAGGCAAATAAGGCACTTCGGTGCGGGCAACTAAGGCATCTTTCGATGCAGGCAGTTTTGTTCATGTTGTGTTGTGTTGTCGTGTTGGGTGGTGTTGTGTTGTTGTGTTGTGTTGTGTTGTTGTGTTGAGTGGTGTTATGTTGTTGTGTTAGGGTTGTGTGAGGGTTGTGTGTGCATTGTGTATGTTTATATATGTTATCCCCTACTTGCTAAGCTTAAGCTTACGTGTGTGTGTTCTGTGGTGTAGGTGACGACAGGAGTACAGGTTAGAGCTATGAGGAAAGCTAGGATTGGGACGAAGTCATTGATGTACGCTGTATACCGGTGCGGGCAGTTGTCGGGGCGCTTCGACCTGATTCTTGGGGGTATTTGGTTGTTGTTGGATTGGTTATGTTTTGGTTAGTTTTGGTTGGACTTGGTGAATGTATATAGAAGAGGTTTAGTTTGTCTAGTGGTTTGATATTGTGATGGATTTTGTGTAGTGTTGTTGGGGTTGGATTTAGTGCTCGTTTAGTTAGATTTTGTTTTGGTGTATATATATTAGTTGATTCTGGCTTGGATGGGTTTAAATGGTGTTTTAAAGGTATTGTTTTTCAAGTTTTTGGTTTCGAAACTTTTAGCCGTTATATTGCCTTTTTGATTTTAAACTAAATAACGTCGGGTTACGTTCGTTATTTTTTTTATTATCCGTTTTAAGTCGATTTTTGAAAATTTTTACAGGACTTGAAGATTTGGGTGTCGGGAGGGTGTGGTTAAAATTTTAGAAGTTTTGGAGGTGTTTAGCTTGGGAAAAAGTGGAGGAAAAGTGGTGAAGGTCGGATTGGGCGCGGTCGGGGAGGCGATCTGGCCAGCCTCTCTGGCACTGTAGCACCAGAGAGGGTGGCGATCGATCGCCACTGTTTAAAAAAAAAATTTAATTTAGTTTTTTTTCTAAAAGTTTCCTATTTCTAAATTGTTTTACCCCGACATTTCCCTACATATTTTAAATGCATTTTGGGCCGCTTCCCAACAAAAATTGAGGGTTCGTAAAACCCGGAAACCGAGTGGAAAAATTTATCGAAAATTATTTTAAACGTCATTTTACACACGTTTTGGGTTAGCAATGTAGCACACCGAGCCGGGGTGGGTTCGGGGGCGTTACATATTCTATGCTAATTTGATGGGTATGACACAACCATTGGTAGTAAAATCATATATTCTTGGAAAAAGATATTAGACTAACTCCATGAATTATTAACAAGTTGATTGGATTTTTCGTGGATGAGCTAGTTGAAAAATACTTCTTTGTATCTCAGATCTAGATTTTATCAAGAAGAAGGTAAATTCACCCAATCTTGATTTAAGTGTATTTTACAAAGCTAAGTCAAAGAATTTGAATGTCAAAGCAGGAGTTATACATATTTTGTTATATCACATTATCCTCCCTCGTGATGGACATCAAGATCATGTGAATTGCATGAATCTCGGGAAGAAGTTTAATCTAGGATACGTGATTTTGAATCACATGTTGGACATTCCCACTAACTGCAAAAAAATAAACTAAATAAATAAATAATAAAAAAAATCTTACATGCAAATTTCTAATACAAAAAACCATTAACAAGAATGAAATTATCTATTATTTGCTCTAGAAGATAATATTTTTCAATCCTCAAATATTTGAGAATTGAGGAATTATTTGTGCATGTTATATTATCTAGATTATGCAATCTTAGAGGTTGTAGTTATATGAGTCTTATTTATTAATTTTATGCAAATTTGTCTAGTACGACACAACATTTTATAGTCAAATCATATATTCTTGGTAGAACATAAGTTTAATACGAATTTATTAAACAAGGAAAGGACTTGACTTACATAGAAAGATTTATTGCAAACCCTATATTGGAGCATCTTAGAAAACTAAGTCAAAGGATATGAATGTCAAGGCACGAGTCATTCATCACATGATTTCTCACACCATTTTACCTTGTGATGGACAATGAGACTATGTGAGTAGCATGAATATCTACATAATAGAGAAAATATATAAGGGGAAGAGATTTAATTCAGGTTACATAATTCTGAATCACATTTCTAATACACTTAGCAACTATACCAAGAATGTAACGCCTCCGAACCCACCATGGCTCGGTGCGCTACTTTGCTAACCAACCCCACGTTAAAACATAATTTAAATAAAATTTACACAGCAGAATTTAAGACTAAATTTCTCGAAACTCTCTTATGTCATACCTAGCTGCCTAGACCCACGAATTCCCCTTAATCCTAACCTTTAAGCACCACGGCGTCCTTCCCGAAAATTTCAGCAAAGTAACGCCTGAAAATGATGCTTCCAAAATGCTAGGTACCTGCATAAAATCCAATCCCAACCAAACCAGAATATTCTAACCATCTTAACCAACCTACGAAATCTCCAAATAACAGTAAAGAGGGAAACGAAAATACGAACATACATAAGTGAAGAAAGTCCAAAGTATAGGGCGACACGTCACCCTTAACTATGACTATATACCACAATTACCAAAAATTATCCCATAACTCTCAAAACATCAACTAAAAGAAAGCTACACATTCTCATCATTTCTACAAACAAACATTTACAATAAACTACTAAATCATAAAGCCCACATTCTCCCGAAGACCATGGTTGAGGCGCCCCGACAACTGCCGGCACTAGCATACAGCGTACATCAACGACTGCGTCCTAATCCTAACTTTCCTTGTAGCTCTAATCTGAACTCCTATTGTCACCTACACCACAGAACACACACACACACGTAAGCTTAAGCTTAGCACAACATCACAATACGGCCAAACAATGCAACACAACACACAATGCAACTCAACAACTCAACTCATAGTTGCCCGCACCACAAAGGTGCCTTACACATTGCCCGCACCGAAGTGCCTTACACATTGCCCGTACCGAAGTGCCTTACACAACGACAAACTCACAACGACAAACACACAACGACAAATTGCCCTCACCGAAGTGCTTTACATATTGCCCGCACCGAAGTGCCTTACACAACGACAAACTCACAACGACAAACACACAACGACACATTGCCCGCACCGAAATGCCTTATACATTGCCCGCACCGAAGTGCCTTACACATTGCCCACACTGAAGTGCCTTACACATCGCCCGCACCGAAGTTCCTTACACAACGACAAACTCACAACAACAAACACACAACGACACATTGCCCGCACCGAAGTGCCTTACACATTGCCCGCACCGAAGTGCCTTACACATTGCCTGCACCGAAGTGCCTTACACATTGCCCGCACTGAAGTGCCTTACACTTTAACCGACTACCATGAGAAACAATGCAACTCAACAAACCGACTCAACACAACCCTCACAACAACAAACACACAACGACTACTCAACGACAAACACACAACGACAAACACACAACGACAAACATACAACGACAAATCGATAAACACACAACGACAACCATGCAGCTATGCGTATCTAACGTTCTCTACATCATGCTGCATGCTTCAAAGGAATGTAATGCCACACCACACACACCACAACTCAACGCTAAGCACAACAATAACACAACACTACACGAAGAAAAGCAATAACAAATAAAACCTACCGTTCTATGGTGTAGGCCCGAAGGCGAAAGAACATTACCCACTACTTACCTGGCGTCCTAGCTCGCTGGTTTTACTCGGTTACCTGTCCATCTACGGCTCGACCTATAAATATTCAAACTTCATTCAATCAAGCTTACTTTCACCACCAATTCACTCTAAAACTATTATTTCTAGCCTAATCCAACTAAAACCTAACTAAACGGGCCACTAATTTGGGTTCGGTAAAACCGACCCAAAACTTCAAACGTGCATAACTTTTGCGCCAGTTATCGAAATCGAACAATTCCAGCGGCCACGTACTCCTCTAATAATCTATTTTAACCTGCCAGAAGGAATTTTAAAACAAACAACTCTAGCTAGGTGAAAAATTAGAAAACCCGAATCTGCCCTAAACCGAAAATTTCACCATTCTCGATTTTCCATCAATTCTCATCAATTTCTTCACCAATCAATCACCCTAACCCTCAATTAGCATAAACTAATCAAAATTCCAAGGCTACACACCCAAAACTCGAAATTCCCAAATCGGGCTTCACTGTTTTTCGATCAATTGGAGCTCCTCACAGCTCGGCGACCATTGCTGGTCCAAGGGTCCGAAAACCCATGCCGAGAACGTCCAAAATCGGCCGCTGATCGGAGCCAAATCGGGCTCGTCACCCTCGGCCAGGAACAAAGCCGAAAACAGGGAAAAAATCGACCCTTACATGTCGGGTCGTGCACGGAGACAACCAACCCTGCTCGTCGCCGTCGTTTGGCCGGGCCGGAGAACGCCGGAAATCACGGCGGTGAACGGCCGTCGATCGTCGCCCGTTCGCGTCTCCCTCGTCTCTCCCCTGTTCTCGTTCTCGGGTGCTCGAACACAACAGAATGGCTTCGGCCATTCTGTTGTTTTATTATATATTTTTTTTAATAATAATAATAATTAAAACTGTTTTAATAAATTATCATTTACTGTTTTGCCCTCACGTGTTTTCGATCATTACGAATTTCGTTAAATCTCGTTATTAAATTATAACCCACGGCTTAATTTCACAGGAAATACCCGAACCTAAAACCATTCACTTTTCTTTTAAATTAATTAAAACAACCTATTTTATTATTATTTTATTTTCTCTCTAATTTTCCTTTAAAAAAAATTCTGGGTGTTACAATCTACCCTCCTTACAAAAATTTTGTCCTCAAATTTTGTGGCCTTGTTAGTCCTCAATGTACCCATCTCATCTACCCAATACCCTTACTCATCTATCGGTTACTACATACCACAAATTCCGACTTCACCTAATTCTGCACGCCCTAGCCCAAATACTCACACGTTCACTAACTGTAATCTAATCCATACCCTCAAACCCTTCTAACTAAATTCTCAACTCAATCTTTTCTCTAGCTAAGTTCATTTAATTCATCACTTTCTACTTCTGTGTCTACTAACTCTTCACACAATACTCAATTTGTCTAACTCCTAATTGCAGTCATTACCAAACACTCAAATTCTTAGGTCTAAACAAACTTGTTCCCAACTTTACACTCAACACTCGTCACCCACTAACATAGTTCAAACGCATAACTTAGTCTAACTTTCATAACTATGTACTCTTACACATTTTATTAACTTTAACTTAATCACTCCTCACCTATCCTCTAAATTCTTCAACTTCATACAAGGGCTAACTCTCTTATCCTAACTCTCTCTCTCTCTTAGTTAACTATTCTCTCTCATATATTCGTCCAACATCTAGAATTTAATCTCATCGTTCTTCTACCTTACATCTCTCATACTCTACTAATACTCGAGTTCATATTCACATCTCACACTTAAGTTCGCCAACACTTAAGCTTATCAACTCTAGCCTAATTTATTTACAACATTAGCAATTTCGACTTCGTTACATACGAGTCGAACCTTAGAATCTTCTATTTAACATTATCCCTAAGTAACTCAAATACTTTTCGTACAATATCCCGTTCCTCTAATTCAAAATTCTCTAATTCCTCAGATCGTACACTACTAATTAAGATGAACACTTCTACGTAATTACTTAGATTTCACAATCACCACCTTATTTCAATCAGTCACATCTTCTAAAGTATTAACAACACTTTATTGAAACTAGATACTCAAATGTAATATACCTAGATACTTCCATTCTATGTAAGTCTAAAATAATCCATTAAAACTTCCAACCTGAATCCTTAGCTATCGATCCAGTTTAACCCATTGGAGGAATCTCTTTCATCGTATCAACTCCAATCTCTTGTCACTACCTCTACTTTTGCTGGAGCCCTAATGGTATCTTAACGATTTAAGGTATTTTCTGATAACTTCATTTCTAATTTCGAACTGCACTTTGATTTAATGTATCCCTAAAACTTCAAGGGTTTACTAACTATCTCTCATAAGGTGTAACTCTCTAAGGGAAACAAATCCTACATGTATCCACCCTAGGTTACCTCATTCTAAGGTGTGTCTCGCCTTACGTTCGCCTTACATTCAACCCACTATGTCCTTACCCACCCATTTAATACTAGAACACAACTCACACATAATCAACATCTAACTACTCTCACTATGCGTAACTCTAATTATTCTACAGTTTTCCATTGATCCACATAAACATACTAATGATACCTCTTTCCTCACATTTATTGGTTATCAAACTTACATTTACATCATAATATTCTCTAAGCTTTATATTCACAATCCTACTTTTATTTATTCTATGCATAATATCTTGTCTATTCCCTTTGAAAATAAACTTCCAAACTATTTGAACTATCAGTTCTTTATGTCTATAATCATAAAACAAACAGGGGTTAAATCAAACAAACAGGTAAGCGAACTAAAAGTAAAGAAATACTTACAGTCGGTGAAGCACGTTGCATGGCGGCCGGCATTGTCGGGTAATCCTTTGAACGACTCGACCATTTATGCTCTGATACCATCTTGTAACACCCCCGAACCCACCCTGGCTCGGTGCACTACTTTGCTAACCAACCCCACGTTAAAACATAATTTAAATAAAATTTACACAGCAGAATTTAAGACTAAATTTCTCGAAACTCTCTTATGTCATACCTAGTTGCCTAGACCCACGAATTACCCTTAATCCTAACCTTTAAGCACCACGGCGTCCTTCCCGAAAATTTCGGCAAAGTAACGCCTGAAAATGGCGCCTCCAAAATGCTAGGTACCTGCATAAAATCCAATCCCAACAAAACCAGAATATTCCAACCATCTAACCAACCTACGAAATCTCCAAAATAACAGTAAAGAGGGAAACGAAAATACGAACATACCTAAGTGAAGAAAGTCCACAGTATAGGGCGACACGTCACCTTTAACTATGACTATATACCACAATTACCAAAAACTATCCCATAACTCTCAAAACATCAACTAAAAGAAAGCTACACATTCCCATCATTTCTACAAACAAACATTTACAATAAACTACTAAATCATAAAGCCCACATTCTCCCGAAGACCATGGTTGAGGCGCCCCGGCAACTGCCCGCACCGGCATACAACGTACATCAACGACTGCATCCCAATCCTAGCTTTCCTCGTCGCTCTAACCTGAACTCCTGTTGTCACCTACACCACAGAACACACACACACACGTAAACTTAAGCTTAGCACAACAACACAATACGGCCAAACAATGCAACACAACACCACAATGCAACTCAACAACTCAACTCATAGTTGCCCGCACCCTAAAGGTGCCTTACACATTGCCTGCACCGAAGTGCCTTACACATTGCCCGCACCGAAGTGCCTTACACATTGCCCGCACCGAAGTGCCTTACACTTTGCTCGCACCGAAGTGCCTTACACAACGACAAACTCACAACGACAAACACACAACGACAAACACACAACGACAAACTCACAACGACACATTGCCCGCACCGAAGTGCCTTACACTTTGCTGCACCGAAGTGCCTTACACATTGCCCGCACCGAAGTGCCTTACACAACGACAAACTCACAACGACAAACACACAACGACACATTGCCCGCACCGAAGTGCCTTACACATTGCCCGCACCGAAGTGCCTTACACATTGACCGCACCAAAGTGCCTTACACATTGCCTGTACCGAAGTGCCTTACACAACGACAAACTCACAACGACAAACACACAACGACACATTGCCCGCACCGAAGTGCCTTACACATTGCCCGCACCGAAGTGCCTTACACAACGACAAACTCACAACGACACATTGCCCTGCACCGAAGTGCCTTACACATTGCCCTCACCGAAGTGCCTTACACATTGCCCGCACTGAAGTGCCTTACACTTTAACCGACTACCATGAGAAACAATGCAACTCAACAAACCGACTCAACACAACCCTCTCAACAACAAACACACAACGACTACTCAACGACAAACACACAACGACAAACATACAACGACAACCCGACAAACACACAACGACAACCATGCAGCTATGCGTATCTAACGTGCTCTACATCATGCTGCATGCTTCAAAGGAATGTAATGCCACACCACACACACCACAACTCAACGCTAAGCACAACAATAACACAACACTACACGAAGAAAAGCAATAACAAATAAAACCTATCGTTCTATGGTGTAGGCCCGAAGGCGAAAGAACATTACCCACTACTTACCTGGCGTCCTAGCTCGTTGGTTTTACTCGGATACCTGTCCATCTACGGCTCGACCTATAAATATTCAAACTTAATTCAATCAAGCTTACTTTCACCAATTCACTCTCAAACTACTATTTCTAGCCTAATCCAACTAAAACCTAACTAAACGGGCCACTAATTTGGGTTCGGTAAAACTGACCCAAAACTTCAAACGTGCATAACTTTTGCATCAGTTATCGGAATCGAACAATTCCAGCGGCCACGTACTCCTCTAATAACCTATTTTAACCTGCCAAAGGAATTTTAAAACAAACAACTCTAGCTAGGTGAAAAATTAGAAAACCCGAATCTGCCTAAAACCAGAAATTTCACCATTCTCGGTTTTCCATCAATTCTCATCAATTTCTTCACCAATCAATCACCCTA
Organism: Begonia masoniana; assembly: GCA_022432975.1. NCBI lineage: Eukaryota > Viridiplantae > Streptophyta > Magnoliopsida > Cucurbitales > Begoniaceae > Begonia > Begonia masoniana. Next base: position 19,712,561 of record CM039513.1, read on the forward strand.
ACCCTCAATTAGCATAAACTAATCAAAATTTCAAGGCTACACACCCAAAACCCAAAATGCCCAAATTAGGCTTCACTGTTTTTCGCTCAATTGGAGCTCCTCACAGCTCGGCGACCATTGCTGGTCCAAGGGTCGGAAAATCCATGTCGAGAACGTCCAAAATCGGCCGGTGATCAGAACCAAATCGGGCTCGTCACCCTCGGCCATGAACAAAGTCGAAAACAGGGCAAAAATCGACCCTTACCTGTCGGGTCGTGCACTGAGACAACCAACCCTACTCGTCGCCGTCGTCTGGCCGGGCCGGAGAACGCCGAAAATCACGGCGGTGAACGGCCATCGATCGTCGCCCGTTCGCGTCTCCCTCGTCTCTCCCCTGTTCTCATTCTCGGGTGCTCGAACACAACAGAATGGCTTCGGCCATTCTGTTGTTTTATTATATGTTTTTTTTAATAATAATAATAAAAATAATAATAATTAAAACTGTTTTAATAAATTATTATTTACCGTTTTGCCCTCACGTGTTTTCAACCATTACGAATTTCGTTAAATCTCGTTCTTAAATTATAACCCATGGCTTAATTTCACAGGAAATACCCAAACCTAAAACCATTCACTTTTCTTTTAAATTAATTAAAACAACATATTTTATTTTCTCTCCAATTTTCCTTTAAAAAAAATTCCGGGTGTTACAAAGAAGCTTCTATATATTACGTTGATTTAAAAATATATAATGGGAAAAGATTTAATTCAGATTACATAATTTTGCATCACATTTCTAATACACTTAGCAACTATAGCAAGAAGCTTCTATATAATACGTTGATTTAAAAAATTATTGAACATTTTTTAATAACAAAGTACCCTCAAACGAGCTTGTGAGAAAAGAAAAAGGAGTGGACGTATATGATTGTTGTACCTTGATTCTTATAGGTATCATTCAAGTTCAAGGTGAATGGGTATTCAAAGCAGATCGTCAGGCCTTCACTTTTGCTACTCCTCCTATTACTTAGCATTTTCCTTTGAAGGATAATCCCTCTCAACCATCTCCTCTTCACTCCTCTCGTTCTATATCCACAATTGAGAAGAAATTGGACATAATGGCAGCTTGTCTATCCAGCCTCACTTCCACTATTGAAGGATTGGTTTAACAAGTTCAAGATCTCAGTTAACCTCAAGAATGTTTCAGAAGAGATACTTCTCGGTTTTAAATTTGAGGAATTCTCGGATGATGATGATGGCGACACCTTCACATGTGTGCTAGGCCTAAGGTTGATCCTCGGTCTCCCTCATCCACCGATGTCAGATCTTCATCAAATGTTTATATTTTTGTATTAGTTTTTCATTAATTTTACTCTTGTACTTACATTATTTGCTTTTTGAACTTCCAATCGAATTAATCTAGGTTTGATCAATTTTTTCTTTATTCTGTGTGGTTTATTACTTTAATCTACTTATTGATGTATCTCTCTTAACTTAGCTTATATGTTTTGATAATTAGTTCTGCATATCTGGAAATGGTATATTATTGTTAGTACATGAATTCTTTTTGATAATGACTAAGAGAGAGAAAAAAAACAAGAGAAAGTCTAGTCAATTTCTTATGAAATGTGTTAAAGAGGAGAGAAATATTAAAGGAAAAGAAAAAGAACTAAAAAGGTGAAATTCCATATTGTCTAAAATCATGTATTTTCATATGTTAAAGGGGAGTAGTAAATTTTATTGATATACATACACTTGAGTGATTAACTTAGAATATAAGTAGTCGTAAAAAAAAGTTGAGATTGTTAGGTAATTATTTTAATGATTGACGTAGTTAGTTGAATAAAAATTTTAAGTTAACGAAAATTGTAATGTTATTGAATTTCATTTTATATGCTTTCACTATTATTGAAAATACCCTTATAAATAGAAATTTAGAGTTGTTAATGTTTTTACTTGAGTCTATGCGGAAGTGGTTTAAATTCAAATATAGAACTTAATAAAAAATGGCTCGAAAAAAGTCTAAATATAGACTATGTTGGCACTTTGAGATGAGATGTGGAAGTCTGGTCCCAAGCCATGGGTAAAATGGAAGATGTCGTGCATGTCGAATCTGGAGATTTGTTAGTGGAAGCATGGTGTAATTTGTGGAAGCCCGGTTCACATTAAATCATTTGAGAATAGAAGTTTGGATTCTCGAATATCAAATGCGGACTCCAGCAAGGGATGCCCAAAGCGATATGCAAAATCACAGTCATGGAGAACTATTTTTTGAAGTTCAAATTGTGGAAGAGCGGAGACATGCACACAAATCCGCAACAGGCACCAAAAAAGAGCCTCGTGGAAGTCATGCCTATAGACAAAGAATTCAACTTACTGCTTCTATGAGCGCCAGATCACGATTTGCAAATGTCTGGCAGGATAGCTCACAACTTAAGTCACGAAATCTCGTTGTCACATTGATTTCTCTAACGAACATATCGCAGATATCAGATGACAACCAAATTATAATGCCCCCAAACCCACCTCAGCTCGGTGCGCTACTTGGCTCACACTTACCATGTTTAAAACGAATTTTAAAATAAATTTTGGTAAAATTTTGACTCGTTTTTTTGAGTTTTTCGAGCCCTAAAAAATGATTGGGAAACGTGCATAAAATACGTGTCGAAAAAGATAGGGTTGAAACATTTTTTAAAAAACCAAAATTTGCAAAATGACTCGGGTTGGCACTTCATGGGCGCCGCGCGTCGCACAGGCAGCGCCGATCGATCGGCACCCTCTCAGGTGCACAATTGAGAAACAGTGTCTTGGCCAATCGATCGACGTTGGGCGCTGTGCGTGCCTGCTGCCCGCGCACAGCCTGCGCCTCGCACGTGCTTGCCCTGGCCTGCGCACCACCCCTTCGGCCACCAGCGCCCATTCTACTCTTTTCTCCAATTTCTTTAAACCACACCCAACAAAACACCTAAAACTTACCCAAAACTTTTTCCGACATTTCCCACTTCCCGACACGTAAAAATCCCAGAAAACACAACTCTCAAACTTTAGCAAAAACATGAAAATGGGTTAAAACAAACGTCGTTTACTTTAGTAAAAACCGAGCAGCATAACGACTAAATTTTCTAAAACCAAATCTTGAAAATTCAAACTTTTAATAAAACATATTCAAACCCATTCCAAAACAACATTTACCAAAAGTTTTCGAAAACCATCTTTTACACAAACAAAATTCCACAAAACAACCAAAATACAAATCCCACACATTTCTCAAAGACCATGGTCGAGACGCCACGACAAATACCTGCACCGGCATGCTCCGTGCGTCACCGACTGCTCCCTCATCTATCTCACCTGAAAGCACGTCATCACCTACACCACAGAACACAAAACGTAAGTCTAATGCTTAGCAAGTAGGGAATAATTGATGCAAACACATACAATACACACACATCCTAACACATGCAATTTTTACTTGCTCTATTGTTCTTGTTTCGTGTCTGTAATGTTAATCTATCACCTAGCGGTGTGGATCAAGTAGGCACACATCCTATATCATCTAGGATGGCCCCACTTTGACCCAACAGTGCGAGATCAGAGAGCCATATCCTAGTCCAGCTCCAAGGATGGTACTACACGATCCCTAGGCACACATCCGAGTCCAGCTCCAATGATGCATTGCCATCTGAGTCCAGCTCTAAAGATGGCACTACCCAAATTCCTGGCATACATCCGAGTCCAGCTCCAAAGATGGCACCAGGCACACATTCGAGACCAGCTCCAAGGATGTGTTTGCATCCGAGTCCCGCTCCAAGAATGGCACTACCCAATCCCCAAATGTTTTATGCTCACCATTCAAAACCATGCTCAAAACTCGTATTTTCATAGTTGGAAAACAATTATGCATGTCACACATATGCTCGACACAAAACAAAATACAAACAAACAATCAATCAAGAAATCCCTACTATTCCATGGTATAGGCCCGAGGGCACAATCACAAACAACCTCTACTTACCTAATTTCCCGGTACGTAATCGTTCACTTTGTCAAGATCAATTACTCGCTTGTAAACCTAACAAATATAAGGACAATAATTTAGCAACATTCTAGAAATTCTAAACTAAGTCTAACAACCAATCTAACAACCAATTTTAAACCAACTTTAAAACCTAAACCCAAAACCCGAAATTCCCACATTTTCCACCGTCCAACTTCAATCGGCCATAACTTACTCGTTTTTCAATGGATTTAGACGTTCCACCTCATTCCGTAAACCTCTACACGTCTACTATCCATTGAAACAACCAAATTTAACAACCAAACAACATGGCCAAATCAAAAACCTCAAAACAGAATCGGCCCCCTTAACACAAAAATCCAGTTTTTCTACAACTTCCACTAAAACTCTAATCTATCTCTAAAAAAACCTAAACCAACCTATCCTAAGTTTAAACCACCAATTTAGCAAGAAAACATAGCAAGGAAAACCAATTTTTGGAATCCCTCATTAGGGTTTCCTAAACCTAACCAAAACTCACCTAAAACTCATCAAAACTCTCAAAAACTAACCCTAATGTGCAAAGATTACAAATCCCAAAAATTGAAGAAGAACCTTGGAGAGAAGCTCCCATGGCTGCCACGAAGAGGGAGGGGAAGAAGACACCAATTTGTCCTTTTACCCTTTCATTCTTCCACCTTTTAAAACTTTTTCTTTCACCTTTTTAAAATGTAACCACAAACTTTAAAATTTTATACCTTAAACCCCATTCTTACCAATCCCCTTCCTCCTCACGTGGTTCCCACATTTCCTACAAGGTTTGACTTAATCAAACCTCACATACCTCTTTATTCTAATAACATTTATATAAAATTAATAAATCTTCTTTCCTCTGTTATTTATATGTTTTGCAAGTGGACTTTCAAACTTAACTTTTAATCATTCCTCTTTTAATTTCAACATGAATGGTCTTGTAAGTTTAACTCTCTAACTTTACTTTTATTTCAAACAATAAACCCTTTAACCATTCCAAACTCTAATATTTTTACTTCTATCACCTTATTCAAATTTACATATTTTGAATACCTTCTAGGATCATTGCTAGGCTCCCAAAACACAATTAAATCTAAGCCAACTCATGTTGAGGAAATTTCCCGGGTGTTACACAAATGAAGTGCAGAACTCAAGAACTTTAAAGAGGATTATAAATAGAAGCTTATTCTGCTGTGAAACTTACCTAGAGACTCTCACACGGAATTGCTATCAAATTTACTTGAGTCTTTACCAACTCTATTGTTGAGTGAATCTTTAACTCTCTCCTACCCAAATTTAAGATTTTATCTTTATGATAATTAAGTTTTGTGTCAAAATGTAACACCCAGCATTTTTACCTATGTAATTATTCCCTTAATCATTAAGCAGAATTAATTTAATGTTATTACAATGAATGTTTTGTTGGAAAACAAATCGACAGAGCTTATATTGAATTGAATAATCGGATAAAAACCAAATTAATGTACAACTAAACAAAACCATTAGTTAGAGATGCATGGAGGGGCAATTTAGGAAGGAATTAAGGTTGGTGGAAGGAAGCCAATGAATAGCTGCCAAGTGTAGTTAGGTCGTAGGTTATACTATAAACTAAACGTGTTCTGTGTGTTCTGTTTCATGTTTGTTTTTATTCTGTCACCTGTATATGTTGAGTTTAAGCACCGTATCTGTTCATGCATACACGTTTTCTGGAAAACCATGTAAATGTAATTCAGCACCAAATTTGAAGTTATGAAAGTTAAAAATGTGAATGTAATGTATGGTTAAGTGTGGACGAGGACTGGCATCCTGTCATGTACTCCTATTATGTCCTGTTGTGGCATGTACTCTTGTTGCGCCAGCTCTTCTTCCCACTTATACCTTCCTCTCTAGTGAAACGTAATGTAATATAACGTAATGTTCATGTATTTGAAAATGTTCATACACAGCATATACATCACTGCATTTCATGCTCTTACTGAGCTCTAAGCTCATAGTTGAACTCCCTGTTGTAGGTATGGATCCTCCAGATGAGGACTTTGTGCCTCAATCTGATGAGTTGATGTAGTTGGTGGATCGAGCTCATGGGGATTGGTCACTGCAGTCAGACAAATGTTATTCCCGTGAGGATGTATTTTACTATAGTTATGTCAAGTTCTGTACAACTTCTGAAATTTTAAAATGATGCATAAACTTTCTGTTGATGTTTTAAAAACCTCTGTTTGACAGTTGATTGTATATTTGAAATATTCTGGACATGTTTGGAATCTTTTCCTTTCAGGTTGTGCATGGATTGTCTCGAGTTTTAGAGCAATCCATGCAGTTTGTTTTCTTAAATCTCTGTCATGTTGTCAAGTGTGTTTAAACTGTGTTTTGAATCAGGTTTTAGAAGTTCAATGTAACGCCCCCGAACCCACCCTGGCTCGGAGCGCTACCTTGCTAACTAATCCCACGCTAAAACCTCATTAAAAAAATAAAATTAACACCGCATGATTTAAACTAAATCTCCTAAAACTCTTTTAGGTCATACCTAGTTGCCTAGACTCCTTTAATCCTAACCTTTAAGCACCACGGCGTCCTTCCCCAAAATTTCGGCAAGGTAACGCCTGAAAATGGCGCCTCCAAAATGCTAGATACCTGCATACAATCCAATCCCAAACAATCCAGAATAATCTTACTTCACTAACCAGCTATCCACTCAACAATCCCACATATAAAAACCTCCAAATACAGGGCGACACATCACCCTTAACCTAACTATATACAACAAATACAATTAGTTACGCTTTCCCATCATTTCTACAAACAGACATCTAAAATAAACTATCAAATATAAAGCCCCACATCTCCCGAAGACCATGGTGGAGTCGCCCCGACAACTGCCCGCACCGGCACGCCCCGTGCATCTCCGACTGCTCCCAAGTCTTGGCTGACTCACATAGCTCACCTGTACACATGTTGTTACCTACACCACAGAACACACACACACACGTAAGCTTACGCTTAGCAAGTAGGGATTAATAAATACGACTAGATAAAATGCAAGCTACACACAATGCTGAACAAAACAACCAAACAACACAACGACACGAAACAAAACACAGATTTGCCCGCATCAACGATGCCTTATTCCTTAATACAGTACGACAACGCAACACAACACCACAACACCACAATGTAACTCACTCAACAGGACAACGCAACCCAATACGAACCAAAACTGTCTGCCTCAAAAGATGCCTTACTCTTTAACCAACTACCATACCAAACAATGTAACTCAACAACCCAACTCAACACATATAGTTTCTACTATTTGCTCATGCACGTTATCTACGAGACGTTAAACCCTCTAGTGCTCATGCACTTTAACATCGAGGCATTTAACTCTCTAGTGCCACTTGCACTTTAACATCGAGACGTTAAATCCTCTGGTGCGTCATGCACTTTAACATCGAGGCATTTAACTCTCTAGTGCCACTTGCACTTTAACATCGAGACGTTAAATCCTCTGGTGCGTCATGCACTTTAACATCGAGGCATTTAACTCTCTAGTGCCACTTGCACTTTAACATCGAGACGTTAAATCCTCTGGTGCGTCATGCACTTTAACGTCGAGGCATTTAACTCTCTAGTGCCACTTGCACTTTAACATCGAGACGTTAAATCCTCTGGTGCGTCATGCACTTTAACGTCGAGGCATTTAACTCTCTAGTGCCACTTGCACTTTAACATCGAGACGTTAAATCCTCTGGTGCGTCATGCACTTTAACATCGAGGCATTTAACTCTCTACAACCACTTGCACTTTAACATCGAGACGTTAAATCCTCTGGTGCGTCATGCACTTTAACATCGAGGCATTTAACTCTCTAGTGCCACTTGCACTTTAACATCGAGACATTAAATCCTCTGGTGCGTCATGCACTTTAAAATCGAGGCATTTAACTCTCTAGTGCTTTTCTCACACATTTCATGCTACTCACACAACTCTTGCACACTGAACAACAACACAACTATCAATGCAACCATCACAACAACGCCACGCAACAACTTAGCACAACACGAAGCAAAGTAATAACAAATAAACCCAAGCAAGCAACAATCTCCTATCTATAAGCAGCCAAATCAAAACAAAGCAACAACATGAAATGCCTAACCAACAAATGAGGCAACCAAACAACCAACAACCAACAATAACAACCAACACACAACATCTCTAACTATAATGCAAGTCAACCAATGCACAACAGCTCCAACTATAATGCAAGTCAACCAATGCACAACATCCAATAAACACAACAACCAAACAAAACCAAGCAAGCAAACAATCTACTACAAGCAACCAAATCAGAATAAAGCAACCAAACCAGCAAAGAATCTCCTACCGTTCCGTGGTGTAGGCCCGAAGGCAAAACATTCCACTACTTACCTGGTTGCTCCATTGTACACTTCGTCCAATAATTCCATCACTCGAACACCTAAAGTAACAAAACTTAATTTAGTAAACTCTAAAGAACTTCTTAAACCTCAATTAACTAAAACTATAACACAATTCAACCTAAACACTCAAAACCCGGTTTTAATGCCAATTTTACCATCCAACTTCAAACTCCATTAAAACTAAGCCTACATTCACCAATTACTCTCAAACTACTATTTCTAGCCACTAATTTGGGTTCGATAAAAATCGACCAAAACTTTAAACTCGCGTAACTTTTGCGTCGGTTGTCGGAATCAAACGATTCCAGCGGCCACGTACTCCTCTAATAACCTATTTTAATCTGCCAAAAGGAATTTTAAAACGAATAACCGTAGCTAGGTCAAATATCCAAAAACATGAACTGCCCCTTAACCTGGAATTTCTCCTTTTCTAATTTTTCATCAATTATCAACCAATTCCTCACCAATCAACTACCCTAACATTCAATTAACATAATCTAACAAAAAATCAAGGTTTCACACAAGAAACTCGAAACTCAGAAAATAGGGTTCTCAGCTTTTGGCTCAATCCGAGCTCCCTGTTGCTCGGCAATCATTGCTGGCATTGAGCTTGGAAATCTGACGCTAAGGGCAGCTAAAAATGACCGGCGATCGGAGCCAAAACAAGCTCGTCGCTCTCAGCCTCAAGCGAACCCAAAACATGGCAAAAAAACACACTTACCGGGTCGGTTCGTGCGCGAAGATAGCCGGAGATGCTAGCCCTTGATTTGCCGCCGTCGTCTGGTCGAAGCTGGCCGGAGAACGCCGGAAACCGCGACGGTGGATCGGCGACTCTCCCTCTCCTGTTAGCCTTCTCGGCGTCGGGCACTCGACGAACAACAGAATGGCGAAGCCATTCTGTTGTTTTTTGTTTTTTATTAATAATAATAATAATAATATTAATAATAATAATAAAACTAAACTATTTCTTTAATTTAAACTAGCTAATTACCGTTTTACCCTCCCGTACATTCAACCATAACGTAACGAACCCTTGATAAATCTCTCACCTCACCCTCGTTCTAACTCCTCCATCGAAACTCCCGAGCATAACTACTTAACCCAAGAACTAACATAACTTAAATGAATCAAATCTAATTCTTAAATTAATTAAACAACCTATTTTATTGTTCTTTTATTTTCTCTCCAATTTAAAAACATCCCGGGTGTTACATTCAAAGTTTTCTGTGTGAAAAGAAGTAAGTCGTCAAATAGAGAGGTAGCCGATCATTCGCCTGGGGTAACTGATCGATCGGCGGAGTATATATTTATGTGTTTCAAGTCTTCAAGTCTTTCCTTCTGCAAAACAATCGTCCACGCCTTCTGAAAAAGAGTTGTCCATTTTCTTCTGTTAAACAGTCGTCCATTTTTATCCTTTAAAATTATCGTCCAAAGTTATCATCCAAAGTAGTGGGTGATAACGTCGTCCAAAGCCCAATTGTCCACTGTACTCGTTCGACGGGTAATTGTTTAAAGTATTCGGCTAAGTGTAGTCGTCCAAAGTTATCGTCCAAAGTTGTGGGCGATAACGTCATCCACTTATGTCGTCCACGATTTCTGTCGTCCACAGCCTCTGTTGTCTTCTGTCGTCCACAACTTCTGTCGTCCACGGCTTCTGTCATCAGTTTCTGTCGTCGACAGCCTCTGTTGTCTTCTGTCGTCCATGGCTTCTGTCATCCACAGCCTCTGTTGTCTTCTATCGTCCACAACTTCTGTCGTCCATGGCTTCTGTCATCAGTTTCTGTCGTCCACAGCCTCTGTTGTCTTCTGTCGTCCACGACTTCTGTCGTCCACGGTTTCTGTCATCAATTTTGGTCGTCCACAGCCTCTGCTGTCTTCTGTCGTCCACGACTTCCAGTTTCTATTTTGCATTTTATTAAGTTTTCCACTGCATGTCTGTCGCCCATTCTGCTCTTTATTTTAAACGTCCAAAGTATTCTGTTTTTCCTGTTTTCATTTATCTCTGTCTTCCTCGTACAGAGTACTCATCCAAGTTTCAATATCCCTGTCTTCCTGTATTTCTTCTGCCATTTACTTCTTAAGTCCGACTTTAAATATGTCTTTCATTCTTCAACACGAGAGGGTTTTTCCTCCCTGTAAGCTCTCTTTCAAGGTTTAAAAAGTAGAGTTTCCAGTTTCAGTCGTCCATTTCTGTTTCATGATTTTCTGTTTTCACGTCTTCAGATTTAAGAGTTTTAAAAAGTCGAAGATTTTACGTCCAAATGTCAGAATCCTGTTTAAGTCAAAGTCAAGTCCTGGTGAAAATCCCGGGAATTGTTTTCGTTCCTCCCTGCCTTCTGTCTTCCTGTTTTCTTCTGCCAATTATTCCTGTAACCTAATTTTAACTTATCTTCCAGTCTTCAGCTCCAGAGAAGGTTTTCTCTATGTAATGTTTTAAAAGTTCAAAAAACAATGTGTCACGTTTTAAATGTTCGGAGTGAGGCTCGCCAGCCCCGATCTGGTCGGGGGTCGTCACAATTATGGTATCAGAGAGAAAACTTGGTTTTAAAAGCGATTCTGTAAACTGTCTGGCTGCGCAATCTTCCACGTGAGATTGCTCCACCAACTATAAGTGTTTAACTTTCTGTACCCGTTTTGTTTATTAAGTTGAGTTTGTTATTTTGTATAGGATTTTCTAGAAATAGTGAGAGGGAATCAAGGTGATGCAAATGACAGAGGCGACGCCTCGATCGTCTAACCGAGCTAGTCTGTGTTCATTCACGCATGATGGAACGCATGATGGCAGACAATGGGAACAACAACCATGCACCACGACACACTAGTGGAGACAGATTCCGATAGTTCAAACTGCCTACATTTGATGGATTGTCTACGGACCCAGCTCACGCCGAGGAATGGATCCGGGCAACAGAGAAAATTTTCAACTACACATAGGTGGAGGAGAACAAGAAAGTGATATGTGTCACGTTTCATCTCACTAAAAATGCTGGATTTTGGTGGGACACAGTGATAAGATTCGGGGTGCCAACCGTGACACTCGAATCACATTTGCGGAAGCTAAACACAGAAGGGAGAAACACGCTGAAGAAACGATGAAAACAGAGGAGAAGATAAACAGAAAAATGGCGTAAAGGTGAGAAATGATACCAGTCGAAGTGGGAGGTGGGTGAGTCGAATAATACTCAGAGAAATCCCTTTGGATTCAGATTAGCGCTACATCAGAAGAGCTTCTTCCCGCAGAAAGAGCTCCAGCATCGGACACAAGCCCTGTATCAATGTTTCTTCCACAGATGAAACCGGCGGTGAAGATGGGTGGTGAAAACCTGAGGCTGGTTGAGGAGTCGAAGTCGGTAGCTCTCAGCGCATGACTTCCCGGAGGAAGAACAACAGCTTTTGGGCGAAGGTTTTGCCGCCTTCCTCTGGTATCCGCTCTTGACAGAGAGGAGCGAAGAGAAGCGACTAAGAATATTCCCAAGTAACCCACAAACTTGGAATACACTTTCTGGTGATTCCATCGGGTGCCAAGCACCGTTTGTGGAAGAGCACTGAAGAGAAGCTTACCGAAGCTCTCAAAAATGAAGACGACACTTCACTTGATTTTCCAAAGATTTGTATATTAACTGACTAACTAAACTATTACAGAACCTTGGATGCATCTTAAATAAAAGAAGAATCGATGAAGAGAAGGAGAAGGAATCCGCAGAGGAGAGATGGACAACGGCTAGAAAAATATTCGTTGGACGACTCGCAGGCAGACGGTTCAGTTCGCTGGGCAGTGCACTCCAACCGGTTCAGCTCTTTGCAGTTTGGTTCAGCTTTGATTCATCTTGGTTCAGTCCGGTTCAGCCCTTTGTTCTCCTTGGTTCAGCCGGTTCAGCCCTTAGTTCACCGTTGTTCAGCATCTCTTTTGAAGACTATTACAAACATACATTCTAAAAGGCTAAAGTTTGCCAAATAACGAGTTTTAAACCAAACTAAAGTATTCTAAATTATACAAATTAAATACAAGGCCCGGTTACATAATTTGAATTAAAAGAAAACAAATTCTTTCTTCATTGATTCACTCCAAGCCTTGAGAGGCAATTTACCTACAATATTCCACAAGTCCATTAGATAAATAAATTAGATAAAATAAATACATACCTTGACTTGTGCTCGTCGGGTCGGGGTCGTGGGCATATCATCCCCTCCCGGTTCTTGAGGATTTGACCTCAAATCCAATGGTTGCCACTTTTGAAGTTGTTTCCGTCATATAATTCTTGTGCGAAACTTTAACTTGAAAATATGTTAGAATGAATCCATTCCATATTTGGGGAGTAGTAGACCCGTGGCACATCTTTCTCCCGAGGTTTGAAAGGATTTGGAAATAAGATGAAACAATTCAATAATTGTTAACCCCATGGACAGAACAGTTCTTGGTCAAATTTTCCAGTTTGGTAGTGCACAACCTTAGTGCAATGATCAAACAATTATCACCAAAAGATAAAGTAGTTTACAAAAATAAAACAGCACAAACAATACCTAGCAGCTCATATTTGGAAAAATAAACAACTTTTGTGGTCGTCAAGATAAATCCAATATTGAAGCAGTAAAACCTTTGTTCATAAACCTCAAAGATTAACATTAAAACACAGTAGCTAATTTGATTTGGATTTATTGCTTGAGAAATAGAAAGCAGATTCACATAACAGAACAGACTAGAACAACGGTTTAGCAGCAAAATAGAATCGGTTTAGAACAGTCTCTTAGCTATCACTAGAACAACCAACTTCAGCAAATTAAAATAGCAAGTAATAATCACTTTATAAGATGCTGGTCTATTATACTCAAGTCTAGGTTAAGTGATGATATTTTTCCGTAAGATGTTTAACCAATAAAGCTCCTAACAACAGTAAACAGATTAGTATTCTATGCAGTAAAAATCCGATTTCAGCGATAAACAAGAACCAGATTATAGAGCAGATTATAGCCAACAAAATGATATAAATGAGTGATTATTTTGTTCCCTTAAACTTCACGTAACAACAGAAAAATATGCTGAAATGATAGTTTAGCAGCAAATAAACACAGCCAACAAAATGATACGTTTAACAGCAAATAAACAATATGCTCAATTTTATGTAGCAACAATGTCAATATCAGCAAGATAAAAATAGTTTTATCGGCTACACAATAAACCAATAGACTAAAACAGTTTTGCAGAAAAAAAAAATTCAAGTGCAATCCACAATTCGATTAAGCAACCTAAACAAGTTATTACTAACAAACAACAATATATTTGCAGCACCATTTCATTTTACCATATGGGTTTTTGCTGTAGTATCGGAAAAGAAATTATGCATGTAGCATTCGGTAATTGTCTAACTTGATATTCTTATAGCTGCACTTTTGAGGTTTATTTGTATGGAACTAAGTGAATTTAATTGGTTGATCAATTAGGTTAAAGTTAGTTGGTCAAGGGCAAATGCGTAATTTTGTAAAGGTTAGTATTAAAAGCGGCTAGCTAAGGGTTTTAGCCACCACTGTTTCATTTCCTTGTTTGGTATTCGGCTCGCTCACAGACATATCGGCGATTTTTCTTGCCTGATTCTTCATCAGTGTAGGTGAGTTCTTCTTTGAGCCCTTTCTGCTGATGGTTTAGGATAAATGTAGGTTATACATTTGGTGATTTGCTTCTGGTAGAATGAGTGTTCTAGGTATGCTGCGTGTGTGAGCTGAGTTCAAGTTTTGGTGATGAATCGGGAATGCTCGAGGAACCGAGCTTCCAACTAGTTTCCCCTAAAATTTTTGAATGGTTTAGAATGAAGTTAAGTAATGTTGTGCTTATGTTTTAGGTGAGTCAACTCTCGAGGTAGCTTTTAACCAGGAATCTATCGGGAAAAAACCAGGTAAGTGAAGTATTGTGTGTGCCTTCAGGCCTACATCACAAAACAGTAGGTTTATGCATGTTTTGTCGTTTAGTGACCGGTGGATGTCGTGTATTAAACCAATCGGATGATGTAGCAGAAGTTTTGTCGTTTAGTGACCGGTGGATGTCGTGTATTAAACCAATCGGATGATGTAGCAGAAGTTTTGTCGTTTAGTGACCGGTGGATGTCGTGTATTAAACCAATCGGATGATGTAGCAGAAGTTTTGTCGTTTAGTGACCGGTGGATGTCGTGTATTAAACCAATCGGATGATGTAGCAGAAGTTTTGTCGTTTAGTGACCGGTGGATGTCGTGTATTAAACCAATCGGATGATGTAGCAGAAGTTTTGTCGTTTAGTGACCGGTGGATGTCGTGTATTAAACCAATCGGATGATGTAGCAGAAGTTTTGTCGTTTAGTGACCGGTGGATGTCGTGTATTAAACCAATCGGATGATGTAGCAGAAGTTTTGTCGTTTAGTGACCGGTGGATGTCGTGTATTAAACCAATCGGATGATGTAGCAGAAGTTTTGTCGTTTAGTAATAAGTGAAGTTGCTGAAGCATGTTCATGCCACGGTTTGGTATTTGATGAGGCGGTTTAACATTTGTCTGTATGTGGAGCCTAATTTCCTAATGTCCTGTTGAGAGTGCAAAGAATTTGGTAGTAGTAATGGTTGAAGGATTAGAATATTTGAGTTCCTTCTGCTATGAAGAATTTGATTTGGTTTTGTTACAAATTGCAAGCTTTGGGATTTTTACTGGATAAGAATATAGTTTTTTATATATTGGTTTCAAATGGTTATTTGTTGGATTTCTGAAGTTACTTAGGGTCAGGTGGTTTGAATGTTTTGGGTAAAATTTGTAAGTTCAATAATCGTGAATGAAATTCACCGTGGATTCGTGTATTAAACCAATCGGATGATGTAGCAGAAGTTTTGTCGTTTAGTGACCGGTGGATGTCGTGTATTAAACCAATCGGATGATGTAGCAGAAGTTTTGTCGTTTAGTGACCGGTGGATGTCGTGTATTAAACCAATCGGATGATGTAGCAGAAGTTTTGTCGTTTAGTGACCGGTGGATGTCGTGTATTAAACCAATCGGATGATGTAGCAGAAGTTTTGTCGTTTAGTGACCGGTGGATGTCGTGTATTAAACCAATCGGATGATGTAGCAGAAGTTTTGTCGTTTAGTGACCGGTGGATGTCGTGTATTAAACCAATCGGATGATGTAGCAGAAGTTTTGTCGTTTAGTGACCGGTGGATGTCGTGTATTAAACCAATCGGATGATGTAGCAGAAGTTTTGTCGTTTAGTGACCGGTGGATGTCGTGTATTAAACCAATCGGATGATGTAGCAGAAGTTTTGTCGTTTAGTGACCGGTGGATGTCGTGTATTAAACCAATCGGATGATGTAGCAGAAGTTTTGTCGTTTAGTGACCGGTGGATGTCGTGTATTAAACCAATCGGATGATGTAGTAGAAGTGTTGTCGTTTAGTGACCGGTGGATGTCGTGTATTAAACCAATCGAATGATGTAGTAGAAGTTTTGTCGTTTAGTGACCGGTGGATGTCGTGTATTAAACCAATCGGATGATGTAGCAGAATTTTTGTCGTTTAGTGACCGGTGGATGTCGTGTATTAAACCAATCGGATGATGTAGTAGAAGTCTTGTCGTTTTGTGACCGGTGTATGTAGTTTGTTAACCGGAAGGCGTGAGCAAATGATTTGTCATGTTGTGGTTGGCAGAGGCTGTATGAGTTATTCATCCGGCTGACGTCACCAGTGGAAGACTTCGGTTGATTTCCACCCCCTTTTTGTTGACCTTGTTTAGCGGATGTTGTGTTTGACTTTTTAAACTTTAAACATTTCATGTCTAAGCCTACATCCCTTCCGGCTGAATCATTTCTTTAATATTCTGATTGATTAATCAAACACTATTTTACAATTTTGCTTGACCTTGCTTTGCTCAAAGATTTTCTGCTGCAAGTTTTAAATTTGGTCCGAAATTTTTCTTAGTTATGTAAGGGTTTATGAGTAACAAACCGAGTTCAGAAAAATCGGGGCGTTACAATGCAAGATAGTGAACTTGAATGATGCAAAACAAGAACTAAAACAAAATTAAATCATCTTGGTTACCTAGCAGATTATGCATGGAAATTTTCTTCAGATACATGTAGAAAAAGAATGAATACTTTCATGCAAACTGCTATTCAGACTCGCACAAACAGAAAATACCTGGTAGTGGTATCCATGTAATATCAACATAGGTATTCTGGAAATAATTTCGTGCTCAAGTGGGTATTCTGGAAGTAGAAACAGAAGAACAAAAAAACACAAATCCATGCGCTATAGCAAGCACAGAATCAGAAAATGATAGATCATGTGATGTTTAAATAATGTAATATCCGGCTTGTACGGGATTTTATATTATAATATATATTGGTATTTTTGTAAATATATCAAATCAAACCCATTTTACAAAAAAAAAGTGTCATTTCGATCATAACGATTAATAGGAATTTTAAGAAAATTACGAGAATTTTCGGAATAGTAACGCTGAATTTTGAGTAATTACGTTCCTCGTAATTTAAAGGACATTTAGCAAAAATAGTAAACGGGGTCCGATTTGCAAACAGACAGTTTTAATAAATCCCAAATGATAAGTTTGAGTTATTGATAAATTAAGGAAATTTGGAGAAACCGAATCGCCGGTCAATTAAAGAAACGAAGGACGAAACAAATAGAAAATCAAAGGAAGGGCAAAAATGTAATTTGCAAAGTCAATGTTTTTTTTATTAAAAACTTCTTTCTTCTTCTTCTTCTCCACGCCATTTTCTTCTTCCTGCAATCTCTCCCTCTCCTCGCGGCGATTCCTCCTTCTCAATGATCGTTCTTCCTTCGATCGACCTCTGTTCTTCGTATTTTCTTCGCCATTCACGATTCTAAGTAAGTCTCTAAATTTTCCAGCTTTAGTTCTTAGTTTTTGAAGTTAAAAACGATTAGGGTTTCGTTTAGGGTTTCGTTAAAAACGCGATTTATGGTTCGAGATTGATAGGTTTATCGAGGTTAAGGATATAGTGAACGTATTGAACGTTATTGGACGTAGTTAGATTGATTTGTGAGAATGTTAAAGTTTTAGGATTTTCGAGTTTGTGGAAAATGCTCGTTAATGGAGGTTTTGAAATATAGAAAGTGTAATGTTCGCTAAAATGCGTTAGTAAATCAAATTAGAGCTTTAAGGAATTTCCTTAGTCAAGGTTTCGTTAAATTTGGACGTTTAACTGTTTAAGCTCGTTTTAACGATAATTTGGTGAAATTGCATAGGTGAACGCTCGTGGACGGAGCTTGGATTTCAGCGTGCATGAGGTAAGTTCTCGTGATCTTCTCTGGACGATTGGCCTACACCGTACGTCGAGGTCGTCTCGGGGAGTTTTGGTGACGCATATGTTAAATTTGTTTTGGTTGGGTAGTTAGGATTAGTTCTGTATAGGTTAGGTTTTTAATTGCTTTATTGTCTCGATGGTACGAATCATGTATGTTTACTTTATGTCATATTAAACTGTTCACGCATCACGTGTTTTAAAAGAACATAGAAAATGAATTTCCGCAGATGTTTTAAAGAAAATGGTAATGCGGCCTGGAGAGGGGCTATTGATCTATTGTGTAGGCACAAAGGGGTCTGTCACAATACTGCATTTAACACATATTCATACAGTTATAGGTCATGCGAGATGGGGCTAAGGCATGGCTGTACGCGTTGTAAGCGTGTACCCCCCTCTTCTAGCTGGAAAGAGTAGTCCGACCGCTGGATGTGCTCTCTCCGGTTAGGAGGCTGAGATCTCGGTGACACCCACAGAGTAAAGATAAAGAAAATGCTGCATGATTTCTGGATTCATATGCACTGCATGCATTTACATTTACGAGAGCTTGCTGAGATTTTCATCTCATAGGTGTCTGTATGGTGTAGGTGACTTCGACATAGGTGAGGACGAGATCCCTCCACCTGAGAAGTGATGCGGTTGACGGAGGATGGTCGCGGGAGTGCGTTGGCGCAGTCGAGGCTCATTTTGACCCGTGGGACTCATGGTTAGATGTTTTGAGGGTTATTGGGAATTGTCGGGTTAACGGTGGAGTAGATAGTTTAATTGTATAGATAGAACATTATAGGATGTTTGGATCTGGATAGGATATGTATTGATGTTTGGAAATATTTTGGAAATTGATTTTATAACCTTTTGTTTGATTTCAAAACAGGTGGATTTGTTTAGGTTTCAAACATATCCACGCAGTTCGTTTTCATGAAAATTGATCGCATTTTAAATACGTTTTAAGTCGTTATTTAGGGTCATTCTCGGTGAATGTGAAAAAGATAAGGATATGAGTGAGTTTATATTTGATGTTATTGTGTTGGTTAGGGTTATGTATAAGTTGTATTTGTGCAATTGGCGCAGGAGAAAAAGAAAGAAAGAAAGAGGAAAGAAATGGAACGATAGAGGGAGGGAGGCAGTGAGGGTGGTGAGTGATCGCCTGAGGAAGGGATCAATCGCCCCTCTTGGATCGCCACTCCCTGGAATTCCAGGGAGTGTGGCGACCAATCGCCACAAACTGTGGCGATTGATCGCCACTGGCGTTTTGGCAACAGGCGATTGTTCGCCTCTTGCGATCGCCTACGGGGGATTGATCGCCCCTTCATGGGCGATCAATCGCCCCTGTATATTGGGATGAAAATCCTTTTTTGTCCCTCGGCCGATGCTTAATTGTTTTTAAATGTTTTTAATTTGTTTTACATAATTGTTTTAGTATTTGTTTTAAACGAATTACTAAACGAACTCTGATTTCGATTTAATAACCGCTTAAGGTTAGGTCTAAAGTTTATAATGATAAGTATAAAAAAAATAAAAATAAAAAAATAATAGTACGGGAAAATTTGGATACAGTATTAGAGTCGTAACAAATAAAGACCGAATAACCAAAATAATATTCATATAACGTGAGTTATTTGGGTTTTTCAAACAAGAATAAGGATTATTTGTTATTATGCATGAAGATTATCGTTATCTATGCTGAATAAGATATGCAACAATTTCAAGTTAACGTGGGTATTTGGGATGTTAAAACAGAAGTAAACCTTATGCAAATATATTATATGACGCTACCCTGCTTCTGCACACCAAACCCAAACAGAACCACAACATTATCACTCTAATATCTTCCATGCATTAAAACATAACTCAACAGATGGTTTTCTCAACGTAATATGCTGAATGAGTAAGCTGAATTAATACTAAAGCATTCGTGGAACTTTACTGGACAGTTTTAAAATAGAAATGGCATTCATATATTCACGGCAGATTCTGGATATTAGAAACAGACTCAAGAAAGACTAAAAACATATGACAAAACAAAAGAAAGAAAACACAACACAGGAAATATCAAAAACGAAACATTAGACTAAACATCCAAGCAATATTTCAGAACACAGAAACTAACTTCTCAAGTGATCATATTGATTTTAAACAGGAAGATAGCATCAAGTAAGCGTAGAAATATTCTGGACAACAAAATAGAGAAGAACAAACAGGAACGAGAAACTTTGACAACAACAAAACAACAGAGACCAATAGACAAACAACTCAAGCAAATGGGTTATACTGGTTAGTAAATAGAAATGGACGAAACAACAAAAGACACAAACACAAACGAAAACAGAGACAAAATAACAAGACAGACAGCTAAAACAGAAGAAAAACAAAGACAAAAACATGTCAAAACAGAGGAATAAAACCAGAACACAACAGAAACGATTCAGCAAACATAAACACATTGACAAGAACACAAAACAAAACAAGCAGAGAACAACAAAGAAAACAAACTACTATCTTGCTAATAAAAAAATATATATACGTTAACTGGTCAGATAGGCAAAATATAGTTCCTTTCAAACGAACACTAAGACCTGTTGTTCGACTAAGTAGAAACGAAGCTCAAGCAAGTAGGTAATCATGGTTAGTAATCAGAAACGAATGAAAAAACAAGAGAAACAAACTCAAGATGAAAACAAAGGCACTCGACAGAGAAAACACAAAATTGAAAGACAGAAAAGAAAACTAAAAAAAAAAACAGAAACTGAGACAACAAAGGAGCCTTTCGGCTCTGATACCAAATGATACGATTCGGGGTGCCAACCGTGACACTTGAATCACATTTGCGGAAGCTAAACACATAAGAGAGAAACACGCTGAAGAAATGATGAAAACAGAGGAGAAGATAAACAGAAAAATGGCGTAAAGGTGAGAAATGATACCAGTCAAAGTGGGAGGTGGGTGAGTCGAATAATACTCAGAGAACTCCATTTGGATTGAAGGGAATCCTTGTCGGCCAGTAGACGTCAGATTAGCGCTACATCGGAAAAGCTTTTTCCCGCAGAAAGAGCTCCAGCATCGGACACAAGCCCTGTATCAATGTTTCTTCCACAGAAGAAACCGGCGGTGAAGATGGGTGGTGAAAACCTGAGGCTGGCTGAGGAGTCGAAGTCGGTAGCTCTCAGCGCATGACTTCCCGGAGGAAGAACAACAGCTTTTGGGCGAAGGTTTCTCCGCCTTCCTCTGGTATCTGCTCTTGACAGAGAGGAAAGAAGATAAGCGACTAAGAATATTCCCAAGTAACCCACAAACTTGGAATACACTTTTTGGTGATTTCATCGGGTGCCAAGCACCATCTGTGGAAGAGCACCGAAGAGAAGCTCACCGAAGCTCTCAAAAATGAAGACGACACTTCACTTGATTTTCCAAAGATTTGTATATTAACTGACTAACTAAACTATTACAGAACCTTGGATGCATCTTAAATACAAGAAGAATCGATGAAGAGAAGGAGAAGGAATCTGCAGAGGAGAGATGGACAACGACTAGAAAAATAGTCGTTGGACGACGTGCAGGCAGACGGTTTGGTTCGCTGGGCAGTGCACTCCAACCGGTTCAGCTCTTTGCAGTTTGGTTCAGCTTTGATTCATCTTGGTTCAGTCGCCGGTTCAGCCGGTTCAGCCGGTTCAGCCGGTTCAGCCGGTTCAGCCGGTTCAGCCGGTTCAGCCGGTTCAGCCGGTTCAGCCGGTTCAGCCGGTTCAGCCGGTTCAGCCGGTTCAGCCGGTTCAGCCGGTTCAGCCGGTTCAGCCGGTTCAGCCGGTTCAGCCGGTTCAGCCGGTTCAGCCGGTTCAGCCGGTTCAGCCGGTTCAGCCGGTTCAGCCGGTTCAGCCGGTTCAGCCGGTTCAGCCGGTTCAGCCGGTTCAGCCGGTTCAGCCGGTTCAGCCGGTTCAGCCGGTTCAGCCGGTTCAGCCGGTTCAGCCGGTTCAGCCGGTTCAGCCGGTTCAGCCGGTTCAGCCGGTTCAGCCGGTTCAGCCGGTTCAGCCGGTTCAGCCGGTTCAGCCGGTTCAGCCGGTTCAGCCGGTTCAGCCGGTTCAGCCGGTTCAGCCGGTTCAGCCGGTTCAGCCGGTTCAGCCGGTTCAGCCGGTTCAGCCGGTTCAGCCGGTTCAGCCGGTTCAGCCGGTTCAGCCGGTTCAGCCGGTTCAGCCGGTTCAGCCGGTTCAGCCGGTTCAGCCGGTTCAGCCGGTTCAGCCGGTTCAGCCGGTTCAGCCGGTTCAGCCGGTTCAGCCGGTTCAGCCGGTTCAGCCGGTTCAGCCGGTTCAGCCGGTTCAGCCGGTTCAGCCGGTTCAGCCGGTTCAGCCGGTTCAGCCGGTTCAGCCGGTTCAGCCGGTTCAGCCGGTTCAGCCGGTTCAGCCGGTTCAGCCGGTTCAGCCGGTTCAGCCGGTTCAGCCGGTTCAGCCGGTTCAGCCGGTTCAGCCGGTTCAGCCGGTTCAGCCGGTTCAGCCGGTTCAGCCGGTTCAGCCGGTTCAGCCGGTTCAGCCGGTTCAGCCGGTTCAGCCGGTTCAGCCGGTTCAGCCGGTTCAGCCGGTTCAGCCGGTTCAGCCGGTTCAGCCGGTTCAGCCGGTTCAGCCGGTTCAGCCGGTTCAGCCGGTTCAGCCGGTTCAGCCGGTTCAGCCGGTTCAGCCCTTAGTTCACCATGGTTCACATCTCTTTTGAAGACTATTACAAATATACATTCTAAAAGGCTAAAGTTTGCCAAATAACGAGTTTTAAACCAAACTAAAGTATTCTAAATTATACAAATTAAATACAAGGCCCGGTTACATAATTTGAATTAAAAGAAAACAAATTCTTTCTTCATTGATTTACTCCAAGCCTTGAGAGGCAATTTACCTATAACATTCCACAAGTCCATTAGATAAATAAATTAAATAAAATAAATACTTACCTTGACTTGTGCTCGTCGGATCGGGGTTGTGGGCATATCACACGGTGCAATCATCTACCGTGGCATTGAGCTGGGAAGGGTTCAAAAGAATTTTCTACGAAAAATACTTCAACCCCAGTGTGAGGAAGGAGAAGATGATCGAATTCTCTCGACTGCGACAATTTGGAACGTTGGCTAAGTATGTTCAGAAGTTCGACTCACTATCTCAATACGCACCTCATCTAGTGAACACCGATGAAAACAAAGTACACAAATTTATTCAGAGTCTGAAGCTGGACCTCTTACGGGGGATTACAACCGAGGGATTTGACAAGGCCCCGTATACGAAGGTAGTGGCCAAGGCTTATCAGTTGGAAGACTTATAGGCGAAGTCTCAGAGATATAGAGATACATCAAAGAGAATCCTACATGATGCCCCTCAACAGCAACAACAAAGGTCAGGTTGGGCAACCACAACGGCAACAGAACAGAGGTGTTAAGAGACATAATGAGATTGCGGCTTATCAGGACAAGGGGAAAAGACCAATGGGAGCTCCTCAGCTTCCTGTATGCCCGCATTGCCAGAGAAATCATACGGGAGAATTTAAGTATTGTGCCGTCAAATCAGCCCTATAGTGTCATGCTACCATCCGGAGAGTTTATGCACTCTGAGCAGGCAGTGCAGGGTGATATAGTGTCAGTTGGAGACCAGAAGTTGTATGCCAATCTTATCATCATTGGTATATAAGGTTACGAGGTAATTCTGGGGATGGACTGGCTGTTTAGACATCATGCCACCATCAACTGCAGGTCTAGGCTCGTATCTTTTAAGTGCCTGAACGAGGTAGAGTTCTCCTATCAAGCAATACCAAAGAAACACAGTATGCCTATTATATCCTCCTTGAAAGCTCAACAGCTGATGAGGTCAGGATGTGTCAGATTTCTTGCCCACATAATAGATGTTCAAAGGCAAGGTGAGGCAGAACTACAAGATATCCCGGTGGTTCGAAACTTCTCAGAAGTCTTCTTAGACGACCTGCTAGGATTGCCACCGAATCGTGAGATTGAGTTCGAGATTGAAGTATGTCCTGGTGCTGAACCGGTATCGAAGAATCTGTACTATATGGCGCCAATAGAGCTAAAGGAGTTGAAGACTCAGCTAAAGGAACTAGTGGACAAGGGCTTTGTACACCCTAGTTTCTCTCTGTGGGGCACTCCCATCTTGTTCGTTAAGAAGAAGGATGGGTCCCTACGTATGTGCATTGATTACCGTGAGCTGAACAAGTTAACTATCAAGAATAAGTACCCGTTACCGAGGATCGACGACTTGTTTGATCAGTTATAAGGGGCTCGGGTATTCTCAAAAATTGATTTACGCTCCGGTTATTACCAGTTGAAGGTCAGAGCTGACAATATTCCAAAGACCGCATTCAGAACCCGATACAGACACTATGAATTCTTAGTGATGTTGTTTGGGTTGACTAATGTCCCGGCGGCATTTATGGACCTGATGAACAGGATATTCCAGGATTTCTTGGATAGATTTGTGATCGTCTTCATCGACGACATCCTGGTTTATTCCAGAAGTGAAGCCGAGCACGAAGAGTACTTAGCGATTGTGTTATCAACTCTGAAACAACACCAATTATAGCCAAGCTGTCAAAGTGTGAATTTTGGTTGAGCAGGATTAACTTCTTAGGCCATGTGGTATCTGCAGAAAGAGTTTCAGTGGATCCGGCCAAGATTCAGGCTGTGAAGGACTGGCCGAGACCGAGGAATGCCAGTGAGGTACGGAGCTTTATCGGGCTAGCTGGTTATTACAGAAATTTTATCAAAGGATTTTTTGTGATAGCAAAGCCTATGACCAACTTAACGAGGAAAGACATCAAATTCAAGTGGTCGGAAGCTTGTGAGATGAGTTTTCAGACGCTTAAGCAGAAGTTAACCACTGCTCCTCTGTTAGTGTTGCCAGTTGAAGATGGAAAATTCAGTGTATGCTGTGATGCATCCAAGGCTTGCTTGGGATGTGTATTAATGCAAGAAGGGAAAGTGGTGGCGTACGCATCCAGAAAATTGAAGAACCACAAGCAAAACTACCCTACTCACGACCTTGAGTTAGCGGCAGTTGTTTTTGCACTGAATGTATGGAGACACCACTTGTATGGACAATCATGTGAGGTGTTTTCTGATCACAAAAGCTTGAAGTATATATTTACTTAGAAAGAGTTAAACATGAGACAACGGCGGTGGCTCGAATTCGTGAAAGATTATGACATCGAGATTAAATACCACTCGGGGAAAGCTAACGTGGTAGCCGATGCGTTGAACAGGATGCCGGCTACTATACAACCGTCCTTGTCGGCCATATCAGTGCCTTTGAGGACAGAAATTTAGAGGTTCGATTTGGAGATGGTTTCTAAACTATCGGCCATGCGGGCAGACCTAACAATACAGCAAACCATTTTGGACAGAATTAAGGAAGCCCAAAAGATCAATTCAAAGGAGATGGCCGATATAGTGAGCAAGTTGCCAATGGCCTCTTTCAAGTTCAGTCATTCGGGAGATGGTATCTTGAAATTCAGGGACCGGTGGTATTTTTCGTGCGATGAAGAGCTACGAAAGGACATCTTATCGGAAGCCCACTCGTCTTCTTTCTCTGTGCATCCTGGAAGCACGAAGATGTACCAAGACTTGAAACTTCACTTCTGGTGGCCGAATATGAAGAATGATGTAGCCAAATATGTGGAGTCTTGCATGGTATGTCAACAAGTGAAGGCTGAACATCAACAACCAGGTGGAACACTTCAGCCTCTCATGATTCAAGAATGGAAGTGGCAGAACATCACTATGGACTTCGTTGTTGGCCTACCGAGGACGTCTAGAGGCCATAATCGCATATGGGTCATAGTAGACAGATTGACGAAGTCAGCCTATTTTCTACCTGTAAAGACGACATTCTCTATGGACCAGTATGCAGAGCTATACATTAACGAGATTATTAAGTTGCATGGTATTCCCGTGTCGATTGTCTCAGACCGGGATCCTAGGTTCACTTCCAGGTTTTGGAGAAGCTTGCAAAACTCCTTGGGTACAAAGTTAAACTTTAGCACAGCATTTCATCCACAGACTGACGGACAATCTGATAAAACGATTCAGATACTGGAGGATATGTTAAGGTCATGCGTGCTGGAATTTCATGCTCCTTGGAGTAAATATTTGCCACTCGTTGAGTTCGCTTACAACAATAGCTACCAGGCTACGATCGGTATGGCTCCGTATGAAGCTCTTTATGGCCAAAATGCAGATCTCCATTATGTTAGGATGAAGTTGGAGAATCCAGACTTGTCAGCCCCTGTTATTACAGCAGATGTCTGAGGTGATTGCTACTATCAAACAATGAATCAATACTGCTCAGAGTCGACAGAAAAGTTACGCAGACCGGAGACGGAGAGACTTGGAGTTCCCTGAAGGCGATGAAGTATTTATGAAGGTGTCGCCTTTCAAGGGCGTGATGAGATTTGGTAAGAAAGGGAAGCTCAGTCCAAGGTATGTGGGGCCATTTCCCATTGTGAAGAAAGTAGGAAGCATGACTTACAGACTACAGCTGCCAGCATCCATGAATGGAGTTCACAACGTCTTTCATGTTTCGATGCTGAGAAAGTGTGTATGAGATCAAACTCAGATCGTAGAACAGGTGGATTTTGATATCATGCCGACACTGACATATGAAGAAAGGCCAATACAGATTTTGGATTCTTCACTCAAAGTGTTGCGTAACAAAGTGGTCCCATTGGTGAAAGTGTTATGGCGCAATCATAACGTGGAGGAAGCCACATGGGAAAGACAATAGGATGTTATGGCCCAATATCCAGAAGTATTCGCTTAAGCAAATTTTGGGGACAAAATTCTGTTAAGGTGGATGGGATGTAACACCCGGCATTTTTGCCTATGTAATTACTCCCCGAATTATTAAGCGGAATTAATTTGATGTTAATACAATGAATGTTTTGTTGGAAAACAAATCGACGGAGCTTATATTGAATTGAATAATGGGATAAAAACCAAACTAATGTGTAACTAAACAAAACCATTAGTTAGAGATGCATGGAGGGGCAATTTAAGAAGGAATTAAGGTTGGTGGGAGGAAGCCAATGAATGGCTGCCAAGTGTTCAACTTGTTGAACAAGATATGTTCTTCCTCCTACGTGAAACCCTTCTCATTTTTTTTCATTCTCTTCTCTTCTCTCTCTCTTCCAGACGACGTGCGACGAATCCCAAATTTTGTCTTCTCCTGTTTTTCACCATTTTCCCGTTGAAGGTAGTCTTCTAAGCTAGTTAGTAACTATGGACAAGTTAAACGTTAGTTTTTTTGAAATTTAGGTTAATCTCTGATTTCGCATGCTATAGGTTCACGAACCACAGTAGTCGTGCGTACAAGCTTGCTGCATTTTGGACAACAGGTAAGTTCATGCGTATAAGTTGGCCCTTAAAGCCCTACAGCACGGAGATACTAGGTTTTGGTTCGGGTAGTTAGGTCGTAGGTTATACTATAAGCTAAACGTGTTCTGTGTGTTCTGTTTCATGTTTGTTTTTATTCTGTCACCTGTATATGTTGAGTTTAAGCACCGTATCTGTTCATGCATACATGTTTTCTGGAAAACCATGTAAATGTATTTCAGCACCAGATTTGAAGTTATGAAAGTTAAAAATGTGAAAGTAATGTATGGTTA
The DNA here is from genome assembly GCA_022432975.1 of Begonia masoniana. Taxonomy (NCBI): domain Eukaryota; kingdom Viridiplantae; phylum Streptophyta; class Magnoliopsida; order Cucurbitales; family Begoniaceae; genus Begonia; species Begonia masoniana. Next base: position 19,739,931 of record CM039513.1, read on the forward strand.
AGTGTGGACGAGGACTGGCATCCTGTCATGTACTCCTGTTATGTCCTGTTGTGGCATATACTCCTGTTGCGCCAGCTCTTCTCCCCACTTATACCTTTCTGTCCACTGAAACGTAATGTAATGTAACGTAATGTTCATGTATTTGAAAATGTTCATGCACAGCATATGCATCACTGCATTTCATGTTCTTACTGAGCTCTAGGCTCATAGTTGAACTCCCTCTTGTAGGTATGGATCCTCCATATGAGGACTTTGTGCCTCAAGCTGATGAGTTGATGTAGTTGGCGGATCGAGCTCATGGGGATTGGTTGCTGCAGTCAGACAAATGTTATTCCTGTGAGGATGTATTTTTCTATAGTTATGTCAAGTTCTGTACAACTTTTGAAATTTTAAAACGATGCATAAACTTTCTGTTGATGTTTTAAAAACCTCTGTTTGACAGTTGATTGTGTATTTGAAATATTCTGGAACTGTTTGGAATCTTTTCCTTTCAGGTTGTGCATGGATTGTCTCGAGTTTTAGAGCTATCCATGCAGTTTGTTTTCTTGAATCTCTGTCATGTTGTCAAGTGTGTTTTAAAACTGTGTTTTGAATCAGGTTTTAGAAGTTCAAAGTTTTCTATGTCAAAAGAAGTAAGTCGTCAAATAGAGAGGTAGCCGATCATTCGCCTGGGGTAACCGATCGATCGGCAGAGTATATGTTTATGTCTTTCAAGTCTTCAAGTCTTTCCTTCTGCAAAACAGTCGTCCACGCCTTCTGAAGAAGAGTTGTCCATTTTCTTCTGTTAAACAGTCGTCCATTTTTATTCTTTAAAATTATCGTCCAAAGTTATCGTCCAAAGTTGTGGGCGATAACGTCGTCCAAAGTCCAATTGTCCACTGTACTTGTTCGACGAGTAATTGTTTAAAGTATTCGGCTAAGTGTACTCGTCCAAAGTTATCGTCCAAAGTTGTGGGCGATAACGTCATCCACTTATGTCGTCCACGATTTCTGTCGTCCACGGCTTCTGCCATCAGTTTCTGTCGTCTATAGCCTCTGTTGTCTTCTATCGTCCACGACTTCTGTCGTCCACGGCTTCTGTTATCAGTTTTTGTCGTCCACAGCCTCTGTTGTCTTCTGTCATCCACGGCTTCTGTCATCAGTTTCTGTCATCCACAACCTCGGTTGTCTTCTGTCGTCCACGACTTCTGTCGTCCACAGCCTTTGCTCTCTTCTGTCGTCTACGACTTCCAGTTTCTGTTTCCCATTTTATTAAGTTTTGCACTGCATGTCTGTCGCTCATTCTGCTCTTTATTTTAAATGTCCAAAGTAATCTGTTTTTCCTGTTTTCATTTCTCCCTGTCTTCCTCATCCAAAGTACTCATCCAAGTTTCAATATCCCTGTCTTCCTGTATTTCTTCTGCCATTTACTTCTGGAGTCCGACTTTAAATATGTCTTCAAGTCTTCAACACCATATAGGGTTTTTCCTCTATGTAAGCTCTCTGTCAAGGTTTTAAAAGTAAGAGTTTCCAGTTTCAGTCGCCCACTTCTGTTTAATGATTTTCTGTTTTCACGTCTTCAGATTTAAGAGTTTTAAAAATTCGAAGGTTTTACGTCCAAATGTCAGAATCTTGTTTAAGTCGAAGTCAAGTCCTGGTGAAAATCCCGTGAATTGTTTTCGTTCCTCCCTGCCTTCTGTCTTCTGTTTTCTTCTGCCAATTATTTCTGTAACCTAATTTTAACTTATCTTCCAGTCTTCAGCTCCATAGAAGGTTTTCTCTATGTAATGTTTTAAAAGTTCAAAAAAAAATATTTTATGTTTTAAATGTCCGGAGTGAGGCTCGCCGGCCCCGATCGGGTCGGGGGTCGTCACACAAAAACCTCTACACTTGCTATTTATAAAATGATTAAAGACTGACGGTCGAGAAGATCTGTTATAAGACTTTATTGATGCTCAAAAGTTGAATTGATCAAAACCGGAAGAGTTAAATCTTCAACGAAGAGCTTTGGAGCGCAAATGTAGGCAAGATTGGTCGAACTGCATTAAACAATTGTTTGCATTCTCATCTCATAGTCCTTTACATATTTTTATTGTCATTGTTTGCGTATTACATTTAACAAATCTAGTAAGAGACAAAATAAATTAATTTGAGATAAGAAACGATTAAAATATAATCACGAAAAAATTTTGAAAACCTAATTGACTCCCGTATTAGGTTATTATCTATCTCCATTAATAATTTAAACGTTGTAACACCTAGTTCCATTGAACCGATTTTACCTTGTCAACTAATAGTGTACATTTTATGGATGAAATTGGGAGAAATACTGATTAGGTTAATGAGAGACTAAACAAGGGCATATGGGTAAATAGAGATTTATAGTGACAACCTATTTAAGGAAAGAGGTTTTGTGATTAATGCACTGCAGCTGCCACTATTTTCTATACTTCCTCTTTCGGTATTCAGCTCAAGCTCAACAGAGCTCTCCAGGCAATTTCCTCTCTGATTTCCATTCCTCAACCTAGGTGAGTTTTCTTGAGTTTTAGTGGCTAGATAGCAGAGATAGTACAATGTGTGTTTTGGGAATGCTGTGAATGAGAGTAGGTTCGGGTTTAGGTGATAAACCGAGAATGCACAATTAATAGAGTTCCAAGTTAGCTTCCTTAGGTTTCTGAATTGTTTAGAATGAGTTATAGTGAAGATTGAATTAACGCTCTGTTTATGATTTTAGGTGAGTAAAATCCCGAGATAGCTTGCAACTCAACTTTTCCCAAGAAGTCATGTAAGTAGAGTATGTGTGTGCCTTCAGGTCTACATCACAAAACATTAGGTTTATACTTGTTTAAATGTTTTCTGTATGTCATGTATCATGTTTTGGAAAGAACACGAAAATGAATTTACATGTAATGGCATGGCAAGGTATGATTATAATGTAACAGATCAGCTGTTAAGGGAACTAATCTGCCCCTTAATTTATGAAGAGGATGTATGACTTTAGGAAAATTGATCCGCTTCCCAATGGAATTTAAGATCAAATCAGCTGTTAAGAGAACTAATCCGCCCTTTAATTTATGAAGAGGATGTATGACTTTGGGAAAATTGATCCGCTTCCCAATGGAATTTAGGATCAGATCAGCTGTTAAGGGAACTAATCCGCCCCTTAATTTATGAAGAGGATGTATGACTTTGAAAAAAATGATCCAACTCCCAATGGAACCGAGGGATCAGATCAGTGAAAGAACGTGAATCCAACAGAGATGTGAAAGTAGAAACTACATGCCTAGGATTTATGTTTCAGTATATCATTTCATTGTTTCTTTACTTACTTAGCATTAGGCTAATAAATGAGTTTTGTGATGTAGGTGAAGAAGCCTCAGAAGGTGTGTTCTCTGAGCATGTGAGGACTAGCTGGTTAGGGGAGCACTTCAATGCCACGGTTTGGTGTTCTGATGAGCGTTTAAACTATTGTCTATATATGAAGTTTCAGTGGTTAGGTGTTTATGGAAGTGTGCAGAGGGTTTTAATACATTAGTATTTTGATTTTTTAAACTTTATGGTTTTCTTGTTCTGAGTATGAAAAACATGATTTGGTTTAGAGGTAGTTGCTTTGCTGGTATTTTTAGAAAGTTGTGTACTTATGTTGTTTTGAACGATTTTCATTAAAATGTACAAGCTCTTTTGGTAGTCGGAGTTTTCTTTGTTTAGAGTGAAATGGTTGATATGTTGTTATGTTGAGTGTTATTGTCGATCAGTGGACGTAGTCCACCGTGGAGCGTTGAGTATTATTGTCTATCGACGGATGTAGTCCAACCGGTGAGTATTAGGTTTTGTCGTTTTGTGACCGGTGGATGTGAGTATTAGGTTTTGTCGTTTTGTGATCGATGGATGTGAGCGTAGAAGTGAGTATTAGGTTTTGTCGTTTTGTGATCGATGGATGTGAGCGTAGAAGTGAGTATTAGGTTTTGTCGATTTGTGACCGGTGGATGTGAGTATTAGGTTTTGTCGTTTTGTGACCGGTGGATGTGAGTATTAGGTTTTGTCGTTTTGTGATCGATGGATGTGAGCGTAGAAGTGAGTATTAGGTTTTGTCGTTTTGTGACCGGTGGATGTGAGTATTAGGTTTTGTCGTTTTGTGATCGATGGATGTGAGCGTAGAAGTGAGTATTAGGTTTTGTCGTTTTGTGATCGATGGATGTGAGCGTAGAAGTGAGTATTAGGTTTTGTCGTTTTGTGACCGGTGGATGTGAGTATTAGGTTTTGTCGTTTTGTGACCGGTGGATGTGAGTATTAGGTTTTGTCGATTTGTGACCGGTGGATGTGAGTATTAGGTTTTGTCGATTTGTGACCGGTGGATGTGAGTATTAGGTTTTGTCGATTTGTGACCGGTGGATGTGAGTATTAGGTTTTGTCGATTTGTGACCGGTGGATGTGAGTATTAGGTTTTGTCGATTTGTGACCGGTGGATGTGAGTATTAGGTTTTGTCGTTTTGTGACCGGTGGATGTGAGTATTAGGTTTTGTCGTTTTGTGACCGGTGGATGTGAGTATTAGGTTTTGTCGTTTTGTGACCGGTGGATGTGAGTATTAGGTTTTGTCGTTTTGTGACCGGTGGATGTGAGTATTAGGTTTTGTCGTTTTGTGACCGGTGGATGTGAGTATTAGGTTTTGTCGTTTTGTGACCGGTGGATGTGAGTATTAGGTTTTGTCGTTTTGTGACCGGTGGATGTGAGTATTAGGTTTTGTCGTTTTGTGACCGGTGGATGTGAGTATTAGGTTTTGTCGTTTTGTGACCGGTGGATGTGAGTATTAGGTTTTGTCGTTTTGTGACCGGTGGATGTGAGTATTAGGTTTTGTCGTTTTGTGACCGGTGGATGTGAGTATTAGGTTTTGTCGTTTTGTGACCGGTGGATGTGAGTATTAGGTTTTGTCGTTTTGTGACCGGTGGATGTGAGTATTAGGTTTTATCATTTTGTGACCGGTGGATGTGAGTATTAGGTTTTGTCGTTTTGTGACCGGTGGATGTGAGTATTAGGTTTTGTCGATTTGTGACCGGTGGATGTGAGTATTAGGTTTTGTCGTTTTGTGACCGGTGAATGTGAGCGTAGAAGTGAGTATTAGGTTTTGTCGTTTTGTGATCGATGGATGTGAGCGTAGATGAGAGTAATGGATTTTTTTCGTTAGTAGAAGACGTATTCTATCTCTACGTCCACCGCTGAGATTAATTTGTTTCTGCTTCTGCCGCTGACACTGTTTAGCGGTGGATGCCTTTTGTTCCTATTTCTATCGCTGGAACTGTTCAGCGGTGGACGTGTTCTGTTTTGTTTTGTTTTCCTTCAACCAATTTTCTTTAATATTTTAATTAATTATTAAATGTCGTTTTATACAAATGAATTTCCGCTGCAAGTTTTAACGTTTTAAGGGTCGAACTTTGACCGATTGAGTGAAATTTTGAAATTTTCTCAGAATATCATAGTGTGGTTCAGTATTATGTGTAGCGAACCAGGTTTATATAATTCGGGGCGTTACAAACGCACAGATTAAAAAACATCTCTCTCCCTGAAATACCACATTTATCTGTAGTAAATTGCCCATTTTCGTTGCCGGAGAGAAGCGAGGGTGAAGGGAGAAGTGGGCAGGGATATTTCGGAAAGAAAAAATAGACATGTGAAAAAAATGTGACTTTTTAACTGAAAATGTGACGGTAGGGGCCATATTGCCCATTATCAATATATTAAGGTTGTTCTTGCACATTATCCAAGTTTACGGTGTAAATTGCTCATTTCACCTAGTTGTAGGGGCCAGATTGCACTTTACCCTAAATGTGACAGCCCGAAACCCAGTCCCGATCGGGATCTGAGAGCCAAGCCATCACTCGGGACATTTTAAAACATGACATATTATTTTGTTTTTGAACTTTACTTTTAAAACTTTAACAGAAAACAGAACCCAAAGATAGAAGACATATTAATATTTAGGCTACAGAAAATAGACGACAGAAAGCAACATGAAGAAACATAGAAAACCCTAAAAGAAAAACACTTTACAGAGAGAGAACGAGAACTAATTTAAACCTAGGTTACAGAAGTGAATAACGGAAGAAACTAGGAAAAACAGGGAACAGAAATGGACGACTGGGGAAAATAAACAGAATAAAAATGAGAAAAAGAAACGTAAACTGGAAGACATACAGTGGAAGGCTACAGTAGTCATGGACGATCGGGGGCTATGGACATTTAAAAATAACAGAGGTTGTGGACGTTTAAAATAACAGAGGCAAAACAGTGGACACGGGAATCCGTGGACGTTTACAATAAAAGACTAAAATAGTGGACGTAGGAGTCTGTGGACGTTTGCACTAAAAGACAAAAACAGTGGACACAGGAGTCTGTGGACGTTTAAAATCAAAGACAGACTTTTGACTTTTAAAATAATAGGCAGACTCTCGGCGAAGTTATCGTGGACAATAACTTTGGACGATAACACATAGCCAAATACTTAAAAACTCGAAAGACAGAAACTGAAGGGCATAAAAAAAAAAAAAAACAGAAGCCGTGGACTACTATTTTCAAAGGCAACGTGGACGTTCAAAATAATAGAAGGCGTGGACGACTATTTTCAAAGGCAATGTGGACGTTCAAAATAACAGGCAGACCTTGGACTTTTAAAATAACAGACAGACTCTCGGCGATGTTATCGTGGTCGATAACTTTGGACGATGACACTTAGCCGATTAAAAGAACAGAGATCGAAGGCAAAATACACTATTATTTTGAAGGCAGAATGGACGTAGACGACTGTTTTACAGAAGAGAATGACAACTGTTTTTGAAGGGCGGTGTGGACGACTGACTAACACTTAGCCAAAATACTGGGAAACTTGAGAGCCAAAAACTGGAGGCAGAATGGACGATAAAATTTAAAGACGGAATGGATGACTATTTTACAAGGAGACATAAAACAGAAAGTATGAAAACTTCAAAAAAAAACCCCAAAACCCGATTCAAAATCACAGTTTTAAAAACATGCATGAAAACACGACAGAAGAAAAAAAAACATGACAGAAGTGCAAGAAATCAGACTGCATGGATAGCTCTAAAACTCGAGACAATCCATGCACAACCTAAAAGAAGAAAACTCCAAGCAGTTCCACAATAAATCAAAATATGCATTCAACTGTCAATTACAGAGGTTTAAAAACTTGAACACCAAAACCTATACATTACAAGACCCCAACAGAGTTCCCAGCAGAGTTTTAAAACATAAACACCAAAATCTCTACAGGGTTTCCAGACATGAAATTCACTTTTAAACTTAACCCTCAGGACAGAAATACGTCTGACTACAGCAACCACCCCGTGAGCTCATCCCACCAACTACATCAACTCCTCATCCTGGGGCACAATGTCCTCTTCTGGAGGATTCATACCTACAATAGGGAGTTCAACTATGAGCCTAGAGCTCAGTAAAAACATACAATGCAAAGTGATGTACGTGCTATGCATGAACATTTTCAAATACATGAACATTACATTACAGTACATTTCACTGGACAGGAAGGTACAAGTGAGAAGAAGAGCTGGCGCAACAAGAGTACATGCCACAATAAGACATAACAGGAGTACATGACAGAATGCCAGTCCTCATCCAGACTTAACCATACATTTCATTACAGATTTTATCTTACTTAACTTCAAACCATGTGTAGAAAATATTTTCATGACTTTCAGAGAAAACGTGTATGCATGAACATTCATAAACAGGCGACAGAATAATAAGCAGAATATAAAACAGAACACACTCAATCTAAAACATAACTTATGGTTTAACTACCCAACAGAAATCCCGACAACATAAAAACCTAGTACCTCCTTATTGTAGGGCTTTAAGAGCCAAACTTATAAGTATGAACTTACCTGTTGCAGTAAAGTTGCAAGTCTTGAACATCTCGGTTATGCACAGACCTAAAACATGCACGTAAAGAAATAAACAGAGCTGCAAATGCTAACTAATAACTTAGTAGAATAAGCAGCAACCTCCATTCAAACCTTTAGAAAACAAACTAACGTGTTTTCATCCAGAAACAGTGAGTTTTCTCAAAATATCGTAAACCTTAAACTTTCACAAAACTCACATTTTAACTTATCCAAACTCATTAACTAGGTTAGATGATTACCTTTGCTGAAGGAAATCGAATGAAACGGAAGAAACAAAGTTTGGAAATTTGTTTTAGGCGCCTGGAAGAGAGAAAACAGAAGAGTGCTTCACGTAGAGTGAAGAGAAATGAGGAAGAATGGAAGAGAAAAGGCATTGGCTCCTTCAACAAGTTTTGCCAAGTGTCAATCATCTACTGGTTTCTTCCCACCAACCTTAATTCCTTCTTAATTTGTCCTTCCATTGGATTTTAACTAAAACATTATTTAGTTAGTTGGTTCGGTCTCACGAATCACCTTCATTCAATTTAACACATTGACAATTTCATTAAAATAGTCATTACATTAATATCGGAGAAATTTCGCTTACATATTCGGGGAATAATTACATAGGCAAATTGCCAGGTGTTACACTAAATATTAGGTAATGTCACGTTTACACCATAAATAAAAAATATCGACATTATTATTTTAATTGATTTATGTCAAAAGTTATTATTTTGATTAGAACAACCTTTTAATAATAACTAAATATTTAGGTTTTCACATTTATAATTTTTGATGGTAGAGCGAGCAAAATAATATTTACTCAGTTGTGAATATAATAATAAATAAAACAATATAAATGATCATTATTTCTATCTCAATAAAGAAATTTAAATGATACTTTACTCTACCATAAATCTTAGTCTACATGATACTACCAGTATTTTTATTTATCATTTTTTAAGAGTAATAGTACGTTTATTTTATTATTCTACTATATTAAAATATTCACTGACGTGTCAAATAATGATTTGTACAATTAAGGTACAATTAATATAATAAATTATAAATAGTTAATTTTTTGCATTAATTATGTCAATCATTGTTTGTGTAACACCCGAGATTTTGCTATTACGTGAGTAGCCTAGGTTAGAAAAGTAGGAGAGTTTATGGTTGAAGGGATTGAAGGGATTAAAAGTAGAGAGAAGAATAAGGGTTGAAAATTCAAAACTAGTGTGTTGAAAAGTCAAAGCGGAATAACCAACCAATAGGAATTTGGTGTTGAAATTCAAAGGAGATTAAAGTGAAATAAATGGATGAAAAGGTGAATTTTGATGATGAATCACGTTGGAAGAAAAGAGAAAGGAAAGAGTGGGTTAAGTTGTAATTTTAAAAACATTGGTGGTAAAAAGCAAAAAGTGAAAGAAATGTTAGGTTAAAAAGATGATTTCTCCTCTTTCCCCTTCATCCTTCCACGGTTTTGCTCTCATCCTCCATAGCCGACTTCTCCTCTCCCCATTCTTCCATTTTCAAGGTGTTTTCAAGGTTAGTTTTAGTGGGTTTTTAGTTGTATACCATTAGATGTTGGTTTGTGGTGTTTTTATGGTAGTTTAGTGAGGTTTGGTTAGGGTTTGGAAAACCCTAACCATGGAATCCGAAAATTGGGTTTAAATGTTGGATTTTCTTTCCTATTTGGATCATTTAAGTGTTGAATGGATGATTTAGGTTGTTTGGGTGATTAAATTAAGGATTTGATGGAAGTTACACAAAAACCGGTTTAAGAACACTATAGGGCCGATTCTGTCTTTGGTATTTTCGGGCTGGCCAAAGTGTTTGTTTGATTAATTTAAGCATTTCAATGGATAGTAGATGTGTAGAGGTTTCCGAGTTGGGGTGGCGCGTTGAAATCCGTTGAAAAACGAGGGAGATATGATTGTTTGAAGTTTGACGGTCAATTTTGGAGTAAAAAATCGGGTTTTGAGTTAAGTTGTAGTTTTAGGTTGAAGTGTTTGTTAGTTTTGGTTTTAGGATCCGTTAGAATTTTATTAGTGGCTTACTAAGTTAAGTTTTCGTTATTTTAGGTGATTGAGCGAGTGAATTCTTGGACGACGTGAACAATTGGAAAGTCGAGCAGTCAGGTAAGTAGAGGATTGTATGTTTGTTGCCTTCGGTCCTACACCACAGAACGGTAGGGATGTTTGTTTGTTTGGTTGTTTAATTGTTGTATTTTAGTTCATGTTGTGCATTGTGTGACTTGCATCGTAGTGTGACTGGCATCGTAGTTTTAGAGCCCTAAAAATGAGTTGTGAGCATTAAAGGTAAAGAGATAGTGAGAAATGCATAGTTATTCCGAGTAGAGTTGCTTGCCGGGGAGTAGTGCTCGTTGAGCACCTCGGTAGGGTCTCTACAAGGGGTGCATTGCACTGAACAGTTATGTCGAGTAGAGCTGCCTCATCGGGGAGTAGTGCTCGTGGAGCACCTCGAGAGGGTCTCGACATGCCTTGCCGGGGAGTAGTGCTCGTGGAGCACCTCGGAAGGATTTACTGCCTCATCGGGGAGTAGTGCTCGTGGAGCACCTCGAGAGGGTCTCGACATGCCTTGCCGGGGAGTAGTGCTCGTGGAGCACCTCAGAAGGATTTACTGCCTCATCAGGGAGTAGTGCTCGTGGAGCACCTCGAGAGGGTCTCGACATGCCTTGCCGGGGAGTAGTGCTCGTGGAGCACCTCGGAAGGATTTACTGCCTCATCGGGGAGTAGTGCTCGTGGAGCACCACGAGAGGGTCTCGACATGCCTTGCCGGGGAGTAGTGCTCGTGGAGCACCTCGAAAGGATTTACTGCCTCATCGGGGAGTAGTGCTCGTGGAGCACCTCGAGAGGGTCTCGACATGTCTTGCCGGGGAGTAGTGCTCGTGGAGCACCTCGGAAGGATTTCTATGAGAGATGCATTGGTAATAGATTAGTAATGGAGAATGTAATTGAAACTAGTCGAGAGTGTAGAAATTGTATTTTGTTTAGTTGCATTTGTTATCCCTACTTGCTAAGCGTAAGCTTATGTGTGTGTGTGTGTTCTGTGGTGTAGGTGACGGAGTGTTCTCAGGTGAGCTCGAGAGTGACGATCAGGCTTAGAAGCGGTCGGTGACACATGGAGCTTGTCGGTTCGTGCATTTGTCAGGGCGTTTCGATCTGGTTCTCTGAGTGTGGTTTGTATGGGAGGTTTTCTATTACTTCGTGGAATATGTTTTGGTTAGTTTTGAGTAGTATGGTGAGGTGTACATATTGGTATATATGTTGCTTGGTTGTGGGTGAGATTTGAGTTTGTGGTTGTAGTTAGGATTGGGAGATTTTGTGGTCGGTTCGTGGAAGTTGTTTAGTGTAAATGGTTGTGGATTTGTTCTGGTGTAAACTGGGTTGAGTCATGGTTTTAAATATTTGTTTTCAGGTTTTCAGGTTTGGAATTATTTAGCCGTTATATTGTTGGTTTTGATTTTAAAACCATTGACGTCGAGTCACGTTATTTATTTTTATTAATATTCGGTTGAAGTCGGTTTTCTAAAATTTTTACGGGATTTAATGGTTCGCGTGTCAGGAAGGTATGGTTAAAGTTTCGTGATTATTGGAGGTGTTCAGGGTGGAGAAATATGAGGAAAAGTGGGGAAAGGTAAAAAGGGGTCAAAATAGAAGGTTTTTAAGTGTTTTGTGTCGAGAAAACCCGAGCCGGCCTGATCGGTCGGGCCTTGGACCGCGATCAGTCGCGGTCCCATTTTCGGTTTTTTTCAAATTTTCCCTAGTTCTACAATGTTTTGACCCGACATTTTCCAACGTATTTTAAACGTATTTTGGGCCTGTTTTCCAATAAATTTTGAGGGTTCGGAAGACCCGAAAAACGAGTCGAAAAAGTTACGAAAATTATATTTAAATTATGTTTTGACGTGGGATTGGTTAGTAAAGTAGCACTCCGAGTCAGGGTGGGTTCGGGGGCGTTACAGTTTGACACTTCAGTGAGTATTTTAATATAATAGAATATGAAAATAAACATAATATTATTATTTTTAATAGGTGAGTTAAAATAAATAATTCTAGTCACACGTTGATATTTTCATTAGATTAAACCCAATTAAAATATTTGTTTGAATAATTTGGATGGTTGGAGAGATCATTATCTTAAATGTCATCAACATTAAACAATATTTCAAAATCTTTGAAAAACGAATATGACTAGATTTACACTTTAATCCTACACTGTACATGACAAACATTGATTGTTGTAATTAATTATTTATTTATAATTTATTATATTACTTGCATCAATCAATATTTATCACGTCATGATGTAGAATTGGAAACTAAATGTATCATTATTCTTGAAAAATATTATTACAAATAAAATACTCGTCAACTAGTTTATCTATTAGTTTAAATCTGAATTCATGCAACTAAATACTATCTCTCGCTCTATCTTAGAGGATTGCGATACGAAAAGGAGTCCTAGTCCCTCTATACTTCATCTTATATATATATTCTCAGTTTCAAGATTTGTTTTTCAGACTTTTGTCAATCGCCACTTTTTCATCATCTTCCTCAAAGTTCATGATGGGTGGTTTTTTGTCACGCGATGTTGCAGATTTTTTGCCCTTCACGTCTTCTTCGTCGTCCTCTGAGTCTTCTTCGTCCTCTGAGCCTGCTTCTCCAATTTCATCTGAATCGTCTTCGTCTATCTCCGGCAGCTTCTTCTCAATGTCAGGAATGAAGTGGGAAATTGTAAACACTCTTGGAAAAGGGGCTTATGGGATTGTGCATCTGGCTAAGCCAATAGACTCTTGCAACTCACATAATAATTTCGTCGCTGTTAAATCTTCGGCTCTGCGAGATTCAAAATCTTTGAGGAAAGAGAAAAGAATTCTATGCAAATTTCAAAACTGTTCGGAGATTGTTCAGTGCTACGGCGAATATTTTTCAACTGATCGTAGTGGCCTGCATCAGTATAACTTGCTTCTTGAATTTGCTCCAGGAGGTGATCTCTCCAACTTGATTTCCACCTATGGAGGTCAAATTCCAGAATCAGATGTTAGAATATATGTCGGAATGTTGTTAAAAGGCCTAACTTTTCTTCATGCAGAAGGGTTCGTCCACTGCGATCTGAAGCCAGAAAATATTCTGGTTTTTCCTTCGCTTGACGGCATTAGTAAGCTCAAGATTGCAGACTTTGGGCTGGTGAAGGAACCCGATTGGGACGAAAGTTTGACTGTTGATTTACCGGGAACTCCGAGGTACATGCCACCGGAATCTGTATTTAATAAGGAGATAAGATGCTCGTTGGATATTTGGTCTCTTGGGTGCGTGATCGTCGAGATGCTGACTGGAGAAAAGCCATGGAGAGCATGTCGGGACATGAATTCCTTGGTTAAGAATCTCGTTTGCTCAAATAAAACTCCAGAAGTGCCAAAAAATATTTCTCCAGCGGGGAAAGATTTCTTGAGCAAGATCCTTGTCAGGAGGCATCAAGATAGATGGTCGGCGTCAATGCTCTTGAGTCATCCTTTTCTTGGCGGCCAAGATATCCGATCACCTCCATATCCGATCACATCTGTTCCGATCAGTCGTTGAATTGCTCTCATGGAAGGAGATAACAGGGTCATGTCCGGCCTGCGCAAGTACTTCCTTGACATAAGCAGCTGGAAATATTAACCATTATTTGCCGTGAAATGAAATAGAGTACAACTAAATTATTTGAATACTTGGTTGCAACATGTGACTTTAGTTCCTGCTATCTTGGGTATTCTATTTGTAACTTATAATATTTAACATGTACATGAGTGGATTTAGGCGGTATATCCTACCTTGCACTTGCACTGTTATTAGGAATCCATGTTATTTTTCTATATGAATTTTTGTTATGCGTTGTTATTATGTGGTTAGAGGTGAAAAACAAATAGAAGAGCCAAGTCCAGCCAGAAAAGAATCAAGCATAGTGAGCGTAACGAGTCAAAATTGTTAAAAAATTAACTCAAACAGGCTCTCGAGTCACGAGTTACACGAGTTAAGTTAAACAAGATGAATTTAATGAGCACGAGCTAAAGTTAAGTTAAACAAGATGAATTTAATGAGCACGAGCTAAGTTACATCATTATACTACATATTTATATATTTATTACAAATATTATTTAGGAATTTATTATAATATTATCACATATTAGCATATCCGTGGATATATCATTATTAATATGTATTTAGAAAAAATGTAATATAAAAATTATGCTGTATGGTTTATTATAGTATATAATATTATTAATTAATTAAATTTTTTCAAAAATATATTTAAAACAGTTACACGTTGAAGAAAAAGGGTTGGAGAGTTTTTATCCCACGTTGAAAACATGAGTGAAAAACTTAGAAGAAGTGTAAAAACCAAAAGCATTAGTTCCATTGAAATGCCTCGTTGTTGGTTAGTTGGTTCAAATTGACTCATTATTTTCAAGTTTTTTCTTTTTTTTTTCAAATTTAAGATTTTAGTAAAATTATTTTTTGATAGGAAGGAAACCGCGACAGAAGTGATGAACAGTCCGCCCCATTGAGCGGGTACCCGCCTGACGCGGGGGGTCACGCGAGTAACCGCTGATCCTCTGCATCCGCATTTAGTTGGCACTAAAATTAATTTTTTAAAAAAATACTAAACGATATGCAATTTTTATCACATATTCTCTATATTATGAAAAGATAATCTAAAAATTTTCATAATTTTCTAACACTTGTACGATTTATTGTAATTTTATTTAATTATTTTATAAAATAATTATAATAAATCATGCAAGTGTTAGAAAATCACAAAACTTTTTAGATTATTTTCTCATGTTAAAGAAAACATGTAGTGAAAATTTCAAGTAAACTTAATATCGTTTGATAGTTTTGTAAAATTAATATATAAAATAAAGAAGAAACTAAGATTAATTTTAAGAAATATACCAAACGATATTTATTTTATTTGAAATTTTCACTACATGTTTTCTTTAACATGAGAAAATAATCTAAAAATTTTTGTGATTTTCTAACACTTGCATAATTTATTATAATTATTTTACAAAATAATTAAATAAAATTACAATAAATCGTACAAGTGTTAGAAAATCATGAAAATTTTCAAATTATCGTTTCATAATATGGAGAACATGTGATAAAAATTACATGTAAATTGCATATCGTTTATTATTTTTTTTAAAAATTAATTTTAGTGTCACCTAAATGCGGATGCGGAGGGTCAGCGGTTATCCGCGTGACCCCCCGCGTAAGGCGGGTACCCGCTCAATGGGACGGGTACCCGCTGCACCCTCTGCGGGGGGTCAGCGGTCACCCGCGAAACTTTATTTTGTACTTTCCAAATTTTAAATTTTTTTCTGCATTTTTTAGGTAGTTCAGCCTTTTTTTTGCACTTAATCGTAATAAGATTAACAATAATTCAATAATAAATATCTGAATAAAATAGATGTTCAATAAAGTAGCAATCCATAATATGAAATAAAATAATCCACACTGAAATGAGAATTAACGACTGACTAAAATACCTCACCAAAATAAAGCCACTCGCATGAGAATGAAATTAAAATAAAGAAGTACAATTCACTCCAACTCTAGACAGTCCAACTCCTCCTATGTAACAGTTGAAAAATAGAGAATTAGTTAAGCTGAGTTGAAAATCCTCCAATAAGAATATTAGGTGCTATATCTACAGTTTAAAAACAAGAGTGCATATAAAGTGATAAAAACATTATATAAAAATGAGTTCGAATAACCATACGTAAGGTCATGAGAAAATAGTTCACTATGTGTTTTAGACAATTGAAAATTATAAGTGACAACTAAATTACTCACGGACTTTGGGCATGAGAGAGAGAAAATGTAAAACTTGGTATTTTTATAGTTTATTAATTTTTACGTGTCGAGTTTTTAGCTCTTGACTGACAGTGTGTCACTAGTAGAGTTGTTTTGTCGTCTTAGTCAAGTTGAGTTTTTTAGAGTTTTAGTCAATTCGGTAATTAGGTAAATTACCGTGTGGTTAATTGAGAAAAAATTAACGGGTAAATTGAGATTTTACCATGGGTTGACGTCTGGAAATTTAAGAGTTTTGCATTTTATACATTCGTGGAATAAATGGAAGGGTAAGCAGATTTATTAAAGTGAGAGGCAAAATTGTTAATGCGAGCAGAAAGGAAACAAAAGGGAGAAACTAATGATTTCTCACTTATGTGCCGAGGTAAGAAAGAGGAGAAGAGAGAGAGAGCCGAGAGAAAAAGGAGGAGGAGGAGTTTGACCGATTTGCGCAGCCAAGGTGAAGAAATTCAGGTATTGGCAGCAAGCATCAATGGTAACCTCGTTTTCCCCTCCATTTTCGAGTTTTATGTTAGGGTTAGGTTTGGAATAAAATTCAAGTAAGAAGCTCGAATCCTTTGGTGTTTTCTGGATATTTTGGGAGTATATTGGTGTATGTGAAGTCGCAAAGCCGAATGAGAGCAAAATTGACGGAGAAAAGACGTGATTTATGTGACGGAACGTCGCTACAAACGTCACCACGGGAGACCACGCGAAGAGTTAATTCGACTCACGAAGTTCATAGTAGTCAGAGCAACCGCTGAGGTCGACCACGGATTGGTAGGGTGACCACAAAAAATGGCTACAAAATTGGTTCGACTACCATAGGGGTAGACTGCGGATAGGTCAGGAAGACCGCAAACTAGCCCGACCCATTGCGAGGTCGACTGTTGGCCAGTCTGGTCGACCGCTTAAGGGTAGAAGTCGATTGCGTAGTCTAATTTTTAGTACAATTTTCTCACGGCCACTAATAGGTTGTCAAATTGGGTGCTTAGTCCCTGTCACGACCCAGCGGTGTGCCTAGATAGAAATGTCGGGTTAAGCGATGAGATCTTTAGAGAGAACCTGATAGCCCAGTCAAAGGCTAGGTTTGACACCAGAAGACTTTAAACGAAATGAGCAATGGCCCATGGAGAATGAGTAGAAATTCACATATCGATAAAATAAAAATAAGATAACGCAGAAACTTAAATAATTCAATAAAAATACTGTGCAAGAAATAAAAGTCAAAACACCCAAAGAATAAAACAGAGCATGAATTCAGAAGATTAGTTAACCAAGAGAATCCTCACCAGAACAAGATACACTCTCAAAGGAGAAGAAAACAAAACAGAGTTCACTCCACAACAAGCATCTGCAACATCAGATTTCATGACCTAACCAGGGAGATAAGGGGGGTCTTCGAGGTGAGCGACTAACGCAGTAAGAAACTCTATACTATACTCATATGCATTTGAAAAATTGATTTTTTTTTTATCATTTTCTTTAAAAAAAATGATCAATTATAAAATGCAATGCATGAATTTTCTTTCAACTTAAAACAAGCTCCAAGAGCCAAGGATTTCAATCATTAAATCCTTATTACCATTTGAAAAACAGGTTCAACAAGTCATGAGTGAGGTAGTTTAAAAAATATTGCTACATACATAGGTAGCTATAAATAAAATAAGTCATCATCATTTCCTTTAGAATACAACCCTAGTGAAAAAGGAGTCACTCATTAACCCCTATGACACACTATCATAGAAAGGTAACAACCATAGATTCAACTGCACCTAATGAGTCAAAATAAGCTGAAAGGTGACGATAATCCGAAGATCCAACCACGTCACCTAGACTACTAGTGAGAAACTCAGCAACTGTAAAACTCATAAATCAAATGATGGCTGGTGAGCAAGCTCAAGCACAACATAATCTATATAAATGTCCATTGATGATCGACAAGCGAACTCCAACATGATACCAACTTAGTCTACTAAGTAAAAGACCCCTGCAAAATTTAGGGTTATCAGGCCCCCAAGGAGTGGGTCAACACTGCCCTATCACCCTGATCCATATACGAAACCCATCACTCGGTCCCAATCCAAGAAGTTTCCTAACATGTTTGTTCATTTTGTAAGTACTCTTTTTTTACAATATTGAAGGAACCTCATTCAACATGGACAAAGAGAAGCTCACTCACCTAGTTGAAATAGGAGGCTTTGGCCTCCATGAAGAGCAGGCCAGTTGAGCCAAGCTTGCTCAATCGCGCCTCTACTTGGGCTCTTCAAGAAGTTCAATTTTTCTTGCCATGCATCTACTTGGGCTCTTCATGAAGTTCAATTTGTCTTGCCTCAAGCTTTAGCCTATTTACTTGTTTGTGACCCTTTTTTTTAAGCGCTTGTTTGATTTCATTAGCTTGCGATTGGACTTGGATCAATTTGTGATCTTAGAGTCCAAGTCTAATAAAGCTTCATTTGACCGATCCAACTTAGTGGCCAAGGGAGTACATCTTTTAGTTTTCTCTTATGTTTATCTTTAGGAGAGGCTAATGTGAATTTGTGGTATGGAGACACAAAAAGCTCCCTTTTGGGAAAGCTATTGGCTTTGACCAAATTGTAGAGATGCATGGAAACATGTCATGAGGAGATAGAATGTTGCTTTGACCAAGTGGAAGGGTGCCTTTGAAGACCATCTTGACCATCACATTAACTCATTTTTCAAAGGTTTTTATTACATTTTTTTGACTAATTTTTGGGTATAAATAAGCCCTAAAATCCTTAGTTATAATCATTGAACCTTTGTTAATCAAAATTGTCTTGTCTTGTTACTGTGAAGTGTCTACGGGCTTGTGACTCAAATCACAAGTGTCTCCACTTTAACTTGGTGAGTCATATCCAATGAGTGTGAGTGGTCCATCTTAGCTAGCTTGTTTACTCAAGTTAGTCTATCATTTCGGCATCCATTAAACCTTTAGCATGGTATGCTTAGCCCATCAACACAAGAGTAAGGTCGAGCACCCTCACGGGTGTATCTTATTCCTCCTATTTTCCTACTCACTTCCATTTTTTTACTTTGGAATTGTGTCACACCCAATATCTTAACGTATAATAAAACAACCTTCACGCAGTAGAAGGTGCATAAAAACGACTTCGGTTACTTTGGTTGCTCAAAAATTGACACAACCCAAGAAAATCGAAAACCGTTGTCAGAAAGACTCAATTAGACCCAAACAACCATGATGTCTGACTTCATTTATTTTGGTTGCTAGGACACTGCAGCCCATAACAACTAGAGTCCTACACTAGAAGGCTTAACAAACCCAGATCTCACAGCCCATCGGGCGTGCATTTACAATGATATATAAAATCAAATATCATGCACTTGAAATGAAATATGGAAAACATACGTACATATACGTAAAATCTAATGTGCTGGCGACTAGACCCCGTAAGGGTTTCATAGTTGTCATCCACCAAAATACATTTCGTTTTGAAAACTATGCAATGCGATGCGATGGAAAAAAGTACAGTATAGAAACCTCTACCTGATGGCGATAAGACGACACACGTGACCGGAAGCAGGAACCAGAACAGGAACACTGTCGGAACCTACAACAAATCCAACGTCAGAAAATATAAACAAGACGGGACGAAAAGATGGGACTCCTAAACTGGGACTAGGAACCCGACTAGTAACAACTTACGATTTATCGAACGATCAGTCGATTCACACGTGCAATATCGACAAAACTTGAAATATTATGTTGCACACTAGACCATTAAAACCCAAAAATTTCTTTTGTACACCTCGAATTTTCTTAAAAACAATACCAACAAACTTAACTTGTAAGGTTTTAACCTATACACCTAAAAATAGGGTTTAGGATTTTACTTCGATTTACGTGCAAAACGAATGAAAAGAAATTTTAGCAAACAACCATCGCGTTCAAAGCACAAAAATGAGGCAACAAACATGATCCGAGGAATTTTTTGACATCGTTTGATGGTCCAAAAACACAGTCAAATTCCTGCCAAAATTGTCAAAAAAGAATAAAAAATAGGGCAAAATCCAAAAAATGGATCCAACTATCGATTAAGTTTAAAAATGGATCAAACTAATTTTTTGTCCAAAAAATGGCTCAAAGTAAAGAAAATGGACAAAAACTATCTTTTCGGCAGACCGTTATGCCCCCGTGGGGAGTGTCTGAAGGACAAAGGTTTGCCACGTGCTGAGAACGGCAAACCATTCTCACCATGGGGCATTTCAGAGTGTGAGTGTCACGACCCTAATACTGTACCCGATTTTTTTTTTTGTGCTTATCATTATAAAAACCTTAAGCGGAGATTAAATCGAAATCAGAGTTTATTTAGTAAGTCGTTTAAAACAAATACTAAAACAATTGAAATTAAAACAATTTAAATCAATTAAAACAATTTAATAAATAAATTAAAAATCGTATAATCTGCCGAGGGACAGAAGGGGAAAATCCCCACTCAAAATGAGGGGCGCTCGAATGCCAAATGATAGGCGTTCGAGCGCTTCCCTCCTGGCCGCACAGTCGGCCATCGCTTGACCGATCGTGCGCCCCTCTTTTCTCTACCCGCGCCCGATCGCAGCTCTACCCGCGCCTGATCGCTGAACTCTCTGGAAAACCAGAGAGTTCTGTGTTCGAGCGTCTGCATTCAGGCGTTGGATCGCCCTCTACTCTTTTTCTTCTTCTTTCCTTTTTCTCCTTCATACGCCTACACATTTCACAATATTCACTCAACACTTCATCATCAATATCACTATCACATACTTTAACATAAACACCCGATATCCATACGTCTTCCGAAATACCATCCCGAAATCTACTCGAAACGAAATTAAAACAAAGTACGTTTTCATGAAAATAAACCGCGTGGTTCCGTTTGAAAGTCTAACATATTCCCCTGTTTTAAAATCACTAAACAGTTACAAAATACTTTCAATAAAAGGTTTTCAAACAATTATAAATCAGTTTCCAAAACGCTTAAAACATTAAACCTATCCACTATCAGATCCAATATCCTAAAATGTCTATACAACTATTCATTTCAAAACATCCCAAAAACCCTCAAAATCTATACATACTTCCCCATGGGTCGGTTAAGCGTCGGCTGCGCCAGCACACCACCGCAGCCATCATCCGTCAACTGTGTCACTCCTCAGGTGGAGGGATCTCCTCCTCACCTGTTTCCTCGTAATCACCTACACCATACATACACTCTATGAGATGAAATCCCAGTAAGCTCTACGTAAATGCAATGCATGTTGTGCGTATGAGTTCGATAAACGATAAGCCTTTCGGCCGATGCACGATATGCCTTGTGGCCAATGAACGATAAGCCTTTCGGCCGATGCACGATATGCCTTGTGGCCAATGAACGATAAGCCTTTCGGCCGATGCACGATATGCCTTGTGGCCAATGAACGATAAGCCTTTCGGCCGATGCACGATATGCCTTGTGGCCAATGAACGATAAGCCTTTCGGCCGATGCACGATATGCCTTGTGGCCAATGAACGATAAGCCTTTCGGCCGATGCACGATATGCCTTGTGGCCAATGAACGATAAGCCTTTCGGCCGATGCACGATATGCCTTGTGGCCAATGAACGATAAGCCTTTCGGCCGATGCACGATATGCCTTGTGGCCAATGAACGATAAGCCTTTCGGCCGATGCACGATATGCCTTGTGGCCAATGAACGATAAGCCTTTCGGCCGATGCACGATATGCCTTGTGGCCAATGAACGATAAGCCTTTCGGCCGATGCACGATATGCCTTGTGGCCAATGAACGATAAGCCTTTCGGCCGATGCACGATATGCCTTGTGGCCAATGAACGATAAGCCTTTCGGCCGATGCACGATATGCCTTGTGGCCAATGAACGATAAGCCTTTCGGCCGATGCACGATATGCCTTGTGGCCAATGAACGATAAGCCTTTCGGCCGATGCACGATATGCCTTGTGGCCAATGAACGATAAGCCTTTCGGCCGATGCACGATATGCCTTGTGGCCAATGAACGATAAGCCTTTCGGCCGATGCACGATATGCCTTGTGGCCAATGAACGATAAGCCTTTCGGCCGATGCACGATATGCCTTGTGGCCAATGAACGATAAGCCTTTCGGCCGATGCACGATATGCCTTGTGGCCAATGAACGATAAGCCTTTCGGCCGATGCACGATATGCCTTGTGGCCAATGAACGATAAGCCTTTCGGCCGATGCACGATATGCCTTGTGGCCAATGAACGATAAGCCTTTCGGCCGATGCACGATATGCCTTTCGGCCGATGCACGATATGCCTTGTGGCCAATGAACGATAAGCCTTTCGGCCGATGCACGATATGCCTTGTGGCCAATGAACTATAAGCCTTTCGGCCGATGCACGATATGCCTTGTGGGCGATGAAATGTAAGCCTTTTGGCCGATGTATTACTTTCGTTATCTTTAAAACCCAGTGCGGAAATTCATTTTCATGCTTTTCTTTAAAACACGTGATGCATGAATAGTTCAATATCTCAAAAGTAAACAAGCAATAATGTGTACCATCAAGACTGTAAAATATAAACTATAAAGTTAAATAACCTAACTACCCAACCAAAGCAAGATAAACAGACACATCTCCGAAACTCCTCGAGACGACTACGACGTATGGTGTAGGCCAATCGGCCAAAGAAGATCACGGGATCTTACCTCGTGTCCAAAGCAGCTCAAGCTCTGTCCACGAGCGCTGTTCACCTAAGCAATTTACAAGGATTGACGTTAAAACGAGTTTAAGTTAATAAACGTCCAATTGTCAAAACCTTAACTAAAGGAATTTCCTAACATTCCAACTTAACTTATCGAGGTATTAATCCATTAATCTACGCTCGATACCCCGAAATCCAATTTACGAGTTTTCCGAAAACCCAAAATTTACAAATTTAACATTTCTCCTAGATCGTCCTAACTTCTTCCAATAACGTTTAATACGTGCAATACGTTCGTAAACTATAACAATCTATCAATTTCGAGCCCTAAATCGCGTTTTTTAGCGAAAACCTAAACGAAACCCTAATCGTTTAAACTCCGTAAAACTAAGAACTAAATCTAGGAAACGTTAGAGACTTACTAGGAATCGGGTTTGGGAAAGGAAACGTGAAGAACGGAAGTCGCCGGAGCAGAGTACCAACACCGGAAGGAGAAATCGCCGTTGAACACCAAAGGAGAAGGAAGAGGAGCCGCAGGAAGAAGAAGTGTCGTGGAGAAGAAGAAAAACCAATGTTTTTAATATAAAATTGACTTTGCAAATTACGATTTTGTCCTTAGCACTTAATGCTATTTGTTTCGTCCTTTGTTTCGTTAATCGTCCAACGATTCGGGTTCTCTAAATTTTCTTATTTTACCAATAACTCCAACTTATTATTTGGGCTCTTTTAACACTGTCCGTTCGCAATTCGGTCCTCGTTTGCTATTTTTACCAGAACGTCCTTTATATTACGAGAAACCTACTTACTCGGAATATAACGTTCTTACTCCGAAAAATCTCGTAAATTTTCTAAAATTCCTATTAATCGTTAGGATCGAAATGACGCTTTTTTTTCGTAAAACGAACTTGATTTGACATATTTACCAAAAATGCCACATATATAATAAAATATTAATATAATATATTAAATCCAAAATCCGTACGAGCCTGGTATTACATTCCACCCACCTTATTTAGAATTTTGTCCACAAAATTAAATCATACAAACAAATCAGGATATTTAGTCATCATATCCTACTGTCGCTCCCACGTAGCTTCTTCCACCTCGTGGTTCCGCCACAAAACCTTGACCAGCGGGATCTCATTGTTGCGCAAAACTTTGATGGAAGTCTCCAAAATACGCACCGGCCTCTCATCGTAAGTCAAGGTAGGCTGTACCTCAATCTCTCTAGTCTCCACGACATGCGATGGATCGCGTAGGCACTTCCGAAGCATAGATACATGGAATACGTCGTGGATACCCTCCATAGAAGCCGGAAGCTCTAATCTATACGCCATCTTCCCGATCCTCTTCAGAATAGGAAAGGGCCCCACATAACGAGGGTTTAACTTGCCCCTCCTTCCAAATCTCGCAACACCTTTGAACGGAGAAACTTTAAGATAAACTTCGTCACCTTCCTCGAACTCTAGCTCTCTCCGTCTCGTGTCAGAGTAGCTCTTCTGTCTGCTCTAAGCTACCTCAATACGCTGTCAAATAATGGCAATCTTCTCTACTGTTTGTTGTAGAATCTCCGGACCAATGACGCTGGCCTCGCCAACCTCGTCCCAATATAACGGAGACCTACACTTTCGACCATACAAAGCCTCATACAGTGCCATGCCAATGGTAGCCTGGAAGCTGTTGTTGTACGAGAACTCAATCATAGGAAAATATCGGCTCCACGAGCCCTGAAACTCCAGCACGCAGGCTCTGAGCATATCCTCAAGAATCTGGTTCGTCCTCTCTGTCTGACCATCAGTCTGAGGATGAAATGCCGTGCTGAAATTAAGCTGAGTCTTCATAGCCTTGTGCAGGCTCTTCCAGAACTTCGATGTGAATCTCGGATCTCTATCTGAGACAATCGAAACTGGTACTCCATGCAGTCTGACAATCTCCTGCACGTAAAGCTCGGCGAGCTGATCCATAGAAGATGCCATCCTCACAGATAAGAAGTGGGCCGACTTTGTCAATCGGTCCACGATAACCCATACGCCGTCATGGCCCTTCGTCGTCCTCGGGAGCCCCACAATAAAATCCATAGAGATCTGCTCCCACTTCCACTCTGGAATCGGCAGTGGCAATAATGTTCCGACCGGTCTCTGGTGCTCTGCCTTCACCTGCTAGCAGACTAGACAGGTTTATACGTACTTGGTGACCTCGCTCTTCATGTACGGCCACCAGTAATGCTGCTTTAGATCCCGGTACATCTTAGTACTTCCCGGGTGCACAGAATATGCCGAAGAATGTGCCTCGGCTAATATCTCCTTCTTCAGGTCCTCGTCGTTAGGCACGTACCACCTATGCCTGAACTTCAGAATACCATCCTCTGATAAATGGAAAACTGATGAGTCTCCCAATGTCATGCTGGATCGAAGCTCCTCACAATCCGTATTATTCTGCTGAGCCGCACGTATCCGATCTAGAATAGTCGGCCTGAGAGAAATATTGGTGAGCATACTGGACAACTCTGTCACTATCTCTACGTCAAACCTCTCAATCTCAGATCGCAGCGTAACTGACATCGCTGCTAATGAAGGCTGACTCGCAGAAGGCACTCTACTCAAAGCATCAGCTACCTTGTTTGCCCTTCCTGGGTGGTACTTGATATCGAAATCGTAATCTTTAACAAGCTCAAGCCACCTTCTTTGACGCATATTCAGCTCCTTCTGCGTAAATAAATACTTCAAGCTCTTGTGGTCAGAAAATATCTCGCATTGCTGCCCATACAAATAATGTCTCCATATCTTCAGTGCGAAGACCACAGCTGCCAACTCAAGGTCGTGCGTAGGGTAATTCTGCTCGTACGGCTTCAACTGCCGTGAAGCATAAGCAATAACTCTCCCCTCTTGCATCAATACACAACCGAGTCCCACTCCAGACGCGTCACAATAAATACTGAACCTGACACCTTCAACAGGTAGCGCCAGTACTGGAGCGGTGGTCAATCTCTGCTTTAACTCCATAAAACTATCATCACAAGTAGATGACCATATAAACCTTTCGTTCTTTCGAGTCAAACGCGAAAGAGGAACTGCGATCCTCGAAAATCCCTCTATGAACTTTCGATAATAGCCAGCTAATCCGAGAAATCCACGCACCTCACGTACGTTCTTCGGCTGTGGCCAATCTCTGACCACCTGAATTTTGCTCGGATCAACAGAAACTCCATCCTGCGATGTGACATGGCCAAGAAAACTGATCTAACATAGGGTCCTCAGAACAATCCTCAGATGCTCCTCGTGTTCTTCCTTCGTCTTAGAATAGATCAGAATGTCGTCGATGAAAACGACCACGAACTTGTCCAGATACTCCTTGAAGACACGGTTCATCAAATCCATAAACGCTGCAGGGGCATTAGTAAGTCCAAAAGACATGACAAGGAACTCATAATGCCCATACCTCGTTCGGAATGCCGTCTTCGGTATATCATCCTTCCGGACCTTCAGCTGATTGTAACCCGAGCGTAGATCAATCCTTGAAAATACTCGGGCACCTTGCAGCTATTCAAATAAATCATCAATCTGGGGCAGTGGATACTTATTCTTCACTGTAAGTTTATTCAGCTCTCTGTAATCGATGCACATCCTGAGGGTCTCGTCTTTCTTCTTGACAAATAGAACGGGCGCACCCCAAGGCGAAACACTGGGTCGGATAAACCCTTTCTCTAATAACTCGTCAAGCTGAGTCCTTAACTCTCTCAACTCAACTGGTGCCAACCGATACGGGTTTTTAAACCTTGGCGCGGAGTTTGGATAGACATCAATAGTGAATTCTATCTCCCAGTCTGGTGGTAACCCGGGAAGATCATCAAGAAAGATCCCAGAGAACTCTCTGACAATAGGAATGTCGCTCAGCTTTTCTCCGCTGAGCAACTGACAATCAAATACAGAGGCCAAATAAATAGAGCACGCACCTTTAAACTGCTCGTTGACCTTCATGGAATAAGAAATAGGCGAGCTACTCAATCTGCTCATCGCCTAATAAGAAAACTCGGCTTTACCCGGGGGTCGCAAGGTGACAATCCCGGATCGACAATCGATGGTGGCGAAGTGCTGTGACAGCCAGTCCATCCCCAAGAGAAGATCATAATGCTCTATGCCCATAACAATAAGGCGAGCATAGAGAGTTCTGTCCCCAATCGAGATAATATTGCCCTGGACTACACGACCTGACTGCATACGCTCTCTTGAAGGTAGCATCACACTATACTCGCATTCTACTAACTTCGGTGCAAGCCTCAATCTAGACACACAAGCGGTGGAAACAAAAGAATGCGTAGCCCCCGTGTCTAATAAAGAAAATACAGGAACACCAGAAACCAATATAGTACCTGCTATCACGGCAGGCTGATCCTCGTTATCAACATCGCCAGGCTCTATAAACGCAAAGATCCTGGGCATAACTCTCCTCTGATCACTGCCTGACTGATCTCAACCCCGCTTCGGGCAGTCTTTAGCAAAATGGCCTGGTTCTCCACACCAATAGCATACATCTGTGCCCACTCTGCACTGGCCATAGTGTTCCTTCTGACATTTTGGGCAAAGAGGTATCTGAGAAGCCCCCTGCACTTGCTTCCCCTTACCCCGATCATTACCTCCCTCAAGAGGTCTCTTCACACCCCTCTGCTGCTGCTGGGGCTGTGCTCTAGGCTGCCAACCTCGTGACTGAGGGCGAATCTCTCGGAAGAAGCCCTTAGCTGGCTCCCTCGGCTTGACAGAACTCTGATCAACTGCCTTAATATCAAGAGCTCTAGCCACAATATCGTCGTAGGATACATTCCGTACCCCAGATATAGTAAGGCGCATCCGAAACTCCTGGCTAAGTCCCTGTAACAATCGGCGTACCTTGTCCTCATTTACGCTGACCTGACGTGGCGCGAATTGAGAAAGGGCTTCGAACTTCCTCACATACTCGGCAATCGAACCTACTTGCCGTAACTGCATAAACTCAACCATCTTCGCCTCCCATACGGTATGGCTGAAATACTTGTCATAAAATAACTCTCTGAATCGCTCCCATCCCATAATCGTCACATCGGTGGTCGTCTTGATGGAATCTCACCAAAATCGGGCGTCCAGCGCCAAATGATAGGTCACCAGTGCAACCTTCTCTCCCTCATTTATGCTAGCATACGCCAGCATGTCCTCCATAGTGCGAACCCACTCCTCAGCTGAAGAGGGATCCGTAGACTGTCCGTTAAATATAGGGGGCTGGAGCTTCTAGAACCTCTCCATCCCCCGGTTACCCGGAATAGCTGCCTCCCAAGCTCTAGTGCCCTCTCTGTCTATAAGAGTACCAAGCTGTTGAGACTGTCTCTCCATTTGCTGAGCCTGTCGCTCCATATGTTGAGACTGCTGGGCGATAAAATCCTTAAGTGTGTCTATCGTATCGTCGCGGTCATCTCGGTCATTTCGTGGACGCACCATATTTATAAAATTCCTATAAAAGTTAAAACAAATATTCTAAGAAACTAGAAATCCGATAAAGTGATAAACATACTTACAGTTGATGAAGAATGTCCGCGTAGTGGCTGTGCAGTCGAGCAGTCTACAGAACCGATTTTAAAACCCGGGGGCTCTGATACCATAAATTGTCACGACCCTAATACTGTACCCAATTTTTTTTTTTTGTGCTTATCATTATAAAAACCTTAAGCGGAGATTAAATCGAAATCAGAGTTTATTTAGTAAGTCGTTTAAAACAAATACTAAAACAATTGAAATTAAAACAATTTAAATCAATTAAAACAATTTAATAAATAAATTAAAAATCGTATAATCGGCCGAGGGACAGAAGGGGAAAATCCCCACTCAAAATGAGGGGCGCTCGAACGCCAAATGATAGGCGTTCGAGTGCTTCCCTCCTGGCCGCACGGTCAGCCATCGCTTGGCCGATCATGCGCCCCTCTTTTCTCCACCCACGCCCGATCGCAGCTCTACCCGCGCCCGATCACTGAACTTTCTGGAAAACCAGAGAGTTCTGTGTTCGAGCGCCTGCATTCAGGCGTTGGATCGCCCCTACTCTTTTTCTTCTTCTTTCCTTTTTCTCCTTCATACGCCTAAACATTTCACAATATTCACTCAACACTTCATCACCAATATCACTATCACATACTTTAACATAAACACCCGATATCCATACGTCTTCCGAAATACCACCCCGAAATCTACTCGAAACGAAATTAAAACAAAGTACGTTTTCATGAAAATAAACCGCGTGGTTCCGTTTGAAAGTCTAACATATTCCCTTGTTTTAAAATCACTAAACAGTTACAAAATACTTTCAATAAAAGGTTTTCAAACAATTATAAATCAGTTTCCAAAATGCTTAAAACATTAAACCTATCCACTATCAGATCCAACATCCTAAAATGTCTATACAACTATTCATTTCAAAACATCCCAAAAACCCTCAAAATCTATACATACTTCCCCACGGGTCGATTAAGCGTCGGCTGCGCCAGCACACCACCGCAGCCATCATCAGTCAACTGTGTCACTCCTCAGGTGGAGGGATCTCCTCCTCACCTATTTCCTCGTAATCACCTACACCATACATACACTCTATGAGATGAAATCCCAGTAAGCTCTACGTAAATGCAATGCATGCTGTCCGTATGAGTTCGATAAATCATGTTTTATTTTCTTTACTATGCAATGCACGATAGGTCTCACCGAGATCCTATCCCTCTAACCGGAGAGTGCTCATCCAGCGGGCGGACTACTCTTTTCCAGCTAGAGGTGGGGGGTACACGCTTACAACACGTACAGCCGTGCCTGAGCCCCACCTCGCGTGACCGATAAATGATAAGCCTTTCGGCCGATGCACGATATGCCTTGCGACCGATGAACGATAAGCTTTTCGGCCGATGCACGATATGCCTTGCGGCCGATGAAATGTAAGCCTTTCGGCCGATGCATTGCTTTTGTTGTAACACCCGAGAATTTCCTATTACGTGCGTCGCCTACAATTTGACGTGTTAGAAGAGTTCAATTTCTTAAGTTTAGTGGGTTATATTGAGGAATAATAGAAGAGAAAAGATGGGTGGAGATGTTGACAATTCAAACCAAAGGGTTGAAAAGTCAAATGGTTATATCAACCAATAAGAAGTAAGCAATTAATGATAGAAAATGGGGGAATTAAAAAGCTAACACGTTGGATGCATTGAGAAGGAGAAGAGTGAGGTTGATTTGTAATTTTAAAAAGTTAAATGGAGGAAAATTAAAAGTAAATGAAAGTTATGGTTTAAAGTTAGGTTTTCATTTCATTTTTCTTCATCTTCATCGACTTCTCTTGCTCTCCTCCATAGCCGCCTCTCTTCCTCCTTCTTACTTCATTTCTTCAAGTGATTGCAAGGTAAATTTACATGGGTTTTAGTTTATGTGCTATGAGATGAAGTTTGGAAGAGTTTTTAGGGTGTTTTAGGTAGTTTTAGGAAGAGTTGGAAAACCCTAGGTTAGGGATTCCGAAAATTGAGTGTTGATGTTAGATTTCTTTCTTATTTTGATGGTTTAGTTGTTAAATGACTTGGTTTAGGTAGATTTGAGGGTTAGATTGAGGATTGGTGAAGTGTTCAACAAAAATGGTTGAAGAACACCTATATACCCGATTCTGTTTGTTGGAATTTTGGGCTGGCCAAGGTGTTTGTTTGGTTAATTTGAGTGATTCAATAGATAGTAGACGTGTAGAGGTTTCCTAGTTGGGGTGGCACGTCGAAATCCGTTGAAAAACGAGAAAGTTATGACCGTTTGAAGTTGGACGGTCAATTTTGGTGTCAAAATCGGGTTTGGAGTTAAGTTGTGGGTTTAGGTTAAATGTGTGATTAGTTTAGTTAGCAAAAATCGTTATAATTTATTTAGTTTGTTATTAAGTGAATTTTCGTTATTTGTTAGGTGATCGAACGTGTGATTTAGTTGGACGAAGTGAACGTATCGAGCAACCAGGTAAGTAGTGGTAGCTTTCTTTCGCCTTCGGGCCTACACCATGGAACGGTAGGGTTATTTATTTCGTGTTGTGTTTTGTTGGGTTTGGTTGCATAATGGTTGACGTGCATCATTGTTTTCACTAACGAAAATACGAGTTGTTTTTGCATGGCTGGTTGTGAGTGTGAACGTAATCAGATAAGTAAATGGTAATGAATCTCAAATAGTGTGCCTTGTCGGGATACGGTGCTGGCAGTAGCACCCCGAAGGGAACTCTATGAGAGACTGGCTAAAATACGAGATCTGGAATAGTGTGCCTTGTCGGGATATGGTGCTGGTAGTAGCACCCCGAAGGGAACTCTATGAGGGATGGTTGGCTAAAATACGTAAAGGTCGTGAGTATGAATTCCTAGACGGTCATAGAATTCTACGATCGACGAGGGAGATTATGCATGGCCATCCTAGACGGTTATGGGATGTGAGCTAGCTGGTCTTGCTCTGGTGATTTTGAGTTTGGCCGTCCTAGACGGTTATGGGATGTGTGCCTACTCAAATCACACGGCTTATGAAACGAATAATGTAATGAACAGCAACGAATAGCAAATAAACACAACTGAGTGGTAGTAACTGCATGTATTAGGTTGCTTGCATTGTGTTGTAGTCTCATTCGTTACTCCCTACTTGCTAAGCATTAGGCTTACGTTTTGTGTTCTATGGTGTAAGTGACGAATTCTATTCAGGTGAGGTTGATGAGACAGCTGAGGTTTAGGCTGCAGTCGGAGGAGTACGGAGTCCGCCGGTGCAGGCTATTGTCGGGGCGTCTCAATTACTATCGTCCTCGGGTATTTTGTGGGAATGTGTAGATAGTTTGGTAAGCTTTTTGATAAGGGTTTTGGAAGGAATATTGGTTAAAACAACTTAGATAAATTGAACGTGTAGTACGAATATTGGCAAATGTTTTCGTAATGTATTTTGGTGTTTAGTACGAATATTTACGAAAATGTTTTGGTAGTGAATTTTAATGTTTTGAGTTGGGGATATTGTGTTTAATGGTTATAGTATTTGGGAAGTTGAAAACATATATTTTCGTGTGTTTGGTTTCAGGTTCGGTATAAAGAAATTTAGGCGTTATGCCGCCCGTTTCGGTTTTAAACTATTTAACGTCGGGTTATGTTCGCTATTTTTTTTATGTAATCGTTCGAAGTCGGTTTTCTATAAAATTTACGGGATTTGAAGATTTAGGTGTCGGGAGTGTGTGGTTAAAATTTCATGGATTTTGGAGAAGTTTAGCTTAAGGAAAAGTGGAAAAACAAATTTTCATTAGGTGTTGACATTTACTGTTCATCATGTTGTAAAAGTGTCGACACCAAAGACAAGGTGTCGACACCTACTGTTCACAGTGTTGAAATAGTGTCGACACCAAATACAAGGTGTCGACACCTTTTGCAAAGGAATGGGACCAGAGAATAAACTGTCCTTAAAGTGTCGACACCTACTGTTCATAGTGTCGACACTTTACTGTTCATACTTCAATTTTTGACATTTTGACGCTTATTTCAAACCAGTTTTAACCCGACTTTTTCCGACATATTTTAAACATATTTTGGCACATTTTCCAACAAAATTCGAGGGTTCGAAAAACCCGAAAACCGAGAAAAAAAATTTTACGAAAAAAAATTTAAACATAGTTTTAAACACGGGTTTGGTTAGCAACGTAACGCACCGGGCCCGGGGCGGGTTCGGGGCGTTACATTTGTTATCTTTAAAACCAGGTGCGGAAATTCATTTTCTTGCTTTTCTTTAAAACATGTGATGCATGAACTGTTCAATATCTCAAAAGTAAACAAGCAATAATGTGTACCATCAAGACTATAAAATATAAACTATAAAGTTAAACAACCTAACTACCCAACCAAAGCAAGATAAACAGACACATCTCCGAAACTCCTCGAGACGACTACGACGTATGGTGTAGGTCAATCGGCCAAAGAAGATCACGAGAACTTACCTCGTGTCCAAAGCAGCTCAAGCTCCGTCCACGAGCGCTGTTCACCTAAGCAATTTACAAGGATTGACGTTAAAACGAGTTTAAGTTAATAAACGTCCAATTGTCAAAACCTTAACTAAAGGAATTTCCTAACATTCCAACTTAACTTATCGAGGTATTAATCCATTAATCTACGCTCGATACCCCGAAATCTAAGTTACGAGTTTTCCGAAAATCTGAAATTTACAAATTTAACATTTCTCCTAGATCGTCCTAACTTCTTCCAATAACGTTTAATAAGTGCAATACGTTCGTAAACTATAACAATCTATCAATTTCGAGCCCTAAATCGCATTTTTTAGCGAAAACCTAAACGAAACCCTAATCGTTTAGACTCCGTAAAACTAAGAACTAAAGCTAGGAAACGTTAGAGACTTACTAGGAATCGGGTTTGGGAAAGGAAACGTGAAGAACGGAAGTCGCCGGAGCGGAGTACCAACGCCGGAAGGAGAAATCGCCGTTGAACACCAAAGGAGAAGGAAGAGGAGCCGCAGGAAGAAGAAGTGTTGTGGAGAAGAAGAAAAACCAATGTTTTTAATATAAAATTGACTTTGCAAATTACGATTTTGTCCTTAGCACTTAATGCTATTTGTTTCGTCCTTTGATTCGTTAATCGTCCAACGATTCGGGTTCTCTAAATTTTCTTATTTTACCAATAACTCTAACTTATTATTTGGGCTCTTTTAACACTGTCCGTTCGCAATTCGGTCATCGTTTGCTATTTTTACCAGAACATCCTTTATATTACGAGAAACCTACTTACTCGGAATATAACGTTCTTACTCCAAAAAATCCCGTAAATTTCCTAAAATTCCTATTAATCATTAGGATCGAAATGACGCTTTCTTTTCGTAAAACGGACTTGATTTGACATATTTACCAAAAATGCCACATATATAATAAAATATTAATATAATATATTAAATCCAAAATCCGTACGAGCCTGGTATTACAGTGAGTACCCCTCCCCCTAGCCCCGCGCGTGAGGGGCACGTGCACGCGGGGGATCTTCACCCTCTGAAATGCCCCCTTGTGTGCATGGTTTGCCTTCCTCATCACGCGACAAACTGTTCTCCTTCAGAACACTCCCTGTGGGCGGTCTTCAGCCTCAGCAATGATTGATCACAGGTCTGACCAAGAATGGTTTGTCGTTCTACTCACGCGAAAAACCAATCTTCGTCAGACCCGTGATCAATTATTGACTGATCACGGGCTAAACTATAGGAGAACGGCAAACCGTTCTAAGATAACATTCTGCCATTATCTAGGCCTATTTAAGGGCAACCAAATGTGGCCGGTAGTGGCAGATGTGAAGGAACTCATCCCGCTGAGAAAATATCGCCAACCTGGTAGGTCGAAGAAGACAAGAGTGCAAAATGTCGACGAGCCATCGAGTTCAACAATTAATAGGACGAACTCGAAGATAACGTGCAGTGTGATGTCCCCCGACCCGATCGGGGTCGGCGAGCCTCACTCCGGACATTTAAAAACGTGGACTATTTTTTTTAAAAACTTTTAAAACTTTACACATAGAAAACCTTCTCTGGAGCTGAAGACTGGAAGATAAGTTAAAATCAGATTACAGAAATAAATGGCAGAAGAAAACAGGAAGACAGAAGGCAGGGAGAAATGAAAACAGTTCCCGGGATTTTTAGTAGGACTTAACTTCACCTTTTTTAAACTCTTAAATCTGAAGACGTTAAAACAGAAAATCATGAAACAGGAATGGACGAATGAAACTGGAAGGCATAATAGACAAAAGACATGCAGTGGAAGACTTAATAAAAATGGGAACAGAAACTAGAAGTCATGCCGTGGAAGCTTTACTGTGGATGACAGAGTCGTGGACGTTTGAAATAAAAGGGCAGAAACAGTAGACAACAGAAGCCTGTGGACGTTTAAAATCAAGGGCAAAAACAGAAGCCCGTGGACGTTTTAAGGCAAAGGCAAAAACAGAAGCCTGTGGACGTTTAAAATCAAAGGCAGAGTCTGTGGACAACTACAGAACTGGACTACTGTTTAAGGAATAGCGTGGACGACTGTTTTAGAGAAACAGTGTGGATGATTGTTCACAGAACAGAATGGACAACTCTTTTACAGAAGGCGTGGACGACTGTTTTAGAGAAACAACGTGGACGACTATTCACAGAACAAAATGGACAACTCTTTTACAGAAGGCGTGGACGACTGTTTTAGATAAACAGCGTGGACGACTGTTTTAGAGAAACAGCGTGGACGACTGTTCACAGAACAGAATGGACAACTCTTTTACAGAAGGCGTGGATGACTGTTTTACAGAAGACATGGACGACTGTTTTAGAGTTACAGCGTGGATGACTGTTCACAGAACAGAATGGACAACTCTTTTACAGAAGGTGTTTTAAGATAAACAGCGTGGCGACTGTTTTAGAGAAACAGCGTGGCCGACTGTTCACAGAACAGAATGGACCAACTCTTTTACAGAAGGCGTGGATGACTGTTTTCAGGAAGACAATTTGCGACGACTGTTTTAGAGTTACAGCGTGGATGACTGTTCACAGAACAGAATGGACAACTCTTTTACAGAAGGTGTGGACGACTGTTTTAGAGAAACAGCGTGGACGACTATTTTCAAAGGGCAGAATGGATGACTATTTTTTTATTTTAAATTTAACACTTCCCCGATCGATCGGTTACCTCTCTGTTTGACAACTTAATTCTTTTGACACAAAAAGCATCAAAACCCCAAAACTCGATTCAAAACACTATTTTAAAACATGCTTCAAAAAAACATGACAGAAGTTCAAAAAAAACAAACTGCATGGATAGCTCTCAAACTCGAGACAATCAATGCACAACCTAAAAGGAAAAGATTCCAAACAGTTTCAGAATATTTCAAAACATACATACAACTGTCAAATAGAGGTTTTAAATACATCAAAACTAAGTCTATATGTAGCAACCCTTACACTATTCCTAATTTTTTCATATTATTATTATTATTATTTTTACAACCGTTTAAGCGGAACTTAAACTAAAATCGGAATCGTTAACATTTTTTTGGAATTCGTTTAAATCTATGTTGTTAAACTATTTAAACAAAGCATAAATCAAAACTTAAAACAATTTATAAAACATTTTAAAGCAATTAAATAACAGCAAATGCTCAGTAGAATTCGGGGGACAAAAGGGACAATTGTCCCGTGAAAATCAGAGGCGATCGATCTCCCAAAACAGGCGATCGATCGCCTGTTGGAAAAATATCAGTGGCGATCGATCGCCACTTTTCAAGGGAGTGGCAACCAATCTTGGCAATCGATCCCCTCCTTAGGCGATCAATAGCCAAGTCCTCTGGAAATTTATTTCCAGCGAACTTGCATCGCTTCCTTCCCTTCTCTTTCTTTCTTCCCCTACATACAACATACCCTATTTTTCTTATTCAATACAACTTGAACATCTAATACAATCTAATACACAACTTCACAGTTCATTAACACAATTTCCTCCAAAATACCACACGCATCACCGTAATACATTTCGACATAAAAACACACGATACACGTACCACCTCCAAAATCGACTCAAGACGTATTTAACACGAAATGCATTTTCACGAAAACGAACTGCGTGGATCCGTTTAAAAACTAAATGTTTCCTCCTGTTAAAATCACCAAGCAGTTCCATAAAACTTAGATAAAAGCCTTAACAAAACGTTTTATAAAATCAGTTTACCAAAACATCTATACATCACTCTATCAGCTAACCAGAACCAAACATCCTAATATGTTCAACTATACAATTTTTCCTACGATCTAACTATAGTGTCCCAAAATACCTCTACATCATTCCCCATGGGTCAAATACGCGTCGACTGCCCAGCACACTCCCACGGGCCATCATTCACAAACCAATTCATACGTCAGGCAGAAGAACATCTTTCTCACCTGTTTCAAAGCCACCTACACCATAGAAAACAGTGCGTGAGCTGAAGGCTCAGTAAATCTACATGAACGACAATGCATGAGATGCGTATGTAGTTCATAAAACCATGACATTCTTTTATCCTTTTCATTTACCTTTTCACTTTCCTTTTCTTTTTCGTTTTCGATTACCTTTTCGTTTACCTTTTTGTTTACCTTTTCGCTTTCCTTTTCGTTTATCCTTTTCGTTTACCTTTTCGTTTTCCTTTTCGTTTTCCTTTTCGTTTTCCTTTTCGCTTTCCTTTTCGTTTACCTTTTCGTTTTCCTTTTCGTTTTCCTTTTCGTTTTCCTTTTCGTTTACCTTTTCGTTTACCTTTTTGTTTTCCTTTTCGTTTCTCTTTTCGTTTTCCTTTTTGTTTACCTTTTCGTTTATCATGAAAACATGCATGGAAATACCTTTTCGTACCTTTTCCAGAAACCATGATGCATGAATATGTACAATGCCGTAATTAAACCGAAGCATAAACAAGCAACAATTTAAACATTAGACAACTTAACTAAAACTAACTACCCAACCTATTACCCAACACATTCTACATCTCCAAGATCCTCAATCAACATTAAATCTTATGGTGTAGGCCAAATCGGCCAAAAGAGTCACGAAGACTTACCTCGCATCCGTTGCAATGCTAGCTCCGTCCACGAGCGTGGTTCACCTAAGGCAATTCACAACAATTATTATTAAAATACGTTTGAACCGATAACGTCCAAATTAATGAAATCCTTAACTAAAGGAGTTTCCTAAAATTCTAATCTACTAATCGAGGCATTTTATCGAATAATTTACCCTCGATAACTCAAACCACCATTAACGAGTTTTTCCAAAATCTCGAAAATTCATCAAACCCTAAAATTCGTCCTAAATCACTTAACTTCGTCCAACAATGCTCAATACGTCCTTTATATCCACAAACACGGTAAACCTATAAATTTCAAATCCTAAATCACATTTTTAACGAAACCCTAACGAAACACTAACCGTGTAACTTCGTAAAAACCGAACAATAACCTTCCAAAACTATAGAATCATACCTAGGGTCGAGATTGGAGAAGGAAACGTGAAGGATCGAAGGTCGATCGGAGAGGAATCGCCGGCGTGGAGGAGGAATCGCCGCCTGGAAAAAGGGAGTCGCCAGAGATGAGGAGAGAAATCGTGAGTGTAACACCCAACAACTTCAACCAGGTGACTTCCTAACTGTATTAACGGTCATGATTATTCAATCTTCACGATTTAGAATTTTATGCCAAGCTTAATTAATTACATGTGGATTTAAACTAGGTTGAGTGGCAAAGTTGTAATAATGGAGGATTGAGACCAGTATTTAAAGAAAATGGAAAGGGTTCAAACCCCAATTAAACCTCACTGTAGCCATCATTTCTCTCGACGATTTTCTCTCCCGAGCACTCGCCCTCTGTCAACTAGAAATCCCTCCTTCGACGATCGGTTTCCTTGCTTACCTCTCGGCTACTTTGTGCTCGAGGTACGAGTTTGGCAATGTAGCTATCTGTTAGTTGTTAAGCTCTGTTTTCAGCTATGTGTTGAAGTTTTGGATTCTTCAATGACCGAGTAAAATAATAAGGACATTTTAAAACCCGAGATTAGTAATGTCATTCCGAATCGATTCTGGACACTTAAAATAACCAATCCTGATTAATCGAAGTTGAATCTAGCTGTTATGGTTTTAGATTTCAGACTGTGCACAGAGAAATTAGACTAAGGGATTCGGGAATGATTTAAGCTATTAGACTCTAGGGTGGCTAGTAATTAGGACTATTAGAATTTTGTTTTAACTACTGCAATGTAAATATTTTAGGTGAAGAAGTCTAAAGAAAATGAGCTCAAGTTGCTAAGGAAACCAGGTAAGTGAATGTGTAGGATTCCCGGCCAATAGGGCCCTACATCAGAAGGATGCTAGGTAGAAATTGATACGATAATTAGAAGTTATTTAAGCTACTGCCTGTTACTTATGTTGATGTTTGACTAATGATATGATTTCACGACGGATGAATGCACTATTCTGTAGCTTGATGAATTAAGAGTTCCCATGTCCATGCATCATGAATGTTTTTATGCATATGAAAATGTTTTTAAGAGCATGTTTTCCTCATGACCAAGATAATGATGTAAAACTTATGCAACGTGAATTAAGTGAGGGTTGGGGGCGGTTTGACGTATGTCACTGTCCAAAAGGAAGGACCATGATTACGACTCGCAAGGGACTATGTACACTCTCACTGTCAACCCCCTTTACCGGCACAAATCCTCTCTTAATCCACACAACATGAACGAGGAATATGATTGATGAATATGAATGATGAATATCAATGATGAGCGTGAATGATGATTATGAACGATGAATATGAATGATGAATAAGAATGGAGATTTTGTGTATGAATACGAACAAGAAAAGATTTATGAGCATTTGTTTCTCAAAATGAGCATTCATGCATACTTGTTAGTATTACATTTCTCACTAAGCATTAGGCTTATAGTTTAAACCTTATGATGTAGGTGAAGATTTAGCAGGTGAGGATTCCAAATTCTGTGATGATGTCTAAGGCCGGTTGCAGGATGGTGCTCAGGGTGGAAGTCTGTGGCTGGCAGGCGAATATGACCCCTAGTTAAGCTCATAAAGTGTCAGTAAGATTTATGATAAACTGATGTTCAAGAAAAATGAGATTTTCTTTTGAATACTGGATTTTATGATTGTCTGGTTTAATTACTGAGTTTGTGAATGTCTATAAGGATATAGAACGTGTTATCTAACTAAATCTTCCGCCATAAGAATTCTGGACGAGTTTCTGTCTTTTATCTATAAAAGTGATGAGTCATCGAAATTTGGAGTCTGTGTATATTTGCTTTCCCCGATAGATGTCAAGCTATCGGAATATGTTAAGTGTTGCATCCACCGGTAGATGAAGTGTATTTAGGTTACCGGATGATGTAAATGTTATTTCGTCGTCTAGTGACCGGTAGATGTAGTGTGTTTAAGCTATCGGATGATGAGAGTGCTATTTTGTCATCTAGTGACCGGCAGATGAAGTGTATTTAGGTTACCTGATGATGTAAATGTTATTTCATCGTCCAGTGACCGGTAGATGTAGTGTGTTTAAGCTATCAGATGATGAGAGTGCTATTCTGTCATCTAGTAACCGGCAGATGACGTGTATTTAGGTTACCAGATGATGTAAATGTTATTTCGTCATCCAATGACCGGTAGATGTAGTATGTTTAAGCTATCGGAAGATGTAAGTATAGTTTTGTCGTCTAGTTACCGGATGATGTGAGTAATTCCCTGTCGTTTAGTGCCCAAGTAACGTTTTAACTGGTCACGCGAGGCGCACATGACCACCGGTCGATGTAGCTTAAAGTTGTGGACATCTGGCGATAGATGTTCGAGACCGAGCGACGTCTTTTAGACACGTGTAAGGTCCGTGATCACCGGCAGATGCCTTTCACTAGATGGGGTGAGATGTGTCGCGTGGTGGGCACGTGACCGTCGGTTGATGTGAGTTTTCTTTCCATCGGTAGATGCAGTTCAAGAGATATTTTTTTTAAAAAAAAAATAATAATAATAACATGAATAATGAACAAAGTGTAGAAAGTAAGACCAAGATGATTTAGAGGTTAAATTATGAATTAGGTGGCGACTCCAATTGGGGTCGTTACAGTGAGAGTGGTGGGGGAGAAGAAGAAGTTTTTGTTTTTATTTATAATTTTGACTTGTCAAATGACCGTTTTGCCCTTCCTTTGATTTTCTATTTAATTTGTCCTTTGTTTCGTTAATTGTCTAACGATTCAGCTTCTCTAGACTTCCTTATCTTGCCAATAAGTCCAACCTATTACTAGGGTTCCATTAAAACTGTCTGTTCGCAAAACGGATCCCGTTTACTATTTTTATTAAAACGTCCATTATATTACGAGAAACGTAATTCTCGTAATTTAACATCACAACTCCGAAAATTCTCATAATTCTCCTAAAATCCATATTAATAATTAGAATTATAATAACGCTCTCTGCTCGCAAAACAGACTTAATTTGACATATTTACAAAATGTCATTATTTATTAGAATATTAAAATTCTGTAAAGCCGGGTGTTACACTATACATCGTTCTCTGTTTTTTTTTTTAAGAAACAAAAGTTGTACAGAACTTGACATAACTATAGAAAAATACATCCTCATAGGAATAACATTTGTCTGACTGCAGCGACCAATCCCAATGAGCTCGATCCGCCAAGTTCATCTACTCATCAACCTGAGGCACAAAGTCCTCATCTGGAGGATCCATACCTGCAACATGGAGTTCAACTATGAGCCTAGAGCTCAGTAAAAACATGAAATGCAGTGATGCATATGCTGTGCATGAACATTTTCAAATAAATGAACATTATGTTACATTACATTACGTTTCACTGGACAAGAAGGTATAAGTGGGAAGAAGAGCTGGCGCAACAGGAGTACATGCCACAACAGGACATAACAAGAATACATGACGGGATGTCAGTCCTCGTCCACACTTAACCATACATTACATCCACATTTTTAACTTTCATAACTTCAAACCTGGAGCTGAAAACATTTACATGGTTTTCCAGAAAACATGTATGCATGAACAGATATGGTGCTTAAACTCAACATATACAGGCGACAGAATAAAAACAAACATGAAACAGAACACACAGAACACGTTTAGCTTATAGCATAACCTACGACCTAACTACCCAAACCAAAACCTAGTATCTCCATGCTGTAGGGCCTTAAGGGCCAACTTACACGCATGAACTTACCTGTTGTCTGAAATGCAGCAAGCTTTGTACGCACGTCTACTTGTGTTCACGAACCTATAGCATGCGAAATCGAATATTAACCTAAACTTCAAAAAAAAAACTAACGTTTAACTTGTCCATACTTACTAACTAGATTAGAAGATTACTTTAGGTGAAAAAAAATTGAAAAAACAGGAAGAAGGTTGAGGTTAAAATCGCCGTTGGTCGCCTGGAAGAGAGAAACAATGAGGAGAGGAAGAATATGGAGATTTGCGAGAAGACAAGAGGTAGGTTTCTCAGCAAGTTTTGGACGTTTGGCATCCATCCATTGGCTCCCTCCCACCAACCTTAATTCCTTCCCAAACCGCCCCTCCATGCATCTCTAACTAATGGTTTTGTTTAGTTACACATTAGTTTGGTTTTTATCCCATTATTCAATTCAATATACACTCCGTCGATTTGGTTTCCAACAAAACAGTCATTGTATTAATATCAAATTAATCCTGTTTAATAATTCGGGGAATATTTACGTGGCAAAAATGCCGGGTGTTACATGTAGTATATGTAGGCAGAAGGGGCACAATAGTCGCACTTGTCCTCATCGAGGATCTACTTCAGGCACTGCTTCTCAAGACACGTTTATGGGTTTCAACACATTTGACGGGACGCAGGTACAATTCAACACATTTCTCTCGTTAACACAGTCATTCTTTTTTAATATAGTTTCCATTATGTGTAGGAATCGAGGACGAGCGGTCGAGGCAGCAATTATTAACTGTAGTAATTTCGGTTCTAGGTCCATTTTTTCACTTTTATTAGACTAACCTAAAATAATTTTTGTTTTATTTAAAAAAAAATTACAATTTGAAATATATTTGGGATGTAATTTGTTATATCAGCTTCATCAGACCAGAATGACAGCGCAAAATTTAATGCGTGCAAGGCAGGTTTGAGTGCTCAAGTGTAATACCCGGTCCTGTTAAACCGTTTCTCTATTCTTTTTTTTTAAATTAATGACAATATTAAATGTAGGGTTAGTGGATGACTAGGCAAGGGTATAAGGGTAATTAGAAATCTGAAGGTGGATAACGTATTTAAGGAAACTATTATTGAAGTAGCCGCCACTGTTTTATTCCATTTCCTCCCCATTCTCAGCTCCTCAGCCTAGCAGAGCACGATAGGAGACCCCCCTTCGACTTCTCCAGCGACTTCTTCCGAACTTGGTGAGTTTTGCCTCTATTTCTAGCTACATTGTATCTATTGTTGGTGGGAGGGATGATATTGAGGTTTTGGAGAATACAGTAAGTGAGGGTTAGATCGGTTTAAGTCGAAATCGAGAATGCACAATGACTAGAGTTTCCCTTATATTTATAGTGGTCTAGAATGAAGATTAGAGGAAATTTAATATATGCTCTGTCTACGGTTTTAGGTTGAGTAATACCCGAAGTGGTTAGCTACCCAGACAATTCCAGGAGATCCAGGTAAGTAATGTTTGCTTGTGCCTTCGGGCCTACATCACAAAACGTTAGGTTTGTATTTACTTGGATATGGTTGTATGCCATGCATCATGTTTTCAAAATGTATACGAAAATGAATTTGAATACACATTGGTATGGAGAGGATTGAATGTGATGAAACAGCAAAGTGAATCAGATTTACTGTTAAGGGAATTAATCCGCCCCTTAATGAGTCAGTGGATACATACTTTGGGAGAGTTGATCCGACTCCCAATTTCACAGGGGGATCTGAATTAGAAACGATGAATGAGCAACTGAGAGGTGAAAGTAGAAATTGCATGATTAGGAGTTTATGTTTCAGTAATTCATTTCATTTGCATTACTTACTTAGCATTAGGCTAATAGATGAGTTTTGTGATGTAGGTGAAGAAGTGACAGCAGGTGTGTTTACTGAGTTCATTGAGGACTAGTCGGGTTGGAGGAGTACACTTATTCAATGTTCTGGCAGCTGACGGGGCGGTTTAACTGATGTCTGTCAGTGTGGAGGACTAGTAGTCAAGGATTCAGTCTAAGTATGTTGAGTACTCATAACAGTAGGAATTTTAGCATTTTGAATACGTTTTGAAATTTACTGATTTTAGCAGTCTGTTGAGTTTTTAAATGTTGGTTTTTATCGGATTTGATTAATGCTATGGCTCGAGTCGTTCCTGAATGGTCTTTGGGAAGTAAGTAAATTCTTTTCTGTGGATATGGTGTGTTTCTTAGTGTTGTGTTTCTTTTCTACCGGATGATAGGTGTTTTGTTTGTCGTCTAGTGCCCGGATGAGAGGGATCATCCGGCTGACGTCACCGGTAGATGTAGGGTAAAGTCGATCGGATGAGAGAGATCATCCAGCTGACGTCACCGGTAGATGAAGGATATATTTTGTCGTTTAGTGACCGGATGACAAATTTTATGTTTTGTCGTTTAGTGACCGGATGACAAATTTTATGTTTTGTCGTTTAGTGACCGGATGACAAATTTTATGTTTTGTCGTTTAGTGACCGGATGACAAATTTTATGTTTTGCCGTTTAGTGACCGGATGACAAATTATATGTTTTGTCGTTTAGTGACCGGATGACAAATCTTGTGCTTTGTCGTTTAGTCACCGGTGGATGTCTTCGAGTAGCCTTTCCCTTTTGTTGACTTTGTTCGGCGGTCGATGAAATTGACTTTTGAAATCTTTAAATTATTTTACGAGTTAAACCTTTGCTTCTCAACTGATTGATTCTTAATATTGCCAACAATTATTTTAACATGGCTTTGTTTAATTTTACTTTTGTTTAAACGATTTCCGCTGCAAGTTTTCATGTTTTGTCAAATTCCAAATTCTGAAATTTTCAACGAAGTTTTATATTTGGCCCAAGT
Organism: Begonia masoniana; assembly: GCA_022432975.1. Taxonomy (NCBI): domain Eukaryota; kingdom Viridiplantae; phylum Streptophyta; class Magnoliopsida; order Cucurbitales; family Begoniaceae; genus Begonia; species Begonia masoniana. Next base: position 19,783,993 of record CM039513.1, read on the forward strand.
GTTTCTTAGTAATATTCGGGGTTTTGAGTAACAAACCGGGTTCATGGAATTGGGGTGCTACAGTGTGGTATCAGAGACATTCAGTTAAACCGTTCAAAAGATTACTCGTCAGTGCCGATCGTTGCATGGGAGTACTCCAACAACTGTAAGTGTTTATGTTAGCCTTAGTAATTAGATGTTTATAAAATAGTTAACCCTGCGCAGGAATATAGCAAAATGTCTCGACGACCAGGAAGGCCAAGAGTGCAGAGAGAGACACCAACTCCGGGAAGCGCAGAGGATTCTAGTGTAATCGGAAAGTTGACAGATCTAGTGCGACAGCAGGCAGAATTAATGCGCCAACAATCCGATCAACTAGGAGTACTGCTGAACCGAGAGGTACAAGGAAGTGCCAACTCGGGTTCTAGCAACGAGCATTCCGGGGATAGATTCCGGAGACTAAGACCACCCACGTTTGATGGCCAGTCATCTGATCCCGTTGTGGCTGAAGGGTGGCTTAGGAAGATAGAGAGCATGTTTAGGTGCGCCAGCATTGGAGAAGGAGATAAGGTCACGTTAGCAACATTTCACTTGGCTGGCGAAGCTCAACTCTGGTGGGAAACAGTTGAAACCACCACTGACATTCTGACTATGACTTGGTCACAGTTTAAGGACATCTTCTATGAGAAATATTTTAACAGCACGGTCCAAACCGCAAAGAAGTTGGAATTTCTGAATTTGAAGTAGACAGGGTCGGTGGCTGAGTACAGTAGGCAATTTGAGTCCTTGTCCAGGTTTGCTGGACACTTTGCTCATAAGGACGAGGATAAGGTGTTCAAATTTGTGCATGGACTGAAGCCGGAGATTTATCGGGGAGTCAAATTCTGTGGCATTAAAGGTTTAACGTTCAGCGAAGTTGTGTCCACTGCTCTGGAAGTGGAAGAGGCTGAAAGGAAGTGTGCTGGACTAAAGGAGACCCCGCAAAGGTTTAACCAGCCACACCAGCAAAGGGGAACAAAGAGGCCAAATGAGGGCCAAAATAGCCAAGGAGCAGGGGGAAGGGTGCAAAATGTCAGGAAATTTCCCCAGTGTCCAAAGTACCTGAAGAACCACCCGGGAGAATGTAGACTGGGCTTTGGAAAGTGCTTCAACTGTGAGGAAGTTGGACATACGTTCAAAGAGTGTTCGAAGCCTAGAGTCACCAGATGCTATAATTGTAACAAAGTCGGCCATATTAGCAGAGACTGTCCAGTTCCTAAGAGTGGTCCTGCTATGATTAAACCAAGAATATTCTCCATGACGGAGTCGGGTGAAAAACAGCCTGCCGTAGTGTCAGGTACTATATTGATCAACTCTGTGCCTGCTTTTACTTTGATAGATTCTGGTGCAACGCATTCGTTTATAGCATCTACATTTGCTGCTAAATTAGATGTACCGTTTACCCCTTCCATGCATGTGTTTAATGTTACCTTACCCTCTGGTGAGCGCATGCACTCTAACCGAGTGATGCTTGACAGAGATGTGTTAGTAGGAAGTGTAAGTCTACCTGCTGATCTCATCATTATGGATATAATGGGATTTGATGTAATTCTAGGGATGGATTGGCTGTTTAAGCATTATGCCACGATTGATTGTAGGACTGGAATAGTTAGTTTCCAACCCCCTGGTAGTTTGAGGCATACCTTTCAAGCCTCAGAAAAGAGTAAGGAAATGATTGTAATGACTTCTGTCAATTGTAGACCCTCCCAGTGTAGAGAGTATTTGTGCTTCTTAGCTAGTGCTTTAGACATACAACTAGTGGAGAAATCAAGTCCCAAAAATGTCTTAGTTGTCCAAGACTTCCCTGAAGTATTCTTAGATGACCTTCCAGGCTTGCCACCAGATAGAGAAATCAAATTTGTTGTGGATGTTTACCTCGGAGCCGAGCCTGTGTCTAAAAATCCATATAGACTAGCACCAATAGAACTCAAAGAGTTAAAGAAACAATTGGAGGATCTGTTGGAGAAAGGGTTCATACGCCCTAGCTTTTCACCATGGGGTGCACCGGTCCTCTTTGTCAAGAAGAAAGATGGATCTATGCGCATGTGCATTGATTATAGAGAATTGAATAAGTTAACTGTTAAGAATAAATACCCTCTGCCGAGAATTGATGACTTATTTGACCAGCTTAGGGGTGCAAGAGTTTTCTCTAAGATTGACCTTAGATCCGGTTATTATCAGCTGAAGGTTAAATCTGAGGATATCCCAAAGACTGCCTTTCGCACGAGGTATGGACATTATGAGTTTTTGGTTATGTCTTTTGGTCTGACAAATGCACCAGCAGCCTTCATGGATCTCATGAATAGGGTGTTTCACGAGTATTTGGACAAGTTTGTCATTGTATTCATAGATGACATTCTAATCTATTCTAGTACTAAAGATGAGCATGCAAAACATTTGGGTTTAGTGTTAGAAGTACTGAGAAGGCACCAACTTTATGCCAAGTTTTCCAAGTGTGAATTTTGGTTGGACCAAGTCCACTTTTTAGGACATGTCATCTCTGGAGATGGCATATCTGTGGATCCAGCTAAGGTCCAAGCAGTTAAGGAATGGCCCCAACTGAGGAATGCTACGGATGTCAGAAGTTTCCTTGGATTGGCTGGGTATTACAGGAAATTTATCGAAGGATTCTCAAAGATTGCAACATCCCTTACCCGATTAACTAGGAAGAACGTAAAATATGTGTGGACTGAGGATTGCGAGCATAGTTTCCAAACTTTGAAGCAAAAGCTGACCAATGCTCCAATTCTGACCCTCCCTGTCGAGAATGGTAAGTTTAGCATTTATTGTGACGCTTCCAAGATCGGTCTAGGTTGTGTGTTAATGCAGGATGGTAAAGTGATAGCTTATGCCTCTAGACAGTTGAAGGTCCATGAGAAAAATTACCCTACACATGACTTAGAATTAGCTGCAGTGGTATTCGCTCTTAAGATTTGGAGGCATTACCTGTATGGACAATCTTGTGAGATATTTTCAGATCATAAGAGCCTGAAATACATTTTCACGCAAAAGGAACTGAATATGAGGCAGCGTAGATGGTTAGAATTTGTCAAAGATTATGATTTCGAGATTAAGTACCACCCCGGCAAGGCGAATGTAGTGGCTGATGCTTTGAGTAGAGTGACTCCTTCAGTCTCTGCATTGATTTTAGATATACCAATAGCTTTAGAGACCGAATTCCACAGATTTAACATGGAAGCCGTGTCTAGTGTGACAGCCATGCTTTCGACCATATCTTTAAGGCCTACCATTTTGGAGAGAATAAAGGAAGTTCAAATGAATGACCCTGAATGCAACGAATATAAGTTGAGCATGGATTCTACTGGCAAGTTGGATTTCAACTTCTCAGCCGATGGAATTCTCAAGTTTCGAAATAGATGGTTTGTTCCGGCTGATACTGAACTTAGAAAGGAAATCTTATCTGAGGCACATTCCTCCAGACTCTCTGTTCATCCTGGAAGTACAAAGATGTACAGAGATCTCAAACAACATTATTGGTGGCCAAGTATGAAGAGAAGTGTGGCGGAGTATGTGGAGACATGTCTGATCTGCCAGCAAGTCAAAGCTGAACATCAGAGGCCTGCTGGAACATTGCAACCCTTACCAGTTCCCGAATGGAAATGGGAACAAATAGCTATGGATTTTGTTATGGGATTACCTAGAACAGCAAAGGGACATGATGCAATCTGGGTAATAGTCGATCGTTTAACCAAATCTGCTCACTTTCTGCCAATAAAGGTAACATACTCGATGGATCAACTGGCAGAGTTGTATGTGCACGAAGTGGTTAGACTGCATGGAGTTCCAAGCATCATAGTTTCAGACCGAGACTCCAGATTTACATCCAAGTTCTGGAAAAGTTTGCACAAGGCTATGGGAACACAGCTTAGTTTTAGCACAGCCTTTCATCCTCAAACTGATGGACAATCCGAGAGAACTATCCAAACCTTGGAGGATATGCTCCGAGCATGTGTACTGGATTTTCAAGGATCTTGGAGTGGATACTTACCATTGGTCGAGTTCTCTTACAATAACAGCTTCCAAGCAACAATAGGCATGGCACCATACGAAGCATTATATGGACGAAAGTGCAGATCTCCATTATATTGGGATGAAGTTGGAGAAGCACGGTTGATTGGTCCTGATATTGTGCAGCAGACAGTGGAGAAGATTGCTCTTATCCGACAAAGAATCTTAACAGCTCAAAGTCGGCAGAAAAGCTACGCAGACAAAAGACGAAGAGAATTAGAGTTTGATGTAGGTGATAAGGTTTTCCTTAAAGTGTCACCTTTCAAAGGAGTTGTGAGGTTTGGGAAAAGAGGCAAGTTGAACCACAGGTATATTGGACCTTTCCAAATCGTGAAGAGAATTGGGAAGTCAGCATATCAACTTCTGCTACCAGCCTCTCTGGAGGGAATTCATAGTGTGTTTCATGTTTCCATGCTGAAGAAATGTGTTAGAGATCCTTCACAGATTATGGAACAGCAGAGCATTGAAGCCCTTCCTACTCTTGCATATGTGGAGAAACCAGTAAGGATCTTGGACTATGCAGTGAAGGTATTGCGCAACAAAGAAATTTCACTAGTGAAAGTCTTATGGCACAATCAGAACATAGAGGAGACAACTTGGGAGCGTCAGCAAGACATGATGGACCAACATCCAGAATTATTCAGGTACTGAATTTTGAGGACAAAATTCTTTTAAGGAGGGTAGATTGTAATACCCGGTCCTGTTAAACCGTTTCTCTATTCTTTTTTTTTAAACTAATGACAATATTAAATGTAGGGTTAGTGGATGACTAGGCAAGGGTATAAGGGTAATTAGAAATCTGAAGGTGGATAACGTATTTAAGGAAACTATTATTGAAGTAGCCGCCACTGTTTTATTCCATTTCCTCCCCATTCTCAGCTCCTCAGCCTAGCAGAGCACGATAGGAGACCCCCCTTTGACTTCTCCAGCGACTTCTTCCGAACTTGGTGAGTTTTGCCTCTATTTCTAGCTACATTGTATCTATTGTTGGTGGGAGGGATGATATTGAGGTTTTGGAGAATACAGTAAGTGAGGGTTAGATCGGTTTAAGTCGAAATCGAGAATGCACAATGACTAGAGTTTCCCTTAGATTTATAGTGGTCTAGAATGAAGATTAGAGGAAATTTAATATATGCTCTGTCTACGGTTTTAGGTTGAGTAATACCCGAAGTGGTTAGCTACCCAGACAATTCCAGGAGATCCAGGTAACTAATGTTTGCTTGTGCCTTCGGGCCTACATCACAAAACGTTAGGTTTGTATTTACTTGGATATGGTTGTATGCCATGCATCATGTTTTCAAAATGTATACGAAAATGAATTTGAATACACATTGGTATGGAGAGGATTGAATGTGATGAAACAACAAAGTGAATCAGATTTACTGTTAAGGGAATTAATCCGCCCCTTAATGAGACAGTGGATATATACTTTGGAAGAGCTGATCCAACTTCCAATTTCACAGGGGGATCTGAACATGTGAATCAGATTTACTGTTAAGGGAATTAATCCGCCCCTTAATGAGTGAGTGGATACATACTTTGGGAGAGTTGATCCGACTCCAAATTTCACAGGGGGATCTGAATTAGAAACGATGAATGAGCAACTGAGAGGAGAAAGTAGAAATTGCATGATTAGAAGTTTATGTTTCAGTAATTCATTTCATTTGCATTACTTACTTAGCATTAGGCTAATAGATGAGTTTTGTGATGTAGGTGAAGAAGTGACAGCAGGTGTGTTTACTGAGTTCATTGAGGACTAGTCGGGTTGGAGGAGTACACTTATTCAATGTTCTGGCAGCTGACGGGGCGGTTTAACTGATGTCTGTCAGTGTGGAGGACTAGTAGTCAAGGATTCAGTCTGAGTATGTTGAGTTCTCATAACAGTAGGAATTTTAGCATTTTGAATACGTTTTGAAATTTACTGATTTTAGCAGTCTGTTGAGTTTTTAAATGTTGGTTTTTATCGGATTTGATTAATGCTATGGCTCGAGTCGTTCCTGAATGTCTTTGGGAAGTAAGTAAATTCTTTTCTGTGGATAGTGTTGTGTTTCTTTTCTACCGGATGATATAGGTGTTTTGTTTGTCGTCTAGTGCCCGGATGAGAGGGATCATCCGGCTGACGTCACCGGTAGATGTAGGGTAAAGTCGATCGGAATGAGAGAGATCATCCAGCTGACGTCACCGGTAGATGAAGGATATAGTTTGTTGGATGACAAATTTTATGTTTTGTCGTTTAGTGACCGGATGACAAATTTTATGTTTTGTCGTTTAGTGACCGGATGACAAATTTTATGTTTTGTCGTTTAGTGACCGGATGACAAATTTTATGTTTTGTCGTTTAGTGACCGGATGACAAATTTTATGTTTTGTCGTTTAGTGACCGGATGACAAATTTTATGTTTTGTCGTTTAGTGACCGGATGACAAATTTTATGTTTTGTCGTTTAGTGACCGGATGACAAATTTTATGTTTTGTCGTTTAGTGACCGGATGACAAATTTTATGTTTTGTCGTTTAGTGACCGGATGACAAATTTTATGTTTTGTCGTTTAGTGACCGGATGACAAATTTTATGTTTTGTCGTTTAGTGACCGGATGACAAATTTTATGTTTTGTCGTTTAGTGACCGGATGACAAATTTTATGTTTTGTCGTTTAGTGACCGGATGACAAATTTTATGTTTTGTCGTTTAGTGACCGGATGACAAATTTTATGTTTTGTCGTTTAGTGACCGGATGACAAATTTTATGTTTTGTCGTTTAGTGACCGGATGACAAATTTTATGTTTTGTCGTTTAGTGACCGGATGACAAATTTTATGTTTTGTCGTTTAGTGACCGGATGACAAATTTTATGTTTTGTCGTTTAGTGACCGGATGACAAATTTTATGTTTTGTCGTTTAGTGACCGGATGACAAATTTTATGTTTTGTCGTTTAGTGACCGGATGACAAATTTTATGTTTTGTCGTTTAGTGACCGGATGACAAATTTTATGTTTTGTCGTTTAGTGACCGGATGACAAATTTTATGTTTTGTCGTTTAGTGACCGGATGACAAATTTTATGTTTTGTCGTTTAGTGACCGGATGACAAATTTTATGTTTTGTCGTTTAGTGACCGGATGACAAATTTTATGTTTTGTCGTTTAGTGACCGGATGACAAATTTTATGTTTTGTCGTTTAGTGACCGGATGACAAATTTTATGTTTTGTCGTTTAGTGACCGGATGACAAATTTTATGTTTTGCCGTTTAGTGACCGGATGACAAATTTTATGTTTTGTCGTTTAGTGACCGGATGACAAATCTTGTGCTTTGTCGTTTAGTGTAACGACTCCAAAAATTTAATTTTCCCTAATTTGAAACCCTAAAATTTTTCCCAAATCAATTTGTAAATTAGGTTAAATTGGATCGTTATTGTAATATCCGGCTCGTACGGATTTTGAGAATATTATTATTATATTTTCGGATGGCATTTTTGTAAATATGTCAAATCAGGTCCGTTTTACAAAAGAAATGTGTCATGACGATCCTAGCAATTAATAGGAATTTTAAAGAATTTATGAGAATTTTCGGAATAATAACGCTATATTCCGGGTAATTACGTTTCTCGTAATATAATTTTAGTAAAAATAGTAAACGAGGTCCGATTTGCGAACGGACAGTTTTAATAGAACCCAGATAATAAGTTGGATTTACTGGCGAGATAAGAAATTCGAAAAAAAAAAAAAAAATTATTATTATTATTATTATTATTATTATTATTATTATTATTATTATTATTATTATTATTATTATTATTATTATTATTATTATTATTATTATTATTATTATTATTATTATTATTATTATTATTATTATTATTATTATTATTATTATTATTATTATTATTATTATTATTATTATTATTATTATTATTATTATTATTATTATTATTATTATTATTATTATTATTATTATTATTATTATTATTATTATTATTATTATTATTATTATTATTATTATTATTATTATTATTATTATTATTATTATTATTATTATTATTATTATTATTATTATTATTATTATTATTATTATTATTATTATTATTATTATTATTATTATTATTATTATTATTATTATTATTATTATTATTATTATTATTATTATTATTATTATTATTATTATTATTATTATTATTATTATTATTATTATTATTATTATTATTATTATTATTATTATTATTATTATTATTATTATTATTATTATTATTATTATTATTATTATTAATAATAATTAAAATCAACTGAATGGTTAAACCATTCAGTTGATTTCGACGAACCCGAGCCCGACGCCGAGAGAGAGAAGGGAGCGCGACCCTCCGACGAACGACGAACGCCGGTGACTTCCGCCCCTCTCCGGCCAGACGACGGCGGCGTGCGACCTCCGGCCATCTCCGCGCGCAACCCGAACGGTAAGCTCGACTTCGGCCCTGTTTTTGTTCGGTTTGGGGCTGGCGGTGGCGAGCTCGATTGAGCTCCGATCGCTGGCCGTTTTCGGTCACTTCCGGCGTGGGTTTGTCAACCCTAAGGCCGGCTATTGTCGATTGGCTGTGGAGCGCCCGAATTGGGTGAAAATCAGTGATGCCCGAATTAGGGCAATTCGGGTTTGTGCTTTGTAACTTCGATTTTAGGTTTGTTTGTTTTTAATTGGATGTTAAAAGGATAGATTGGTGAAGAAATTGATGGAATTTGATGAAAAATCAAAAAGAGGAATTTTGGGAGAAAGGGGCAGTTCGGGTTTTTGATAAATTGACCTAGCTCCGGTCGTTTGTTTTTAAATTCCTTTTGGCATATTAAAATAGGTTATTAGAGGAGTACGTGGCCGCTGGAATCGTTCGATTCCGGTAACCGACGCGAAAGTTACGCGCGTTCAAAGTTTCGGGTCGGTTTTACCCAACCCGAATTAGTGGCCCGTTAAGTTAGGTTTTAATTGGATTAGACTAGAAATAGTAATTTGAGAGTAATTGGAGAATGTAGGCTTGATTTTAATGAAGTTTGAATGTTTGACATAGGTCGAGCCATATGTGACCGGATGTGCCAAAACCAGCAAGCTACGGACGACAGGTAAGTCTTCGTGACTTACTCTGACCAATCGGTCTACACCATACTTCGATGTCGCGTCGAGGATCCTTGAAGAGTTGTTTGCTTTAAATCGCTTTTGGTTGGGTAGTTAGGTTTAAATTGTTTATATGTTACTCTATTTCGGTTTTGATGGTATGCTCTGTCTATATGTGTATAGGTTGATTGTTGAGTTTTGATGGTATGCTTTGTCTACATGTTTACTGTTATATGAACTGTTCATGCATCACGTATTTCAAATGTCATGAAAACGAATTTCTGCACGTGTTTTAAGATAATGAATGAATGTCTGTAATGAATAAACGTAATCTGTCTGTATCTGGTTACGCGAGATGGGGCTCAGGCATGGCTGTAGGATTTGTGAGCATGTACCCCCCCTCTCTAGGTGGAAAGTGGTAGTTCGACCGCGGAATGTATCCTTTCCATTTAGTGGGTTGATATCTCGGTAACAATCTGTCTGCGACGTAATGAAAATGAATCTATAATCTGAATCTGTATCTGTTTCTGTATCTGAATCTGAGCATGTTTTCTGAATAGCATCTGCACGCATGCATCTGCATTTACGTAGCTTACTGAGATTTAATTATCTCATAGGTGTCTGTATGGTGTAGGTGACGTTTTAGGTGACATCGAACCAGGTGAGGATGGCGTTCCTCCTCCTGATGTAAGATGCAGCTGATGGATGATGGCCGTGGGAGTGCGCTGGGCAGTCGAGGCGCGTTTTGACCCGTGGGGAATGATGTAAAGGTATTTTGGGATGTATGTGAGTGTTTTGGAGGAGTTGGTATTTTGGGATGTATGTAAGTATTTTGGAGGAGTTAATGGTATTATAAAATGTATAGTTGATCATATTAGGATGCTTGGATCTGGTTAGGTGATAGATTTATGTTAATGGTATTATAAAATGTATAGTTGATCATATTAGGGTGTTTGGTTCTGTTTAGTTGATAGATTTGTTTTATAAAACGTTTGTTAAGGTTTTTATTTGGATTTTTATGAACTGCTTGGTATTTTGTAAACAGGAGGACATGTTAAACTTTTAAACGGAACCATGCAGTTTGTTTTCGTTAAAATGTGTTTTGTTTAATTATATCTCGAGTCGTTCTGAGTGAGATTTCGGAGATGTAGGAGTATCGGTGGTTTAAAGTTAAGTCGTATTGGGAAGTGTATGTTTGTGATGTAGTTATAATTCGTGGTATAGATAGAATTGCGTTAGTGAAATGGTGAGGTGTATTTTGTAGGTGTTTGTGCGCGTGTTAGTTTAAATAATAGTTTTGAAATTTTTTTAAACGTTTTATTAAATCGTTTTCCACTTAAACGCTAAGTATAAAAAGAAAAAGAAGAATTTCGTACGGGAAATAGGGTACAGTGTCTGGGTCGTTACAGTTATAAAGCCCTAATTTTCTTAATTCAAAATTATTGAAAATAGCAAAAATCATTTATTAAGCGGAAACTTTAAATTACTATCAATAAATGTTTAGAAAATTAAATACTAAACAAAACATTAATTAAAACCTCATTCATAAATTTAAAATAACATCCTTACTAAAAATCCAACAGTTAATGAAATAAATCATCCAAATAGAAAATTTAAATTCAATGCAACTAAATATAAAATATTATTTTAAAACGATATAAAATCATGACTTTAAATTTTTATTCAGAACCAACGAGAACATCCTCCTCTGTATGCTCTCCCGCCTCTGGCAAATTCTCGATCAGCGCCATTTCTTCCTCAGATAAAAATTCACCTACATCACAAAACTAATGCGTGAGAAAAACTCAGTAAGTTAAAACACGTGCATGTGATTTTAATTTCATACATTACCAAATTTCATGCTTTAAAAGTTACAAACTGGATGGAACTCATTTTCCGATCCTTACCATGCGTTCAGGCTTTCAGAAAACTAGCGGTTTCTTACCCTCATAAAGTTTCATCAGCCATCTCAATAACCATGCGTTCAGGCTCTCATTAGCCATCTCATGCGTTCCGTCAATTCCATTCATTTTCATGCATTTCATACACATGCATAATGACCTATCATTTTTATCTTTCTACATTCCTAAGTCAATGCCTTTACATGCGTGTCCAAATAGTAATATAATTAACAAAACAAAATAAAGTGCTTTAAAGAAAATAATTTAACATATGTTTCGTGATGTAGGGCCAACGGCCAAAACATTGAAAAACCTAGTGTTTTACTTACCTGGATTTCGAGAGAAATAGATAATAGGGTCGTATGTATTTTCCGAGCGTTGTATTAATCTTTCTTGCCTAAAAATTGGGGAAGTTTAAATTTCTTATTTTACCCAAAAATAATCGTTGAAATTGATAAGGTAAAATTTCCTGACCAATAAAGTCGGATCGTTGAATTTTTTGAATCGATTGAGCGTCCTTTAATGATCCCAAAAATTTAAGTTTTGAGTTGGTTCGGGTCAATTCGGCTGGTTCGGTTACTGTTCTGGTCTGGTTCAATCTTATGGTTCGGTTCAGCTTTAAATCCAAAAACCAATTCTTTTCCTTTCTTCTTCCTCGCGCGAACGTCTGAGAGAGAGAGAGTGAGTGAGTGAGTGAGAAACAGAGGGTGCGCGAGAATGAGAGAGCGATGAAGATCGAGGGAGAGGGAGGAGCTTACGGTGCTAGTGGTTACCAACGGAGGCCGAGAAGAGTCTGTCCACGCAAAGATGGTTTCGGCCGAGGAAGAGACTCGTCGATGGGGTTGCTCGGAGTTGAAGCTGCGATTTAGTCTTCACAGAGTTGTTCGCCGGAGTCTGTCAGCCCGTGGTGGTCGGAGGTCGCGGCGTTTTCAACGAGGTAAGGTTTTTCTCCGGTTTACAGAACGTGAGAGAGGATTTTGGTTGTGTAATTTGCTGTGATTTCTCCTCTACAGAATTCCTAAATTTGTAGGGTAGCTCCTCCGATTCTTTCCATAGAAGGAGGAGCACAAATCCCCCAGAAGTCTGCCCTTTCCAAATGGCAGATTTATTAACAAAAAGAAAAGGAAATCTTTCCTTTTCTTATATTAGAAATAAATCCTTAATTAGGCATTGATTTTCTTTTGTTAGGGATTTGAGATTTGGGTTGAATTGGTAACGATTTTGTGCTTAAATTAGGGATTTTAATTGCTTAGATTCTGATTTAGGGTTTGATGGGATTATGACACTAATTAATTCCATAATTTGGGGCTAAATTTTTGATGTGTTACAATCTACCCTCCTTAAAAGAAATTTCGTCCTCGAAATTTAAATAATTACCTGAAAAGCTCAGGATATAATCTTCTCATTTCTTCTTCCTTTTCCCAGGTTGCTTCCTCAACATTTCGATTCTTCCATATAACTCTTACAAGCGAGATCTTCTTATTTCGTAGTTCTCTTTCTTCTGATTCCATAATTTTAATCGGTCTCTCTTCGTAAGATAGATTAGGATTGAGCATAATTTCTTCAGAACTCATTGGCAAAATATGTGAGGGATCTGGAACGTATTTCTTCAGCATCGAGACATGAAACACGTTGTGAACCTGCTTGAGTGACTCTGGTAAATTCAGCTCATAAGCAACTTCTCCGATTCTTGCTGAGATTGTAAATGGGCCAATGTATCTTGGACTTAACTTGCCTTTCTTTCCAAATCGCATCACACCTCTCATTGGAGAAACTTTCAAAAATACTTGATCACCTTCAGCAAATTCTAATTTTCTCCTTCTTCGATCTGCATAGCTTTTCTGTCTACTCTGAGCTGCAAGAATCCTCTTTCTAATTAAAGTAACAATCTCGGCAGTTTGTCTCAAAATATCAGGTCCCACAAGAATACCTTCACCAACCTCATCCCAATGTACTGGGGATCTACACTTTCTTCCATAAAGTGCTTCATATGGCGCCATTCCAATTGAAGCCTGGTAACTATTGTTATAAGAAAATTCTACCAGTGGTAAATTTTTACACTAATTCCCTTGAAAATCGATAGCACAAGCTCTTAACATGTCTTCCAAGGTTTGAATCGTTCTTTCTGACTGCCCATCCGTTTGAGGGTGGAAGGCTGTACTGAAATTTAATTGAGTGCCCATTTCTTTTTGCAAACTCTTCCAGAACTTTGACGTGAAACGAGTATCTCGATCCGAAACTATAGAGGTAGGCGTACCGTGTAATCTGATGATATCCATAATATATATTTGAGCATATTGATCCATATTAAAGGTAGTCCGTACAGGAATAAAATGTGCCGATTTTGTCAGCCTGTCAACTATCACCCAAATCGAGTCAAAATTTTTATTTGATCTTGGGAGTCCGCTTACGAAATCCATCGTGATATGTTCCCATTTCCATTGGGGTACAAATAATGGTTGTAACATGCCAGTAGGTCGCTGATGCTCTGCTTTGACTTGTTGACATGTAAGACATCTCTCAACAAATTTGGCTACGTCCAATTTCAATCCTCGCCACCAATAATGCTGCTTCAAATCTTGATACATTTTGGTTGCACCAGGATGTACTGAGTATGGAGTTGAGTGTGCTTCTTTTAATATAACTCTCTTTAATTCTGCATCGTCAGGTATACACCATCTTTTCTTAAATTTAATAATTCCATCTTCCGACATAGAGAACTCTGATACATTGCCGCTTTTCAATTGATCTCTTATCTTATTTAAGAAAATATCGCCATGTTGTTTGTCCTTAATTAGTTCGATTAAGCTTGGTTGTAGCGTCATTGCAGATAATCTATCAATCAGTCCGGAAGGTACAATCTCAATGTCAAATTTCTGCATCTCTTCCATTAATTTTTCTGGAATCGGAGTTAATGCTGAAAAACTTGAAGAAGCTATTCTACTTAATGCGTCTGCCACCACGTTTGCCTTTCCAGGGTGATATATGATTTCGCAATCATAATCTTTTACTAACTCCAACCATCTGCGCTGTCTCATATTCAAATCTTTTTGCGTTAGAAAATATTTCAAGCTCTTATGATCGGTGTAAATCTCACATCTTTCTCCATATAGATAGTGTCTCCAAATTTTAAGAGCATAAATTACTGCTGCCAGCTCCAAATCATAAGTCGGATAATTCTTCTCGTGATCCTTCAGTTGTCTTGAGGCATAGGCTACAACTTTTCCTTCTTGCATAAGTACACATCCGAGTCCATATTTTGAAGCATCACTATAGACCACAAATTTCCCGGTTTCAGATGGTATAGTGAGTATTGGTGCTTAAATCAATCTTTCCTTTAGTTTTTGGAAGCTTTGTTCGCATTCTTCAGTCCACAAATATTTAGTACCCTTCCTGGTGAGTCTGGTGAGCGGTGTGGCTAGTTTTGAAAATCCCTCCACAAATCTTCTGTAATAGCCCGCAAGACCAAGAAAGCTTCGTACTTCTGCCACATTTTTGGGCTGTGGCCACATACTAACTGCTTCAATCTTTCCTGGGTCCACTGACACACCCTCCTTTGAAATTACATGACCAAGAAAAGCTACTTCTTTCATCCAGAATTCGCATTTTGAAAACTTAGCATACAACTTTTCGTGTCTCAGGGTCGATAAAACAATTCGTAAGTGTTCCTCATGCTCTTCCTTACTCTTTGAATAGATGAGAATATCGTCGATAAAAACAATCACAAATTCATCTAAGAATTTCTTGAATACTCGATTCATTAAATCCATGAAGGCGGTCGGGGCATTACTCAATCCGAATGGCATAACTCGAAATTCATAGTGGCCATATCTTGTCCGAAATGCCGTCTTGGGTACATCATCATCCTTTATTCTTAGCTGATGGTAGCCAGATCTGAGATCTATTTTCGAGAAGACTCCAGCGCCCTTTAATTGATCAAACAAGTCATCGATCCTCGGAAGTGGGTACTTATTCTTTATGGTGACTTTGTTCAGTTCTCGATAATCGATGCACATTCTCATAGTTCCATCTTTCTTCTTCACAAATAATACTGGTGCTCCCCACGGTGAAAAGCTGGGTCGAATGAATCCTTTTTCTAGTAACTCATCAAGTTGAATTTTCAATTCTTTTAATTCAACAGGCGCCATCCTGTATGGGCTTTTAGAGATTGGTGTCGTTCCAGGTAGAACATCAATGCCGAATTCTATGTCTCTAGCTGGTGGCAAACTTGTTAAATCATCTGGGAAGACATCTGGATATTCACGAACTATCAGCACCTTATCTAAGGCTGTTGCTTCATCGGTTTGAGTACACACAACGCTTGCCAAGAATCCAAAACATCCAGAGTTCAATAATCATTGTGCTCGTAATGATGATATAACTGGAATTCTCGGACCCTTCTTATCGCCATGAAATAAAAATGATTCCTCTTCAGGCAGATGAAATCTTACGACCTTCTTGCGACAATCAATAGTTGCATAGTGTCTGGTGAGCCAATCCATACCGAGAATTACGTCATAATCTTGCATTGCCAAAATAGTCAGGTCGGCTTCCAATTCTCTATCTGCAATACGAACTTTGCATCCTCGGATAATAGAGTCGGCGGACATTACTACACCCGAGGGTGTAGCTACTCTCAACTTATGTTCTAAAGGTTCTATTGCTTTATTTAATTTCATTGAATGCATAAGGGATATAAAAGAATGAGTTGCTCCAGAATCAATTAATATAAAGGAAGGTACTTCAGAAATTAGAAGCACACCTGTTACTACATCTGCATTTCCTTCAGCTTCCTCCTTTGTCATGGTGTAAACCCGAGCAACTGCTGCTGGCTTATTCTGGCCATTTTTAGGGCAATCCTTGATAAAATGTCCAGCTTGACCGCACTGAAAACATGTCATTACTCTAGCTCGGCATTCTCCAGTATGTGACTTCTTACAAGTGGGACACGTTGGTATGGTAGGTATAGCTGTCTGATTCACTGGTTCCCTTTTAATAAACTTGGAGGCTCCACTAGCAGCATCATTAGTCATTGGCCGTTTTGATCCAGCCCATTGTGGTGGTAGCAGTTTATTCTTTGTCGACTGTGTTGCATGGTTGAACCTTCTTCGATATTCTTGAGCTTTGGAGATCTTTTGTTCCCCAATCTCTGTTTTGAGGGCTTTTTCAACTACTGCAGCAAATGGGGTGTCCCGTGAAGTATGGAGGTTGACATCTTTAAATATCTCCGCCCTTAATCCTTGAACAAAACGCTTTACTTTCAAAGTCTCATTGCTGACCATATGCGAGGCAAAGCGAGAGAGTTGATCGAACTTGTGCACGTATTCAATGACACTTCCGGTCTGTTTCAGGGACATGAATTCTTCCAACTTTGCATCCTTCATAGCATCGGCAAAGTATTTCTCATAGAAGAGTTCTTTAAATCGCTGCCACGTAATAGTAGTATCTGGATGCATTACCTTCACTGAATCCCACCAATATCGTGCGTCCCTCCTGAACATTGTGGATGCACATGACAATTTCTCTGTCTCCACAATCTTGGCATGCTCGAATATCTCCTCAATTATTTTGATCCAATCCTCAGCTGCTGCCATATCAGTCAAGTTACCATCAAAGGTTGGAGGATCCAATCGTCGAAACCTCTCGAGGTCGATGTCTATGTGTCGTGGTCTATTGATATTCTGGGCCTGTGCGCTCGCTACCTGTGCGTTAGCTGCTTGGGCTGTGGCAGTAGCCGCTTGGGCCGTGACAGTCGCTGTCTGTATTAACTGTTCAATTTGTCTAGCTTGCCTCTCAATCACGTCAATCAATCGATCGAGCATAGCATCGCGTTCAGTATCATTTCTTCTACGGTTGGCCATAGGTCTACATCACGAGGATTTATTTATTTTTCTTTAGAATTTATTCTAATTTGGGTAGTAATTAAATATAAATGTACTAAAAATTATATCACAAAATTCATAAAATAAATTTCTATAATAAATTAAAATAAAATGATGATAAAATAAAATACTTACTTGCTGATCGACAATTTTCCAGATGCATGATGAGCATACAGAGCAGTCTACAGAACCGTTTAGTTCTCTGATACCAACTGTAACGACTCCAAAAATTTAATTTTCCCTAATTTGAAACCCTAAAATTTTTCCCAAATCGATTTGTAAATTAGGTTAAATTGGATCGTTATAAAGCCCTAATTTTCTTAATTCAAAATTATTGAAAATAGCAAAAATCATTTATTAAGCGGAAACTTTAAATTACTATCAATAAATGTTTAGAAAATTAAATACTAAACAAAACATTAATTAAAACCTCATTCATAAATTTAAAATAACATCCTTACTAAAAATCCAACAGTTAATGAAATAAATCATCCAAATAGAAAATTTAAATTCAATGCAACTAAATATAAAATATTATTTTAAAACGATATAAAATCATGACTTCAAATTTTTATTCAGAACCAACGAGAACATCCTCCTCTGTATGCTCTCCCGCCTCTGGCAAATTCTCGATCAGCGCCATTTCTTCCTCAGATAAAAATTCACCTACATCACAAAACTAATGCGTGAGAAAAACTCAGTAAGTTAAAACACGTGCATGTGATTTTAATTTCATACATTACCAAATTTCATGCTTTAAAAGTTACAAACTGGATGGAACTCATTTTCTGATCCTTACCATGCGTTCAGGCTTTCAGAAAACTAGCGGTTTCTTACCCTCATAAAGTTTCATCAGCCATCTCAATAACCATGCGTTCAGGCTCTCATTAGCCATCTCATGCGTTCCGTCAATTCCATTCATTTTCATGCATTTCATACACATGCATAATGACCTATCATTTTTATCTTTCTACATTCCTAAGTCAATGCCTTTACATGCGTGTCCAAATAGTAATATAATTAACAAAACAAAATAAAGTGCTTTAAAGAAAATAATTTAACATATGTTTCGTGATGTAGGGCCAACGGCCAAAACATTGAAAAACCTAGTGTTTTACTTACCTGGATTTCGAGAGAAATAGAGAATAGGGTCGTATGTATTTTCCGAGCGTTGTATTAATCTTTCTTGCCTAAAAATTGGGGAAGTTTAAATTTCTTATTTTACCCAAAAATAATCGTTGAAATTGATAAGGTAAAATTTCCTTACCAATAAAGTCGGATCGTTGAATTTTTTGAATCGATTGAGCGACCTTTAATGATCCCAAAAATTCAAGTTTTGAGTTGGTTCGGGTCAATTCGGCTGGTTCGGTTACTGTTCTGGTCTGGTTCAATCTTATGGTTCGGTTCAGCTTTAAATCCAAAAACCAATTCTTTTCCTTTCTTCTTCCTCGCGCGAACGTCTGAGAGAGAGAGAGAGAGTGAGTGAGTGAGAAACAGAGGGTGCGCGAGAATGAGAGAGCGATGAAGATCGAGGGAGAGGGAGGAGCTTACGGTGCTAGTGGTTACCAACGGAGGCCGAGAAGAGTCTGTCCACGCAAAGATGGTTTCGGCCGAGGAAGAGACTCGTCGATGGGGTTGCTCGGAGTTGAAGCTGCGATTTAGTCTTCACAGAGTTGTTCGCCGGAGTCTGTCAGCCCGTGGTGGTCGGAGGTCGCGGCGTTTTCAACGAGGTAAGGTTTTTCTCCGGTTTACAGAACGTGAGAGAGGATTTTGGTTGTGTAATTTGCTGTGATTTCTCCTCTACAGAATTCCTAAATTTGTAGGGTAGCTCCTCCGATTCTTTCCATAGAAGGAGGAGCACAAATCCCCCAGAAGTCTGCCCTTTCCAAATGGCAGATTTATTAACAAAAAGAAAAGGAAATCTTTCCTTTTCTTATATTAGAAATAAATCCTTAATTAGGCATTGATTTTCTTTTGTTAGGGATTTGAGATTTGGGTTGAATTGGTAACGATTTTGTGCTTAAATTAGGGATTTTAATTGATTAGATTCTGATTTAGGGTTTGATGGGATTATGACACTAATTAATTCCATAATTTGGGGCTAAATTTTTGATGTGTTACATTTAGTCACCGGTGGATGTCTTCGAGTAGCCTTTCCCTTTTGTTGACTTTGTTCGGCGGTCGATGAAATTGACTTTTGAAATCTTTAAATTATTTTACGAGTTAAACCTTTGCTTCTCAACTGATTGATTCTTAATATTGCCAACGATTATTTTAACATGGCTTTGTTTAATTTTACTTTTGTTTAAACGATTTCCGCTGCAAGTTTTCATGTTTTGTCAAATTCAAAATTCTGAAATTTTCAACGAAGTTTTATATTTGGCCCAAGTGTTTCTTAGTAATATTCGGGGTTTTGAGTAACAAACCGGGTTCAGGGAATTGGGGTGCTACATCAAGATATTTCAAATTGTAATTATTATTTTTTCGAGATGTAATTTGTTATATCGGCTTCATCGGACCAAAAAGACATCGCAAAGCTTCATGCTTGCAAGACAGATTTGAGTACAGTTCAACTCAAACCTTAGGGCCCACTCTAAGATGATTCGACAACATTTACACGTACAAGACCAATCGCGAGCAAACCTAGGCGAGTTCACCGATTCATAAATAAGAAATGAGCTTCGACAAGCAACTTTAAAGCTTACCCAACAACGATTTTGGACAAAACCCTAACGCTTTAAGCCACGAACGAACGGATTCAAAAAGGAATTACCACCCTCTTGTGGATGACAACAAGATGCCTTCCCAGTGGCATCTCTACTTATTCGAAAAATTTCATATTGAGTGTTATAACAGTTTCCATGCACAGCAGATGAAAGTCCAAGAGACTTCACTATCAAATTCCTAAGTGATCACTTCCAAGAATAGTGGAACCTTGAGCTCTGATACTAATAAATTTCTATCACGACCCGGAGGTAGGCCTAGACAAAAATGTTGGGTTGAGTGGCCAGATCCTCATAGAGAACTTGATAGCCAAGCCTAAGGCTAAGATTGATATCAAAAGACTTTAAACAAAATGAGCATTGGGTCATGGAGAATGAGCCAAAATCCACATATCGATAAAATAAAAATAAGATAGCACAGAAACTTAAATAAATCAATAAAAATATTGTGTGGGAAATAAATGTCAAACACCCAAAGAATAAAATAGACCATGAATTCAGATGATTAGTTAACCAAGATAATCCTCACCAGGACAAGATACACTCTAAAGGGAGAAGAAAAGAAAAACAAAGTTCATTGCACAACGAGCATCTGCAACATCAACCTTCACGACCTAACCTTTAAGACAGAAAATAAAATCGCCAAAAAACCCTAATGTTCGACGGAGCAAAACACACAAAAAATCATTATCGTTCAAAATTTCTTCATGATAGTGGTAAAGCTACACGATAGGAATGTTTTGGGACTTGAATCATCAAAATCGGAGTCCAATCGACTCTGATCTCACTCTCCCCTTTTGGACTTTCCCTCTCCCTCGCTTCCTTCTCTCTCCTTGCGGCGCTACCAAGCAACCAACCCTTTTCTTTTTTTGTATTATATTTCATAATTTTTATTTTAATTTTTAATATAATATAATATAATTACATTGTTTTAATTAATAAAATTATATATATATATATATTCATTTAGAAACATATATATTTTCACACATTTTATTTAATTGCGCTAAATTTTGATCCCGGCACGTACCAACCCCGACGTGTCGAACACGACAAGGGAAAATTCAATGCCAAACCATTTGCCAAAAGCAAAACGGGGAGATACAAATTAAGGAAAATTCTCAAAATTCAATCAGACACCATCAATTTGATTAAGAATGCTCCGAACGAGCGATACAGAGGCAAACAAGGAGTTTGATACACCAACACAGATTTTTAAACGAATACAGTCCATCCAAATGAGACAAAAAAGGACGACTCTGCAAAAAAAAAAGGACAATCACTTTCTAGGCATGAAATTTGGAAATTCAACCCCGTAGAAAAATCCAAAGTCGCAACTTTTATCGATTGACAAAAGAAATTACATGTGGCTGAATACCAACAACTCGAGTCACACCCAATTTGTTGACCTCGAAAAATGCAAAAAATTTATTCAGAAATTTTAAAATTTCTTGGATTTTACAGTCCAGGTATATAACCCATCTACGTGTCTCCCTTCATGGAAGAGAGAGATTTCCTAACATTGGTTTTCTTTATCAGCTCGGACGAGTTCGCAGACTTTGAGTCGTTACCTTTGGTTGTTGCTCCGGAAAGAAAGATGAGTAGTCATCGTCGAGGTATGAATTTTATGCATTTTGCATTGCGTAGCATAATTTATGAATACCTTATTTTAGTGGGTTGCCACCTATAAAAGGATGACATGGCGTGCTCGTCAGCATGTCAGTTTTTGTATGTCTAAGTAAGTATGGTTTTCTCACGTTGACTTTCATCATTACATGATTTGAGTTTTGTTGTGATATATTGGGAGGATGAATTCTCTTGATACTTTGAGCAATCTTGGTGTCAAAGTATCACGAGGCTATCCCGTACACCTTCTGTTGTATGAAGGTGGTATTGTTTGTACGTATGAAAAACTGGCAAGAGGGTAGTGATGACACGTTCTTTAGGTTTTGAATCCATAAACCTGATTAGGGTGAGTATTGATTTGAGTTGGTATCGTGACAGACTGTTGGTTGCCGGCCACTCGGCTGATGGGTTGGATCTTTGAATCACCGTCACAGTTTTCTTCAGTCTCATGGGACATTTTTTGGTCTTTAGATCACCGTCTTTCTGTGATAGTGTGGCAGAGTGGTTCTTGTGTGACACTCCATTTTCACTGATGACGTTTTCTATGGAAAAAAGTGAGAGTATTTTCATTATATAGCCACCTATGTACGTAGTAGATTTTATGACTACCTCACTGAGGGCTCTCGAAGCTGGTTTTGTCAAAAAGAAGGAAAGAAGTTTCCTTAACTATTTTACAACTAATTCATAGTTCAATGTTTAATCACAGTTTTAAATTAAATATATAAAACTCGTTATTAAAACAAGATGTAGTAGATATAACGTTTCTACTGAGTTAGTCACTCACTCCAACGATCCCCTCTCAATCCAGGTAAAGAGAAGAGAGGTTAGAGCTTGCTTCGGTGGGGATCAAGAGAGACTGTTGTTATTTCTTTTCTTTAGAACTCTATTTGTATTCCCTTGGTAAAGATTTATTTTGTTGAACTTGGTATTTGTAACCCTAACTTGTGGATTTAGATTTCCTTTACTTTTTCTACACAGTTGGATGTTGTTGTTTAAACATTTATCTTTATTATACTATTTTCTTGGGATTTCATATTGTGGGCTTGACTATAAATATTCCTAAGACTTCCGTTGTAGCCTTGGACTGGGTGATCAAGTTTCTTCCTTTGGAATCGAGTCGCTCGATGCTGTGTTTCTGCTCTGGTCCATCCCTAGACATGACATAAAATGATGTTCAAATGTTCATGATGTATGATCGCAAACCATATCAGGTTTAACAATTTTCACCCAAGGGCACGACATTGTAAGTTGTCCCCATAACATGGTCGCATAATGTCAAAACACAAATTTGAACATTAGTATGTACTCAACAAATAATAACCTATTCAGAGTCAAGCAAAGTCAGTATATGCGACACATAAATACAATAATAATAAACTTTATACATAAAAATAATATACATAATAAATATACATGTATAATAAAAACTGACATGTTGTAAGATAGAACGTGTCATTCGTGCATGAGATATAACTTAAAGTAAGTTTTAAACACCACGAAATTCATTATCAAATATAACAAATAAAACACGTACTTCAACTTGTGTCTATCTCTCAACATTGTTGAAAAAAAAAATCTTGGACTCCAAACCAACACTTGAATACTTGTACTCCTATCAGTACACTTTATTATTTCTTCAAGTTTTTAAAGAGTTTGCCTTGTATTCATAAAAACTTTTCCTCTCTTTGCTCTCCTTTCTTGTAAGTTTTCTGTTTCTCTTGTTTAATAATATTATAATTTCTTCTATTATAATTTCTTCTTCTGTGTTCTTCTTCTTCTTATCGATCCTCCTCCCCTTTGGTATCAGAGCCTTGCATGGCTAGCTACTAAGTTGTTGATTCATGATTGAATAAACAAAAGGGTTTCAAAGATAATCTTTATAATATAAGTTGTTATGAATAATCAATCACCAATAAGATGGCCTGATTAAACCAATAAGATTATGTGATTATGCCAATACGATGATTTGATTAGTCCAATAAGATTCTTCTAACTCTTTCCGTGTATGATTATGTTAAGGTTGTGTCTGTTGTATAGATTAGATAAAACTTTAGAGTTTCTTCTTTTGTTATCACGTCGGGGTGTTTGCCGTTTTGCCGAGAGATGGTTGTTAGGCATGTATGCCCAATAACGTGATTGAAGAATGGATCCAAAGTTTTATTTAATTTAATCTCTTTGAGATAGTGCAACAATGACTCGTAATTCGTAATATTTACATAGAAAGTTTTAAAAGGTCAATACGGTCTAGTTGAAGAATCAATAAGGTATGTAATCAATAAGGTTTGATTTGGCTATCAACATGGTCTGATTTGGCTATCAACATGGTCTGATTATTAATCTCAACTTATAGCTTAAAGATTAGCTTTGAAAAGATTTCTTTGTTTGTTCAAACGTGAATTGACACTTTATTCCAATGAGTAGTATTTCTACCCATATGAATACATCAAATATTAATATCAAAAATGAAGAAATTATAGAATTCAACGAAGCACAACAATTAAATCAGTGGACTATTCCTGAAATCAAAGCCACAAAGATTTATAACTTAGGATTATTTGAATCCTTAACAAAAAGAATTGTTAAAACTTCTGAGCAAACTATTTGTTTAGATACAAATGACAAAATGATTAGACTTTTATATTTAAACGATATTCAAAGATATTTATCAAAATATAAATATATTCATATAGGATTAATTCAAATTGCTTTTAAGCCATTAACACTACCAGGGCTTAATTCAAGTATCCTTGCAAATCTTAGAGATGCTAGGAATCAAAATTGGAAAAATTCCCTAATAGGAGTAATTCAAACTAGTTTATGTCATGGACCAATCTATCTATTTTCATGTATTACCAAATTTGACATTATCATTATCAGATCCAAATCTTTTTTAAGCCATATCATTG
This sequence comes from Begonia masoniana, assembly GCA_022432975.1. Classification (NCBI taxonomy): domain Eukaryota; kingdom Viridiplantae; phylum Streptophyta; class Magnoliopsida; order Cucurbitales; family Begoniaceae; genus Begonia; species Begonia masoniana. Next base: position 19,808,171 of record CM039513.1, read on the forward strand.
AATATTCAAACTCATGGATATGATTTCCTTCAAGGATCTGAAACTATAGTTGTTATCTATAGGATCAACTACAAAGTTATGAATACTTTATGTCCTAATGCAATTATTAGGAGTAATCAAGGCAAAACTGTAGTTATTGAAAGTAATTTATTAACAACAAATGTTGATGTCCCTCGTCTTATTGACTGGGAAGAAATTACTTTTTCAAATAATTGGACAATCCAAAATGCTGTCACATCACAACCTATTATTAATAATCAGGTTGATCAAATCATTCAAACTGCAGATGGAAATGTAGAAATCAAATTTACTCAGGATCATACTTGTAACGCCCCCGAACCCACCCCGGCTCGGTGCGCTACTTTGCTAACCCATACCACGTTTAAAAAAATGTTAAAATAATTTTTGATAAAATTTTGACTCGGTTTTTGGGTTTTTCGAACCCTAAAAAATAGTTGGAAAACGTGCCTAAAATACGTTTAAAATATGTTAAAAAATATCGGGTTAAAACAATTTGGAAAACCGAAATTTAAAAAAAAAAAAACCAGGTTGGTCTGGTTTAGGCGGCTCGCGCGCGCACAGCGCACACCTGCTGCGCGCATCGCACGCGCAGCAGCGACCCTCAAGCGCTACCGCCCGCGTGCGAGGCGCCGATTGATCGGAGACCTCTCGGGTCGCTAGGCAGCAACAGTGCCGAGGTGCCGATCGATCGGCGCTGGGCACTGCACGCGCATCCCCGACCCAGCGCCCCTGTCTCGGCCACCAACTCTCTTTTTCCACTTTTCTTCAATTTTTCTCCAAGCCAAACATTTCCAAATCACCCAAAATTTTTACCATACATTCCCGACATCCCCAACTCCGTGCCCTGTAAAAATCTCGGAAAATCTACTTAAAACAGTTAGCAAAAACTTAGAGACAAAAGAACCCGACGTTGTTTGTTATACAAAAAAAAAACGAGCAGAATAACAACTGAAATTTTATAAACCAAAACCTGAAATCAATGGTTTCAACCCACAGTCCTTTACATACCAACCAATTCATCAAAAGACCACTGCCCACAACTGTCCAAAATAGTGAAAAGAAAACTATCTACAATGCAAAATACTGAAATCCCCACAAAACTTCTCGAAGAACATGGCCGAGACGCCCCGACAACTGCCTGCACCGGCATGCTCTGTGCGCCATCGACTGCAGCTTAGTCTTGGGCTCCCTCATCTAGCTCACTTGTGAAAATATCGTTACCTACACCATAAAACACAAAAAGTAAACCTAATGCTTAGTAAGTATGGAGGAATGCAGATTAAAACAATGCACGATCCACTCATCCCCTAAATGCAGTTTCTACACACTCTGTTGTTTTCATTTCATTTTCGTTGCATTTATCTTCCACTTTTGCATGTGAATCAAGTAGGCACGCGTCCTTACACAATCCGGGACGGCCACACCTTGACCCACAGAGCAAGATCGGAGGCACACGTCCTAACTAGGGGTGGGCAGACCTGAAACTGACCTAAGGAATTGAACCGACCTGTGGGTTTGGGTCGGTTCGGTTCGGGTGCAGGAGTTTGTTTTTTGTGTTCGGGTCTTGTGTTCAGGTCGGGCTCACTAATAAGCTTTCAAGTTCGGTTCGAGTGGAGACCAAACCCGAACCGAATTGAAAAACCAAAACAGCTGTATCAGTTGTATTTTCCTCAGCACAGTACATCGACGAAAAGCAAATCATGGGCGTTGATTGCTTCGTCCTGAAACTATCCGCTGATCAGACGGATCTCGCCGAGCGAAGCGACAATACTGCTGAAATGATCAAGCACACAGTATTCGGCTTCTTCAGCCAAAGAAGTGGGCTTATGGTTTACTTGGAAGACTCTTCGTTGACTAGGATTCAATCCCATGGATCGCACCCCATGTATTGGGAAACAACGATGTCCACTAAAATCGAGGACTATCGGACGGAAGAGGGCGTGATGATCGCCCATTCCGGTCAGACATCCGTGATAATCACACGGTTTTGAGACAACTTGAAGGCGGGACCCGTGATCACACGGCTGGAGGAAATCTGGATCATTGATGATGTGGCTTTTAACGTTCCCAGGCTTTCGTTGGACAGCTTTATTCCTCCTAGAGATGTACAGAAAGATTTCCCATAAGAGGATTTTGATTGGGGATCAAATAGATAGAGACGATCAAAAGGAACCGACCAGACCCAAACCGAACAGAACCAAAAAGTTCGGTTCGGGTCTGGTATAAGTCAATCGGTTTCGAGTTCGGTTTCGGATTCGGAAACCAAAACCGAAACCGATGAGTTCGGTTCTGTTCGGTCCAAAATTAAACCGAACCGAACTTTGCCCACCCCTAGTCCTAACACAATCCGGGATGGCCATACCAGATCTCCTCTGCATCGATCATGGAACCCTCAGTGTGCCTTCTAGCACGAACATATCAAGGCGATCACACTCACGACGCATTACGTAAGTTAGCATAGCATCTCTCATAGAATCCCTCTCGGGGTGCTACACACTAGCCACTCGCCCGATAAGGCTATTCTACTCGAAATGTAAGTTAGCATAGCATCTCTCATAGAATCCCTCTCGGGGTGCTACACACTAGTCACTCGCCCGATAAGCCTATTTTACTCAAAATGTAAGTTGCATATCTATTATCTTATTTTCTTACGTTTCACATTTAACACAAAACATGCTATAATATTTATTTCGTAAGTTGAAAACAATGATGCATGCAAACAAAACGTTCAAACCAAAACAAACAATAACCATCCCTACCGTCCTATGGTGTAGGCCCGAAGGCAACGAAAACGTTCCACTACTTACCTGACTGCTGGGAACGTGTCTGTTCACTTCATCCAGTTAACTTACTCGCTCGACAACCTAACAATTTAGGAGAAAATCACTTTGCAATCGTTCTAGCAAATTCTAAGGAATACTTAAACCCAAAACTAACTACAATTCAACCAAAATCAAAACATAACACTAAAACCCGATTTTCCTCCCATTGTGAGTATCAAACTTCAAACTGCCATAACTTATTCATTTTTCAACAGATTTCGACGAGCCACTGTTGTGAAAAATATGTAAAATACACACTTATCAGCCACCTCATTCCGTAAACCTCTACACGTCTACTATCCATTGAAACAATCAAATCAATCATTCAAACACCATGACCAATCCGAAAATACAGAAACAGATCGGCACCCTTTGATTTAAAACCCAGTCTTTTCCTAACTCACTTCAAATCTTCAATCTCTTCCTAAAAACAACCTAAACTAACATAATTAAGGATTTAAACCATCAATTAGGAGGAAAACCATCAAGGGAGACACAATTTAGCTCAAGATACTAACTTATTATATCAAAGAATAAAAAAGAATCCTTTACCATGGAGTCAACAACACACTGATGCTGTCAAAAGAATAAAGATAAAAGCAGTAACCCTACCTTGTTTGTCTTTATCAAATTCTCAATGGTTCAAAATAGTTGAAACAGATGCTTCCGATATAGGTTATAGAGGTATCCTCAAACAACTCAATCCTAATAATTCTAAAGAAGAACTTATCCGTTTTACTTCTGGAGTATGGAAACAGTACAAAAGAATTATTCTACAGTCCAAAAAGAAATTCTTTCCATTGTAAAATGTATTTCAAAATTTCAAGATGATTTACTAAATAAAAAATTTCTTCTTAGATTTGATTGCTCTTCAACAAAAAAAATATTTTAACAAAAGATGTTAAAAATCTTGTTTCCAAACAAATATTTGCCAGATGGCAATCTGAATTATCAGTTTATGATTTTTCAATTGAGCATATTAAAGGATCAAATAATTCTCTTCCCGATTTCTTAACTAGAGAATTTTTGCATGATGGCAACCCCATTTCGAGGTCGTAATTAAAAATTTTATCAAAAACAATTTCCCACTTTAGGGGAAACATCTTCTTCAAATGAAAATCAAAAGAAAACTGCAAAAGAAGTCCTAGAAAGTGGGCCTCAATTCATCAAAAAGCAGTGGTTGAGTCCATATTCACCCTTTCAGCAAAAGATATTGCCTTAAATTAAAAGGATGTATGGTTCTATCCACTCAACTATCCACTCAACTATCCACTCAACTATCCACTCAACTATCCACTCAACTATCCACTCAACTATCCACTCAACTATCCACTCAACTATCCACTCAACTATCCACTCAACTATCCACTCAACTATCCACTCAACTATCCACTCAACTATCCACTCAACTATCCACTCAACTATCCACTCAACTATCCACTCAACTATCCACTCAACTATCCACTCAACTATCCACTCAACTATCCACTCAACTATCCACTCAACTATCCACTCAACTATCCACTCAACTATCCACTCAACTATCCACTCAACTATCCACTCAACTATCCACTCAACTATCCACTCAACTATCCACTCAACTATCCACTCAACTATCCACTCAACTATCCACTCAACTATCCACTCAACTATCCACTCAACTATCCACTCAACTATCCACTCAACTATCCACTCAACTATCCACTCAACTATCCACTCAACTATCCACTCAACTATCCACTCAACTATCCACTCAACTATCCACTCAACTATCCACTCAACTATCCACTCAACTATCCACTCAACTATCCACTCAACTATCCACTCAACTATCCACTCAACTATCCACTCAACTATCCACTCAACTATCCACTCAACTATCCACTCAACTATCCACTCAACTATCCACTCAACTATCCACTCAACTATCCACTCAACTATCCACTCAACTATCCACTCAACTATCCACTCAACTATCCACTCAACTATCCACTCAACTATCCACTCAACTATCCACTCAACTATCCACTCAACTATCCACTCAACTATCCACTCAACTATCCACTCAACTATCCACTCAACTATCCACTCAACTATCCACTCAACTATCCACTCAACTATCCACTCAACTATCCACTCAACTATCCACTCAACTATCCACTCAACTATCCACTCAACTATCCACTCAACTATCCACTCAACTATCCACTCAACTATCCACTCAACTATCCACTCAACTATCCACTCAACTATCCACTCAACTATCCACTCAACTATCCACTCAACTATCCACTCAACTATCCACTCAACTATCCACTCAACTATCCACTCAACTATCCACTCAACTATCCACTCAACTATCCACTCAACTATCCACTCAACTATCCACTCAACTATCCACTCAACTATCCACTCAACTATCCACTCAACTATCCACTCAACTATCCACTCAACTATCCACTCAACTATCCACTCAACTATCCACTCAACTATCCACTCAACTATCCACTCAACTATCCACTCAACTATCCACTCAACTATCCACTCAACTATCCACTCAACTATCCACTCAACTATCCACTCAACTATCCACTCAACTATCCACTCAACTATCCACTCAACTATCCACTCAACTATCCACTCAACTATCCACTCAACTATCCACTCAACTATCCACTCAACTATCCACTCAACTATCCACTCAACTATCCACTCAACTATCCACTCAACTATCCACTCAACTATCCAGCATACGAAATCTCCAAATAACAGTAAAGAGAGAAACTATACTACTAACATCCCTAAGTGAAGAAAAATTCACAGTATAGGGCAACGCATCACCCTTAAACTATGACTATATACAACAATACAATAGCTATACAATAACTCTCAAAACATCAACCGAAAAGAGACCATAATCCCATCATTTCCACAACCAGACATCTACAATAAACTATCGAAATACAAAGTCCCACATTCTCCCGAAGACAATGGTTGAGTCGCCCCGACAATTGCCCGCACCGGCATGCTCCATGCGCCACCGACTGCCGCCTAATCCTGGCTCCCTCGTCTAGCTCACCTGTACACTTGTCGCCACCTACAACACAGAACACACACACACACATAAGATTACGCTTAGCAAGTAGGGATAACAAGTACAAGCATACACTATGCACACACAACTCTCACACAATTCCTCCCGAAGCTTGCCATATTTCAGACACTACTTCGCGACGAGGAACCACTGCATACCTTTTGTGGAAACCTCCCGAAGCTTGCCATATTTCAGACACTACTTCGCGACGAGGAACCACTGCATACCTTTTGTGGAAACCTCCCGAAGCTTGCCATATTTCAGACACTACTTCGCGACGAGGAACCACTGCATACCTTTTGTGGAAACCTCCCGAAGCTTGCCATATTTCAGACACTACTTCGCGACGAGGAACCACTGCATACCTTTTGTGGAAACCTCCCGAAGCTTGCCATATTTCAGACACTACTTCGCGACGAGGAACCACTGCATACCTTTTGTGGAAACCTCCCGAAGCTTGCCATATTTCAGACACTACTTCGCGACGAGGAACCACTGCATACCTTTTGTGGAAACCTCCCGAAGCTTGCCATATTTCAGACACTACTTCGCGACGAGGAACCACTGCATACCTTTTGTGGAAACCTCCCGAAGCTTGCCATATTTCAGACACTACTTCGCGACGAGGAACCACTGCATACCTTTTGTGGAAACCTCCCGAAGCTTGCCATATTTCAGACACTACTTCGCGACGAGGAACCACTGCATACCTTTTGTGGAAACCTCCCGAAGCTTGCCATATTTCAGACACTACTTCGCGACGAGGAACCACTGCATACCTTTTGTGGAAACCTCCCGAAGCTTGCCATATTTCAGACACTACTTCGCGACGAGGAACCACTGCATACCTTTTGTGGAAACCTCCCGAAGCTTGCCATATTTCAGACACTACTTCGCGACGAGGAACCACTGCATACCTTTTGTGGAAACCTCCCGAAGCTTGCCATATTTCAGACACTACTTCGCGACGAGGAACCACTGCATACCTTTTGTGGAAACCTCCCGAAGCTTGCCATATTTCAGACACTACTTCGCGACGAGGAACCACTGCATACCTTTTGTGGAAACCTCCCGAAGCTTGCCATATTTCAGACACTACTTCGCGACGAGGAACCACTGCATACCTTTTGTGGAAACCTCCCGAAGCTTGCCATATTTCAGACACTACTTCGCGACGAGGAACCACTGCATACCTTTTGTGGAAACCTCCCGAAGCTTGCCATATTTCAGACACTACTTCGCGACGAGGAACCACTGCATACCTTTTGTGGAAACCTCCCGAAGCTTGCCATATTTCAGACACTACTTCGCGACGAGGAACCACTGCATACCTTTTGTGGAAACCTCCCGAAGCTTGCCATATTTCAGACACTACTTCGCGACGAGGAACCACTGCATACCTTTTGTGGAAACCTCCCGAAGCTTGCCATATTTCAGACACTACTTCGCGACGAGGAACCACTGCATACCTTTTGTGGAAACCTCCCGAAGCTTGCCATATTTCAGACACTACTTCGCGACGAGGAACCACTGCATACCTTTTGTGGAAACCTCCCGAAGCTTGCCATATTTCAGACACTACTTCGCGACGAGGAACCACTGCATACCTTTTGTGGAAACCTCCCGAAGCTTGCCATATTTCAGACACTACTTCGCGACGAGGAACCACTGCATACCTTTTGTGGAAACCTCCCGAAGCTTGCCATATTTCAGACACTACTTCGCGACGAGGAACCACTGCATACCTTTTGTGGAAACCTCCCGAAGCTTGCCATATTTCAGACACTACTTCGCGACGAGGAACCACTGCATACCTTTTGTGGAAACCTCCCGAAGCTTGCCATATTTCAGACACTACTTCGCGACGAGGAACCACTGCATACCTTTTGTGGAAACCTCCCGAAGCTTGCCATATTTCAGACACTACTTCGCGACGAGGAACCACTGCATACCTTTTGTGGAAACCTCCCGAAGCTTGCCATATTTCAGACACTACTTCGCGACGAGGAACCACTGCATACCTTTTGTGGAAACCTCCCGAAGCTTGCCATATTTCAGACACTACTTCGCGACGAGGAACCACTGCATACCTTTTGTGGAAACCTCCCGAAGCTTGCCATATTTCAGACACTACTTCGCGACGAGGAACCACTGCATACCTTTTGTGGAAACCTCCCGAAGCTTGCCATATTTCAGACACTACTTCGCGACGAGAAACCACTGCATACCTTTTGTGGAAACCTCCCGAAGCTTGCCATATTTCAGACACTACTTCGCGACGAGGAACCACCGCCAACAGACCACTTTCAATCCATATCGTACTCACATTTCAAAACCATGCTAACCACAACCAAACATTTAAAACCATGCTTAACCAAACATTCAAGCAACCAAATCAGAACAAAGCAACCAAATCAGAACAAAGCAACCAAACAAGCAAACAATCTCAAACACTAACAATAACAACCCAGCAATTCATCAAACAATACTCAAACACTAACAATACACTATCAAACAATAAATCCTACCGTTCTGTGGTGTAGGCCCGAAGGCAACAAACACACGTCCACTACTTACCTGGCGTCCTAGCTCGCTGGGTTTTGCACATCAAATCACCTATGGCTCGACCTACGACAAATATGCAAATTCATTAAAATCAAGCCTACATTCACCAATTACTCTCAAACTACTATTTCTAGCCTAATCCAACTAAATCTAACTAAACGGGCCACTAATTTGGGTTCGGTAAAAACCGACCCGAAACTTCAAATGCGCGTAACTTTTGCGTCGGTTATCGGAATAAAATGATTCCAGCAGCCACGTACTCCTCTAATAACATATTTTAACCTGCCAAAAGGAATTTTAAAATAAACGACCGTAGCTAGGTCAAAAATTAGAAAACCCGAATCTGTCCTTTACCCGAAATTTTCCCCATTTTTATTTTTCATCAATTCTCACCCGTTTCCTCACTAATCAACAATATTTAGCCTCAATTAACATAATCTAACCAAAAACCCCGAGAATACACAGAAAAACTCAAAATGCCCGAAGAGGGCTTACTGATTTTTCGCCCAAAAAGGGCTCTCCACTGCCAGGCAACGATTGCCAGCATAATGTCCGGCAAACTCAGGCCAAGACCGCCCAAAAACGGCCGGTGATCGGAGCTCTAGCAGCTCGGCGACCCACGGCCTCGAACAGAGCCGAAAACAAGGCAAAAGAGAACTTACCCATCGGTTGTGCGTGGAGACAAGCCAGAAATAGCACGTCGCCGACGTCTGGCCGGAGAACGTCGGTAGTCGTCGGCGATTGCTCCGTCGATCGTCACCCTAGCCCTCCCCTGTTCTGCGACTCACGGTCGAGAAGAAACTGAATGGCTTCGATAGCCATTCAAATGTTTTAAAAGAAAACATAAAATGTTTCCTTTTAAAACAAAATAATAATAATAATAATAATAAAATAACATGACATTTACCGTTTCGCCCTCCCATAAATTTGACCCCTCAGAAACTCCGCTAAATTCCGTTCTTTGCCCGTTAATTGTATAAATTGCCCATCATCTCACCCTCGATCTAACTCCTCCACCGAAACTTCCAAGAAATAATTAATTAATCCAATAACTAATATAACTTAAATTAATTAAATCTAAAGCGAAACACATTGAGGAAAATTTCTCGAGTGTTACAATCCACCCTCCTTAAAAAATTTTGTCCTCAAAATTTGGGCCTAGATTATTCTTTAATTTACTCACTTCAATCTACCCTCCTAACTTTTTAGGTTGCCATGCTAACTTAGACTACGCTATGACCGTAATCATCTAACGGAACAAAAATTCCTACGTATCCAAAGCTCCCAACGATTCACTTCATATCTTATATTCCCAAACCCCTCTAACTTCATTCCAACTCTAGTTTTTCCTCTAACTACGGTTCACTTAATTATTTTCTAATCTCATATTCATCAACACTTATATACTATCTTAACCTCATTTCTTATCTCCTAAGATATCTTAATACCATAACACTAAGAACTCAGTACATAAACATCTTACCTAAAATCCTTAAGCTTTAACTTCCTTTCTATTCGCCTAACTTATCGCTCTATCTCTCACACCTAATTACCTCGAACAATCACGATATTTCATTAATCACCATAACAATATCCATGTATAGCTCTCACTACTTAAATTATTAACTATCCTTTCAAAGTATATTATAAATTCTCAAACTTATGATCACTAAACTCAAATTAGACAACTACTACTTCAGTCAGCACCAAACACTCTCAAATCATGAGGTCTAAACTAACTCGTTCCCAACTTATTCCAATCCTCAAAGTATACTCACTCACATAAGACTAAACTTGCCGAGTACACCTCTTATCTAAGTCCTCAATTTTAAAAATCCTTTCTATTTTACTATCCCATTTCTTAAGAATCTAAGCTTTCATACATCTCTCAAATTCAACTTACTTCCAAGTTCACTAACATCGTACACATCATTCTAACTATATCCTTCAATACCCAATAGTTTGACCCTCTAATATCTCAAGGTCTAATAGCTTTCCAACTTGAAATAAATTTCTTCCTATTTCTACCCTCGATCTAATTAGTATGAACACTCTTACCTGATTCCTCAGATTCCATAATCACCCTCTTAACTCAAACAATCACATCCTCTAAAAGTAATAATCCCAATTTACTTAAACTAGACGCTCAAATGCAATATACATTTACAACAGTTTAGAGTGTCTCCCAGTAACTTCATTTCCAACTTCAACTCTTGTCTGGTTACTCGTATTCTAGAACTCTAAGGGTCTCTCTAAGGGTCTCTCTAAGGGTCTCTCTAAGGGTCTCTCTAAGGGTCTCTCTAAGGGTCTCTCTAAGGGTCTCTCTAAGGGTCTCTCTAAGGGTCTCTCTAAGGGTCTCTCTAAGGGTCTCTCTAAGGGTCTCTCTAAGGGTCTCTCTAAGGGTCTCTCTAAGGGTCTCTCTAAGGGTCTCTCTAAGGGTCTCTCTAAGGGTCTCTCTAAGGGTCTCTCTAAGGGTCTCTCTAAGGGTCTCTCTAAGGGTCTCTCTAAGGGTCTCTCTAAGGGTCTCTCTAAGGGTCTCTCTAAGGGTCTCTCTAAGGGTCTCTCTAAGGGTCTCTCTAAGGGTCTCTCTAAGGGTCTCTCTAAGGGTCTCTCTAAGGGTCTCTCTAAGGGTCTCTCTAAGGGTCTCTCTAAGGGTCTCTCTAAGGGTCTCTCTAAGGGTCTCTCTAAGGGTCTCTCTAAGGGTCTCTCTAAGGGTCTCTCTAAGGGTCTCTCTAAGGGTCTCTCTAAGGGTCTCTCTAAGGGTCTCTCTAAGGGTCTCTCTAAGGGTCTCTCTAAGGGTCTCTCTAAGGGTCTCTCTAAGGGTCTCTCTAAGGGTCTCTCTAAGGGTCTCTCTAAGGGTCTCTCTAAGGGTCTCTCTAAGGGTCTCTCTAAGGGTCTCTCTAAGGGTCTCTCTAAGGGTCTCTCTAAGGGTCTCTCTAAGGGTCTCTCTAAGGGTCTCTCTAAGGGTCTCTCTAAGGGTCTCTCTAAGGGTCTCTCTAAGGGTCTCTCTAAGGGTCTCTCTAAGGGTCTCTCTAAGGGTCTCTCTAAGGGTCTCTCTAAGGGTCTCTCTAAGGGTCTCTCTAAGGGTCTCTCTAAGGGTCTCTCTAAGGGTCTCTCTAAGGGTCTCTCTAAGGGTCTCTCTAAGGGTCTCTCTAAGGGTCTCTCTAAGGGTCTCTCTAAGGGTCTCTCTAAGGGTCTCTCTAAGGGTCTCTCTAAGGGTCTCTCTAAGGGTCTCTCTAAGGGTCTCTCTAAGGGTCTCTCTAAGGGTCTCTCTAAGGGTCTCTCTAAGGGTCTCTCTAAGGGTCTCTCTAAGGGTCTCTCTAAGGGTCTCTCTAAGGGTCTCTCTAAGGGTCTCTCTAAGGGTCTCTCTAAGGGTCTCTCTAAGGGTCTCTCTAAGGGTCTCTCTAAGGGTCTCTCTAAGGGTCTCTCTAAGGGTCTCTCTAAGGGTCTCTCTAAGGGTCTCTCTAAGGGTCTCTCTAAGGGTCTCTCTAAGGGTCTCTCTAAGGGTCTCTCTAAGGGTCTCTCTAAGGGTCTCTCTAAGGGTCTCTCTAAGGGTCTCTCTAAGGGTCTCTCTAAGGGTCTCTCTAAGGGTCTCTCTAAGGGTCTCTCTAAGGGTCTCTCTAAGGGTCTCTCTAAGGGTCTCTCTAAGGGTCTCTCTAAGGGTCTCTCTAAGGGTCTCTCTAAGGGTCTCTCTAAGGGTCTCTCTAAGGGTCTCTCTAAGGGTCTCTCAATGGTTTAGGACATCTCCCAAAATTTTGTTTCTACCCTTAAGCTCTCCTATAACTCATCACAACACAAACCTTCAAGGGTTTACTAAAGGCCCCCCCATTCTATTTATTCTAATCTTTTATCGCATAAGATGTAACTCTCTAAGGGAAACTCATCTTATGTGTATCCTTCTTATGTTATACCTTGTCCGTTTCGCTTTTACCATAAATTCCTAGCTATTCGAACCATCGGTTCACTGCGTCTATAAGTTGGCTAAGGGAATCCGCCGAGGTCGTCTCGATACTCTCGGGAGTTTAGTTCTACTTCTAAACAAGGTTAAGCAATCAATATTAGTTATAAACAACTAAAAGCAAAGAAATACTTACAGTCGGTGAAGCACGTTGCATGGCGGCCGGCATTGCCGGGTAATCCTTTGAACGAATCAACCATTTTGCTCTGATACCATCTTGTAACGCCCCCGAACCCACCCTGGCTCGGTACGCTACTTGGCTCACTCTAACCCCGATGAAAACGACATTTAAACCTAATTTAAAATAATTTTCATAAACCCTAAAACATAAAATAAAACTGACACAGCAGAATGTAAAACTAAATCTCTCGAAACTTTCTTCTGTCATACCTACCTGCCTAGACTCCCTAATTCCCTTACTCCTAACCTTTAAGCACCACGGCGTCCTTTCCGAAAATTTCGGCAAAGTAACGCCTGAAAATGGCGCCTCCAAAATGCTAGGTACCTGCAACCGAATAAATCCCAACCAATCCAGAATATTCTTACTCACTATCCACTAACTATCCTCTCTGAAATCTCCATATTTCAGACACTACTTCGCGACGAGGAACCACTGCATACCTTTTGTGGAAACCTCCTGAAGCTTGCCATATTTCAGACACTACTTCGCGACGAGGAACCACTGCATACCTTTTGTGGAAACCTCCTGAAGCTTGCCATATTTCAGACACTACTTCGCGACGAGGAACCACTGCATACCTTTTGTGGAAACCTCCTGAAGCTTGCCATATTTCAGACACTACTTCGCGACGAGGAACCACTGCATACCTTTTGTGGAAACCTCCTGAAGCTTGCCATATTTCAGACACTACTTCGCGACGAGGAACCACTGCATACCTTTTGTGGAAACCTCCTGAAGCTTGCCATATTTCAGACACTACTTCGCGACGAGGAACCACTGCATACCTTTTGTGGAAACCTCCTGAAGCTTGCCATATTTCAGACACTACTTCGCGACGAGGAACCACTGCATACCTTTTGTGGAAACCTCCTGAAGCTTGCCATATTTCAGACACTACTTCGTGACGAGGAACCACTGCATAGCTTTTGTGGAAACCTCCCGAAGCTTGCCATATTTCAGACACTACTTCGCGACGAGGAACCACTGCATAACTTTTGTGGAAACCTCCTGAAGCTTGCCATATTTCAGACACTACTTCGCGACGAGGAACCACTGCATACCTTTTGTGGAAACCTCCTGAAGCTTGCCATATTTCAGACACTACTTCGCGACGAGGAACCACTGCATAGCTTTTGTGGAAACCTCCCGAAGCTTGCCATATTTCAGACACTATTTCGCGACGAGGAACCACTGCATAGCTTTTGTGGAAACCTCCTGAAGCTTGCCATATTTCAGACACTACTTCGCGACGAGGAACCACTGCATACCTTTTGTGGAAACCTCCTGAAGCTTGCCATATTTCAGACACTACTTCGCGACGAGGAACCACTGCATACCTTTTGTGGAAACCTCCTGAAGCTTGCCATATTTCAGACACTACTTCGCGACGAGGAACCACTGCATACCTTTTGTGGAAACCTCCTGAAGCTTGCCATATTTCAGACACTACTTCGCGACGAGGAACCACTGCATACCTTTTGTGGAAACCTCCTGAAGCTTGCCATATTTCAGACACTACTTCGCGACGAGGAACCACTGCATACCTTTTGTGGAAACCTCCTGAAGCTTGCCATATTTCAGACACTACTTCGCGACGAGGAACCACTGCATACCTTTTGTGGAAACCTCCTGAAGCTTGCCATATTTCAGACACTACTTCGCGACGAGGAACCACTGCATACCTTTTGTGGAAACCTCCTGAAGCTTGCCATATTTCAGACACTACTTCGCGACGAGGAACCACTGCATACCTTTTGTGGAAACCTCCTGAAGCTTGCCATATTTCAGACACTACTTCGCGACGAGGAACCACTGCATACCTTTTGTGGAAACCTCCTGAAGCTTGCCATATTTCAGACACTACTTCGCGACGAGGAACCACTGCATACCTTTTGTGGAAACCTCCTGAAGCTTGCCATATTTCAGACACTACTTCGCGACGAGGAACCACTGCATACCTTTTGTGGAAACCTCCTGAAGCTTGCCATATTTCAGACACTACTTCGCGACGAGGAACCACTGCATACCTTTTGTGGAAACCTCCTGAAGCTTGCCATATTTCAGACACTACTTCGCGACGAGGAACCACTGCATACCTTTTGTGGAAACCTCCTGAAGCTTGCCATATTTCAGACACTACTTCGCGACGAGGAACCACTGCATACCTTTTGTGGAAACCTCCTGAAGCTTGCCATATTTCAGACACTACTTCGCGACGAGGAACCACTGCATACCTTTTGTGGAAACCTCCTGAAGCTTGCCATATTTCAGACACTACTTCGCGACGAGGAACCACTGCATACCTTTTGTGGAAACCTCCTGAAGCTTGCCATATTTCAGACACTACTTCGCGACGAGGAACCACTGCATACCTTTTGTGGAAACCTCCTGAAGCTTGCCATATTTCAGACACTACTTCGCGACGAGGAACCACTGCATACCTTTTGTGGAAACCTCCTGAAGCTTGCCATATTTCAGACACTACTTCGCGACGAGGAACCACTGCATACCTTTTGTGGAAACCTCCCGAAGCTTGCCATATTTCAGACACTACTTCGCGACGAGGAACCACTGCATACCTTTTGTGGAAACCTCCCGAAGCTTGCCATATTTCAGACACTACTTCGCGACGAGGAACCACTGCATACCTTTTGTGGAAACCTCCTGAAGCTTGCCATATTTCAGACACTATTTCGCGACGAGGAACCACCGCAAACAGACCACTTTCAATCCATATCGTACTCACATTTCAAAACCATTCTTAACCACAACCAAACATTTAAAACCA
Organism: Begonia masoniana; assembly: GCA_022432975.1. NCBI lineage: Eukaryota > Viridiplantae > Streptophyta > Magnoliopsida > Cucurbitales > Begoniaceae > Begonia > Begonia masoniana. Next base: position 19,823,600 of record CM039513.1, read on the forward strand.
TGCTTAACCAAACATTCAAGCAACCAAATCAGAACAAAGCAACCAAACAAGCAAACAATCTCAAACACTAACAATAACAACCCAGCAATTCATCAAACAATACTCAAACACTAACAATACACTATCAAACAATAAATCCTACCGTTCTGTGGTGTAGGCCCGAAGGCAACAAACACACGTCCACTACTTACCTGGCGTCCTAGCTCGCTGGGTTTTGCACATCACATCACCTATGGCTCGGCCTACGACAAATATGCAAATTTCATTAAAATCAAGCCTACATTCACCAATACTCTCAAACTACTATTTCTAGCCTAATCCAACTAAAACCTAACTAAACGGGCCACTAATTTGGGTTCGGTAAAAACCGACCCAAAACTTCAAACGCGCGTAACTTTTGCGTCGGTTATCGGAATCAAATGATTCCAGCAGCCACGTACTCCTCTAATAACATATTTTAACCTGCCAAAAGGAATTTTAAAACAAACGACCGTAGCTAGGACAAAAATTAGAAAACCCGAATTCGCCCTTTACCTGGAATTTTCCCCATTTTTATTTTTCATCAATTCTCACCTGTTTCCTCACTAATCAACCATATTTAGCCTCAATTAACATAATCTAACCAAAAACCCCGAGAATACACAGAAAAACTCAAAATGCCTGAAGAGGGTTTACTGATTTTTCGTCCAAAAAGGGCTCTCCACTGCCAGGCAACGATTGCCAGCATAATTTCTGGCAAACTCAGGCCAAGACTCCCAAAAACGGCCGGTGATCGGAGCTCTTGCAGCTCAACGACTATAATACCCGGTCCTGTTAAACCGTTTCTCTATTCTTTTTTTAAAACTAATGACAATATTAAATGTAGGGTTAGTAGATGACTAGGCAAGGGTATAAGGGTAATTAGAAATCTAAAGGTGGATAACGTATTTAAGGAAACTATTATTGAAGTAGCTGCCACTGTTTTATTCCATTCCTCCCCATTCTCAGCTCCTCAGCCTAGCAGAGCACGATAGGAGACCCCCCTTCGACTTTCTCCAGCGACTTCTTCCGAACTTGGTGAGTTTTGCCTCTATTTCTAGCTACATTGTATTTATTGTTGGTGGGAGGGATGATATGGAGGTTTTGGAGAATATAGTAAGTGAGGGTTAGTTCGGTTTAAGTCGAAATCGAGAATGCACAATGACTAGAGTTTTCCTTAGATTTATAGTGGTCTAGAATGAAGATTAGAGGAAATTTAATATATGCTCTGTCTACGGTTTTAGGTTGAGCAATACCCGAAGTGGTTAGCTACCAGACAATTCCAGGAGATCCAAGTAAGTAATGTTTGCTTGTGCCTTCGGGCCTACATCACAAAACGTTAGGTTTGTATCTACTTGGATATGTTTGTATGTCATGCATCATGTTTTCAAAATGTATACGAAAATAAATTTGAATACACATTGGAATGGAGAGGATTGAATGTGATGAAACAGCAAAGTGAATCAGATTTACTGTTAAGGGAATTAATTCGCCCCTTAATGAGACAGTGGATATATACTTTGGAAGAGCTGATCCAACTTCCAATTTCACAGGGGGATCTGAACATGTGAATCAGATTTACTGTTAAGGGAATTAATCCGCCCCTTAATGAGACAGTGGATGATACATACTTTGGGAGAGTTGATCCGACTCCCAATTTCACAGGGGGATCTGAATTAGAAATGATGAATGAGCAACTGAGAGGAGAAAGTAGAAATTGCATGATTAGGAGTTTATGTTTCAGTATTCATTTCATTTTGCATTACTTACTTAGCATTAGGCTAATAGATGAGTTTGTGATGTAGGTGAAGAAGTGACAGCAGGTGTGTTTACTGAGTTCACTGAGGACTAGTCGGGTTGGAGGAGTACACTTATTCAATGTTTTGTCGTTTAGTGACCGGATGACAAATTTTATGTTTTGTCGTTTAGTGACCGGATGACAAATTTTATGTTTTGTCGTTTAGTGACCGGATGACAAATTTTATGTTTTGTCGTTTAGTGACCGGATGACAAATTTTATGTTTTGTCGTTTAGTGACCGGATGACAAATTTTATGTTTTGTCGTTTAGTGACCGGATGACAAATTTTATGTTTTGTCGTTTAGTGACCGGATGACAAATTTTATGTTTTGTCGTTTAGTGACCGGATGACAAATTTTATGTTTTGTCGTTTAGTGACCGGATGACAAATTTTATGTTTTGTCGTTTAGTGACCGGATGACAAATTTTATGTTTTGTCGTTTAGTGACCGGATGACAAATTTTATGTTTTGTCGTTTAGTGACCGGATGACAAATTTTATGTTTTGTCGTTTAGTGACCGGATGACAAATTTTATGTTTTGTCGTTTAGTGACCGGATGACAAATTTTATGTTTTGTCGTTTAGTGACCGGATGACAAATTTTATGTTTTGTCGTTTAGTGACCGGATGACAAATTTTATGTTTTGTCGTTTAGTGACCGGATGACAAATTTTATGTTTTGTCGTTTAGTGACCGGATGACAAATTTTATGTTTTGTCGTTTAGTGACCGGATGACAAATTTTATGTTTTGTCGTTTAGTGACCGGATGACAAATTTTATGTTTTGTCGTTTAGTGACCGGATGACAAATTTTATGTTTTGTCGTTTAGTGACCGGATGACAAATTTTATGTTTTGTCGTTTAGTGACCGGATGACAAATTTTATGTTTTGTCGTTTAGTGACCGGATGACAAATTTTATGTTTTGTCGTTTAGTGACCGGATGACAAATTTTATGTTTTGTCGTTTAGTGACCGGATGACAAATTTTATGTTTTGTCGTTTAGTGACCGGATGACAAATTTTATGTTTTGTCGTTTAGTGACCGGATGACAAATTTTATGTTTTGTCGTTTAGTGACCGGATGACAAATTTTATGTTTTGTCGTTTAGTGACCGGATGACAAATTTTATGTTTTGTCGTTTAGTGACCGGATGACAAATTTTATGTTTTGTCGTTTAGTGACCGGATGACAAATTTTATGTTTTGTCGTTTAGTGACCGGATGACAAATTTTATGTTTTGTCGTTTAGTGACCGGATGACAAATTTTATGTTTTGTCGTTTAGTGACCGGATGACAAATTTTATGTTTTGTCGTTTAGTGACCGGATGACAAATTTTATGTTTTGTCGTTTAGTGACCGGATGACAAATTTTATGTTTTGTCGTTTAGTGACCGGATGACAAATTTTATGTTTTGTCGTTTAGTGACCGGATGACAAATTTTATGTTTTGTCGTTTAGTGACCGGATGACAAATTTTATGTTTTGTCGTTTAGTGACCGGATGACAAATTTTATGTTTTGTCGTTTAGTGACCGGATGACAAATTTTATGTTTTGTCGTTTAGTGACCGGATGACAAATTTTATGTTTTGTCGTTTAGTGACCGGATGACAAATTTTATGTTTTGTCGTTTAGTGACCGGATGACAAATTTTATGTTTTGTCGTTTAGTGACCGGATGACAAATTTTATGTTTTGTCGTTTAGTGACCGGATGACAAATTTTATGTTTTGTCGTTTAGTGACCGGATGACAAATTTTATGTTTTGTCGTTTAGTGACCGGATGACAAATTTTATGTTTTGTCGTTTAGTGACCGGATGACAAATTTTATGTTTTGTCGTTTAGTGACCGGATGACAAATTTTATGTTTTGTCGTTTAGTGACCGGATGACAAATTTTATGTTTTGTCGTTTAGTGACCGGATGACAAATTTTATGTTTTGTCGTTTAGTGACCGGATGACAAATTTTATGTTTTGTCGTTTAGTGACCGGATGACAAATTTTATGTTTTGTCGTTTAGTGACCGGATGACAAATTTTATGTTTTGTCGTTTAGTGACCGGATGACAAATTTTATGTTTTGTCGTTTAGTGACCGGATGACAAATTTTATGTTTTGTCGTTTAGTGACCGGATGACAAATTTTATGTTTTGTCGTTTAGTCACGGTGGATGTCTTCGAGTAGCCTTTCCCTTTTATTGACTTTGTTCGGCGGTCGATGGAATCGACTTTTGAAATCTTTAAATTATTTTACGAGTTAAACCTTTGCTTCTCAACTGATTGATTCTTAATATTGCCAACGATTATTTTAACATGGCTTTGTTTAATTTTACTTTTGTTTAAACGATTTCCGCTGCAAGTTTTCATGTTTTGTCAAATTACAAATTCTGAAATTTTCAACGAGGTTTTATATTTGGCCCAAGTGTTTCTTAGTAATATTCGGGGTTTTGAGTAACAAACCGGGTTCAGGGAATCGGGGTGTTATAACGACCCACGGCCTCGAACAGAGTGGAAAACAGGGCAAAAGAGAACTTACCCATCGGTTGTGCGCGGAGCAGGCCAAAAATAGCTCATCGCCGACGTCTGGCCGGAGAACGTCGGTAGTCGTCGGCGATTGCTCCGTCGATCGTCGCCCTAGCCCTCCCCTGTTCTGCGACTCACGGCCGCGAAGAAACTAAATGGCTTCGATAGCCATTCAGTTGTTTTAAAAGAAAACATAAAATGTTTTCTTTTAAAACAAAATAATAATAATAATAATAATAATAATAACATGACATTTACCGTTTCACCCTCCCATAAATTCAATCTGTAACACCCGGGAATTTCCTGTAGCGTGCGTAGCTTCGGTTAGAAGTGTTAGGAGGGTTATTCATTTAAGTGGTATGTTGTGCATTGAAATAGAATGGAAAAGAGAAAAGTGGTTTGACAATTCAAACCAAAGGGTTTGAATTGTCAAACAACCAATAGGATTTTACATGCATTAATTGAATGAAAAGTGAGGGTGAAAAGAGGATTCACGCTGGAAGAAAGAAAGAGGGGAAAAGAATGGGTGGTTTTACAATTTTAGAAAGCTTGGAGGAGGAAAATCAAAAGTGGAAAGAAAGTTTGGTTTAAAGTGATGTTTTTCCTTTTTCTTCTTCAACCTTCGTCGATCTTCTCCTTCATCCTCCATAGCCGCCTCTTCTCTCTCCTTTGCTTCAATTTCTCAAGGAGATTTTAAGGTAAACTCACATGGGTTTTGGTTTGTATGTTATTAGGTGGAGTTTGTGTGTGTTTTTGAAGTGTTTTAGGAGGTATTGATTAGGGTTTGGAAACCCTAATCCATGGAGTCCGAAATTTGAGTCTCAATGTTGGTTTTCTTTCCTATTTTGATCATTTAATTTTTAGATGGATTAGGTTAGGTGGTTAGAGTGATTAGATTATGGATTGGAAGTAAATTACACAAAACCGGTTTTAATGCAAAGGGTACCCGATTCTATTTCATGATTTTCGAACTGGCTAAGTTGATTGTTTGGTTAATTTAAGCATTTCAATGGATAGTAGACGTGTAGAGGCTTACGAATTGGGGTGGCACGTCAAAATCCGTTGAAAAACGAGAGAGTTACGACCATTTGAAGTTAGACGGTCAATTTTGGGGTAAAAACCGAGTTTAGTGTTTTGGGAAGGAATTTTGTTGTAGTTTTAGTTAGTTTAGGTTAAGAAGTTCCTTAGAATTTGGAAGTAAATACTAAGTTGAGTTTTCGTGATTTTAGGTTATCGAGCGTGTACTTTGGTTGGACGAAGTAACAGCCCGTTTTTGGAGCAGCCAGGTAAGTAGTGGATGAGTGTTTGTTGCCTTCGGGCCTACACCATAGAACAGTAGGGATCGTTTGTTTGTTTGTTATGTTTTGCTTTGTGTCATCCATTGTGTGTCATGCATCATTGTTTTCTAACTGACGAAATCACGTGTTTTGCATGTTTGAGTGGTGAGGATGACGTGATGAAAGATAAGAATTGACTGCAACTTGGTCTCGAGTAGAATAGTCTCGTCGGGCAAGTGGCTCGTTGAGCACCCCGCGAGGGATTGTATTCGAGATGCCCTGCTAATGTACGTAATGTGTCGTGAGTATGAATGCCTCGACTTGCTCGTGCTGATAAGCACAGACCTGCTCGTGCTGATAAGCACAGACCTGTTCGTGCTGGAAGGCACACTGGGGCATTCTACGATTGACAAAGGGGGGATTCGGTTGGCCGTCCCAGACTGTGTTAGGACGTGTGCCTCCAGTCTTGCCCGTGGATCAAGGCGTGGCCGTCCTGGACTGTGTGGGGGCGTGTGCCTACTTGATTCACAAGGAAGTGAAAGATAAATGTAACTGAAACAAAAAGAAAACAATAGAGTGTGTAGAAACTACATGTTAGGGTTGAGTCGAGCATGTAGTATGTATTGTGCATTATTTCCCTACTTGCTAAGCATTAGGCTTACGTTTTGTGTTCTACGGTGTAGGTGACGAGTTCCATATAGGTGAGGTAGACGAGACCGCCAAGGATTAGGCTGCAGTTGGTGGAGTACGGGGTGCGCCGGTACAGGTCATTGTCGGGGCGTCTCGGCTACTGTCTTCCTCGGGAAGTGTGGGAGGTGAAGGTTTTGTGATAGTTAATTTTGTGATGGTTTTCTAAGAATTTTGGTTTGAAATAACTTAGATAAAGTGGGGGATTTAATACGTGTATTTGTAAATGTTTTTCGTAGTTATTTTTAAAGTTTTTAGTCGGTGGTATTGTGGATATTGGTTGTCGTATTTGGGAAGTTGAAAACATATATTTTCGTGTTTTGGTTTCAGGTTTCGGTTTAAAGAAATTTAGGCGTTACGCCGCCCGTTTTGGTTTTAAAACAATTACCGTCGGGTTATGTTTGCTATTTTTGTTAATTATCCGTTTGAAGTCAGTTTTCCACAAAATTTATGGGGTTTGAAGATTTATGTGTCGGGAGTGTATGGTAAAAATTTCAGGATTTTTGGAGGTGTCGGACTTGTAGAAAAGTGTAGAAAGGTCGGGAAAGTCAAGAAAAGTCAAAACGGGGTGTTTTGGGACGTTTTTGGTCGAAAATATTCAAGCCGGCCCGACCGATCGGGCATGGGTCACGATCGATCGCGGCCGGGGTCAATTTTGGTGAAAATAGCCCGAGCGGGCCCGATCGATCGGGCCCAAAACGCGACCGATCGCGGTTGGCACCTGCGGGGCGCGCCCAGCGCGCAGGCGGGCGCGCGCGCGGAGCGCGGAGGCGTGCGAAGCAGCGCCGCGCGCCCAGCGCCCATTTGGGCTGTTTTTTTTTTTTAATTTTAAATTTCTCCCTTTTTCTACAATATTTTGACCCGACATTTTCCGACGTATTTTAAACGTATTTTGGGCCCGTTTTGCAATAAATTTCGAGGGTTGGAAAAACCCGAAAACCAGGTCGAAAAATTTACGAAAATTATTTTAAACGATGTTTTAAACGCGGGTTTGGTTTGGTTTGGTATGTGACGCACCGAGCCGGGTCGAGTTCGGGGCGTTACACGACCCCTCAGAAACTCCGCTAAATCCCATTCTTTGCCCGTTAATTGTATAAATTGCCCCTCATCTCACCCTCGGTCTAACTCCTCCACCGAAACTTTCGAGAAATAATTAATTAATCCAATAACTAATATAACTTAAATTAATTAAATCTAAAGAAAAACACATTAAGGAAAAATTCTCGGGTGTTACATATTATATCTATGGGTCATACAAAAAAAATTGTACCATTGCTCAACGGTACAATTATTATTTTATATATAAATTATTATTTTATATATTTTTTCTATCTATAAATACAAACAATTGTTGTCTAAATTCATATTTTCTTCTCTAAACTCAAACTTCATCTTTATACACTTCTCAAATGGGTTCTCCATCTTCTCCTAATCCATACGAGAATATGAGTATAAAGGATATTATAATTAGAGAATGTACCGACGATTATGATGATCAATATTTCAAAGATATCATGGAGAATAGACATGAAGAAGGTTGCTCAAGAAGACGTTGGAGAAAAAGGGTCTTCAGAGACAGGGGACGTGAAGACGGACACCAACGTTTGTTCGATGACTACTTTTCTGAACAACTGGTGTATGGAGAATATCAATTTAGAAGACGATTTAGGATGCGTAGACACGTGTTCTTACGCATAGTGGAGTCCCTTGGACAACATTCTGAGTATTTCCAATTGAGGGTTGATGCAGCCGGGAAAAAGGGACTTTCTCCTTTACATAAGGGCACTGCTGCTATGCGAATGTTGGCATACGGAGTGCCTACAGACTCGGTGGATGAATACGTCAGGATTGGTCAAACCACTACAGTGGAGTGCCTCATCGAATTTGTTCGGGGAGTAAATGAGATTTTTGGGGAAAAGTATTTGAGGCGACCCAATCCCAAAGACATACGTCGCTTACTACAAATGGGGGAGGCACGATGGTTTCCCGGTATGTTGGGTAGTATTGATTGTATGCACTAGGCTTGGAAAAATTGTCCAGTTGCATGGAAAGGTCAATTCACCCGCGGTGATCAAGGAAGGCCAACCATCATGCCCAAAGCAGTTGCTTCACAAGATCTTTGGATTTGGCATGCATTTTTTGGCGTCCCGGGTTCCAATAATGATCTAAATGTGTTGAATCAATCGCCATTATTCACTGACATATTGCAAGGGCGAGCTCCTCCGATTCAATTTACGGTTAATGGGACGCATTATAACATGAGGTATTATTTGACAGATGGTATCTATCCACAATGGGGTACATTTGTGAAGACCATACCGTTGCCCCAAGGAGAGAAGAAGACAATTGTTTGCCCCGATGCCAAGAAGGAGTGCGCAAAGATGTTGAGCGAGCATTCGGGTTCTTCAGTCTAGGTTGCCATTATTCGAGGCCCAGCGCGTTTTTGGGAAAAAGATGTTATCAAAGATATCATGTACGCATGTATCATACTCCACAATATGATTGTGGAGGATGAACGAGGCTTATATTAAGGTATATATGATCATAATTACGATGAAAGTCCTACCCCATCACCAACAATAGAGGTATCACATGGACCTATTTCCGATTTTCAGACAATGCTTCAATGAAATGCTGAAATCCGGGATAGAAACCTACATCGCAATCTTCAGGCAGACTTGGTAGAGCATATATGGTCTCGATTTGGAGGACAATTTGATTAAAAAATATTCTTCGTATTAAAATATAGATGTTTATGGAAATTTTTTCTTCAATATTTTGGACGGTAACCGTGTTCGTGTAATTTTTTATTTGTATTTTAATTATATACAATTAATATTAATTTTTGTTGCTTCCCAAACTATAATATTTACTTCTTTTATAAATATAAACTATAATATTTACTTAATTTAATGATATTATGATTATATATATGTAAAAAAAAATTCTACCGTTGGAGTTGCTCTGAGTACGACTGCAGGACAAATCTCGGGACCTAAGCTGAGTGTAGGCAAATCCCACACTAGAGTATTGGAAAATCCCAGGTCGTAAAAAGGGGGTCGTCACAATCCCATATCGCTTAAGGAAGTACATGGAAATGAAACATATGTAAGGAAACTCTCCCAAGATAGTAAGACGCGTTTTTGAGCACAATTGGCAACAGATCCCATAAGAACTTCGAAGTTAAAAGTGCTTCGGCGAGAGTAGTACCAGGTTGGGTGACGGACTTGGAAGTCCTCGCCAAACAAAGCCGTGAGGGGAAGATATTGGGCCACGGCCCAATCCCCAGAGCGGACAATATCTCCCTGGGAAAAGGGGTCGTTATTGTAACGTCCCGAATTATATAAACCCGGTTCGCTACTCATAATACTTAACCATACTATGACATTCTGAGAAAATTTCAAAATTTCACTCACCGGTCAAAGTTTGACCCTTAAAAATGTTAAAACTTGCAGCGAAAATTCATTTGTATAAAACAACATTTATTAATTTAATTAAAATAATAAAGTCAATCGGTTGAAATAAAATAAAAGAAAACAGAACACCTATACCGCTGAATAGTTCCAGCGATAGAAACAAAAACAAAAGGCATCCACCGATCACAAAACGACAAAAGCTATTACTCACGTCTACCGATCACTAAACGACAAAAGTTATTGCTCACGTCTTACGATTACTAAACGACAAAAGCTATTACTCATGTCTTCCGATCACTAAACGACAAAATCTATTACTCACATCTACCGATAGACTACATCCACCAATAAACAACATCCACCGATAGACAACATCCACCGGTGAATAGTAAAATTCTACATCTACCGATAGACTACATCCACCAATAGACTACATCCACCGGTGAACAGTAACACTCTAAACAAACGGACAACTCTGCCTACTAAAAAAACTTGTGAATTTTTAACAGCAGCTATTCAGAACGACATAAATCCACAACTTTATAAATCCAGAATAAAAATCTGCAACTAAAACCAAATCGTGTTTTCATAATCAGAAAAGTTCCAAAATTATTAAAAACATTAAACTCCTACTGTCGTTAACATTCTCAGCATAATAAAACTGAACCATTGTCAACTAGACTTTCACATCTACTGACATTAGTTTAACCGCCCCATCAGATTTCCAAGTCGAGGCATAGGTTTGCTCCATCAACTGCTCCTAGTCTTCAGTAAATTCAGAGAATTCTACAGTAGTTACCTCAGAACCTACATCACAAAACTCATCTATTAGCCTAATACTAAATAAGTAGAGCAATAATGAAATGATAAGCTGAAACATAAATCCTAGTTATGCAGTTTCTAATTTCACATCTCAGTTGCATTCACATTCTTTCTCTGATCTGATCCCTCGGTTGCATTGGGAGTTGGATCAATTTTCCCAAAGTCATACATCATCTTTATCGATTAAGGGGCGGATTAGTTCCCTTAACAGCTGATCTGATCCTATATTCCATTGGGAAGCGGATCAATTTTCCAAAGTCATACATCCTCTTCATCGATTAAGGGGCGGATTAGTTCCCTTAACCGTTGGTCTATTACAATCTGTTCATGCCTTACCATGTCATTACATGTAAATTCATTTTTGTGTTCTTTACAAAAACATGATACATGACATACAGAAAACATTCAAGTAAGCATAAACCTATTGTTTTGTGATGTAGACCCGAAGGCACACACATACTCTACTTACCTGGTCTCCTGAAAAACTTGGTTGAAATCTACCTCGGGAGTTTGCTCAAACCTAGCCTGGAGAAAATGGGAGAGAAAATCGCCGAGAGAACTCAGCTTAGCTGAGCTGAATGCCGAGAAAGGAAAATGAGAAACAGTGGCGGCTAAACCTTCATTAAACCTTCCATTTATAACACTGCTTCACAATTACTCAATATCCTTGGCTAACCAACTTTAACCTATTTAACCAACCAATCAAATTCACTAAATTCCATAAAAATAAAGTTACAAAATGACGTTATGAATTAAATAAGGTGGACAATACCGGTTGCAACAATCTACCCTCCTTAAAAGAATTTGTCTTCAAAATTAAGTGCATAAACAGCTCAGGATAATGGCTCATCATGTTCTGCTGGCTTTCCCAAGTTGTCTCCTCAACATTCTGATTATGCCATAAGACTTTCACTAGCTGAACCTCCTTGTTGCGCAGTACTTTTGTTGCATAGTCCAAAATTTCCACTGGTTTCTCCTCATAGGTAAGGGTAGGATGAATTTCAATGTTCTGCTGTTCCACGACCTGAGTTGGATCCCGCATACACTTCTTTAGCATAGAAATATGGAACACATTGTGAATTCCTTCCATAGAGGCTGAGAATTGTAACTGATAAGCTGTCTTCCCAATCCTTTTCAAAATTGAGAAAGGCCCTATAAACCTGGGGTTCAGCTTACTTCTCTTCTCGAATCTTAAAACTCCTTTGAACGGTGAATCCTTAAGAAAGACTTCATTACCAACATCAAACTCTAATTCTCTATGCCTCCTATCGGCATAGCTTTTCTGTCAGCTTTGAGCTGTTAAGATTCTCTGTCGGATGAGGCCAATCTTCTCTACTGTTTGCTGCACAATATCAGGAGCAAGCAAACGTGCTTCACCAATTTCATCCCAATACAAAGGAGATCTGCATTTTCATCCATACAATACTTCATACGGTGTCATTCCTATTGTTGCCTGATAACTGTTATTATAAGAAAATTCTACCAATGATAAATACTTACTCCAAGACCCTTGAAAATCTAATATGCACGCACGAAGCATATCTTCTAATGTCTGAATAGTTCTCTGGATTGTCCATCTGTTTGAGGGTGAAAAGCTGTACTAAAATTGAGTTGCGTACCCATAGCCTTGTGCAGACTCTTCCAAAACTTAGATGTAAATCTAGAATCTCGGTCTGAAACTATAGTGCTTGGAACTCCATGCAGTCTAACAATCTCATGCACATACAACTCAGCGAGTTGATCCATCGAGTATGTCATCTTAATTAGCAGGAAATGGGCAGATTTGGTTAAACGATCTACTATCACCCAAATTGCATCATGTCCTCTTACTGTTCTAGGCAATCCCACAACAAAGTCCATCGTTATTTGTTCCTATTTCCATTCGAGAACTGGTAATGGTTGCAATTTTCCTGCAGGTCTCTGATGTTCAACTTTAATCCGTTGGCAAACTAGACACGATCCTACATACTCCGCTACACTTCTTTTCATATTTGGCCACCAATAATATTGTCTAAGGTCTCTGTACATTTTGTACTACCAGGATGAACAGAGAGTCTAGAAGAATGAGCTTCCGAAAGGATCTCTTTTCGAGGTTCTATATCTGTTGGAACAAACCATCTATTCCGAAACTTGAGAAAACCATCAACAGAATAGTTGAAATCCGACTTATCGGTAGAATCCATACATGACTTATACTTGTTACACTCAGCATCAATCATCTGAGCTTCCTTTATTCTTTCCAAATAGTAGGCTTCAAGGTTATGGCAGAAAGCATAGCTGACACACTAGACGCAGCTTTCAAGTTAAATCTTGAAATTCTGTCTCTAAGGCTAACGTATGTCGAGAGTCAATGCTGAGGCTGAAGTCGTCACTCTACTCAATGCATCAGCCACTACATTCGCCTTGCCTGGGTGGTATTAATCTCAAAATCATAATCCTTGACAAATTCCAACCATCGACGTTGCCTCATATTAATTCTTTCTGTGTGAAAATATATTTCAGACTTTTATGGTCCGAGAATATTTCACAAGATTGTCCATACAAATAATGTCTCCAAATTTTCAATGCAAACACAACCGCAGCTAATTCCAAATCATGTGTAGGATAATTCTCCTCATGTGTTTTCAACTGTCTAGAGGCATAAGCTATTACTTTTCCATCCTCGTCAACACATAGCCAAGTCTAACCTTGGAAACATCACAATAAATGCTAAATTTACCATTTCGACAGGAAGTGTTAATATTGGAGCATCGGTCAATCTAGGTTTCAAAGTCTGAAAACTATGCTCACATTCATCAGACCATACATATTTCATGTTTTTCCTTGTTAACCGAGTGAGGGGTGTTGCAATCTTCGAAAATCCTTCAATAAATTTCTTGTAATAGCCTGCTAATCCAAGGGAACTTTGAATATCTGTAGCATTCTTCGGTTGAGGCCACTCCTTAACTGCTTGAACCTTGGCTGGATCGACAGATATTCCATCTCCAGAAGTCACGTGACCAAGAAAGTGAACTCTGTCCAACCAAAACTCATACTTGGAAAACTTGGCATAAAGTTGGTGCTGTCTTAGTACTTCTAACACCAAACTCAAATGCCTTGCATGTTCCTCCTTAGTACGTGAATAAATTAAGATATCATCAATAAACACTATGACAAATTTATCTATATACCCGTGAAACACCTTATTCATAAGGTCCATAAAGGCTGCTGGTGCATTTGTCAAACCAAAGGACATCACCAGGAATTCATAATGTCCATACCTGTGCGAAAGGTAGTCTTTGGGATATCTTCAGATTTGACTTTCAATTGGTAATAACCGGACCTAAGGTCAATCTTAGAAAAAACTCGTGCACAATTAAGCTGGTCGAATAAATCATCAATCCTTGGCAATGGATACTTGTTCTTGATGGTTAACTTATTCAATTCCCAATAATCCACGCACATACGCATTGATCTATCCTTCTTCTTAACAAAAAGAACTGGTGCACCCTACAGTGAAAAGCTTGGGCGGATGAACCTTTTATCCAATAGTTCCTCCAACTGTTTCTTTAATTCCTTAAGCTCCGTAGGTGCTAATCTATAGGGATTCTTAGATACAGGCTCGGCGCCTGGGTAAACATCTACAACAAATTCAATTTCTCTATCTGGCGACAAGCTAGGAAGGTGATCTAGAAATACTTCTGGAAAGTCTTAGACAACCAAGACATTTTGAAGGCTCAATTTTCCTACTAGTTGCGTGTCTAAAACACTGGCCAAAAAGCACAAATATTCACCACATGGGGAGGGTCTAGCATCGATAGAAGTCATAACAGTCATTTCCTTACTCCTCTTCAAAGCTTGGAAGGTATGTTTCAAACAACCAGGGGGTTGAAAACTAACAATTCTAGTCCTACAATCGATTGTGGCATAATGTTTGAACAACCAATCCATTCCTAAGATTATATCAAATCCCGTTATATCCATAATAATAAGATCAGCAGGTAGATTCATGTTTCCTACTAACACAACACTATCAAGCATCACTTGGTTAGAGTGCATGCATTCACTAGAGGGTAACTGCACCGTAAATACATGCTCAGTAGGGTAAACTGTACATTTAACTTGACAGCAAACGCAGACGCTATAAACGAATGTGTTGCACCAGAATCTATTAAAGTAAAAGCAGGTATAGAGTTGATCAATATGGTACCTGAAACTACAACGGGTTGTTCTTCATCACCCGACTCCATCATGGAGAATACCCTCGCTTTATCTTAGCAGGGCCACTCTTTAAAGCTGGACAGTCTCTGTTAATATGACCGACTTTGTTACAGTGGAAGCATCGAATGACTCTGGGATTTGGGCAGTCCTTGAATGTGTGTCCACGTCTTCACAGTTGAAACACTTTCCCGTCCCAAACCTGCACATCGCCCAGGTGACTCTTCAAACATTTCGGGCACTGGGGAAACTTCCTGGTATCCTGCACCTTCTTTCCTGTTCCTTGGTTACTTTGTGCCTTCACTAGGACTCTTCATTCCTCTCTGCTGGTGTGGATGGATGAACTTTCGTGGAACTTCCTTTGGTCTAGAACACTTCATTTCAGCTTCTTCCACCTCAATGTTGTGGACACAACTTCACTGAATGACAACCCTTTAATACCACAAAATTTGAATCCTCTGTAAATTTTCGGCTTCAATCCATGCACAATTTGAAACTCCTTATCCTCATTCTTGTGAACAAAATGTCCAGCAAACCTGAACAGGGACTCGAATTACCTACTGTACTCAGCCACAGACCATGTTTGCTTCAAGTTCAGAAACTCCACCTTCTTTGCGGCCTGGACTGTGCTGTAAATATATTTCTTATAGAAAATCTCCTTGAATTGTGTACCATGACATAGCCAGAACATCAGTGGTGGTCTCTATTGTTTCCCACCAAAGCAGAGTGTCCCCAACCAAATGGAACGTTGTCATAGTGACTTTGTCTCCTTCACCAACGTTGGCAAACTTGAACATACTCTCAATCTTCCTGAGTCACTCTTCAGCAATAATCGGATTGGACGACTTTCCATTAAACGTGGGCGGCTGTAGCCTCTGAAATCTGTCTCCTGAATGCTCATTGTTGGAACCCGAGTTGGCACTTCCTTGTACTTCTCGGTTCAACATGACTCCTAACTGATCGGATTGCTCTCGCACCAAGTCTGTCTGTTGGCGCACAAAATCTGTCAGCTGCCTAATTACACAAGGATCCTCCTCACTTCTCAAATTTGGCATCTCTCTCTGTACTCTAGGTCTTCCTGGTCGTCTAGCCATTTGCTATATTCCTGTTCAAGGTTAATTACTCTTATAAATATCTAATAACTAAAGTTAACATAAACACTTACAGTTGTTGGAGTACTTCCATGCAATGATCGGCACTGATGAGTAATCTTTTGAACGGTTTAACAAAATGTCTCTGATACCATACTGTAACGCCCCGAATTATATAAACCCGTTCGCTACTCATAATACTGAACCATACTATGACATTCTGAGAAAATTTCAAAATTTCACTCAACGGTCAAAGTTTGACCCTTAAAAACGTTAAAACTTGCAGCGGAAATTCATTTGTATAAAACAACATTTATTAATATAATTAAAATAATAAAGTCAATCGGTTGAAATAAAATAAAAGAAAACAGAACACCTATACCGCTGAATAGTTCCAGCGATAGAAACAAAAACAAAAGGCATCCACCGATCACAAACGACAAAAGCTATTACTCACGTCTACCGATCACTAAACGACAAAAGTTATTGCTCACGTCTTACGATTACTAAACGACAAAAGCTATTACTCATGTCTTCCGATCACTAAACGACAAAATCTATTACTCACATCTACCGATAGACTACATCCACCAATAAACAACATCCACCGATAGACAACATCCACCGGTGAATAGTAAAATTCTACATCTACCGATAGACTACATCCACCAATAGACTACATCCACCGGTGAACAGTAACACTCTAAACAAACGGACAACTCTGCCTACTAAAAAAACTTGTGAATTTTTAACAGCAGCTATTCAGAACGACATAAATCCACAACTTTATAAATCCAGAATAAAAATCTGCAACTAAAACCAAATCGTGTTTTCATAATCAGAAAAGTTCCAAAATTATTAAAAACATTAAACTCCTACTGTCGTTAACATTCTCAGCATAATAAAACTGAACCATTGTCAACTAGACTTTCACATCTACTGACATTAGTTTAACCGCCCCATCAGATTTCCAAGTCGAGGCATAGGTTTGCTCCATCAACTGCTCCTAGTCTTCAGTAAATTCAGAGAATTCTACAGTAGTTACCTCAGAACCTACATCACAAAACTCATCTATTAGCCTAATACTAAATAAGTAGAGCATAATGAATGATAAGCTGAAACATAAATCCTAGTTATGCAGTTTCTAATTTCACATCTCAGTTGCATTCACATTCTTTCTCTGATCTGATCCCTCGGTTGCATTGGGAGTTGGATCAATTTTCCCAAAGTCATACATCATCTTTATCGATTAAGGGGCGGATTAGTTCCCTTAACAGCTGATCTGATCCTATATTCCATTGGGAAGCGGATCAATTTTCCAAAGTCATACATCCTCTTCATCGATTAAGGGGCGGATTAGTTCCCTTAACCGTTGGTCTATTACAATCTGTTCATGCCTTACCATGTCATTACATGTAAATTCATTTTTGTGTTCTTTACAAAAACATGATACATGACATACAGAAAACATTCAAGTAAGCATAAACCTATTGTTTTGTGATGTAGACCCGAAGGCACACACATACTCTACTTACCTGGTCTCCTGAAAAACTTGGTTGAAATCTACCTCGGGAGTTTGCTCAAACCTAGCCTGGAGAAAATGGGAGAGAAAATCGCCGAGAGAACTCAGCTTAGCTGAGCTGAATGCCGAGAAAGGAAAATGAGAAACAGTGGCGGCTAAACCTTCATTAAACCTTCCATTTATAACACTGCTTCACAATTACTCAAATATCCTTGGCTAACCAACTTTAACCTATTTAACCAACCAATCAAATTCACTAAATTCCATAAAAATAAAAGTTACAAAATGACGTTATTAATTAAATAAGGTGGACAATACCGGTTGCAACAATCTACCCTCCTTAAAAGAATTTTGTCTTCAAAATTAAGTGCATAAACAGCTCAGGATAATGGCTCATCATGTTCTGCTGGCTTTCCCAAGTTGTCTCCTCAACATTCTGATTATGCCATAAGACTTTCACTAGCTGAACCTCCTTGTTGCGCAGTACTTTTGTTGCATAGTCCAAAATTTCCACTGGTTTCTCCTCATAGGTAAGGGTAGGATGAATTTCAATGTTCTGCTGTTCCACGACCTGAGTTGGATCCCGCATACACTTCTTTAGCATAGAAATATGGAACACATTGTGAATTCCTTCCATAGAGGCTGAGAATTGTAACTGATAAGCTGTCTTCCCAATCCTTTTCAAAATTGAGAAAGGCCCTATAAACCTGGGGTTCAGCTTACTTCTCTTCTCGAATCTTAAAACTCCTTTGAACGGTGAATCCTTAAGAAAGACTTCATTACCAACATCAAACTCTAATTCTCTATGCCTCCTATCGGCATAGCTTTTCTGTCAGCTTTGAGCTGTTAAGATTCTCTGTCGGATGAGGCCAATCTTCTCTACTGTTTGCTGCACAATATCAGGAGCAAGCAAACGTGCTTCACCAATTTCATCCCAATACAAAGGAGATCTGCATTTTCATCCATACAATACTTCATACGGTGTCATTCCTATTGTTGCCTGATAACTGTTATTATAAGAAAATTCTACCAATGATAAATACTTACTCCAAGACCCTTGAAAATCTAATATGCACGCACGAAGCATATCTTCTAATGTCTGAATAGTTCTCTGGATTGTCCATCTGTTTGAGGGTGAAAAGCTGTACTAAAATTGAGTTGCGTACCCATAGCCTTGTGCAGACTCTTCCAAAACTTAGATGTAAATCTAGAATCTCGGTCTGAAACTATAGTGCTTGGAACTCCATGCAGTCTAACAATCTCATGCACATACAACTCAGCGAGTTGATCCATCGAGTATGTCATCTTAATTAGCAGGAAATGGGCAGATTTGGTTAAACGATCTACTATCACCCAAATTGCATCATGTCCTCTTACTGTTCTAGGCAATCCCACAACAAAGTCCATCGTTATTTGTTCCTATTTCCATTCGAGAACTGGTAATGGTTGCAATTTTCCTGCAGGTCTCTGATGTTCAACTTTAATCCGTTGGCAAACTAGACACGATCCTACATACTCCGCTACACTTCTTTTCATATTTGGCCACCAATAATATTGTCTAAGGTCTCTGTACATTTTTGTACTACCAGGATGAACAGAGAGTCTAGAAGAATGAGCTTCCGAAAGGATCTCTTTTCGAGGTTCTATATCTGTTGGAACAAACCATCTATTCCGAAACTTGAGAAAACCATCAACAGAATAGTTGAAATCCGACTTATCGGTAGAATCCATACATGACTTATACTTGTTACACTCAGCATCAATCATCTGAGCTTCCTTTATTCTTTCCAAAATAGTAGGCTTCAAGGTTATGGCAGAAAGCATAGCTGACACACTAGACGCAGCTTTCAAGTTAAATCTTTGAAATTCTGTCTCTAAGGCTAACGGTATGTCGAGAGTCAATGCTGAGGCTGAAGTCGTCACTCTACTCAATGCATCAGCCACTACATTCGCCTTGCCGGGGTGGTATTTAATCTCAAAATCATAATCCTTGACAAATTCCAACCATCGACGTTGCCTCATATTAATTCTTTCTGTGTGAAAATATATTTCAGACTTTTATGGTCCGAGAATATTTCACAAGATTGTCCATACAAATAATGTCTCCAAATTTTCAATGCAAACACAACCGCAGCTAATTCCAAATCATGTGTAGGATAATTCTCCTCATGTGTTTTCAACTGTCTAGAGGCATAAGCTATTACTTTTCCATCCTCGTCAACACATAGCCAAGTCTAACCTTGGAAACATCACAATAAATGCTAAATTTACCATTTTCGACAGGAAGTGTTAATATTGGAGCATCGGTCAATCTAGGTTTCAAAGTCTGAAAACTATGCTCACATTCATCAGACCATACATATTTCATGTTTTTCCTTGTTAACCGAGTGAGGGGTGTTGCAATCTTCGAAAATCCTTCAATAAATTTCTTGTAATAGCCTGCTAATCCAAGGGAACTTTGAATATCTGTAGCATTCTTCGGTTGAGGCCACTCCTTAACTGCTTGAACCTTGGCTGGATCGACAGATATTCCATCTCCAGAAGTCACGTGACCAAGAAAGTGAACTCTGTCCAACCAAAACTCATACTTGGAAAACTTGGCATAAAGTTGGTGCTGTCTTAGTACTTCTAACACCAAACTCAAATGCCTTGCATGTTCCTCCTTAGTACGTGAATAAATTAAGATATCATCAATAAACACTATGACAAATTTATCTATATACCCGTGAAACACCTTATTCATAAGGTCCATAAAGGCTGCTGGTGCATTTGTCAAACCAAAGGACATCACCAGGAATTCATAATGTCCATACCTGGTGCGAAAGGTAGTCTTTGGGATATCTTCAGATTTGACTTTCAATTGGTAATAACCGGACCTAAGGTCAATCTTAGAAAAAACTCGTGCACAATTAAGCATGTCGAATAAATCATCAATCCTTGGCAATGGATACTTGTTCTTGATGGTTAACTTATTCAATTCCCAATAATCCACGCACATACGCATTGATCTATCCTTCTTCTTAACAAAAAGAACTGGTGCACCCTACAGTGAAAAGCTTGGGCGTATGAACCTTTTATCCAATAGTTCCTCCAACTGTTTCTTTAATTCCTTAAGCTCCGTAGGTGCTAATCTATAGGGATTCTTAGATACAGGCTCGGCGCCTGGGTAAACATCTACAACAAATTCAATTTCTCTATCTGGCGACAAGCTAGGAAGGTGATCTAGAAATACTTCTGGAAAGTCTTAGACAACCAAGACATTTTGAAGGCTCAATTTTCCTACTAGTTGCGTGTCTAAAACACTGGCCAAAAAGCACAAATATTCACCACATGGGGAGGGTCTAGCATCGATAGAAGTCATAACAGTCATTTCCTTACTCCTCTTCAAAGCTTGGAAGGTATGTTTCAAACAACCAGGGGGTTGAAAACTAACAATTCTAGTCCTACAATCGATTGTGGCATAATGTTTGAACAACCAATCCATTCCTAAGATTATATCAAATCCCGTTATATCCATAATAATAAGATCAGCAGGTAGATTCATGTTTCCTACTAACACAACACTATCAAGCATCACTTGGTTAGAGTGCATGCATTCACTAGAGGGTAACGCACCGTTAAATACATGCTCAGTAGGGGTAAACTGTACATTTAACTTGACAGCAAACGCAGACGCTATAAACGAATGTGTTGCACCAGAATCTATTAAAGTAAAAGCAGGTATAGAGTTGATCAATATGGTACCTGAAACTACAACGGGTTGTTCTTCATCACCCGACTCCATCATGGAGAATACCCTCGGCTTTATCTTAGCAGGGCCACTCTTTAAAGCTGGACAGTCTCTGTTAATATGACCGACTTTGTTACAGTGGAAGCATCGAATGACTCTGGGATTTGGGCAGTCCTTGAATGTGTGTCCAACTTCTTCACAGTTGAAACACTTTCCCGTCCCAAACCTGCACTCGCCCAGGTGACTCTTCAAACATTTCGGGCACTGGGGAAACTTCCTGGTATCCTGCACCTTCTTTCCTGTTCCTTGGTTACTTTGGCCTTCACTAGGACTCTTCATTCCTCTCTGCTGGTGTGGATGGATGAACTTTCGTGGAACTTCCTTTGGTCTAGAACACTTCATTTCAGCTTCTTCCACCTCAATGTTGTGGACACAACTTCACTGAATGACAACCCTTTAATACCACAAAATTTGAATCCTCTGTAAATTTTCGGCTTCAATCCATGCACAATTTGAAACTCCTTATCCTCATTCTTGTGAACAAAATGTCCAGCAAACCTGAACAGGGACTCGAATTACCTACTGTACTCAGCCACAGACCATGTTTGCTTCAAGTTCAGAAACTCCACCTTCTTTGCGGCCTGGACTGTGCTGTAAATATATTTCTTATAGAAAATCTCCTTGAATTGTGACCATGACATAGCCAGAACATCAGTGGTGGTCTCTATTGTTTCCCACCAAAGCAGAGTGTCCCCAACCAAATGGAACGTTGTCATAGTGACTTTGTCTCCTTCACCAACGTTGGCAAACTTGAACATACTCTCAATCTTCCTGAGTCACTCTTCAGCAATAATCGGATTGGACGACTTTCCATTAAACGTGGGCGGCTGTAGCCTCTGAAATCTGTCTCCTGAATGCTCATTGTTGGAACCCGAGTTGGCACTTCCTTGTACTTCTCGGTTCAACATGACTCCTAACTGATCGGATTGCTCTCGCACCAAGTCTGTCTGTTGGCGCACAAAAAGGATCCTCCTCACTTCTCAAATTTGCATCTCTCTCTGTACTCTAGGTCTTCTGTCGTCTAGCCATTTGCTATTATTCCTGTTCAGGTTAATTACTCTTATAAATAGCTAATAACTAAAGTTAACATAAACACTTACAGTTGTTGGAGTACTTCCATGCAATGATCGTCACTGATGAGGTAATCTTTTGAAACGGTTTAACCAAAAATGTCTCTGATACCATACTGTAACGCCCCGAATTATAAAACCCGGTTCGCTACTCATAAGACTGAACCATACTATGACTTCTGAGAAAATTTCAAAATTTCACTCAACGTCAAAGTTTGACCCTTAAAAAACGTTAAAACTTGCAAGCAGTAACATTCTACATCCACCGATAGACAACATCCACCGGTGAACAGTAACATTCTACATCCACCGATAGACAACATCCACCGGTGAACAGTAACATTCTACATCCACCGATAGACAACATCCACCGGTGAACAGTAACATTCTACATCCACCGATAGACAACATCCACCGGTGAACAGTAACATTCTACATCCACCGATAGACAACATCCACCGGTGAACAGTAACATTCTACATCCACCGATAGACAACATCCACCGGTGAACAGTAACATTCTACATCCACCGATAGACAACATCCACCGGTGAACAGTAACATTCTACATCCACCGATAGACAACATCCACCGGTGAACAGTAACATTCTACATCCACCGATAGACAACATCCACCGGTGAACAGTAACATTCTACATCCACCGATAGACAACATCCACCGGTGAACAGTAACATTCTACATCCACCGATAGACAACATCCACCGGTGAACAGTAACATTCTACATCCACCGATAGACAACATCCACCGGTGAACAGTAACATTCTACATCCACCGATAGACAACATCCACCGGTGAACAGTAACATTCTACATCCACCGATAGACAACATCCACCGGTGAACAGTAACATTCTACATCCACCGATAGACAACATCCACCGGTGAACAGTAACATTCTACATCCACCGATAGACAACATCCACCGGTGAACAGTAACATTCTACATCCACCGATAGACAACATCCACCGGTGAACAGTAACATTCTACATCCACCGATAGACAACATCCACCGGTGAACAGTAACATTCTACATCCACCGATAGACAACATCCACCGGTGAACAGTAACATTCTACATCCACCGATAGACAACATCCACCGGTGAACAGTAACATTCTACATCCACCGATAGACAACATCCACCGGTGAACAGTAACATTCTACATCCACCGATAGACAACATCCACCGGTGAACAGTAACATTCTACATCCACCGATAGACAACATCCACCGGTGAACAGTAACATTCTACATCCACCGATAGACAACATCCACCGGTGAACAGTAACATTCTACATCCACCGATAGACAACATCCACCGGTGAACAGTAACATTCTACATCCACCGATAGACAACATCCACCGGTGAACAGTAACATTCTACATCCACCGATAGACAACATCCACCGGTGAACAGTAACATTCTACATCCACCGATAGACAACATCCACCGGTGAACAGTAACATTCTACATCCACCGATAGACAACATCCACCGGTGAACAGTAACATTCTACATCCACCGATAGACAACATCCACCGGTGAACAGTAACATTCTACATCCACCGATAGACAACATCCACCGGTGAACAGTAACATTCTACATCCACCGATAGACAACATCCACCGGTGAACAGTAACATTCTACATCCACCGATAGACAACATCCACCGGTGAACAGTAACATTCTACATCCACCGATAGACAACATCCACCGGTGAACAGTAACATTCTACATCCACCGATAGACAACATCCACCGGTGAACAGTAACATTCTACATCCACCGATAGACAACATCCACCGGTGAACAGTAACATTCTACATCCACCGATAGACAACATCCACCGGTGAACAGTAACATTCTACATCCACCGATAGACAACATCCACCGGTGAACAGTAACATTCTACATCCACCGATAGACAACATCCACCGGTGAACAGTAACATTCTACATCCACCGATAGACAACATCCACCGGTGAACAGTAACATTCTACATCCACCGATCACTAAACAACAAAAGCTATTACTCACGTCTTCTGATCACTAAACAACAAAAGCTATTACTCACGTCTTCCGATCACTAAACGAAAAAATCTATTACTCACATCTACCGATAGACTACATCCACCGATAGACAACATCCACCGGTGAACAGTAACATTCTACATCCACCGATAGACAACATACACCGGTGAACAGTAACATTCTACATCCACTAATAAACTACATCCACCAATAGACAACATCCACCGGAGAACAGTAACATTCTACATCCACCGATAGACTACATCCACTGATAGACAACATCCACCGGTGAACAGTAACACTCTAAACAAACGGATAACTCTGCCTACTAAAAAAACTTGTGAATTTTTAACAGCAGCTATTCAAAACGACATAAATCCACAACTTTATAAATCCCGAATAACAATCTGCAACTAAAACCAAATCGTGTTTTCATAAACAGAAAAGTTCCAAAATTATTAAAAACATTAAACTCCTGCTATCGTTAACATTCTCAGCATAATAAAACTGAACCATTGTCAACTAGACTTTCACACCCACTGACATTAGTTAAACCGCCCCATCAGATTGCCAAGTCGAGGAATAGGTGTGCTCCATCAACTGCTCCTAGTCTTCAGTAAATTCAGAGAATTCTCCAGTAGTTACCTCAGCACCTACATCACAAAACTCATCTATTAGCCTAATACTAAATAAGTAGAGCAATAATGAAATGATAAGCTGAAACATAAATCCTAGTTATGCAATTTCTACTTTCACATCTCAGTTGCATTCACATTCTTTCTCTGATCTGATCCCTCGGTTCCATTGGGAGTTGGATCAATTTTCTCAAAGTCATATATCCTCTTCATCGATTAAGGGTCAGATTAGTTCCCTTAACAGTTGATCTGATCCTATATTATATTGGGAAGTGGATCGATTTCCCAAAGTCATACATCCTTCATCGATTAAGGGGCGGATTAGTTCCCTTAACCGTTGGTCTATTACAATCTGTTCATGCCTTACCATGTCATTACATGTATATTCATTTTCGTGTTCTTTCCAAAAACATGATACATGACATACAGAAAACATTCAAGCAAGCATAAACCTACTGTTTTGTGATGTAGACCCGAAGGCACTCACATACTCTACTTACCTGGTCTTCTAAAAAACTTGGTTGAAATCTACCTCGGGAGTTTGCTCAAACCTAGCTTGGAGAAAATGGGAGAGAAAATCACCGAGAGAAACTCTGCTTAGTTGAGCTGAATGCCGAGAAAGGAAAATGAGAAACAGTGGCGGCTAAACCTTCATTAAACCTTCCATTTATAACACTGCTTCACAATTACTCAAATGCCCTTGGCTAACAAACTTTAACCTATTTCACCAACCAATCAAATTCACTAAATGTCATAAAGATAAAAGTTACAAAATGATGTTATTAATTAAATAAGGTGGACAATACCGGTTGCTATAGTTATAAATGGTATCAGAGCCTGTACCCAACCAGAAATGTGGCTAACAGTGATGTTGGGCTCCCGAGGAAGAGTGATTATGATAACCCGGATGTATACATATGAGTACGATTGCGGGGCAAATCTCGAGTTGCGGGGTGGATCCCAGACTCGAGTGTAGGCGAATCCCGAGTTGTAAAGAGGGGGTCGTTACAATCCCACATCGCTTGGAGAAATATATTGAATGTAACATATGTAAGGAAACCCTCCCAAGATAGTAAGACGTCTTTTGGAGCACAATTTGCAACGAATCCCATTAGAACTCTGAAGTTAAAAGTGCTTCGGCGAAAGTAGTACCAGGTTGGGTGACCAACTGGGAAGTCCTCGCCAAACAAAGCCGTGAGGGGAGGATATTGAGCTACGACCCAATCCCTAGAGCGGACAATATCTTATTGGGAAAAAAGGTCGTTACAAATGGTATCAGAGCTTGTACTCAACCGAAAATGTGGCCAACGAGGACGTTGGGCCCCTGAGGGGGGATGATTGTGATGACCCAAATCTGCATGTTTGAGTACGATTGTGGGCAAATCTCAGAGTGCTGGGCAAATATCAGGACCTAAGCCGAGTGTAGGAAAATCCTGGACTCGAGTATAAGCAAATGCCGGGTCATAAAAAGAGGGTCGTCACAATCCCACATCGCTTGAGGAAGTATACGGAAATGAAACATATGTAAGGAAACCCTCCCAAGATAGTAAGATGTGTTTCGGAGCACAATTGGCAACGGATCCCATAAGAACTCCGAAGTTAAAAGTGCTTCGGCGAGAGTAGTACCAGGTTGGGTGACCGACTGGGAAGTCCTCGCCAAACAAAGCTATGAGAGGAGGATATTGGGCTACGACCTAATCTCTAGAGCGAACAATATCTTATTAGGAAAAAGGGTCGTTACAGGATTTACTCTGGTTTTGCACAGAGTTTCAAATAAATTGGATCTAGCAGTGGAACCTCGAAATAGAGAAAGACCATTTAGGGATTCAAGAAATTCAAAGGAATTTTTACATCAAATGGTGGTCACCCTTTGATACTGAAGCATGCTTTTCAAAAATCAATAAGACTATTCAAAATTACAAAAGTATGATAGAAAAAGCAAAAGAACAGATGGCAACAGATGATTCCATCAATTTTATTCAACAAATGAAACATATGATTCAAAATAAATATTCAAATTTGTCTTCTCAAGAACAGCAAATAAAGCTGCTTGAAACAATCAAAAATCAATTTTTTGCAACAGAAGAATTAGAAGACCAGCAAAGTGAAAGTGATACATCTATGAATTCTGGCTCATTTTCTGTAATGCCTCCAAACCCACCCTAGCTCGGTGCGCTACATTGCTAACCAATCCCACGCTAAAACATAATTTAAGATAAAACTGACACAGCGGAATGTAAATCTAAGTCTCCCAAAGCTCTCTCTCATGTCATACCTAACTGCCTAGACTTACTGATTTCCCTTAATTCTAACCGTTGAATACCACAGCATCTTCACTAAAAATTTTGATAAAGTAATGCTTGAAAAAGGCGCCTCCAAAATGCTAGGTACCTGCAAACGAATAAATCCCAACCAATCCAGAATATTCTTACACAACTATCCACTCAACTATCCAGCATACAAAATCTCCATATAACAGTAAAGAAAGAAACTATACTACTAATATCCCTAAGTGAAGAAAATTCACAGTATAGGGCGACGCACCACCCTTAACTATGACTATAAACAACTAAAACAAATAACTATACAATAACTCTCAAAACATCAACCAAAAAGAAAGTTATGCATTCCCATCATTTCTACAAACAGACATTTACAATAAACTACCCAAAAGACAAAGCCCACATCCCCTGAAGACCAAGGTCGAGACGCCCCAACAAGTACCCG
Organism: Begonia masoniana; assembly: GCA_022432975.1. Classification (NCBI taxonomy): domain Eukaryota; kingdom Viridiplantae; phylum Streptophyta; class Magnoliopsida; order Cucurbitales; family Begoniaceae; genus Begonia; species Begonia masoniana. Next base: position 19,851,223 of record CM039513.1, read on the forward strand.
CACTGGCATACCACGTACCTCACCGACTATAACACTCGAAATAAGGACCAGGTGATTTCCTTAACCGGTTTAACGGTCGTGTTTAGTTAATTTTTCCCGGTTTGGAATTTTATGCCGAGCTTAATTAATTACATGTGGATTTAAACTAGGTTGAGTGGCATAGTTGTAATAATGGAGGTTTGAGACCGGTATTTAAAGAAAATGGAAAGGGTTCAAACTTCATTTAAACCACTGTAGCCGACATCTTCTACTCTCGGCGATTTCTTCTCTCTCGAGCTCTCGCTCTCTGTTACCAGTAATCCTTCTCGTCGACGCCCGGCTTCAGGCCTGCATTCCCTACGAATCCACGCCCAAGGTATGAAATAGGCAAGGTAGTTATCTGTTAGTTATTAAGCTCTGTTTTCAGCCCAGTATTGGAGTTTTGGATTCTTTAATGGCCGAATAATAATAAGGATATTTTAGAATATGAGAGTGGTAATGTCATTCCGAATCGATTCTGGACATTTAAAATAACCAACCCTGAGTAATCGATAGTCGGGTCTGTCTATTTCGGTTTTTGGATTCAGACTGCACAGAGTATTAGACTAAGGATTCGGAAATGACTTTAGCTATTAAATCTTAGGTTGACTTGAGATTTAGAACTACTAGGATTTTGTGTTAACTACTGCAATGTGAATATTTTAGGTGAAAAAGTCTGAAGAAAAGGAGCTCAAGTTGCTAAGGAAAAACAGGTAAGTGAATGTACAGGTTTCTCGGTCATTAGGACCCTACATCAAAGGATGCTAGGTAAAAACTCATACGATGATTAGTAGTTCCCTTATGTTACTGTCTAACATTATGTTGATGATTAGCTCAATGGTAAGGTCTCATGTTGGATAGTGCTCTATTCTGTAGCTTGATGATTTAAGAAATTTTTCCATGTACATGGCACATGGAATATATTTATGCATATGAAATGTTTTAAGAGCATGGTTTTTCATGAAGAAAAGTAAAGAAGATAAAATTATGCTAACGTGGACGAAGTGATGGTTGGGGCAGGTCGGCGTATGTCACAGTCCCAAAAGAGGAACAATATGAATACGACCCGAAGTAGGGACCAAGATCAAACTCACTGTCGAACCCTTTACCGTCACAAATCCTCTTTATCCACACAACTTAAATGAAGCATATGGCAATGATTATGAATGATGATCTGATCCATGACTATGAATGAATATTCGAGCAAATATATGAACAAGTGTATTTAGGTTACCGGATGATTTAAATGTCATTTTGTCGTCTAGTGACCGGCAGATCAAGTGTATTTAGGTTACCGGATGATTTAAATGTCATTTTGTCGTCTAGTGACCGGCAGATCAAGTGTATTTAGGTTACCGGATGATTTAAATGTCATTTTGTCGTCTAGTGACCGGCAGATCAAGTGTATTTAGGTTACCGGATGATTTAAATGTCATTTTGTCGTCTAGTGACCTGCAGATCAAGTGTATTTAGGTTACCGGATGATTTAAATGTCATTTTGTCGTCTAGTGACCGGCAGATCAAGTGTATTTAGGTTACCGGATGATTTAAATGTCATTTTGTCGTCTAGTGACCGGCAGATCAAGTGTATTTAGGTTACCGGATGATTTAAATGTCATTTTGTCGTCTAGTGACCGGCAGATCAAGTGTATTTAGGTTACCGGATGATTTAAATGTCATTTTGTCGTCTAGTGACCGGCAGATCAAGTGTATTTAGGTTACCGGATGATTTAAATGTCATTTTGTCGTCTAGTGACCGGCAGATCAAGTGTATTTAGGTTACCGGATGATTTAAATGTCATTTTGTCGTCTAGTGACCGGCAGATCAAGTGTATTTAGGTTACCGGATGATTTAAATGTCATTTTGTCGTCTAGTGACCGGCAGATCAAGTGTATTTAGGTTACCGGATGATTTAAATGTCATTTTGTCGTCTAGTGACCGGCAGATCAAGTGTATTTAGGTTACCGGATGATTTAAATGTCATTTTGTCGTCTAGTGACCGGCAGATCAAGTGTATTTAGGTTACCGGATGATTTAAATGTCATTTTGTCGTCTAGTGACCGGCAGATCAAGTGTATTTAGGTTACCGGATGATTTAAATGTCATTTTGTCGTCTAGTGACCGGCAGATCAAGTGTATTTAGGTTACCGGATGATTTAAATGTCATTTTGTCGTCTAGTGACCGGCAGATCAAGTGTATTTAGGTTACCGGATGATTTAAATGTCATTTTGTCGTCTAGTGACCGGCAGATCAAGTGTATTTAGGTTACCGGATGATTTAAATGTCATTTTGTCGTCTAGTGACCGGCAGATCAAGTGTATTTAGGTTACCGGATGATTTAAATGTCATTTTGTCGTCTAGTGACCGGCAGATCAAGTGTATTTAGGTTACCGGATGATTTAAATGTCATTTTGTCGTCTAGTGACCGGCAGATCAAGTGTATTTAGGTTACCGGATGATTTAAATGTCATTTTGTCGTCTAGTGACCGGCAGATCAAGTGTATTTAGGTTACCGGATGATTTAAATGTCATTTTGTCGTCTAGTGACCGGCAGATCAAGTGTATTTAGGTTACCGGATGATTTAAATGTCATTTTGTCGTCTAGTGCCCGAGAAATATTTAATTAGTCACGCGAGGCGCACATGACACCACCGGCGATTTAGTTGTAATTAACGCGACTAGGAAACTCCGCTAGAGTTCCTCGCAGGTGCTACCCTAACGCGACTAGGAAACTCCGCTAGAGTTCCTCGCAGGTGCTACCCTAACGCGACTAGGAAACTCCGCTAGAGTTCCTCGCAGGTGCTACCCTAACGCGACTAGGAAACTCCGCTAGAGTTCCTCGCAGGTGCTACCCTAACGCGACTAGGAAACTCCGCTAGAGTTCCTCGCAGGTGCTACCCTAACGCGACTAGGAAACTCCGCTAGAGTTCCTCGCAGGTGCTACCCTAACGCGACTAGGAAACTCCGCTAGAGTTCCTCGCAGGTGCTACCCTAACGCGACTAGGAAACTCCGCTAGAGTTCCTCGCAGGTGCTACCCTAACGCGACTAGGAAACTCCGCTAGAGTTCCTCGCAGGTGCTACCCTAACGCGACTAGGAAACTCCGCTAGAGTTCCTCGCAGGTGCTACCCTAACGCGACTAGGAAACTCCGCTAGAGTTCCTCGCAGGTGCTACCCTAACGCGACTAGGAAACTCCGCTAGAGTTCCTCGCAGGTGCTACCCTAACGCGACTAGGAAACTCCGCTAGAGTTCCTCGCAGGTGCTACCCTAACGCGACTAGGAAACTCCGCTAGAGTTCCTCGCAGGTGCTACCCTAACGCGACTAGGAAACTCCGCTAGAGTTCCTCGCAGGTGCTACCCTAACGCGACTAGGAAACTCCGCTAGAGTTCCTCGCAGGTGCTACCCTAACGCGACTAGGAAACTCCGCTAGAGTTCCTCGCAGGTGCTACCCTAACGCGACTAGGAAACTCCGCTAGAGTTCCTCGCAGGTGCTACCCTAACGCGACTAGGAAACTCCGCTAGAGTTCCTCGCAGGTGCTACCCTAACGCGACTAGGAAACTCCGCTAGAGTTCCTCGCAGGTGCTACCCTAACGCGACTAGGAAACTCCGCTAGAGTTCCTCGCAGGTGCTACCCTAACGCGACTAGGAAACTCCGCTAGAGTTCCTCGCAGGTGCTACCCTAACGCGACTAGGAAACTCCGCTAGAGTTCCTCGCAGGTGCTACCCTAACGCGACTAGGAAACTCCGCTAGAGTTCCTCGCAGGTGCTACCCTAACGCGACTAGGAAACTCCGCTAGAGTTCCTCGCAGGTGCTACCCTAACGCGACTAGGAAACTCCGCTAGAGTTCCTCGCAGGTGCTACCCTAACGCGACTAGGAAACTCCGCTAGAGTTCCTCGCAGGTGCTACCCTAACGCGACTAGGAAACTCCGCTAGAGTTCCTCGCAGGTGCTACCCTAACGCGACTAGGAAACTCCGCTAGAGTTCCTCGCAGGTGCTACCCTAACGCGACTAGGAAACTCCGCTAGAGTTCCTCGCAGGTGCTACCCTAACGCGACTAGGAAACTCCGCTAGAGTTCCTCGCAGGTGCTACCCTAACGCGACTAGGAAACTCCGCTAGAGTTCCTCGCAGGTGCTACCCTAACGCGACTAGGAAACTCCGCTAGAGTTCCTCGCAGGTGCTACCCTAACGCGACTAGGAAACTCCGCTAGAGTTCCTCGCAGGTGCTACCCTAACGCGACTAGGAAACTCCGCTAGAGTTCCTCGCAGGTGCTACCCTAACGCGACTAGGAAACTCCGCTAGAGTTCCTCGCAGGTGCTACCCTAACGCGACTAGGAAACTCCGCTAGAGTTCCTCGCAGGTGCTACCCTAACGCGACTAGGAAACTCCGCTAGAGTTCCTCGCAGGTGCTACCCTAACGCGACTAGGAAACTCCGCTAGAGTTCCTCGCAGGTGCTACCCTAACGCGACTAGGAAACTCCGCTAGAGTTCCTCGCAGGTGCTACCCTAACGCGACTAGGAAACTCCGCTAGAGTTCCTCGCAGGTGCTACCCTAACGCGACTAGGAAACTCCGCTAGAGTTCCTCGCAGGTGCTACCCTAACGCGACTAGGAAACTCCGCTAGAGTTCCTCGCAGGTGCTACCCTAACGCGACTAGGAAACTCCGCTAGAGTTCCTCGCAGGTGCTACCCTAACGCGACTAGGAAACTCCGCTAGAGTTCCTCGCAGGTGCTACCCTAACGCGACTAGGAAACTCCGCTAGAGTCCCCCGCAGGTACCACCTTAACGCGACTAGGAAACTCCGCTAGAGTTCCTCGCAGGTGCTACCCTAACGCGACTAGGAAACTCCGCTAGAGTTCCTCGCAGGTGCTACCCTAACGCGACTAGGAAACTCCGCTAGAGTTCCTCGCAGGTGCTACCCTAACGCGACTAGGAAACTCCGCTAGAGTTCCTCGCAGGTGCTACCCTAACGCGACTAGGAAACTCCGCTAGAGTTCCTCGCAGGTGCTACCCTAACGCGACTAGGAAACTCCGCTAGAGTTCCTCGCAGGTGCTACCCTAACGCGACTAGGAAACTCCGCTAGAGTTCCTCGCAGGTGCTACCCTAACGCGACTAGGAAACTCCGCTAGAGTTCCTCGCAGGTGCTACCCTAACGCGACTAGGAAACTCCGCTAGAGTTCCTCGCAGGTGCTACCCTAACGCGACTAGGAAACTCCGCTAGAGTTCCTCGCAGGTGCTACCCTAACGCGACTAGGAAACTCCGCTAGAGTTCCTCGCAGGTGCTACCCTAACGCGACTAGGAAACTCCGCTAGAGTTCCTCGCAGGTGCTACCCTAACGCGACTAGGAAACTCCGCTAGAGTTCCTCGCAGGTGCTACCCTAACGCGACTAGGAAACTCCGCTAGAGTTCCTCGCAGGTGCTACCCTAACGCGACTAGGAAACTCCGCTAGAGTTCCTCGCAGGTGCTACCCTAACGCGACTAGGAAACTCCGCTAGAGTTCCTCGCAGGTGCTACCCTAACGCGACTAGGAAACTCCGCTAGAGTTCCTCGCAGGTGCTACCCTAACGCGACTGGGTGACTCTAACTCTGCTAGTCCCCCGCAGGTACCACCTTAACGCGACTAGGAAACTCCGCTAGAGTTCCTCGCAGGTGCTACCCTAACGCGACTGGGTGACTCAACTCTGCTAGTCCCCCCGCAGGTACCACCTTAACGCGACTAGGAAACTCCGCTAGAGTTCCTCGCAGGTGCTACCCTAACGCGACTGGGTGACTCTAACTCTGCTAGTCCCCCCGCAGGTACCACCTTAACGCGACTAGGAAACTCCGCTAGAGTTTCTCGCAGGTGCTACCCTAACGCGATTGGGTGACTCTAACTCTGCTAGTCCCCCCACAGGTACCACCTTAACGCGACTAGGAAACTTCGCTAGAGTTCCTCGCAGGTGCTACCCTAACGCGACTAGGTGACTCTAACACGACCACATTACGTTTCAACTCACACCGCTCTTTACGTTTCAATCTCACCATTCAAAACCATGCTAAAATCCATTCGTTTCGTAGTTTGAAAACAATGATGCATGTCCAGACAATACTCAAACACCAATGAAATAAACAACCAACAACAATCAAACAAAGCAATCAAACAACAAATAGCTTCCTACCGTTCCGTGGTGTAGGCCCGAAGGCAACAAAACACACGTCCACTACTTACCTGGATGCTCGGCTTCCAATTGCTCAATTCTATCGATCAATTCTTTCATTCGACAACCTAAAATAATGGAAACTTAGCTTGATAAGTTATCAATACAATCTAAAGAAAGTTTCTATCTAAAACTAACAATACTTAAAACAAATTTCTCTCACAAAACACCAAACCCGATTTTTACCTAAATTTGACCGTCAAACTTCAAACGGTCATAACTTTCTCGTTTTTCAACGGATTTCGACGTGCCACCCCAATTCGGAAATCTCTACATGTCTACTATCCATTGAAATACTCAAATCAACCAAACAAACACCTTGACCAACCCGAAAATACCAAAGACAGATTCGGCCATTGAGTGTTCACAACCGGTTTTTGTGTAACACTTCTCTAATCTTCATTTTAACTCCATAACCACCTAATCCAATTCATCCAACAACTAAACTATCAAATTTGGAAAGAAAACAAGAATCTAAACTCAATTTTCAGACTTCACTATTTAGGGTTTTCAAACCCTACACAATCTTCACCAAAACTACCCTAAAACCTCTAAAAACAACCCCTTAAGGTATAAAACTAAAAACCCCACTAATTTACTTCAAAATACCTTGAAAACTCTTGATGAGATGAAGCTTTGGAGGGGCTTTAATGGCGGCAAGAAATTCATGAATGGCAAGAGGAAGAAGAGAGTGTTTTTGATATTTTATCCTTCACTTTCTTTTATTTATAAAACAATTTCTTTTACTTTTACTTTTCCACCACAAATTTGTTTAAAATTTGAATTTAACCCTCCCTTAAACTCCTTTGATTTCCAACGTGATTGGCTACTCCTTTCACCCATTTTCTTCCAATTTTTTTCATTAAATGATAAGTTTCTATTGGTTAAATTAATTTGACTTTTCAAAGTGTTTTAGTTTGAATTGTCAAACCATTTCTCTTCTACTCTACAACGTGATCTAACTCTCCCACTCACCACCTTTTGACTTTATACTTGTCTCTTAATGGTTCATGCATGTTTTGACTTTTCAAACCATGAAATTTGCAATTCTCCTCCTTTGTTCTTTTGACTTGTCAACCCACTTATTCACTTTGCATTGTTTCTAAACCTTAAGTCACATACTTAGCATACCCTAGGTTACGCACGTTAGGAAAATTTCGGGTGTTACATTTTCTGTGCTAGCAGGTGAATCACAAGCTCCAGATGAAGACATTGAATTTAATCAAAGTGATCTTTGGGATTCCTTCATCGTGCTCACTGAAAAATAGAAGGACAAAGGGAAAAAGAAAATTCAAAAATGAATTATCCGGTTTATTATATGGATGATGATTTCATTATTTCAAATAGAAATCGCAGGCCAATTACTTTTTGGCACTATCTGAATAGGTATATGCCGATACGACTTGAACAAATTGAAGAAAGAGAATATCTAGAGCAAATATGGAATACTATCAATCCTCAAAGTAGAAATATTCTTATTGCTCGAGCAGAAAAGAAGATAGAAAAAGTTCGTCAACAGACTTTTTCAGCTGAAGAATTAGAAATATTCTACAAAAATCAAGAAAAAAGGGAATCTTCCAATCAAAAATCTCCACCTCTTCAAAATTATAAGGAATTTCATGATGATTATTTTCGTCATGATTATGAAGCAGGACCTTTTAAATTTTGGGATCCTATTCTAAAATGACAACATATTGAAGAAAAACTACAAAGACTAGAGGCCGAAACTGCCGATACACCAATTCAAAAGTTAGTAAAAGGCATTCAGTATCGACATTATTTGGAATGACAAAGAAAAAGACAAACAAGTGGAACAAAGCAAAAGACAAGTGGACCCCATCAAAGATTCCTCCACTAACAAAAGAAGAACGTCATGGATGACGTATACTTACTCCTTTTCTCTTCTGTATAAGGAGTCATTGTAATTTTATTTCTTCAAGTTTTTAAAGAGTTTGTCTTATTCATAAAAACTCTTGCTCTCTTTGCTCTCCTTTCTTGTAAGTTTTCTGTTTCTCTTGTTTAATAATATTATAATTTCTTCTATTATAAGTAAAACTTGAAATTGTTATAGCATCGCAACTCGATGTTCTTCACCATTGTAACTCTCCTTAAAAATCAAGAGTACCCTAGTGTTGGCACTTAGCCTCTAGGGATTTTGAAGAGCAATTCTATTGTCATGCTATTCTTTTAATTTTTTCTTCTATATTTTTCATTTTCACAAGTCCACATTCTAATTATTCTATCTGTTTCAACTCAATAAGCAATTAACCTACTTTTCAGTAGACTATTTTGCAGTGATGTTCCTAATGGTTCCTCGTATGTTGTTCTCTAAGCCCAAAGTGAGTGATTTAATTTTATAATATTTTCTATAAGGACTTACCACTTTTTCTAAGTGTCTTTTTATTTTACTTTTAAAAATCTCAGCTTTTCCACTGGTTTGACGATTGCATGATGGACAAACCTTCTGTCTAGCACTATATTTTACCCAAAGATTTTCAAATAGTTTTACGATTACTCTAGGTACCAAATCTTATAAAAATATTCATCTAAGAAATTGATTCACAAATGTATTGGCATTGCTAAGACCACAACCGATTTTGACATATAGTCAACAACTTATAAGTGTAGCACCCGGCAATTATCGACTTGAATTGACATTAGTGGTGTACGTTTTTATGGAATTAAGGGGGATATGACTAATTGCTTGTGTATGCTAATGAAGAGAAATGGGAGAAATAATGGTTAGGTTAAAGTTTAGTTAGTCAAGGGTATATGTGTAATTTGTGAAATATATGATATAAATGAGGGTTTAGCTAAAGGTTTTAGCCACCACTATTTTCCTTTCCCTTTTCGGTGCTCAGCTCGGCAGGTTTCTCTCAGCGATTCTCCTGCCCGATTTCTTCAACCTATGTGAGTTTTACTTCGATTTCCTGTTTTTTAGTGGTTAGGTAATAGAGGGGTTGTAGAATGCGTGTTTTGAGAGTGCTGTGAGTAAGAGTTTTATTCGGGTTTTATGGTGAATCGGGGAATGCACGAGAGACAGAGTTCCCAAATAGCTTCCTTAGATTTTTGGATGGTTTAGAATGAAGTTTAGTGGAGATTTAATTAATGTTGTGTTTATGATTTTAGGTGAGCAAACTCCCGAAGTAGCTTACAACCAAACATTTTCTCAGGTAGCCAGGTAAGTAGAGTATGTGTATGCTTTCGGGCCTATATCACAAAACAGTAGGGTGTATGTGTGTTTTGTATGCTTTCTTTTTAGCTTGGCATGTATCATGTTGTTGAAAGAATACAAAAATGAATTTACATACGTTGTGGCATGGTAAGGCATGAACAGATTGAATCAGCTATTAAGGGAACTAATCCGCCCCTTAATCGAGTAAGAGGATGTAGACTTTAGGAAAATTTATCTGCTTCCCATCGAACAGGGGGATCAAGATCAGCTATTAAGGGCACTAATCCGCCCCTTAATCAAGTTAAAGGATACATACTTTGAAAAAATTGATCTGCTTCCCATCGAACAGGGGGATCAACAAGGAACGAACAGAAAATACAACTGAGTTGAGAAAGTAGAAACTGCATGAATAGGGTTTATGTTTAAGCATTTCATTTCATTATTGCTCTGCTTATTTAGTATTAGGATAATAGATGAGATTTGTGATGTAGGTGAAGAAGTGACCACAGGTGTGTTCTCTGAATATGTTGAGGATTAGAAGCAGTTGGAGGAGTGCATTCAGGCAACGACTTGGTAACTGATGAGGTGGTTTAACCAGTGGTAGTATCAGTAGAATTTAGTGGACAAAGGTTTAGCTAATGTGTGTTGAGAATTTTCAACCAGTATTAGTTTTAATGATTTGATACGTCTTTAAAAATTATTCTGACAATGAAACTTGGTTGGTTTTAACTGTAGCTTTTTCTGGATTTTGAGTAAGTTATGGATTCACGTTGTTTTGAATGGTTGCTGTCAAAATTTTATAAGTTCCCTTGTAGTCAGAATCATCCACCGATTAGTGTATAATCGGTTAAGTTATGTTTCTGTCACAGGAAAACAGTCGTCCATTCTGTGGACAAGAATAGTCGTCCAAATGTAAGTGAAATTAGTCGTCAATAGTTGAAGACAAGGTAATAGTCCAAAGCTAGGTCAAAAAATGTCACGTGGTCAAGGGACGATTAAGTCACGTGATTTGTGGACGAAAAGTCCATAGACGTTAGTCTGTGGACGACAAATTTATGTAATCCCATGGACGATAAAGTCACGTGGACTGTGGTCGACAAAGTCACATGGTCTGTGGCCGATAAAACTAAGTAAGTCTGTGGACGATTGTCCATAGACGCAAAATTTATGTAGTTATGGAAGATGAGCGAAATCAGTCGTCCAAAGCGATGTCGTTCAGTGTACGTCGTCCAAAGTCGCGACGTCTAAATTCGCTTGTCCAGAGTTCTTCGTCCAGAGTAATAGATGAGTACGTCGTCCATGAGTGTAGATGACAGACTCTGTGGATGCCAGATCGCCCAGTAGTGTCGAACTGGATGTAGATGTCGCAGAGAGCTTTCGAACATTTTTCTTTATTATTCTATTTAAACTGAAAGGTTCTTCTAGTCTGTTTTCGAAATGACACTGTCTTACATGAATGTTTTCCGCTGAAAGTTTTGTTGAATTAAACAATATATCTATAGACAAAGTTTTAAATTTATTTTTAGTTCAGTTTAGTGAGTGTGCGTAGCGAACTGGGTTTATTAATTTGGGGTGCTACAATAAGATATACTTCTTTTCCGAAAGCAGATAGAAAATGGCCCACAGAATCTATTATCCAAACATTAAACAATTATATTGACAATAGAATGTTGAATGTAATAATTTTGTTGGTGTACTGACTCTACCACGACGAGTAATTAAGGATTAGGAACTCGTTTCAATCAAGCATGATAAACTTGACTCCAATCAAAATTTGTTAATAGAACCAAACTTTTCAAGCAAATGAGCTTATGCGCCTTTTTGCGCCTCTATTGCTCCCAACGCTTTGGTACATGTACTACTTCATAATTTTCACTTGATTGGTTTACAAGGTGCGCTTTAGATGTTTTTTGACTTCTACTTGTATTCATTTCTCCAAATACTTTATAATCATTATAATAGTAATGTAAAACATAAATTTTTCTTTGAATACGAGATTAAACCTTATTGGAAATTCTTGGGTGTTACATGTAGCCTCATCCTTGGATTTCTCTGCAGTTCGGGAACGTGTCGCACATCACCAAGTGTCCTCACTACTCCGTCATACATTTTGATTCTCACTATACCAATTCCTGCAATATTACATGATGCATTATTTCTCATTAATACAGCTCCTTTTGTCACAGGTTCATAAGTTGAAAACCGTTCTCGATTGAGACACATATGAAATGTGCAGGCCGAATCTAGAATCCATTCCTCAGATGACCATGAGTCTTCCTTAGACACTATCAAAAGATTACCTTCATCACTTACATCTTCAGCAACAACTGCTTCATCAGAGTTCCCTAACTGTTTTCTATTTTGTTCACTTTGTTCTTTTCTCTTGTTTTGCAGCTGATAACACTCTGATTTTTATGCCCCTTGAATTCTTTCTGTAACGGGGGCTCCCCCGAATCCAACCCGGCTCGGTGCGCTACTTTATTCACTAACCCCACGTTTAAAACGTAATTTAAAATAACTTTTGATAAAATTTTGACTCGATTTTTGAGTTTCAAAAATGGTTGGAAAATGTGCCTAAAATACATCAAAAAAATGTCGGGTTAAAACAATTTGGAAAAACCGAAAATTTAAAAAAAAAAAGGGCTGGTCTAGTTTGGGCGGTGCATGCGCACCGCGTGCATCGCGCGCGCAGTAGCGACCCACGCGCGCCACCGTGCGCGCGCAAGGTGCCGATCGATTTGCGCAGAGCGCCAATCGATCGGCGACCTCTCGGGTTGCCAGGCGCACCAACAGTAGCGCCTGCCAATCGATAGGCGCTGGGCGAAGCGCGCGCCCAGCGTGCCTCCTGCGCGCACTCCCTTGCCCAGCGCGCGCATGCCACGGCCACCAGCTCCTTTTCCACTCTTTCTCAATTTTTCTTCAAGCCAAACAAAACCAATTCCCTCAAAATTTATCCCACACATTCCCGACATCCCCGACTAAGTACCCCGTAAAAATCTCAGAAAACCAACTTAAAACGGTTAGTGAAAACGTAGAAACAAGTGAACCCTACGTTATTTGTTATACAAAGAAAATGAGCAATATAACGGCTAAAATTTTATAAACTAACCCTGAAAAAAATATCTAAAATCAAATGCTTTATACATTAACTCCTAAACATCATTTATAACCTAAACATTAATCCAAAATGGTTGTAAAAATGCCAACCTTTACACGAATAAAAACTAACATCTAACACGCTAACAAAATACCAAATCCCACAGAACTTTCCAAAGAACATGGCCGAGACGCCCTGACAAGTACCCACACCGACATGCCTCGTACGTCACTAACTGCTTCCTAGTTCTGGGCTCCCTCGTCTAGCTCACCTAAAAATATATTGTCACCTACACCATAGAACACAAAACGTAAGCCTAATGCTTAGTAAGTAGGAAATAACGAATGCAACAAACACACAATGTGTAACACCCGAGATTTTTCAGTGTTACGATTTTTATTTTTTTTATGCTCGGATTTATTAGGTTATGTGTTGAGATGTTAGTGGAAAACCAAACTGAGAGTAACCAAAACAAGTCACTTAGTTAGAAACCAATGGAGGGGCAGTTTAGGTAGGAATTAAGGTAGGTAGGGGGAACCTATGGTTGGATGCCAAGTGTCCAAACTTGTTGAGGAAGCCATACAACCTCTCTTCCTCTCTTCCCTTCCCTCCTACGAAAAACACTTCTCGGTTTCTCTTCTTTCTCTTTTCTGTTTTCTCTCTCGAGTTTTCTTCCATTTCTTCGTTAATGGTTTGAGACTCACCGAGACGAACAAAGCTTGCAACTCACGGACAACAGGTAAGTTCATATGCATAGATTCGGCCCTTAAGGCCCTACATCACGGAGGTACTAGGTTTTCACTTCTGTCGGGGTTGTTTTAGGTAGAAAAGTTAGGGTAATGTCTTGAGATGTCTGTATTTTCTGTTGTCTATTGTCTTATTTCTGTTATCTACCAGTTTAAGTTTAGGCACTGTTCATGCATACATGTTTTTCTGTAAAACTATGTAAATGTTTTCAGCACCAAATTTGAAGTAATAGAAGTTAAAATGTGAATGTAATGTATGGTTAAGGGTGGACGAGGACTGGCATCCTGTCATGTACTCCCGTTATGTCCTGTTGTGGCATGTAATCCTGTTGCGCCAGCTCTTCCTCCCACTTATACCTTCCTGTCCAGTGAAACATAATGTAATGTAATGTTCATGTATTTGAAAATGTTCATGCATAATATATGCATCACTGCATTTATTTCTGATATGTTCTTACTGAGCTCTAGGCTCATATTTGAACTCTCTGATGTAGGTACTGAACCCATGGATGAGGATTTTGTGCCTCAGACCGACGAATAGGTGGTTGGTGGTTTGAGCTCTCGCGGGTGGTTGTGGCAGTCAGACGCGTTTGGACCTGGGGGTGTGTTTTAAAAGTGTATGTCATATCTGTACAGCTTTTGGGATGTTTAAGATCTGCGTAAATGTTTTTAAAACCTCTGTTATAACAGTTGTATATTTGGAAGTTTATGTCAAGTTCTGTACAACTTCTGAGATTTAATAACCGTGTACAGACTCTGTGTTGAGTTTTATGCCTTCTGTCTTTGTGCCTTCTGTTTATAAGTTCTTCTGTTAAATGTTGTCTTTCAATCCTGTCGTCCAAACAGCCTCCAGTTTCTGTTGTCTATTTTGCCTTCGGTTTCTGTCTTTTATTTTGGCTAAGTGTTAGTCGTCCACAGTCACTTCTTCCTTCAGTAAAACAGTTGTCATTCTCTTCTGTAAAACAGTCGTCCACGTCCATTATGCCTTCAAAATAATGGTCCATTTTGCCTTTGGGCTCAATCGTCCACGCCCTCTGTTAAAATAGTCGTCCATCCTACCTTCTGTTTTATTCGTCCATTCTGCCTTCTACCTTTCAACGTCCACTCTGTTTTACAGTTTCTGTCCTTTGGGTTTGCACATATTCGGCTAAGTCTAAAAGTCTACTGCTTTTTGTCTTTTAGCGTAAACGTCCACGGACTCCTGTGTCCACTGTGTTTGTCTTTTAGCGCAAATGTCCACGGACTTCTGTGTCCACTGCTTCTGTCTTTTAGTGCAAACGTCCACGGACTCCTGTGTCCATTTTACCTCTGACTTCAAACGTCCACGAACTTTTGTCGTTTCTGTTTCCAGTCATCGACTTTTAAATGTCCACAGCTTCAGTTTGTCTACTGTTTCTGCCTTTAAATTTAAACGTCCACGGCCCCCTGTTAGTCGACAGATTTCTGTTCTCCCTTTTTTAGGTCTTCTCCTGCATGTCTATCGTCCATTCTGAATTCTTTTCTAAAACGTCCAAATTATCCTGTTCTTACTGTTCTCCCTGTATTCTGTCTTCCTGTTTCAATCGTCCATTTCTGTTTTATGACTTCCTGTTTTCACGTCCAAATTATTTCTGTTTACCATTTCCATTTCTCCCTGCCTCCTGTTTTCTGTTTTATTCCTGCCATTTATTTCTGAAGTTCGACTTCTAATATGTTTTCCAGTTTCATTTCCAGAGAAAGTTTTCTCTCTCCGTAAAGTTTTAAGAGCCGAAATATTATTAGAATTGTTTTCTTTGATTCTGTTTTCAGTTAAAGTTTTAAAAGTAAAGTTCAAAAAAAAATATAGTCCACGTTTTTTTTAAAATGTCCGGAGTGATGGCCCGGCTCTCGGATCCCGATCGGGATAGGGTGTCGGGCTGTCACACAATACAACCAATCCTATCACATGCAGTTTCTAACTCTCAGCTGTGCTCATTTCCTATTCGTTGCTTTAATCATTTCATAAGCTGTGTGGATCGAGTAAGCTCACATCCTATAACCGTCTAGGACGGCCACACTCAGAACCACCAGAGCAAGGCCAAACAGCAATATCTCATGACCGTCTAGGATGGCGATCCAAAATCTCCATCCACGTCGATCGTAGAATCCTATAACCGTCTAGGAGTTCATACTCACGACCATTACGTATTTTAGCCGGGCATCTTTCATAGAGGTCCCATCGAGGTGCTACACTCTAACACTTGTTCCCGACAAGGCAACTCTAATCAAGACTAAGTTTGCAATTCTTTTTATCTGATTATATTTCACGCTCGCAATTAAAACCATGCAAGAAAACTCGTATTTTGCGTAATTAAAACTATAATGCATGTTAAAAGAATATGCAACACTACTGTAACGCCCCGAGTTTTCTAAACTCAGTTCGTTACTCATAGACCCGAACATAACTAGGAAATTTTGGACCAAATTTAAAACTTCACTCGAAAGTAAAATTTGAACGTTTGCTAAAAACACAAAAAACTGCAGCGGAAAATCTTTGAGCAAAGCAAAGTTAAACACAACTATAAAATAGTGTTCGAATAATCAGTTAAAAATATTAAGAAAATAATTCAGCCGGAAGAGATGAAGGCTTACGCGTGAAATACTTAAAGTTCATAAAAGTCAAACACATCATCTGCTGAACAGAGTCAACGAAAAGGGCTGAAATAAAACCGAAGGTTTCCACCGATGACGTCAGTCGGATGAATCGTTCATCCAACCTCTGCCGATCGCAAAACGACAAGTTTTGCTACTCGCATCTACCGATGACGTCAGCTGGATGATTCGTTCATCCAGCCTCTGCCGATCACAAGACGACAAATCTTTTACTCACGTCTTCCGAAAGAACAAACTTATACAAAATTTCTACTACATCATCCGATAGGTTCAATACCCGACATCCACCAATCACTAAACGAAAAAACTTCTACTACACCATTCGATTACAAAACAACAAAAGACTTTTACCTTCATCATCCGATGGATAAAATACTCAACATCATCCGGTTTCAAAACGATAAATTTTCTACTTATATCTTCCAATGGCTTCTACTGAAGACATCATCCGATGACTTTACTGAAGACATCTTCCGATAGACAACAGAGCAACAACCCTACATCTGCCGATAGACTTTAAGTAACACCCCTAATACCGTACCCGTATTTCCATACATTTTTTTTTTTCTATACTTATTACTTTCCTTTACTTTAAATAAAACTTTGTGCGGAATTAAAACTGTAGTTGAAATCAAAACTGAAATCAGAATTAAAATGGAACCTGTCATTTAAAACAACTATAAAACAATTAATAAAAGAAACTTAAAACATTAAATTAAACATTTAAAACCATGCAGAAAAGTGGGAGGGCAGAATTGGGATTCTGCCCCCAAAATATCAAGCAGCGATCAGGCGCTGTGCGTAGCAGCGACTGATCGCTGCCATGTATTGATCAAGCAGCGATCGGTCTCTGCTGAAGGCAGAGACCGATCGCTGATGGTGAGGATCACTGCCCAAGCAGCGATCGATCTCTGCCAAAGGCAGAGATCGATCGCCGCATATGGCTGCCAAAGCAGCAAGCAGGGCAGCGATCGATCTCTACTTGCTGCAGAGATCGATCGCTGCACCCCTTATGCAGCGACCACCCAAGCGATCAGACTTCTCCCTGGTTTCTTCGTTCTATTTTCGTTCATTTTTCGTTCAATACTTAGCTCTCTGGAATTCCAGAGAGCAGAACACAATCACAACTCTCTGGAATCCGATTCCAGAGAGCAATACACTTCACTACTTTCTCCTCTCTGGAACATGTTCCAGAGAGCATTCCTTCACTTCTATCACCCTAAACACTTCAACATTTATCATTCTATACCACTTTTACATCTTTAAACCAAGTGAATTTATGCGTTAACTCAACCAACTCGCGTCAGACTTTACGAAGTCCAACTGCGTGGATAGCTCTAAAAACCGAGCCTATCCGTAACAACCTAAACCAAACATTTCAAAACATTTCAAAACATTTCAAAACATTTCAAAACATTTCAAAACATTTCAAAACATTTCAAAACATTTCAAAACATTTCAAAACATTTCAAAACATTTCAAAACATTTCAAAACATTTCAAAACATTTCAAAACATTTCAAAACATTTCAAAACATTTCAAAACATTTCAAAACATTTCAAAACATTTCAAAACATTTCAAAACATTTCAAAACATTTCAAAACATTTCAAAACATTTCAAAACATTTCAAAACATTTCAAAACATTTCAAAACATTTCAAAACATTTCAAAACATTTCAAAACATTTCAAAACATTTCAAAACATTTCAAAACATTTCAAAACATTTCAAAACATTTCAAAACATTTCAAAACATTTCAAAACATTTCAAAACATTTCAAAACATTTCAAAACATTTCAAAACATTTCAAAACATTTCAAAACATTTCAAAACATTTCAAAACATTTCAAAACATTTCAAAACATTTCAGACCACCCAAGACGATCAGATTCTCCCTGGTTTCTTCGTTCTATTTTCGTTCATTTTTCGTTCAATACTTAGCTCTCTGGAATTCCAGAGAGCAGAACACAATCACAACTCTCTGGAATCCGATTCCAGAGAGCAATACACTTCACTACTTTCTCCTCTCTGGAACATGATTCCAGAGAGCATTCCTTCACCACTTCTATCACCCTAAACACTTCAACATTTATCATTCTATACCTTTCAAAACATTTCAAAACATTTAAATCAACAACCCAAACATTTCCAGAATTTCAAAACAAACGTCATTACTTAAAACATCCTATAATATCTATAACGTTATCAGACCAAAATATCCCAAAAACCCTCAGAGTCCATACATACATAGACGATCCCCTCGGGTCAAAAGCGCCTCGACTGCTCAGCGCACTCCCACGGCCATCATCCATCAACTGCATCCCTCGTCAGGAGGAGGAACGTCGTCCTCACCTGGCTCAATATCGCCTAAGAGATTACCTACACCATACAGACACATGTGAGATACAAAATCTCAGTAAGCTACGTAAATGCAGATGCATGCATGCGTGCGTATGCCATTCAGAAAACGTTCAGATTACCAATTCAGATTCATTTACCAATGCCTTTACAGATTCATTTACAGATACATTCACAGATACATTACGTCACAGACAGAATTGTCACCGAGATCTCAGCCCACTAAATGGAAAGGATACATTCCGCGGTCGAACTACCACTTTCCACTTAGATGGGGGGGGGTACATGCTCACGAACCCTACAGCCATGCCTGAGCCCCATCTCGCGTAACCAGATACAGATACAGATTACGTTTATTCATTCAGATTTCGTTACAGATTTCATTTCAGATATACGTTCCTTTTCTTAAAAACACGTGCAGAAATTCATTTTCATGACTTTCGAAAACCGTGATGCATGAACAGTTCATATCAGCGGAAAGTAAACAACCAACGTGCATACATTCATGGCAGTAAAGCAGAACCTATAAACAACTAACCTAACTACCCAACCGGAATAACATAAAACAAACAGTTCCTCGAGTATTCTCGAGACGACGACGGAGTATGGTGCAGACCTTTGGGTCAAAGTAAGTCACGAAAACTTACCTGGAGCGCGCTGGATCTCAAACTTCGTCCACTGGAGTCGCGTGTCTGAGACAAAACACGATATTTGCCGTTAAACCCAATTTAAACGATTAAATGTCCAAACTAATAAAATCCTTAATTCAACAAATCGAAGCTTTTAAACAACGACACAACGCTCGATAAATCTGGAAATCCATATTACGAGTTATTTCCGAAAACTCGAAAATATAACAATTTATAACTTTTTCGCAAATTAATTTCTCTTCGTCCAATAACGTCCAATACGTTCAATTTATACGTAATCACGGCTAACCTATTAATTACGAGTCCTAATTTCGACATTTTATCGAAACCCTAGTTTGCCGAAACGCTACAAACGTCGAAATAAAGCTATAAGATTAAAGGCACATACCGAGGGTAGCGAGAGAGGAAGAAAACGTGAAGGACGGAGGAGGAACGGAGGTCGGACGGAGGTCGGAATGGGGAAAGATCGTCGGCGGCCAGAGGAGTTTCTCCTCTCTGTTCGTGCGTTCCAGAGAGAAAAAGAAGAGAAAGAGAGAAGTGAGGAGAAATGAGTGATTTGTTATTTTTATAAAATTTAGTTTGCAAATTACTATTTTGCCCTTAGTACTTAATTCTATTAGTTTCGTCCTTCGTTTCGTTAATCGTCCAACCATTCGGATTCTCGAAAGTTTCATATTTTGCCAATAACTTCTATTCATTGCCAGGGATTTATTAAAACTGTCCGTTCGCAATTTGGACCTCGTTTGCTATTTTTACGAGAACGTCTTTTACATTACGAAAAGCGTATTTACTCGGAATATAATGTTTGATCTCCGAAAATTTCCGTAAATTCCTTAAAATTCTAATTAATCGCTAGGATCGAAATGACGTTTTCTTTTCGTAAATCGGACCTGATTTGACATATTTAATAAAAATGCCTCACATAATATATATATGAATATAATATATTAAATCCAAAAGTCCGTACGAACCGGATATTACACTTTATCTACCGATAGATCAAAAATACTCAACGAAAACAGTATAGCAACATTTTCACTCTAACAAAGAAAACTCCGACTACTAAAGGAATTTGAGCATTTTACTAAAAATCGTTCAAACTATTTAAATCCATGTATTACTCCAAATTTTAGTAAACACCACTAATAAATCCAACAGAGTATCATTATCAACAAAGTCTCACCAACGTATTCAAAAACATTAAAACCACTTCTGTTATTAGAAAACTCAACAAAACTTAAAATAAACCATGGTTCACTAAACCTTCACATCTACTGACATCAGTTAATCCGCTTCATCAGAGTCACCAATCCGTGGCATTGAAGTGCTCCCTCAACAACCTAACTCTCTACATGTTCAGAGAACACACCTTCTGTTGCCTCTTCACCTACATCACAAAACTCATCTATTAGCCTAATGCTAAGTAAGTAAAGCAATAATGAAATGGAATGCTGAAACATAAATTCATAATCATGCAGTTTCTACTTTCTCATCTCAGTTGCATATACATTCGTTCTGATCTGATCCCCCTGTGAAATTGGGAGTTGGATCATTTCTCCCAAAGTCATACATCCTCTCTCTTAATTAAGGGGCGAATTAGTTCCCTTAACAACTGTTCAGATCCCCCTGTGAAATTGGGGTTTGGATCATTTCCCCCAAAGTCATACATCCTCTCTCTTGGTTAAGGGGCGGATTAGTTCCCTTAACAACTGTTATAGTCTGTTCATCCCTTACTATGTCATTTCATGTAAATTCATTTTCGCATAATTTTCAAAATATGATGCATGACATACAAACACATTCAAGCATACACAACCCTACTGTTTTGTGATGTAGGCCCGAAGGCACAAGCATACTCTACTTACCTGGCTCTCCTGGAAATCGCTCGGCTGTAAGCTACTTTAGAAGCTCGCTCACCTAAGTTCATAACAGAACATCAATCAAACCTTCACTAAACTTTACCAAAAATTAACCCGAAGAACAAAGAAACCAGTTTGGAACTTTACCGCTTGCACATTTCCATTTATCCCCAAAAACCCGAACCTACTCTCATCTACAGCATCCTTGAAATCCTCACATTGCACTCCCTCGGTCATCTAACTACTAAAACATAAGAAAATGAGGAAAACGTACCTAAGTTGAAGGAAAATCGGGCAAGGGAATCGCCTAGAGGGCTCTGCTGCTCGAGCTGAATACCGAAAGAGAGAAAAGTGGAAAAAAATGGTGGCGGCTACGGTTCATTAAACCCAAAACCCCTTTCCTTAAATACGTTATCCACTTTCAAATTTCCAATTACCCTTATGCCCTTGCTTAGACATCCATTAACCCTACCTTTATTATTATCATATAAAGTGTGTCATTAATTAAAAAAAGAAATCGATTTGATAGAACCGGGTGTTACAACCACACAACGCGAAACAAACAATCATTAACCCTACCGTTCCATAGTGTAGGCCCGAAGGCAAAATGATGGCAAACCACTACTTAACTGACTGCTTGACACGTGTTTGCTTACTTCGTTCGGTTCACTTACTCGCTCGAAAACCTAAAAATTTGGGAGAAAATCACTTAGCAATCATTCTAGCAAATTCTAAGGAATACTTAAACCCAAAACTAACTACAATTCAACTAAAAATCAAAACATAACACTAAAACCCGATTTTCCACCCATTTTTAGTGTCTAACTTCAAACGGCCATACTTATTCGTTTTTCAACGGATTTCGACGTGCTACCCCATTCCGTAAACCTCTACACGTCTACTATCTATTGAAATACTATAATTCAACAACCAAACCACTTGGCCAGATCGAAAACACAGAAACAGAATCGGTGCCCTTCCTCCCCAAAATCCAGTTTTTGTCTTACTTTCACCAAAACTTTAATCTAACTCTAAAAACTATCTAAACTAACATATCTAAGTGTTAAATCACTAAATTTGGGAAGAGAACAATCAATTAAAAGAGGAATTTCGGACTTCATGGTTAGGGTTTTCCAAACCCTCATC
>CM039513.1:19875609-19896288 GCA_022432975.1 Begonia masoniana
AAAAAAAAAAAAAAAAAAAAAAAAAAAAAAAAAAAAAAAAAAAAAAAAAAAAAAAAAAAAAAAAAAAAAAAAAAAAAAAAAAAAAAAAAAAAAAAAAAAAAAAAAAAAAAAAAAAAAAAAAAAAAAAAAAAAAAAAAAAAAAAAAAAAAAAAAATTCTTTTCTATTTTCTTTTTCTAACAAAATTACAATTTCAATTTCCAAAATTGCAACTTACTCGTGAGAGTTCTATGTTGGCACAATTCTTTCAATTTTGACCATACTTTAGCAGCAAATTTCACCTTCAACACATCCTCCAAAATTGAATTTGACAAGTGTAGACGAATCAAAGATAAAGCTTTTCTGTCTCTTGTGAGTTTCTCCGCCTCTGACCTAGACTCAGGCACATTATCAAAACCAAGTAACGTGTCATCCAAATCTATTTGAGGGAGAAGATCTCGCATCTTTACCTACCTTATTAAAAATCTTGTATTCCTATCCAGCAAAGGAATATCATATTTTAACGATGTCATCTCTGATAAATTCAAAATATTTTCCTAACAATATCTCAACCTTCCAAAAGAAACTTCAGAACCCCAAGATTTCACAAATAAAAATTTCAGAATATTGGGTCCAAAAATTAACAAACGATACACGGTAGTAATCAATACGCAGAATTCTGTAACCTGTGAAAAATACCAAAAAACAAAACAAGCTGGACTGCTGTTGCTAGCCGGTCGGCCGACTGAACGGAAGGTGGAACGTTGCTCGAAAGTTGCTGCTATTTCGAGCGACTGGAGCAGCGTCGGTGGTGGGTTCTGTTCTTCGGTGGACAGCAGCTGCGCTTCACGCTTCTGTGCGAGTGCAGAGACGAGTTCTGATTGGAGAGTGCGGCTTGACAAAACGCGATGACTAGGGCAACAGGGTTTTTCTCGACGGCGTTCTGTTCTGTTGCTTTGTATTGGCTGTCTATCGAGGGAGAAGACGAACTCTGTTTTTACACTTCTACTTCTCTGTTACTTCGCAGCGAGTAGAACACCACAAAAAAGAAAAACCAACCTTTTCCTTTTGGTTTGTTCTGCACGGCTGAATCACCAAGAAAAGAAAAAAAAAATTCTTTTCTATTTTCTTTTTCTAACAAAATTACAATTTCAATTTCCAAAATTGCAAACTTGAAAAAAACGTTCGATACTTTCTAAAAATCAAACCCTAATCTCCGAAAACCTTCAATCTGAAGCTCTGATACTAATTGTTGAAAAAATGAACTGAAACCGAAAAAGAAAAATGAGAAAACAGTGAACACCATGTTTTACGTGGAATCCCTAGAAGGGAAAAAACCATGGACATAGGAGAAACCACTATGTAAAATCGAGGTACAATGAGTTTTACCGATCAAACATATATTTATACATAAACAAAAAACCTAGTCATATTAAGATTCACAATGTGAGTCGTATCGGCCTGGCCCAGTCAGAAATTGGATCACACCGAAACTAACATATATGTTAAGCTAGATCTCAGGTTACCGATCTGAGAATGTGTTTTAATTTCTTCAGATAGAAGACGCCAGGGCAGCAATGTTGCTCTACCAAAGAAACATGAAAGAGTGGGAAAAGAACGAGAAAGACAAGACGAGGCTGAAATAGAGGCAGAAGGAGAGGAAACACAAACCCAAGAAGAAACTAAACAAGAGTGTTGTTTTGAATGGTAATCAATCTTCAAAATAGCAACTTTGAAACAATTCAGGTTTAGAACACTACCCTTTTTGGATTTCTTCATTTCTGGCTAATTATTGCCCCTTTTTTGGGTGATAAATGTAGTACTTATGTTTCTAATCTCTGTAAAATTAAGCATTTATCTTTTAATTCAGGAAAAATAAAGAGGAACATGTTAATTATTATTGGTTTATTATACAAACACTGAAGATTGTTCTATTTGTTCTTCAAATATAGATGCGAGAAAAGCTCATCTATTGTAGTTTTTTAATCTTCCAATTTTATAATATGAAATCTAAGTTTTTATTTATTTAATTATAGGAGGTATCTAAAATTTTAATTTCCGAAATATAGTTTCTATAAACATTAGTCTTTTCAAATTTTGTATAAATGTATGTTACAGCTACCGATGTTAATAAAAAATGTAATATTCATTTTAAACTTCGAAATATGAAGTATTTAACAAAAAATACATTATAGTAACTTCTTAAAATTTTTAATTTAAACCTTATCGGTCTCCTATTCTCAGAGATCGGGGGGCACATTGCGGGTGGTGATCCTCACACCGGGATGGTGACCTCCTGTTCTCGACAAAAAATATATCAAATGTTATCGAATTTTTTTTAAATTTTTACCACAAGTTCAGTATATCAGGGAAGATAATATGAAAAGTTTCGTGATTTTTCAGCCTTTGTACGATTTATATAATTTTTCACGTCTATTTTATAAAATAGTGTTTAAAAACTTATAACAAATCGTACGAGTGTTGAAAAATATAAAAACTTTTCTGATTACTTCCCATGATATGATGAATATGTTGTAAAAATTTAAAGCAAATCTGATATCGTTTGATATATTTTTGAGATAGCCACTGACACGATGGCCCTTAGAAAAGGAACCGTGCAAAACCCACAAATATACAAAGTGCTCAGGTGAATGTGTATAGCTCAAAACCGTGGAGAAAATGCATAAAAATGGAAATGTAAGGTAACCAAAATGTAAGGGTGATTAGTGTGTGAAAAGGCCAAGAATGTGAGAGAAGAAATGCGTAAAAAATGGAGAAGGAAATGGAGCAAAAATAATGTTAAGTAGTGTGCAAAAACTTTTGAGAAAGTGATGAAAATGAAGATGGAAAATGCAACAAAAATTAAAAGGGTGAATGTGTGTGAAGATGGCCGAAGTGACAAGGCAAGAAAATGCATAAAATGTAAAGGAAATGGAAATACCTTTGGCGGACCTGAGAGTTATCTAACGTTTGGCTCACGCGTGCATGTTTTCTCAAAAGAAAACAACCACCGTTAGGACTAGGTTTTCGTCCTCGAACCTTTAACTCTCAAGAGAGAAAGGTGAGGGAAAAGATAAGATTTCACCTAGCAACCCGAGGGCTAGGGGAACAATGGAGGGCTTCTCCACTCGATTAGAAAATCGAGGATACCCGTAGGTCTACTAACACATCGGTTAGGGAAATAGAAATTTCATAAAATAGCAAAAAGTCCCTACAATCACCAATGCAATGCCTTAAATAGATAAACCTAGGGTT
The DNA here is from genome assembly GCA_022432975.1 of Begonia masoniana. Classification (NCBI taxonomy): domain Eukaryota; kingdom Viridiplantae; phylum Streptophyta; class Magnoliopsida; order Cucurbitales; family Begoniaceae; genus Begonia; species Begonia masoniana. Next base: position 19,878,842 of record CM039513.1, read on the forward strand.
GATGATTAGGGTTTGGCAATGGAAGAAAGGATTGGAGCCGTTGATGAAGACCAAGATGAAGGGACAAGAATGCAATCCATGTGCTTTATCCAAGGGTTGAGGTGCTTTCCTTATTTTGCTTGATCAATGGTGCTAAATGGCCATGTCATCCATCCTTGTGGCTACTACTTGATGTACCTGCAAAATTCATACCTTAAATTTAGGCTCTCCTTTGGCCCAAGTCTTCATTTGGGTCCATTTTGTTGAAGAAGCAAATCCACACTTTGTTGATAACTTTCTTCCTCTTTTGTTGACCGATTCTTCAACCCATCATCCACCATCATTCATATAATCCTAACCATTCAATCTAATGCATGATGCAATATAAATAGTTCATACAATAAGGCTAGAGTTTGCCACAAAGTTTAAAATAAAATTACATAATTTATGGGCTGAGAAGACAAATTCTCATTGGGCCAACTGAGGAGTCCATCTTCGTGTCCCAAATAAGGCTGTGCACGGGATGATCCATATCTTTCAAATTAGGCTCTCATGTGATGTCGACAATAGGATCCATTCTTGCAAGAAAAGCAAACTCATTAGTAAAAAGATTTAATAAATTATGGGCCTTAGTTTGTGACCTTGTAATGGGTCTCCTTGGCATGTCATCCCCTCCGGATGGCTCAGAATTGGACCTCAAATCTAAAGATTCAGTCTCCTCTTCACGAACCACATCTCCAATGTAAGGGGACAAATCTTGGACCTTAAATGGAGATGACAATAAGACTATTGGTGGTCGGGTGGTTTTTCTAAAAAGTTCTCTAGTGAAGATGGAATGATTGAATTCATGAGCTACTTTGAAGGGCATTTGCTCGGTGATGGAGTGAAGGTTTCCAAAGTAGTCAAATTCCAAATGTGGTAACATGCGATTCCCATTATACTCCTTTGACCAAAGAATTAATCCTTCTAACGTTATGACCACAGACGCAAGCTCAACATCCAAATGAACCTTGAGATGTTCTAGCTCCAACTAATCCTTAAAATCCAAGTGATCAAATAGCCGAAAGGTAGAGAGCTTGTTTTTACCAAATCAATGGCTTCCTTGTCCTTGGTTTAATGGTAGAATTTTTTATAATCACACGGTGGGGCAAGTTGTTTCGATAGTTCACCCAATTGTAAATTAGGACATTTGTTGAGTATATTAGGTGTAAACTTCCTCTTGTTTTGCCTATTTCCATTATGAACCCAAGTAGCACGATATGTAGGCTCTAGGGAATATGTTAACTTCTTCAAAAATTGAGGTGAAGGAGAGTTGATTCTTTCAACATATGGAAATGAGTGAGGTAGACCAATGGTCATATCACAAATTCCAAAAATACTCTCTGCACTTAACTCATTCTTTTCTTGATGCCATGTTGACACTTCTTCCAAATGGTAAGGCATCTCTTCGTCATAAAGGGGATTAAGATGCCACTTGATATGGGAGTGTTCTTGATCTTTTTTTGATCTCAACTCATGCTTAGATAAGAAAAGATTTTCCTTGACCTTTCCTTCTTTACGCATAGCATCGTCACGAGCCACTTGTTCGGGAGTCATGGGTAATAAATTGATTGTCCTACCACCAAATTTTAAAGTATAGTGGTTCAGGAATCCATCATAATTCACCCTACACTCGTATTGCCATGGCCGTCCTAACAGAAGATGACTTGCATTCATTGGGACAATGTCGCAAAGAACCGAGTCGTTATACTTGCCAATAGTGAAGTCTACGGTTACTTGCTTGGTTACCTTAATGTCATCTCTATCGTCCAACCATCTCAACTTGTAAGTCTTAGGGTGGTTAGTGGTCTCCAACCCTAATTTACTGACCATGTCTTGTGACGCTACATTAACGCAATTTCCTCCGTCAATAATTATCGAGCAAATCTTGTCCTTGACTGCACAACGACTTTGGAAGAGGTTCTCACATTGACAGTCTTCTTCCACATTCTTAGACATCAAGGCTCGCATTATGACTAGTAGTAGAGGTCCTTCTTGAGCCGTACAATCATCGGCTTCTTGTTCACTCTCCTCTACTATCTTCTCTTCATCCTTGTTGTACTTCCGTTCATCTGCCGATGAACTTTCAAGGTGCATCTGCCGATGAACTTTCAAGGTGCATCTGCCGATGAACTTTCAAGGTGCATCTGCCGATGAACTTTCAAGGTGCATCTGCCGATGAACTTTCAAGGTGCATCTGCCGATGAACTTTCAAGGTGCATCTGCCGATGAACTTTCAAGGTGCATCTGCCGATGAACTTTCAAGGTGCATCTGCCGATGAACTTTCAAGGTGCATCTGCCGATGAACTTTCAAGGTGCATCTGCCGATGAACTTTCAAGGTGCATCTGCCGATGAACTTTCAAGGTGCATCTGCCGATGAACTTTCAAGGTGCATCTGCCGATGAACTTTCAAGGTGCATCTGCCGATGAACTTTCAAGGTGCATCTGCCGATGAACTTTCAAGGTGCATCTGCCGATGAACTTTCAAGGTGCATCTGCCGATGAACTTTCAAGGTGCATCTGCCGATGAACTTTCAAGGTGCATCTGCCGATGAACTTTCAAGGTGCATCTGCCGATGAACTTTCAAGGTGCATCTGCCGATGAACTTTCAAGGTGCATCTGCCGATGAACTTTCAAGGTGCATCTGCCGATGAACTTTCAAGGTGCATCTGCCGATGAACTTTCAAGGTGCATCTGCCGATGAACTTTCAAGGTGCATCTGCCGATGAACTTTCAAGGTGCATCTGCCGATGAACTTTCAAGGTGCATCTGCCGATGAACTTTCAAGGTGCATCTGCCGATGAACTTTCAAGGTGCATCTGCCGATGAACTTTCAAGGTGCATCTGCCGATGAACTTTCAAGGTGCATCTGCCGATGAACTTTCAAGGTGCATCTGCCGATGAACTTTCAAGGTGCATCTGCCGATGAACTTTCAAGGTGCATCTGCCGATGAACTTTCAAGGTGCATCTGCCGATGAACTTTCAAGGTGCATCTGCCGATGAACTTTCAAGGTGCATCTGCCGATGAACTTTCAAGGTGCATCTGCCGATGAACTTTCAAGGTGCATCTGCCGATGAACTTTCAAGGTGCATCTGCCGATGAACTTTCAAGGTGCATCTGCCGATGAACTTTCAAGGTGCATCTGCCGATGAACTTTCAAGGTGCATCTGCCGATGAACTTTCAAGGTGCATCTGCCGATGAACTTTCAAGGTGCATCTGCCGATGAACTTTCAAGGTGCATCTGCCGATGAACTTTCAAGGTGCATCTGCCGATGAACTTTCAAGGTGCATCTGCCGATGAACTTTCAAGGTGCATCTGCCGATGAACTTTCAAGGTGCATCTGCCGATGAACTTTCAAGGTGCATCTGCCGATGAACTTTCAAGGTGCATCTGCCGATGAACTTTCAAGGTGCATCTGCCGATGAACTTTCAAGGTGCATCTGCCGATGAACTTTCAAGGTGCATCTGCCGATGAACTTTCAAGGTGCATCTGCCGATGAACTTTCAAGGTGCATCTGCCGATGAACTTTCAAGGTGCATCTGCCGATGAACTTTCAAGGTGCATCTGCCGATGAACTTTCAAGGTGCATCTGCCGATGAACTTTCAAGGTGCATCTGCCGATGAACTTTCAAGGTGCATCTGCCGATGAACTTTCAAGGTGCATCTGCCGATGAACTTTCAAGGTGCATCTGCCGATGAACTTTCAAGGTGCATCTGCCGATGAACTTTCAAGGTGCATCTGCCGATGAACTTTCAAGGTGCATCTGCCGATGAACTTTCAAGGTGCATCTGCCGATGAACTTTCAAGGTGCATCTGCCGATGAACTTTCAAGGTGCATCTGCCGATGAACTTTCAAGGTGCATCTGCCGATGAACTTTCAAGGTGCATCTGCCGATGAACTTTCAAGGTGCATCTGCCGATGAACTTTCAAGGTGCATCTGCCGATGAACTTTCAAGGTGCATCTGCCGATGAACTTTCAAGGTGCATCTGCCGATGAACTTTCAAGGTGCATCTGCCGATGAACTTTCAAGGTGCATCTGCCGATGAACTTTCAAGGTGCATCGATGACGTGGCGATCTGTTTTGAAGCTGTTTAAACCGGTGATCTTCCGCCAGATTTTAAAATAGCCGCGAAGCTACAGTGACGTCGTTTTCAGCATTAACTCCAGAACTTTAATGGCGACGACGACTTGCAACTACAGACGGCAACGGCTACCTGAAATTGTACGAAAGCTGCTCCAACGGTAACAAAGTTTCTATTATTGGATAAGGAGCATTGAAGTCAAGCCGATTCCGAAGACAGAGTATTTAAGCCATGGTTAGAGCACAAAGATACAACTTTTGCAATTTGAATTCTTGAGCCCTAACTTGTGAAAATCTGGTTATACTATGTATTATTCCTACACATCTCGATTTAACTTGAGATTCAATCATTGTGGGAGTGTAGTCTGAGCTTACCATTTACAAACTCAACATTCTGTATAAGGCAGTGGATTGACGCCCGTGAAGTTCAATCTTGAATTGTAAAGGCAGTTGATCAGAGCCCGGAATTCCGATCTGTTATTCTCGAGGAGAAGGTTAAGGATCTTCAAGGGGTGAACCTTGAAGCGTGGATGTAGGCTGGGTTGAGCCGAACCACGTTAAAACTCTTGTATTAATTTCTCTATCACTCTTTACTTTATTTATTTGTCTGTTGTTAGCTTTTAAGTTCAAATCACGAGAGAAATTATCTAGATTATTAATTTAAGTTATAAAAAGTCTAATTCACCCCCCTCTTAGACAAATCTCGATCCTACAATTGGTATCAGAGCAAGGTTATCATTGTCTAAGCTGTCTTTTAATCATTGTGTGATATATTTACAATGGCAATGGCATTAAACACTAACTCCACACACGGAGAAGGTCAAGCTACAAATAGGCCTCCCTTCTTTGATGGGACTGATTATGTTTACTGGAAAGCAAGATCGAAGATATTCATTCAAGCCATGGACTATGAGCTATGGAACATTATAGAATATGGTCCATTTAAAGCCATGAAAACTGTAGATGGCCAAAGTGTTCCTAAGATTTCCACTGATCTAACTGAGTCAGATAAGAGAAATCTAAGCCTTAATGCTAAGGCGATAAACACCCTGTATTGTGCCTTAAATAGAGATGAATTTAATAGGGTACAAGGGTGTGAAAGTGCTCAAGAAATTTGGCACTTATTAGAGGTTACCCACGAGGGAACAAATCAGGTAAAAGAGAGTAAATTGAATATGCTTGTACATGAGTATGAGTTATTTTCTATGCCAAAAGATGAATCTATATCTTCTATGTTTACAAGGTTTACTAACATTACCAATGGCTTAAAAACTCTTGGTAAATCATATTCTTGTGAAGAACAGGTCAGGAAGATTCTTAGATGTCTTCCAAGAAGCTGGCAGCCAAAGGTGACTGCCATACAGGAAGCAAAAGATCTCAAGATTCTAAAACTTGAGGAACTCCTTGGATCTCTCATGACACATGAGATCACGATGAGGTCAAACGAGAAGGAAGATCTCAAGGAGAGAGAGGCTACAAAAAGAAAAGATATTGCAATGAAAGCTTCCTAGAGTAAACAAGATCTGTCTGAGGAAGAAGAAGAAGAAGAAGATGATGAGGATATCGCTCTCATTACAAGGAGGTTCAGCAAATTCCTCCAAAGAAAAAGAATGCAAGGAAGGAGATTTTCAAAGGGGGAGAAATCTCACAAGGAGAAGGAAATTACTTGTTTTGGATGTGGAAAGCCTGGCCACATGAAGGCAAATTGTCCACAGTCCAAGAAGAATCCCAAGAAATTTAAGAAGAAGGCTATGAAGGCCACTTGGGATGACAGTGAAGGTGACACATCCTCTTCAGAAGACGAGGAAGTAGCCAACCTTCTCTTCATGGCTCACGATAATGAGGTAAGCATTTCTTCCTGTGAGAGTGAGTCTGATGATAATGGGGATATGGTTGATGCCTTTAACGATTTGGTTAAACAGTTTGGCATGCTAAAGGCTAAATACAATACACTGAAAAAGAAAATGCAAGTCTAATTGAAAAGCATGCTAAAGAAGTGAACTTGCATGAAAAAGAAATTTCTGAACTACAGAAGACAAATGAATCTTTGAATAAACTTGTTCTTTGGTTTTCAAATGGTAGCAAGAACTTAACATTGCTAATAGGGAATCATAGAGCTACTCATGATAAAGCAGGTTTAGGCTATGACAAATTCAATAAGAGAAAAGTGTTTAAGAATTTCTTTGTCAAACCGACTACTTTCCATACCTGTAATGAAGTAGGACATAAGTCCTTCATATGTCCTTTAAAAACACATAATATGAAAAATGGTAGTAAGCTGCAATGGGTTCCCAAAGGAACCAAAACTAACACTAGGACCCAAAAGATTTGGGTACCTAAGCAGACAACCTGATCTCTGTTTTGCAGGTTGACTGTTCTCCTGGGAAAAACCAATGGTACCTCGACAGTGGATGTTCGAGGCATATGACAGGAAACTCAACCAAGTTTGCAGTTGTCAACAAAAAGAAAGGAAGTGTCACTTTTGGTGGAAACCAAAAAGGCAAAATTGTTGGCATTGGCAACATAGGTAACAGCATTAATCCTATTCTTGAGAATGTTTTATTAGTTGATGGATTAAAGCATAATTTATTTAGTATTAGCCAGTTATGTGATAAAGGATATAAAGTAATTTTTAAGTCAGACTCTTGCATAATTGAAGATGCTTCAAATGGCAAAGTTCTGTTTTCTGGCTATAGGAAAGATAATATTTATATTATTGACTTAGATGATTTTGCTGTGTCTGATGAAAAATGTTTTGCTGTGAACTCTTCCTATGATTCTTGGATTTGGCATAGGAGATTAGGACACGTAGGGATGGATACCTTAGCTAAGATTACTAAGGAGAACTTAGTTAGAGGAATCCCTAAGATATCCTTTGAAAATGATAAGGTCTGTGAAGCCTGCCAAATGGGCAAACAGATCAAAAGTTCTTTTGCATCTAAGAATACAATTTCTACTTCTAAGCCTCTCCAACTTCTTCACATGGACCTCTTCGGTCCTTCAAATATTGCTAGCTTAGGAGGAAAATTCTATGCATTTGTCATTGTTGATGATTTTTCTAGATTTACCTGGGTTCACTTTCTAAAGTCTAAGGATGAGACTTTTGACACCTTTTCTAGTTTTAGGAAAAGAGTTCAAAATGAAAAGGAGCTCACCATAGTTGCTATTCGTAGTGATCATGGTGGAGAATTTGAAAATGAGAAATTTGAACTCTTGTGTCTCAAGTATGAAATTGAGCACAATTTCTCTTCTCCTAGGACCCCTCAGCAAAATGGTGTTGTTGAGAGGAAAAATAGGTCTCTCCAAGAGCTAGCTCAGACTATGCTTAATGAGAATTCCCTTCCAAAATATTTCTGGGCAGAAGCTGTGTCAACAGCTTGTTATGTGCTTAATCGGGTCTTCATAAGACCTATTCTTGAGAAAACACCCTATGAGCTTTGGAATGGTAAAATCCCTTCTGTCAAGTATTTTAGAGCTTTTGGAAGCAAATGCTTCATTCTAAACACTAAGGATAACCTAGGAAAATTCGATTCCAAATCAGATCTTGGAATTTTTCTGGGTTATTCCCTTTCCAGCAAAGCTTATAGAGTATTCAATAGGAGAACTCTAGTTGTAGAGGAGTCAGTCCATGTTAACTTTGATGAATCCCCTCAACCCACAATCAATGTGGATGAGGATGATATTTTGGATAATCAACTGGATTCTCTTTCCTTAGAAAAGCCTAGTGATCCTCCCCAAGTAGAAAAATCCCTAGAACCTTCCTCCTCTCCTCTAGATATTGTTCATGTCAAGAATGAAAATCCTGCTCTTCCTAGAGATTGGAAGTATGTCAAAAACCATCCGATAGATGAAATTTTAGGTGATCCTTCTTTAGGAGTTAAGGCTAGATCCTCTCTTAGGAATCTTTGTGCCAATGTGGCATTTATTTCTCAAGTAGAGCCTAAGAAATTCGAAGAGGCCGAGAATGATGAGTACTGGATTTTAGCTATGCAAGAGGAGCTAAATCAATTTGAAATGAGCAAGGTATGGGAACTTGTTCCAAGGCCTAAGGATCATCCCATTATTGGAATTAAATGGGTTTTCAAGAATAAATTAGATGAAAATGGGATTGTTGTTAGAAATAAAGCTAGACTTGTTGCTAAGGGATACTCTCAAGAAGAGGGTATTGATTTTGAAGAATCCTTTGCCCCTGTAGCTAGATTAGAGTCAATTAGGATGCTCCTAGCTTTTGCTTGCTTCAAAAACTTCACACTCTTTCAAATGGATGTAAAGAGTGCATTCTTAAATGGTTATATTACAGAAGAAGTTTATGTTGAGCAGCCCTTAGGTTTTGAAGCTTTTGACAAACCCGACCATGTCTATAAGTTAAGGAAAGCTCTCTATGGTTTTAAACAGGCTCCTAGAGCTTGGTATGATAGGTTGAAGAACTTCCTTGTGGAAAGGAATTTCAAAAGGGGTAGCACCGACTCAACTCTATTTACCATGCAAAAGGATAAGGATATTTTGTTAGTTCAAATTTATGTCGATGACATTATTTTTGGATCAACAAATGTCAATATGTGTAATGAGTTTTCCTCCCTCATGCAAAGTGAATTTGAAATGAGTATGATGGGGGAGTTAAAATTCTTCTTAGGTTTCCAGATTAGTCAATCTCCTGATGGAATTTTCTTCTGCCAAGAAAAATACATCAAAGAACTTCTTAAGAAATTTGGATTAGAATCTGTCAAATCTTCTAGAACTCCCATGAGTACCACAACCAAATTGGACAAAGATGAAAATGGTATAAGTGTGGATATCAAGAAATATCGTGGTATGATTGGCTCTTTGTTATATCTGACTGCAAGTAGGCCAAATATACTCTTTAGTGTTTGTCTTTGTGCTAGATTTCAAGCTGCACCAAAGGAATCTCACTTAACTGCTGTCAAAAGAATTTTTAAATATTTAAGTGGGACACCTGACTTAGGATTATGGTATCCTAAAGGTACTTCTTTTGATCTGATAGGATATTCAGATTCTGATTATGCAGGATGTCATGACCCTAATACTGTACCCGTAATTTTCGTACCATATTTTTTTTTAACCTAATATCTTTAATTAAACACTGGGCGGAACCTAAACCGAAATCGAAACCAGAATCGAAATCGGAAATCAAAATCTAGATTTAAAACCATTTAAAACAACTATAAACTAATTTAGTAAACATTTAAAAAAATATACTAATATCTTTAATTAAACACTGGGCGGAACCTAAACCGAAATCGAAACCAGAATCGAAATCGGAAATCAAAATCTAGATTTAAAACCATTTAAAACAACTATAAACTAATTTATTAAAACATTTAAAACAATTGATTAAAACAAATAAAGAAAGGGGAGGGCAAAACAGTCACCTGAGACAAATAGAGGCAGCGATCGAACTCTGCAACTGCAGAGATCGATCGCTGCACCCTTTATGCAACGATCGCCTATGCGATCCCCTGCTTCTTCGATCGCTTCACTTCTTCTCCTTCTATTTCTTTCTCTTTTCTCACTTTTCTCACAAGTGCTCCCTGAAATATTGGATTCCAGAGAGCAAATACATGATTTCAAGCTCTCTGGAATCCGATTCCAGAAAATAAATCAACTCTATCTTTCACACCAAATTTCTCTTCAATATCAATAGAATTATAACTTAAACTCGACTAAATTAACAGCGGACTTTGCGAAATCCAATTGCGTGGATATACCTAAATATCGAGCATACCCTTATCAAACCTAAAACAATTCAAATAAGGTTTACTAACTCATTTAAAACGCTATACACCCAAACAGTTCCAGAATTTCAAGATAAATGTTATTACTTAACATCCTAAAATATCTTTACAATTCACAAACCCAAAATATCCCAAAAAGACCCTCAAAACCTACACATACGTCCCCACGGGTCAGATGAGCCTCGACTGCGCCAGCACACCACCGCAGCCATCCTCCGTCAACTGGACTCATGTCTCAGGAGGAGGAATCTCATCCTCACCTGGTTCCTCGATATCTAGATCACCTACACCAGACAATACACTATGAGATGAAATCCCAGTAAGCTCTACGTAAATGCAATGCATGCTATGCGTATGAGTTCGATAAACCATGCTTTATTTTATCTTACTATGCAATGCTCAATAGGTGTCATCGAGATCCTATCCCTCTAACCAGAGAGAGCTCATCCAGCGGGCGGACTACTCTTTCCAGCTAGAGGCGGGGGGTGCACGCTTACAACACGTACAGCCGTGCCTGAGCCCCACCTCGCGTGACCAATACGCCTTTCGGCCAATACGCCTTTCGGCCAATACTATGCTCAATACGCCTTTCGGCCAGTGCTATACTTTACGTTATCTTTAAAACTCTGTGCGGAAGTTCATTTTCATGCTTTTCTTTAAAACAAGTGATGCGTGAACAGTTCAATATCATACAATAAACAAGCAATAACATATACCATCAAAGACTGTAAAACCTAATCTATAAAACAAATAAACCTAGCTACCCAACCAAAGCAATATAAACTAGGGCATCACCAAACTCCTAGAGACGACATTAGACGTACGGTGTAGGCCAATCGGCCAGAGAAGAATCACGAGAACTTACCTCGTGTCCAAAGCAGCTCAAGCTCCGTCCACGAGCGTTGTTTGTCTGAAGCAAATCACAATATCGATGTTAAAACAAGTTTAAACAATCGATCGTCCAAATTCACAAAACCTTAACTAAGGAAACTTTCCTAAAGTCCTAATCCAATTCATTGGCTATATATTCGAGCAATTTACGCTCGGCACCTAAATTCTCAATTTACGAGTTTTTCCTAAAATCTCGAAAATCCCTAATTTTTAACATTTTCACAAATTGCTATAACTTCGTCCAATAATCATCTAAATTCGTCCAATGCGTTCAATATATGCTTAATCACAGTAAATCTATTAATTTCGGACCCTAAATCGCGTTTTAAATCGAAGCCCTAAACGAACCTAATTGTTTAAAACTCCAAAATCATCGAAATAAAAGCTCTAAGATCGTAGGTTCATTCCTAGAACGTCGATTGGAGGAGAAAGCGTGAAGAAAAATGAAGCGAACGGAGTCCGGATCGGAGAGATTAGTCGTGGGCAGAGAGGGGATCGCGAGGGTTTGCTTCTCTGGAGAACGATTTTCAAATGAAAATCGTTAAGGCATTTTGCCTTTAAGTAATTAATAATTAATTAAATGCTAAATAACAATTTTGCCCTTCCTCTAAATTTTCTATTTGTTTGGTCATTCGTTTCTTTAATCGTCCAACGATTCGACTTTTCCAACTTTCCACATTTTGCTAATAAGTACAACTTATTATTTGAGATTTAACAAAACTGTCCGTTCGCAATTCGGACCTCGTTTACTATTTTTACGAGATTGTCTTTTACATTACGAGAAGTGTATTTACTCGGAATATATCGTTTAATCTCCAAAAATTCCCATAATTTTCTTAAAATTCCTATTAATCATTAGGATCGTAATGACACTTTCTTTTCGTGAAACGGACCTGATTTGACATATTTACCAAAAATGTCATTATATAATAAAATAACAATATAATATATTATATCAGAAATCCGTACAAGCTGGGTATTACACAGGAAGTTTAGTTGATAGGAAAAGCACCAGTGGAACATGTCAATTCCTTGGTGAATCTCTAGTGTCTTGGTATTCTAAGAAACAGAATTCTGTTGCACTCTCAACTGCTGAAAGTGAATATATTGCTGCTGGCAGTTGTTGTGCACAAATGTTATGGATGAAACAAACTTTGGAAGATTATAATCTGTTTTATGATAGGATTCCTATTCGGTGTGATAACACCAGTGCAATTAACATTTCTAAAAATCCTATTCAGCATTCTAGAACCAAACATATTGATGTAAGATATCACTTCATCCGTGATCATGTTCAAAGAGGTGATATATCTTTAGAATTTGTCAATTCTGTTGATCAATTGACCGACATCTTTACCAAGCCTTTGGATGAAAAGACATTCAACAGTATTAGAATAAGGCTAGGCCTCATTCGGGTTGAGAAAAATTAAGTTTATCCCTCTGTTGGAAATTCCCGAGTGTTAGAGCATTTCCTTCTGTGATGGCATCGGTAGATACTGGGTCTTCACTAGGCATCGGAAGATGCATGTCTATCGGAAGGCATCGGTAGATGCTGTGCTTTTCTGTAGGCATCGGAAGATGCATTTGCATCCTTGATCTACCGACACGTGTGACCCATCGGGTTAATCTGTCTTACACGTGTGACTTCATCTCGTCGGCCGATGCCCCTTTCCATTTAGACTCTGCTTCTTTTCAAAGACGCTTCACACTTTTGCGCTCTTTCAGAAAATCTCTTGCCCTACCAGTTCTCTCTCTCTCTCTCGCAGTTTCTATTCCTTCAATGGAGTTTCAGGGTTCATCTTCTCGCGCCGTCTCCAAACCGGTTCAGAAGAAGGCCAAAACTTCAACTCGTCCTCCACGCGTGATTCCTCGAGCAAAAGAGTGGTCCTCTCTCTACTTTCTCACTAAAGCTGCGGAGTCTAGGTATCATGATGATTATCAGTTCAAAACTCTTATACCTAGTCGTGGGATTGATTTTGACGATTTAGCTGGCATGGATATTATTGAACCCTTGAAGGATCTCGGGTTATTAGGTCTGTTCAATGTAGATTCCTATTATTATCCAGAAGCCATAAAAATGTTCTACGTCAATCTTAGTTTCACCTCTGATTTCTCCATTATTAGGAGCTATGTGTATAACAAACACATAGAAATCACTCCCCAGTACATTAATGCTCTTCTGGAAGTCTCCCATTTGGATAGCTGCCCTTATAAATATGTATCCGGCACTGAGCTTCCTTTCTTTGGTACATCTGATGGTGAGAGCTTTCTACAGCTTATTGTTAATGACCCCAATCACACTCCTGATCCTCTTAAAGGCAAACACCTGACTGCAAGGGCCAGGTCATTTCATCAAATGATTGGGTACAATATTGTCCCTAAAGGTGGTCATCATGATGAAATCAGTGCAATGGAATTTTTTGTTCTGTAACACCCCTAAAACTGTACCCGTATTTCCCATATTATTTTTTTTTTTTTTTTTGTACTTATTTCTTTCCTCTACTTTAATTAAAAGCTTATGCGGAATTTAAACTGTGGTTGAAATCGGAACTGAATCGGAATTAAAGTTGAACCTTAAATGCATTTAAAACAATCCTTTATTAAAACTAAAAAAATAACGTTAAAGAAAACTTTAAAACCAATAAAAAGGTGGGAGGGCAGAATTGGAACTCTGCCCTCAAACACGTATCAGCGACCGATCTCTGCGCTGCAGCAGAGATCGATCGCTGCATTGCTTTTCTGCATCAGCGATCGATCTCTGCTGCAGAGCAGAGATCGATCGCTGCTAGTCATGGCAGCGATCTCGATCGCTGCTAGCTATGGCAGCGATCGATCTCTGCTCTGCAGCAGAGATCGATCGCTGCAAGCATGCAGCGATTCCTTCCTTCTCCTTCAGACTTCAAACCTTCGACACTTCACCAACACTTCACCTTTTGCACTTCAACTTCAATTCATCATATTTGCTCTCTGGAATCTGATTTCCAGAGAGCAGAACTTCCTAATTCATTAAACCAACAGTCACCATAACTTACCACTAAAATCTACTTAACCAATTAAAACGTATCCTAGACTCAATCGAATCGCATCGGACTTTGCGAAGTCCAACTGCGTGGATGTATCTAAACATCAAACATAACCGTATCAACCTAAAACCAATCAAAACGTTTCCAAAACATTCATTAAACAGTTTAAACCAAAACGTTTTACATACAATTACCAAAACGTTATCTAATCCCTATCCAGATCCAAACAACCTAAGTATACTATACAATTATCAACTCAAAACATCCCAAAATAAACCCAGAGTTCAGACATACATCCCCACGGGTCATATTGCACCTCGACTGCCCAGCGCACTCCCACGGCCATCATCCATCAGCTGCTCCTACGTCCGGAGGAGGAATATCATCCTCACCTGGGTCAACGTAACCTAGAACGTCACCTACACCATACAGACACCTATGAGATATTGAAATCTCAGTAAGCTACGTAAATGCAGATGCATGCGTGTCGTGCATATGAAGTTCAGAAAACATGCTCATCAGACATATCAGGTCATTTCATACATATTGCCACCGAGATATCAGCCCACTAAATGGAAAGGATACATTCCGCGGTCGAACTACCACTTTCCACTTAGATGGGGGGGGTACATGCTCACAAACCCTACAGCCATGCCTGAGCCCCATCCCGCGTGACCTTTCAGATACAGATTACGTATTTTCGTTCATTATTCATTTCATTGAAAACTCGTGCAGAAACCCATTTTTTATGCCATTTTGAAACCCGTGATGCATGAACAGTTCATATCAGCGGAAAGTAAACAAACAGTTCATATCGGCAGACAATATAACATAACCTATAAACAACTAACCTAACTACCCAACCTAAACAACGTAAAACAAGGAACCCTCAAGGATCCTTGATACGACGACGAGGTATGGTGTAGACCTTTGGGTCAAGCAAGTCACGAGGACTTACCTCGAGCGCGCTGGATCTCAAGCTTCTTCCACGGGAGTCGTGTGTCTGAGAAAAAACACGACATTCGCAATTAAAACCAATTTAAACTATTAACGTCCAAATTTCAAACTTTAACTAAAGAATTATCCTAAATTCTTCACTTAGCTAATTAAAGCATTTCGAACGTTAATTATAGCTCGATAATCCAAATTCTCAAATAACGAGTTTTCTCTAAAAACCCGAAATTTAACCAATTTATAACTTTTTCGCAAATTGATTTTCTTCGTCCAATAACGTCCAATACGTTCAATATATACCTAATCACGGCTAACCTATTAATTACGAAGCCTAAATCGCATTTTTAACGAAAACCCTAATCGAAACCCTAACCCTAAATCGAACCGAAACTCGAATTAAACACTCGAAAACTAAAGCTACATACCGAGGGTAGCGAGAGAGGAAGAAAATGTGAAGGACGGAGGAGAAACGGAGGTCGGAACGTCGGATTTCGTCGCACGGCAGAGAGGGTTTTCTTCTTTTCCTTCTCTGGTTCTTCGTTGCTGGAGAAGATGAATTGAATGGAATTTTTGTTAGGTTTTTGTTTATTTATAATTTAGTTTAATAAATTACCTTTTTGCCCTTAGTACTTGTTTCGTCTTTCGTTTCCTTAATCGTCTATCGATTTGATTTCCCCAAACTTCCATACTTCACCAATAAGTCAAATTCGCCGATAGGGTTTATTCAAAACTGTCTGTTCGCAATTTGGACCACATTTACTATTTTTATGAAAACGTCATTTACTTTACGATAGAGGTAATTACTCGGAATATAGCGTTATTATTCCAAAAATTCTCATAAATTCCTTAAAATTCTTATTATTCGTTAGGATCGTAATGACGCTTTCCATTTGCGAATATGATTTGATTTGACATATTTACTAAAAATGCCATTAAATAATGAAATAATAATATAATAAAAGGTCCGTACAAACCGGATATTACATTCTCCCCTCCTTATTCAGAATTTTGTCCACAAAATTAAACTATCCAAACAGATCAGGATACCTAGTCATCATATCCTGCTGTCGTTCCCACGTAGCCTCTTCCACCTCGTGGTTCCGCCATAGGACTTTGACCAGGGGAATCTCCTTGTTGCGCAAGACTTTAGTAGAGTACTCCAGAATACGTACCGGCTTCACCTCGTAAGTCAAGGTAGGCTGTACCTCGATCTCTGTAGTCTCCACGGCATGAGATGGATCACGTAAACATCTCCGAAGCATAGATACGTGGAACACATCATGAATGCCCTCCATAGAAGCCGGAAGCTGCAGCCTATACGCCAACTTCCCGATCCTCTTCAGAACAGGAAAGGGCCCCACGTACCGAGGGTTCAGCTTACCCCTCCTTCCAAATCTCGCGACGCCTTTGAATGGAGAAACCTTCAAATAAACTTCGTCGCCCTCCTCGAACTCTAGCTCCCGCCGTCTCGTGTCGGCATAACTCTTCTGCCGGCTCTGAGCTACCTCAATTCGCTGTCGGATAACGGCAATCTTATCTGCCGTTTGCTGTAAGATCTCAGGACCAACGATGCTGGCCTCGCCAACCTCGTCCCAATATAACGGAGACCTACACTTCCGACCATATAAAGCCTCATACGGAGCCATGCCGATAGTAGCCTGGAAGCTGTTGTTATACGAGAACTCAACCAGAGGTAAATATCGGCTCCACGAGCCCTGAAACTCCAGCACACACGCTCTGAGCATATCCTCAAGAATCTGGTTCGTCCTCTCTGTCTGACCATCGGTCTGAGGATGAAACGCTGTGCTGAAATTTAGCTGAGTCCCCATAGCTCGATGTAAACTCTTCCAGAACTTTGACGTGAATCTAGGATCTCTGTCGGAGACAATAGAAACTGGAACTCCGTGCAATCTAACGATCTCCTGCACATATAGCTCGGCGAGCTGATCCATGGATGATGTCATCTTCACAGCTAAGAAGTGGGCCGACTTTGTCAATCGGTCCACAATAACCCATATGCCATCGTGGCCCTTCGTCGTCCTCGGGAGTCCAACAATAAAGTCCATGGAGATCTGCTCCCACTTCCACTCCGGAATCGGCAGTGGCAATAATGTCCCGGACGGTCTCTGGTGCTCAGCCTTCACCTGCTGACAGACTAAACAGGTCTCAACATACTTGGCCACCTCCCTCTTCATGTTTGGCCACCAGAAGTGTTGCCTCAAATCCCGGTACATCTTAGTACTTCCCGGGTGCACTGAATAAGCTGAAGAATGTGCCTCAGTCAAAATATCCTTCTTCAAACTCTCATCGTTAGGCACGTACCACCTGTGCCTGAATCTCAGAATACCATCTGCAGATAAGTGAAAATCCGACGAGTCATCTAATAACATGCTCGATCGAAGCTCAATACACTCCGCATCGCTCTGCTGAGCCTCGCGTATACGATCCAGAATGGTCGGCCTGAGAGAAATACTAGTGAGCATGCTGGACAACTCTGCCACTATCTCCACGTCGAATCTCTCAATCTCTGACCGCAGCGTAACTGACATCGCTGCTAATGAAGGCTGACTCGCAGAAGGCATTCTACTCAAGGCATCAGCTACCTTGTTTGCCTTCCCTGGGTGGTACTTGATATCAAAATCATAGTCCTTGACGAACTCAAGCCACCTGCGTTGCCGCATATTCAGTTCCTTCTGCGTAAATAATTACTTCCAGC
>CM039513.1:19896388-20153888 GCA_022432975.1 Begonia masoniana
GAGAGCAGTGGAAAGAAAAGATTGCGAGTGAGGGTTCACGTAGAGAGGAAGAACTTAGCTTCTTCACAAGCGGGCCCAGTGTCACTAACTATTGGTTTCCCCCCACCAACCTTAAATTCTTCTCACACTACCCTGCCAATTGGTTTTAATAATTTAGTTGCCAACAAACAACCTGACAGTTACTTCAGGGCGGATTTCACAACTAAGTTCACACTGTTATACTCTTCGAACTATGTCACCAGAATTTCCTATAAACATCGCTTCCATTCTAAGTTTTGTCCTTAAATTCTACCACTATATTCTCAATTAAAGTTCTCACACTGCTTACGTTACACTCCTTTGTCTATCTTAAATCTCTATTTGCTCTGAGCACGGTCAAGTCTCTAAATCTCCTCATTGGTGCGCTCTAAATTAGTCATTCTAACCTAAGCCCTTTATGCATTATTTGGTCTCGACTTGTCAAATACGAGTCGATCTATAGAAATTTGCTAAATTAGCCTCTCTTCTAAGCTTAATCTTCACCCTCTTTATTCTATAAATCGTAAATTTTCACAAATTGCTGACTTCTAAGCGCCAATCTTAGCTTCTAACCTAATCTCTCATTTAATCCAACGATCTACTTCACCTATCTCTAACTTCCTCAAGGGTTATTTCGAGTTCGCCGACTAGTCTACTATCGTTCGTTCCTTCTAGTCAGGTCTCAACTATTCTACTCGACAATTATCCTAAGTTTAACTTTTGAATTCTATATTCATCTAGACACTCAACTTCACACAAATCCCAATATACAAATTCTACGGTACTCCTTCATCTATTTAAATACACTCCCGGCATTTCAACAATCTAGGGTATCCCTCTATAGGTTTATATCTAAACTTTCATCTCTCTTAAATTGTCGTATTCTAATACTCCAAGGGATTGCAAAATAAACTCTGTTTCTATCCATTTGAAAACCATATCTCCTAGGGTACATTCCTCTAATGTTAACTAAGTTATTAGATGCGTAATCTCTTACGGTTAAGTCAAGCTAATCTTACTAATGCGTAACCCTATATCTATAAGGTCTATATTGTCCTATATGTAGTCTACTATCTTCTCGTCGAGGTTCGCCTAGTAACCATTCTTACCCACCTATTATTTTCTTCCTTACTAATTTCAGGTCTATATATATTTATCTATCATATGCATATTGTAATACAGGTAATCAAAACAATACCTGCAATTGTAGAAGGCTGGGCTCCATCGTCGGCGTCGCCAGGCTCAATGAATGCAAAGACTCTAGGCACAACTTTTCTTTGATCCCTGCCCTGTTGATCTCTGCCTGGTTGATTTCGGTTCAATAACGGACAGTTCATGATATAGTGGCCAGCTTCCCCACATCGATAACACCTATTGGTACGCGTCAGACAATCACCGTAGTGCTGCTTCTGGCACTGTGGACATAAAGGCTTCTGAGTAGCCCCTTGAACTTGCTTTCCTTTTGCCCGGTCACCCTTACCATCGTAGGGCCTCTTATCGCTCCTCTGTTGTTGTGGCTGTTGATACACACTTGGTTGCCAGTCTTGGTTCCATGGCTGAGGTTGGATCTCACGAAAGAAGCCCTTAGCTGGCTCCTTCGGCCTAACACAAGTCGCCCTAGCAGCCTCAATGTCCAGAGCTCTAGCTGCGACGTCAGAGTATGGCACATCAATAATACCTGATACAACAACGTGCATCCGAATCTCTGGATTAAGTCCCTCCATAAACTGGTGCACCTTTTCTTCATTGTCACTGACCAGACGCGGTGCAAATCGTGATAAAGCCTCGAACTTCCGTATATACTCTGCAACTGAACCGATCTGTTTCAGCTGTGCAAACTCGTTCCTCTTAGCCACCCTCACTGTGCGGCTGAAATACTTGTCGAAGAATAGAAACTTGAACCGATCCCATGTCATAACTGATACATCCGTCGTCGACTTGATCGAGTCCCACCAGAAACGGGCATCCATTGCTAAGTGAAAGGTAGCATACGCCACCTTGCTCCCGTTCCCCACCTCGGCATAAGCTAACATATCCTCCATCACCCGGATCCATTCCTCGGCACGTGTCGGATCCGATGATTGACCCTCGAATACTGGAGGTCGTAGGCCTTGAAACCTCTGCATGCCCTGGTTATTGGGAACTATCAAATCCTGGGCTCTCTGATTCTCTCGCTGGTTCTCTCGATTCACTAAGTCTGTAATTTGTTGCGCTTGCCGGTCCATATGCCGAGATTGACGGTCCAATAAATTTGTAAGTCTTTCCAAGGCGTCGTCCCTCGCATCACGTCCTCGAACCATTTTTTAAATCCTATAAAAATTAAGACAAATAATCCTAAAAAAATATGAAATCAAACAAATCAGTAAACGTACTTACAGTTAAAGAAGGATGTCCGCGTAGTGGCTGTGCAGTCGAGCAGTCTACAGAATCGATTTTAAAACCCGGGGGCTCTGATACCATAATTGTAACATCCCTAAGTCCGTACCCATTTACCCGTATAAATTTTTCATTTTTATTTTACACTTTATACTTATATCTTTAACTTATCATTTTAAACAAACTTAATTAAACTGTAAACTAAACCTAAACCGAAATCAGAAATTGAATCTAGTTCTCGAAGCTTTTAAACCAATTCAAAACAATTAAAAGTAAATAAAGTAAACTATTTAAAACAATTAAAATTATTTAAAACAGTAAACAAATAGCGGAGGGGCATTAAAATTATTTAAAACAGTAAACAAATCGTGGAGGGGCAAAACCGGAAAATCGGAGGGAAGCAAGTGCGGCGACTGAGCGCCTAGGCGCTGCAATGTGCAGCGCCCGATCGCTGCAGGCGCTGCAATGTGCAGCGCCTAGTCGCTGCACTTTGCAGCGACCATTTTCTCCACTCCCTCTCTCTGGAATCCGAGATTCCAGAGAGCGATCCCCTATTTCATTTCTCTATTTTTACAATTCCAGAGAGCAGAACATCACCCTGCCACTTTTAGCATTTTTCACTTTCACCACTAATCACCATCAATTTATCATTTAAACTTAACTAATACGTATTATAAACACAATCCATTTGTAGCGGACTTTGCGAAATCCAACCGCGTGGATAGCTCTAAAAACCGAGCATATCCGTAACCAATCCTACAACCATTTAAAACATTTCTATAACATTCAAATAAAATACTTAACAAAACGTTTTAAATACGATTACCAAAACATTTGAAACGTCGAAGTAAACCTATCAACTACCAGACCAAGCATCCTAATATGTTCTATACATATTGACATCAGCCCAAACATCACAAAATCCCAAAATCTATACATACGTTCCCCACGGGTCAAAACGCGCCTCGACCGCCCAGCGCACTCCCACGGGCCATCATCCATCAACTGCCTCAGACATCAGAAGGAGGAACGTCGTCCTCACCTGGATCTATGTCACCTAGAACGTCACCTACACCATAAACATAAGTCGTGAGCTTAAGGCTCAGTAAGTCTACGTGAATGCAATGCATGCTATGCCTGCCGTTCGTAAAAACATGCTTCCTACCTTTTCGCTATTCATTTCATTTCATTACATTACAGATACGTCACCGTGGCCTCACTCTCGCTAGATAGGAGCGGCACATCCCACGATTGGATAGCCCCTCATATCTAACCGGGGGGAAAACATGCTCCCCAAGCAGCCATGTCTGAACCACCGCCACCTCCTTGACCAGATTACATTCATTCATATCATTTCTTTAACCTTTTCCTTTTCATGAAAACATGCGTAGAAATTCCTTTTTCGTGCTTTTCAGAAACATGATGCGTGAACATGAGTAATACTATAAACATAATTAAAACATGAACATATAAACCATCATACGTACCATCAAGATACTCAAGCATAACCTACAAAAGAACTAACGCTAACTACCCGACCAAAGCATTTAAACAAACAATTCTCCAATTTCCTCGAACAACAAAATATCGTATGGTGTAGGCCAATCGGCCAAACAAGTAGCGGAGACTTACCTGACGTCCGTTGAAATGCTAGCTCCGTCCACGAGCATCGTTCACCTACGGCAATTCACAACAATTTTCGTTAAAATGCGTTTGAACAGTGAACGTCCAAATTAATAAAGTCCTTAACTAAAGAAATTCTTCTAAAGCTATAACTTAATTAATCGAGGCATTCTAATAACCAATTCGCACTCGATTCTACGAAACATCCAATAACGAGCTTTTTCCAAAAACCCGAAATTCATTAAATTTAACATTTCTTACAAATTAGTTTAACTTCGTCCAATATCACTTAATACCTCCTTTATATCTATAAACTAGATAAACCTATTAATCTCGAACTTTAAATCGCGTTTTTAACGAAACCCTAAACGAAAACCCTAACCGTATAACTTCGATAAAATTGAAAACTAACGTCCGAAAGCTGTAGAATCTTACCTAGGACGTTGATCGGAGGAGAAAACGTGAAGAGCGGAGATCGATCGGAGGAGCAACGGACGTCGGAACGGAGGAGGTCGTCGGCGTTCGTGAGGGAGAAAATCGCCAGAGGCTTCTCTGGTTCACGGAGCAGAGAGAAAATGAGGGAGGAGAGAAAAGAAATCACTTTTTATTAATTAGATTTGCAAATTTACCTTTTTACCCTTTTTACTTATTTTCTATTTGTTTCGTCCTTTATTTCGTTAATTAGCTATCTATTTGGTTTCACCAAATCTCCTTATTTTGCCAATAAGCCCAACTTATTATTCGGGATTTATTAAAACTGTCCGTACGCAATTCGGACCTTGTTTACTATTTTTACTAAAACATCCTTTATATTACGAGAAGCGTAATTACTCGAAACTAAGCATTATTGCTCCGAAAATTCTTGTAAATTCCTTAAAATCCTTATTAATAATTAGGATCCCAACGAAACCTTCCATTCGTAAAACGGGCTTAATTTGACATATTTACAAAAATGTCATTATATATTAAAATAATAATATCTAGAAAAGCTGGATATTACAATTTCCCTAAATAACTAATCATCGAAAGGATGACTCTTATTGGTTCCAATTTTGTCTCAAATTGTTTCAAACACCTTGTTTTTATGGTATGATCAGCAAGTTTCTATCTTTTACGGACGTCATCAGAAGACACTACCTTGAGATGTTATATTGTTATCATTTTGAATTTTGGAGAGCTTAGCGTCTGACTCTTCAACTTAGTTCTTGAAAAAATGTGAGAAGCTGCAAATAGAGCGCTTTCAGAATAATAAAATGTGCAATTAATTATATAAAATTTGATAGTCTCGCGTGTACTAATTATCAACTCGTTGGAATATCGAACAATTCCTATAGATTAATACACTAAATTTCAATGAAATACTAGTTTAAATCAAAACAATATTTCGGTAAATATCTTACAAATAATTTAATATATTTGTCTCGACATATGAGTAAGAAGGTAATTATTTACCTTTCCTTGTATGTAAGATTCAAATAAACACTAACTAGAGCTTTTTTCAACTTGCTAAAAATTACTGGAATGTGTGTTCTATATCTTCCAAAATCGTAGAATCTACAGAATGTTGCAGACAAAATACCACCGTTATCTTTATAACAATAACAATAACTTTTTTTTCAATTTAACAAATACATCATTGTCATTTAAGGTGGAAATATTGTTATAACCAGTAGTAAAGTCTATCATTATAATGCATTAAAGAATTACGACAATATCTAATTAAGTTGGGATATTTAGCGTAGTTTTCACGATCATAGTTGTAGACATTATACAGCGGATCACTCGCTGGGATTAACTTTTCTCAATTTTGATACAAAAAGTTTGAAGCAATTTTATCTGAAAGATAATTGCAGCTCTTGCACCACCCGTCAACTCTTACAATCAAATCGATCATGCATCTTCTATTTAAAAATAATGGATCGTCGATAACAATTTTGAATATTCGGCTATCAGGTGTCTTGTGACATAACCACAAAAAATATTAACAATATATTTTAAAAATTAAAAAAAAATTAAAAAATATTGATCTTGCCAAAGTTGTGAACAAAAACAACACTTGATAAGGAGTTAGTACCGTATTCTTCACAACTACACACTTGATAGAAAATAGTTGTTTTTTTGAGATATTATATATCTCTTATGTGCATAGTTGTGAAGAATACGACACTACCTCTGTATCAAGTGATGTTTTTGTTCACAACTTTGACATTAATTTCTTTGGTTATTCAAATGCAGAAGAAGCTATGAATACATTCAAATTTCTCACAACGCAAAACCATCCTTCACGTTTACGATCGCATTTTTTACTTAATCGCGAAGGAAAAACATTTATGGCGTGCAAGCGGGTGAAACATTTGAAGACTGGTTACAAGAACAAAGCACGAAACCTAGTAAGAAAAACTGTTGGGCCCATATTCACCCAATGTTTAAATCTATTTTTTAGTATGTTTATTTACTTAATTTTTGTTATTCTCGATTTTGTGTTGAACTATATGTTACATTAAATTTACAGAGGTGTAGTAAAAGCATTGTGTAAACTTGATAACGTGAAAATATTGTCTCGGAGCTTGATTAATCACCTCATTATCAAGTGATCTGGCATTGACACGTTTTGCTGAATGAGAAGGGTCATTCAAGTTATGCTGATAATATGACTAGTTGTATCCAACAATTAGTTGAGATGATGGACAATTTTATTGGTTATGAGATTTGAAAAGAGAACAGCTAACTATTATAAGAATGTATTATTTAACGTGCTCGAAGAACTTCAAAAATATTTAAATTTACTTTTGTTACCATGGTAAGATCAATGTTTTCTTAATTTGTTTTAAAGTTTTAAAATATATTGTTAATATTTTTTGTGGTTATGTCATAAGACACCTGATAGCCGAATATTCAAATTCGTTGATGATGATCCATTATTTTGGAATAGAAAGACTCATGATCGATTTGATTGTAAAAGCTGACAGGTGGTGCAAGAGTTGCAATTATCTTTCAGATAAAATTGTCTCAAACTTTTTGTATCCAAATTGGCAAAAGTTAATCCCATTGAGTGGTTCATTGTATAATGTTTACAGTTATGATCGTGAAGGCTACGCTAAAGATCCCAACTTAATTAGATATTATCGTAATTCTTTCAGGCACTATAATGATAGATTTTGCTATCAGGTATAACATCTCCACCTTGGATGACAATGATGTATTTTTTGAATTGAAGATAAAGTTATTGTTATAAAGATAACAGTATTGTTGTTGTCCTCAGGATTCTGCAGATGATTTTAGAAGATATAGAATATACATTTCAAGTAATTTTTAGCTAGTTGAAAAAGTTCTAGTTAGTGTTTATTTGAATTTTACATACAAATAAAGGTAAATAATTACTTTCTTAATTATATGTTGAAGCCAATATGTTAAATTAATTGTAAGATATTTACCGAAATACTGCGTTGATTTAAACTAGTATTTCATTGAAATTTAATGTATTGATCTATTTTTTTTCCTCATGCAGAATCTTATTAAAACAATGAGTTGTTCAATACTCCAACGAATTGATAATTAGTTCACTTGCGAGAATATCAAATATTTAATTGCACATTTTATTATTATAAAATACTAACAATATAACATCTCACAAGGTAGCGGTTTTTGATGAAGTCTATATTTGGCAGTAGAGAGCGGAGGAGAGTCAGCCTTCAGCTAGTTATGAAGAAATTTCAAAAACTTTTGTTGTAGAGAAGAGGTACGACGAGACACTGGTATTTTCTAATCGAGATTTTTCACCTCACAAGCTGGAAATCCTTGTTGGGTTTGTTGAGCTGAGAGATATTTTAGTGGTATTTAAATTTCAGATATTGAGAAGACGGAGGCGTTTGGAAGGATCTGAGTCAGCCTAGATTCAATGGGAAAATGGAACAGTAGATGTTGGAGAGATTGAAGCGTTCAGGGGTGTGTTCATACGCTCAAAAGTTCGTGAGAGGATTATTTTTTATAGCTACTTTTCTTGTTATAGTGATCTCCAGGGCACTAATCATGGCTAAGTACCCCGCTTTAGTGTTTGAAGTGCTTCATAATAGGTGTAACTTTATATATATTGCCTGGTTTGTGGTCATGAATCAAAATGCCTCTCTCACTCACAAATTTATATCATCTTTTGCTTCATAAAGCCAGAGTGGATCAACTCTACAAGGTAAATTTTGTATGGGTTTGTTATCTTATCATCGTAAATTAGTTTTTATACAATAAGTTTCTTTTCCTCTCAGACTTTTATGATATTGTGGCATATTTTTAGGACGCTGAATGCCAAAAAGCAACAATTTGGCCTGGATTTATCGTTGATTTTGTCAACAAGCATCAGTAAGTATGAATTTGCTGTCTTGTAGTCTTATACGTCTCTTTCATGAAATTCAACATGATTGGTAGATAATGTCGAGTTCCCTACATAGTTTTGATGAATACTTTATGCTGACCTCAATACATAAGGTAGAAAATATGCCATCTTTGAGGTTGTTTTCTATTGTCTTTTCTGGACATGTTGACTGAGGACTGAGATCATGTCTTTTACCATCACAACATTTCTTTCCATTTAAGGATATATATTAAAAATATCTTTCATTATGTTGTCTTTCTTTCTTTTCAAAATTTAATGGGTATAGTGCAATTTGACCCCTACAACTAGGTGAAATAAGCAATTTACGCCGTAAACTTGAATAATAAGCAAGAACAACCTTAATGTATTGATAATGGGCAATATGATCTCTACCGTCCTATTTTGCATTAAAATGTCACGTTTTTTTTACATGTTCATTTTTTCTTCTCGAAATGCCCATGCATGGAGTCATAACCGGACCGACTCGGCTAATTCCACTCTGGTTTTTTTTTTTAATCCTATTAGTCTGTCTTCTCTCTTCTCCTTTCTGAGTTCCAGAAACGCAGACCCCCGACGACCAGCTCGACTCTCTTTCGCCGCGCTCTCTCTCTCTCTCTCTCTCTCGAGACCCGTGCCTCGCTCGCGCTCGATTCCTTCTCGCCAGATGACAGTTGACAGATTGCTCACCGCTCGACCAACAAAGGTAAGGTAAAACTTTCACGCTTCTGAAGAAATTTGCTTACTGTAATTGCTGAAGTTCATTATTTTTGGAGTCTGAAATCTGAACCAATAATTGTTCTTGATGTACTGCATTGAATAGTTAGGGTTTCTGAACTTCGTTGCTGAAATTCGTTACTTTGATTTTGCCAATGATTTTGATGGTGAATTTTCTGCTCTGATTCTGATGGTGAATTTGCTGAACTATTATGATGATTTGATTTTAATTAGCTTAACGAATTTGAATTCACCCAGGCATTCTGATTTCTAATAAACTTCAGCATTTTTTGTCCTAAATCTAGTTGGTGAATTTTTGCTCTTATTATTCTGATGGTTCGATTTTCATATAGGTTAACCAATTTTCTGGACTTTTCATTTGGAAGGCTATATGTTTAAAAGTTTAAATGTGTATTAAGTTGTTTAGAATTCAAATACTAAAACTGGCTTAATCGAATTGAATCTATGTAACCTTGCAGGGTAGAAGACGGATACATTTTCAATTGACTTTCACTATGGAGGGAAGTTCATCAAGAAGAAGAATTTACAATACGTGGGTGGAGATGATGCACTAGTGACAAATATTGATGTGGATAAGGTGTCCTTTTTTGAGGTTGTCGACATGGTTGTAAATGTCGAAACTAGAGTATGAAAGACTTTGTATTACGTGAAGTCTCCATTAGGAATAAAAAACAGATTACGAACAGTGAAGTCCGATAATGACGTACTTCAAATGGTTGGGGCGTTGGATCACAAACATCACATTCATATGTACGTAGACCATGAAGGTATCTGCTAGGAAGAGGCTAGAAATTAAGAGTCATCTTATTCATCAGAGTTTGATGGTGGTCTTCAAGTTGGTGAAGCGGGGGATCCAACTCATGTAGATGAGGCAGCTGTGGGTGAAGGGGATCTAATTCATATTCAGATTCCATCAATTTCAGCCTCCTTATCCGAGGACAATCTTTCAACCGCTAAACTATACAAAAATGACAAACATAAGGAGTACATTAAAACGAATATACAACATAAGCTAAACTACAGTAAGGGTGGAGGTGGGGCATCGTCGCCCTCGCTGCCTTCGCCTATACGTCAACGCTCGAAAGCATCTTCGAGCCGTAGTTAAGACAATCTCATAAGATACTGCCTCTCCTGCATGATCTCCCACCTCTGATCCCACATGTCCAACCTCCGGTTCATCTGAGCAAAGTAGTTATATATCCTGTTAAGCATCTGCTCCGACATACTAGCCTCGTGGGGGTGCAATAGCGGTGCGGTGGCATCCTCGGTGGCAGTTGCGTCAGCATTCTCAGTGGTGGTGTTGTCCTCCATCAGAACATCCCGAGATGTAGAGGCTCCAGGATCTCCCTTGGGCATCCACGACCCGTCAACTTCAACCAGACCCATCCGAGTAAGATGAATCCTGTCAAATACATCGCCCGATCTGATATGCTCTCCTCTAGGCAGACGAAGCTGAGATCACTCTACGATTTTCCAAATCAATTAACCGAACGGCAGACTCTTGCTTTTTGTTCGACCCACCTCGTGCATGTGACTGACAATCATAAATCCTGGGTCGAACGTCCTACCGCTGTATAGCTTCTGCATAATATAGAGATCCATCCAGCTAACAAGATCTCTATGACCATCTCTTGGCAATAGGGTGTGAGTGATTAGGATGTGAACAACCTGGGCCTTGACGTTCAAGGCATTCACTCTTGGCTTCACAAAGCCTGCAATGTTTGAATTTGAATTGATTTGCCTTATGAACTCAATTTCCTCTGTAGTCCGGGCAAAATCACACTCTCGGGAAGAGTGATAATATTTCTTCGCGTCTTCTTCGTAAAATCCGATTAATTCGTTGATGATGCTGGCAGAGCCAACAATATTCGTACCAAATAGGTACGATTCCACGCACCCCGCCCTCCCTGAAACAACCAAGTTCGCATTTAATATGCGAACCACTCTATCACAGCTATCTCCTTGCATGTCATACACTCCGTGCAAGGAGATATTGTCAAACATCTCTTTGATCTCCAATGACTCTCAACCGCTAAAGTTGGTGTCTTTCCATAAATAATCAAGCGGTTTGACGTATCCCGCTTGAATTGCTCCTCACACCCCCGATTTCAAAATTCCTTGACGATGGCTGTTGCTCCTCCTTCCAGTTTGTCGTCCGGGGAACCTTTCGACCAACAAAAGTTCGAGGGGGCATTTTCGGGTCAGTTTTGGCAATTTTCTTCTGCTTTTTTGGGGTTTAGACTCGAATTTGTGGGATTTTCCAAAATTCGCTCTCGAACTTTTGCAAAATGTGGGCGAAAATCGATCGGTTGTGGCGATTGGCAAAAATGCGACGATTTTGGCATGATTTTGACGAATTTGGGGTCGATTTTGACGAATTCCGGTCGGATTTTGTCGATTTGGCCCGCATCATTTGAGGCGGGTAACCGCCTTTAGAACATCGCCACCCTCCTCACGATTTTTAAACCCTAAATCTGGCAGCTCTGTTATCCGTCGAAACCATTTCCTCACCGCCGAAGCTCGCCCAACTCCGACCCCCACTATGCCCAACTCGTCCTGCTACGCCCAACTCCAACGCCTATTACGTCGACCTCGTCCAAAATCCGAACTCCCCAAATCGTGAGAAATCTGAGCGCCCTAAATAGACGAAATCCGACTAGATTTTGTCAAAACCGACCTCAAATTCGTCAAAACCGACCCGAAATTCATCAAAATCACGCCAAAATCGTCACATTTTCCCCAAAATCGCCACAACCGATCGATTTTTTCCCACATTTTGCAAAAGTTCGAGAGCGAATTTTGAAAAATCCCACAAATCCGAGCCTAAATCCCAAAAAAGCCGAAGAAAATCGCCCAAACTGACCCGAAAATGCCCCCCCAAACTTTTATTGGTCGAAAGGTTCCCCAGACGACAAACCGGAAGGAGGAGCCGCAGCCGTCGTCGATGGAATTTCGAAATCGGGGGTGTGAGGAGCAATTCAAGCAGGATACATCAAACCGCTTGATTATTTATGGAAAGATTGTCAACTTTAGCGGTTGGGAGTTATTGGAGATCAAAGAGATGTTTGACAACATCTCCTTGCACGGGGTGTATGACATGCAAAGAGATAGCTGTGACAGAGTGGTTCGCCTATTAAATACGAACTTGGTTGTTTCAGGGAGGGCAGGGTGCGTGGAGTCGTACCTATTCGGTACGAATATTGTTGTCTCTACCAGCATCTTCAACGAATTAATCGGATTTTACGAAGAAGACGCGAAGAAATATTATCACTCTTCCCGAGAGTGTGATTTTGCCCGGACTACAGAGGGAATTGAATTCATAAGACAAATCAATTCAAATTCAAACATTGCAGGCTTTGTGAAGCCAAGAGCGTATGCCTTGAACGTCAAGGCCTGGGTTGTTCACAACCTGATCACTCATACCCTATTACCAAGAGATGGTCATAGAGATCTTGTCAGCTGGATGGATCTCTATATTATGCAGAAGCTATACAGTGGCAGGACGTTCGACCCAGGATTTATAATTGTAAGTCACATGCATGAGGTTGGTCGAACAAAAAGCAAGAGTCTGTCGTTCGGTTCATTGATTTGGAAGATCGTAGAGCGATCTCAGCTTCGTTTGCCCAGAGGAAAGCATATTAGATCGGGCGATGTATTTGACAGGATTCATCTTACTCGAATGGGTCTGGTTGAAGTTGACGGGTCGTGGATGCCAAAGGGAGATCCTGGAGCCTCTACATCTCGGGATGTTCTGATGGAGGACAACACCACCACTGAGAACACTGACGCCACTGCCACCGAGGATGCCACCGCACCGCCATTGCACCAAATCTGTCTGTTGGCGCACCAAATCTGTCAGCTGCCTAATTACACTAGGGTCCTCACTTCTCAAATTTGGCATCTCTCTCGGTACCCTTGGTCTTCCTGGTTATCTAGCCATTTTGCTATATTCCTGGACAAGGTTAATTGCTCTCATAAATATCTAATAGCTAAGGTTAACATAAACACTTACAGTTGTTGAAGTACTTCCATGCAACGATTGGCACTGATGAGTAATCTTTTGAACGGTTTAACTGAATGTCTCTGATACCATACTGTAACGCCCTGGGTTTTCTGAACCCGGTTCGCTACTCATAAAACTGAACAATACTATGACATTCTGAGAAAATTTCATCTTTTCGCTCAACGATCAAAGTTTGACCTTTATAAACGTTAAAACTTACAATGGAAATTCATTTGTATAAAACAACATTTATTAATTTAATTAAAATGTTAAAGACAATTGGTTAAAAGAAAACAAAACAAAATAAAACACGTCCACTGCTGAACAGTTTCAGCGATAGAAATAGAAACAAAAAGGCATCCACCGCTAAACAGTGTCAGGAGCAGAAACAGAAATAAAATAGTCTCAGCGGCAGAGGCGAAAATAGAAGGCATCCCCCGCTAAACAGTGTCAGTCGCACAACATGTCGACTACACAGCCACTGCTCACGTCCACCGATCGAATCCTTCGAACGACAACAACCCTCAGCATCCACCGATCACAAAACGACAAAAATCTAATACTCACTCCTACGCTCACATCCATCGGTCACAAAACGACAAACACCCAACATCCACCGGTGGACTACATCCACCGATAGACAAAACACTCAACATAATAGTATAACAACCATTTTCACTCTAAACAAAGAAAACTCAACTACCAAAAGAGCTTGAGCACTTTACTAAAAATCGTTCAAAACAACATAAGTCCACAAATTTCTAAAAATATCCAACAAAGCAACTACCTCTAAACCAAATCATATTTTTCATGCTCAGAACAAGAAAACCATAAAATTATTAAAAACATCAGAACTATTAATGTTATTAAAACTCTCTGCATACTTCCACAAGACACTTAACCACTGAAACTTCATAAATAGACAATAGTTAAACCGCCTCATCAGAACACCAAACTGTGGCATTGAAGTGCTCCCCCAACCAGCCTAGTCCTCAACATGCTCAGAGAACACACCTTCTGAGGATTCTTCACCTACATCACAAAACTCATCTATTAGCCTAATGCTAAGTAAGTAAAGCAATAATGAAATGATATGCTGAAACATAAATCCTAGTCATGCAGTTTCTACTTTTACATCTCAGTTGCATTCACGTTCTTTCTCTG
This sequence comes from Begonia masoniana, assembly GCA_022432975.1. Classification (NCBI taxonomy): domain Eukaryota; kingdom Viridiplantae; phylum Streptophyta; class Magnoliopsida; order Cucurbitales; family Begoniaceae; genus Begonia; species Begonia masoniana. Next base: position 19,910,674 of record CM039513.1, read on the forward strand.
ATCTGATCCCTCGGTTCCATTGGGAGTTGGATCATTTTTTCCAAAGTCATACATCCTCTTCATAAATTAAGGAGCGGATTAGTTCCCTTAACAGCTGATCTGATCCTAAATTCCATTGGGAAGCTGATCAATTTTCTCAAAGTCATACATCATCTTCATAAGTTAAGGGGCGGATTAGTTCCCTTAATAGTTTATCTGTTGCAATCTGTTCATTTCTTACCATACCCATACATAAAATTCATTTTCTTATTCTTACAAAATATGATGCACGACATACAGACAAATTCAAACATACATAATCCTACTGTTTTGTAATGTAGGCCCGAAGGCACATGCATACTCCACTTACCTGGCTTCCTGGAAATGTTCGATTTCAAACTACTTCGGAAGTTTTGCTCACCTAAGTCATAAACAGAATATCAATTAGATTTTTACTAAACCTCATTCTAATCTATCCAGAAATCTAAGGAATCTAGTTTGGGAGTTCTATGCATAGTGCATTTCTGATTCACCACAAAACCGAAACTAACTCCCACCTACAGCATTCACCAAAGCTCACATCTATACTCCTCTCTACCATCACTAGTTACAATGTAACACAAAATCAAAGTAGACTCACCTAGTTTGGAGAAAAATCGGAGAGGGAATCACCTAGAGAGCTCTGCTAAGCTTGAGCTGAATACCGAGAGAGAAAGTATAGAAAATAGTGGCGGCTACAGTGCATTAATCACAAAACCTCTTTCCTTAAATAGGTTATCACTATAATTCTCTATTTACCATTATGTCATTACTTAGTCATTTATTAACCTAATCACTAATTCTCCCAATTTTATCTATAAAACGTAAACTACAAGTTGGTTAAGTAAATTGGTTCAATGAAACCGAGTGTTACACAAGATGCTACACTCCAGCACATAATCCCGACAAGGCACACTAATCAAGATGCATATTTTAATTTACTTTATCTGATTACATTTCACGCTCACAAACAAACCATGCAAGAAACTCGTGTAAAACCATGATGCATGTCAATGAATATGCAACACAACACAACACGAAATAAATAACCATTAACCCTACCGTTCTATGGTGTAGGCCCAAAGGCGAAAGGACAGCAACCACTACTTACCTGACTGCTCGGTAATTGTTTGCTTACTTCGTCCAATAAATTCACTCGCTCGATAACCTATCAAATATAGGAAATAACTTAGCATAAACCTATGAAAATTCTAAGGAATTTATCTAAACATTTTTCCAACTTAAATCTAAACACATTTTTAACCAATTATTCAAACCAATACATCAAACCCGATTTTACCCCCATTTCCTACCATCAAACTTCGAACGGCCATAACTTATTCGTTTTCCAACGGATTTCGACGTGCCACTCCATTTCGCAAACCTCTACACGTCTACTATCCATTGAAACACTCAAATTGATAAACCAAACAACATGGCCAACTCGAATTGCATCAAACAGAACCAGCCCTCTTAGTTTCAAAAACCCGATTTTTCACAACTTCCACCAAATCACCATTCTTACTCCCTAAACCACCTAAACTAATCCATTGAACAACAAAAGCATAAAATTTGGAAAGAAATCTAACATTTGAACCCAAATTTTCGGACTTCATGGTTAGGGTTTTCCAAACCCTAACCAAAACCAACAAAACCACTCTAAACACACCAAAAACCCACACTTCAATGTACCAAACTAAAAACCCAATAAATTTTACCTTGAAATTCCTTGAAAATTTGAAGAAAAGGAGAGGAGATGGAGGGCTTCAATGGCTGCCAAGACCGTGGGAAGAAAATGGGAGAAGAAAGTGTTTTTATGCATTCAATCCTTCATTTTCACTAATATATAACAAAACACTTTTTCACTTTTTTGTTTCTTCCACCAACTTTTTAATTTTATAAAACACTCCCTCACTTCTCTTCCACCACTAATCCCACGTTGGAGTCCTTTCTTCCACCCTCTAATTTCACTTTTTATTTCATTTATTATTTTTTTTTTACTCATTTTCTATTGGTTCAAATATTTTGACTTTTCAAAAATTAATTCTTTAAAATTCCCTTTTCACTTCTTTCACTCTTCTATGCATATCATCACCCTTCAATAATAAACTCTCATAATACTTCTAACCTATGGCTACGCACGTTATCGAAATTTTTCGGGTGTTACAATTTCTTCGTCATAAAGTTTACACAATGCTTTTACTACACCTCTGTAAATTCACGTAACATATAGTTTAACGCAAAATCGAGAATAACAAAATTTAAGTAAATAAACATACCAAAAAATAGATTTAAACATTGGTTGAATATGAGTCCACTCCTTACTAGGGTTCGTGCTTTATTTTTATAACTAGTATTTCAAATGTTTCACCTATTTGCACGCCTTCCTTCGCGATTAAGTAAAAAATTCGATCATAAAAGTGAATGATGATTTTGCATTGTCAGAAACTTGAATGTATTTATAGCTTGCTGTGCATTTGAATAACCAAAGAAACTAATGTCGAAGTTGTGAACGAAAACATCAGTTGATAGAGAGATAATGTCGTATTCTTCACAACTACGCACGTAAGAGATATATAATTTCTGAAGAAAAAAAAAAAAAACAGCTATCATGATTGCGAAAAGTAATACTACCGAAATATCTCAGTTTAAAAAACCCAACAAGGAACTCCAACTACGTACGTCTTTTATACCACAAAAGTTTTTGAAATTTCTTTATAACTAGCCACTTATTTTGCAATCTGCTTATGAAGAGCCATCATCTTTCCTTTTTTTGTTTGTAACTCCTTAATCCATGCAATTTCATTTTGGCAATCTGTTCCGATCTAGTAGTCATTATTTGCATTGCCATAGATTCACTATGATATTGAATTGATTTTGTTCTTAATTGGTTTGAAAATTTTAAAGAATATTCCTATTGAACAACTACAATACTCCGCCTTTAGATAGACTAACTCAAGTATTACAAATACTATTTTGTAGGGCTTCTGACATAGGCAAACCACAAAGATGGTTGATCACAAATCTAATCTAAGAAATACAGACAATCCTAATATTTACAAAAAGCCAAAGTAAATATCTTTCAAGAGATTGCTAATAGATATTGTTTTCTTTTGAAATGATTATAGTGGTTACCTTCCTAAATGAACATATACTTGCATTTGAGTGATTTTTTTTTTTTTGGTGATTTGAGTATTACTTATAGCAATCATGATAATTGTTTTCTTTTTCTTTTTTATCCAGAAATTATATTTCTTAAGTGCGTAGTTGTGAAGAATACTACACTACCTTTCTCTCAAGTGATGTTTTCATTCACAACTTCAACATTAGATTCTTTGGTTATTCAAATACAGAGGAAGCTATAAATACATTCAAGTTTCTCACAACGCAAAACCATCCTTCACTTTTACGATCGTATTTTTACTTAATCGCAAAGAAAAAATTTCATGCCATGCGAGGGTGTGAAACATTTGGCAAACTGGTTACAAGAACAAAACACGAAACCTAGTAAAAAAGAGTGGTGGACCCATATTCAGCCAATGTTTAAATCTATTTTTTGGTATGTTTGTTTCTTTATTTACTTAATTTTTTTTATTCTCGATTTTGTGTTGAACTATAGATTACGTGAATTTACAGAGGTGAGTAAAAACATTGTGTAAACTTTATGACGAGAAAATATTTCTTTGGAGTCTGATTAATCACCTCATTATCATGTCATCTGCCATTGACACAATTTTGCCAAATAAGAAGGGTCATTCGACTCTGCAGATGATATGACTAATTATGTCCAACAATTATGTGAAATGATGGACAGTTTTAATGATTATGAATTTGAAAACATAATATCTAACTTTTATAAGGATGTATTATTTGACGTGCCCAAAGAACTTCAATAATATCTAAATTTACTTTTGTTACCATGAATATTTTGAATTAGAAGATGCATGTTCAATTTGATTGTAAGAGTTTATGGGTGCGCAAAAGCTGCAATTATCTTTAAGATAAAATTGTCTCAAAATTTTAGTATCAAAATTTGCAAAAGTTAATCCTAGCAAGTAGTTCGCTGTATAATGTTTGCAACTATGATCGTAAATGCTACTTTAAAGATCTCAACTTAATTAGATATGGTCGTAATTCTTTCATGCACTATAAAGATAGACATCGCTACCGAGTATAACAATATCTCAACCTTAGATGATAATAATGTATTTGTTAAATTGAAGATAAGTTATTGTTACGAAGATGAAAGAATTACGACAATATCTAATTAGGTTGTTAATATAAATCATGACAAGTTAACTAAATCGTAAGTCAAAAATCCGACTCCAAAACAATTAAAACCCGACCTGGAACCTAAAAAAACCTAAATACTACTCTCAAATCCGACTCAAGCTCTGAAAACCCAGCCTAAAATCAACCAAAAATATAAAGAACTTTTTGAAAAAGTTTTGAACCAAACCATGAAATAGGTTCAGGGTCGAGTCCAAAAATTAGGAACCGTTGGGCCATGGTTCGATCCCTTAGCCCAGCCCTAATAAGTTTGGCTGAAAGTGAAAATTTTGATTGTAATAAAAGGCCAATTGAACTAGACAATTCAGATGGCTGGAGTTAATAGGCAATATGAGTATTAATTGGAAGTTGTTGCCAATGAAGTGTAAGTTAGGAGATAGACAATTCACATAAGAGGAAATCCGAGTTTTAGCATAACTAAAATTGCTATATGAGCAAAGATGAAAATAATTAGAGAAAAGAAAAAATTACTTTTGTGGAGCTCTGTGGTTTGGAAAGCTTTGGTAATGTGCATACATAAGAGAGTTATGCTGAAATAGGTGTTGTTGAAAAAGATTGTGCTATAATATTGAAAGAGGGAGCTCCATCAATTAACAATCTTATAGATATCTAGTGGTGCAAAAAGATGAAATTGAGAAATTTGCTAACGAAATGTTAAAAGCAGGTGTTATTCAGAGTTACAAAATTTGTTTTCAAGCCAAATTGTCCTAGTGAAGAAGGATAATAATTAGAAGTTTTGTGTGCATTATAGAGCTTTTAAAGAGGGAGATAATAAAAAATAGATTTCCAATTCCCGTGATTGATGAGTTCTACAAGGCAACAATATTTGCAAATTTGGATTTGAAGTTTGGATACTATGAAAATCATGTTAGGAAGAAAGATGTACCAAAAACGATATTTCGAACCCACGAAGGCCACTTTGAATTTTTAGTGATGCCTTTTGGGGTCACAATGGCTCCCTCTACGTTCCAATCTTTGATGAATAAAGTATTCAATCAATTTTTTTGGAGTTTATACTAATTTTTTCATGATATACTAGTACATAGTAAATTATTTGAACAGCTTTTGGAGCATCCTAAAGTGACATTACAAATTTTACGTGATCAATGATTATATGTTAATCAAAAAAAATGCTTATTTGCTCGGCAAGAGTTTGATTATTTGCGATACATAATCTCAAAGAAAGGGGGTTGCTGTAGATTTCGACAAAGTTCAAGTTGTGGTTGAATAGCTATCTCTTAAATCTATACTCCAATTGAGGGATATTCTTGGTTTAACAGGTATTATTGGAATCGGGGTATGGTTGTATTGCCTTGCCATTAATCAAGCAGCTTAAAAAAAAAACAAATTTTGCTGAACTTAAGAAGCAGAGACAGGTTTCTTATAACTTGAGGAGGCCATGTGCACATTGTCGGCTTTAGAATTGTCTTGTGGTTGAAACTTGTGCATTTAGAATGGGTTTGGGAGCAGTGTTGATGCAGAATCAAAAACCTATCGCCTTTTTTAACCAACAACAATCTAGGCAAGGCAAATTAAAGTAGGTAAACGAAAGAGAATTGATGGCGATTGTGCTAGTCTTTCAAAAAAAGAGACCATATTTGATGGGCAACCATTTTATTATTCACGTGGATCAAAAGAATTTAAAACTTTTGCTAGAATAATGGATTGTGACTATAGAACATTAGATATGGCCGACAAAGATTTTAGGATATGATTTCGAAGTCTAGTATAAACCTGGAAGTGAGAACAATGTGACGTATGCCCTATACAGAAGATTTTGTGGCTGCAAATATGTGGAGTAGGCAAAATTATGTAATTATCCCACTAGAATTGTAGAAGAAGGTTGATTGTGATAACAAACTAAAAATTATTGTAACAGAGCTATTGAAACTACGTGTGACTCACTTGCACCTAATGCAACAATCCAGACATGCAGTTATACTTGATTAAAGTAATAGAACAAGATCTCTTTTTTTACAAATACAAAGTCATTTTTGTTTAGAATTTCATGCTCTTTAGAGTCGTCTTCCGTCTCTATTAACCTTGTTCCTAATACTTTTGAGAACACAAACCAGTGCTCTATTTAATCTAATAAAAAGAAACTTACTTCTCTTACAGACTTCTCGCATTTGGATCCACAAAAAGTAACTCGATATAAAATAATCCTGCAATAAACTGATATAATTAGTTAGCATCTACATATTAAAGAAAAAATAAATAAAAATTATTTTTTATGATATGATAGCAAGCAGGTCAATAATGAGTGCAAGGATTGACATCACTAGCTACTATTACTCAAATCTAAGAAATTGATTCCATATTAATGGTGGGGCTTTGGTCAAGGTAAATCGATGTTCTTTCAACAGTTAGTTGACTAAATCCAAAAAATCAGATTTAGAGTCAATAAGACATAAGCGCACAAATAACCAAGAAGAAAAAAGATATAAAGATGACCACCCAATTTTTTTGGAAAAAATTGACTTGTGTACAACTCTTTTTTATGCAAAAACTTATTGAGATCCTCAAATAATGACACTATAGTTCAAAAAGTCCTTAAATTATGTTTAATCGTCACAAAACAGTTTTAAATTATGTAAGAATTACCTCTTGTCCGACCGGTGACTTCTGCATGACCATTTCATCATCACTTTTACTCATCAGTACTTCCAACCTATCGAACAACATATGAAAAAGAAAATATTCAATCAACATTACTTAATTATTTATAATAAACAAAAATTAAATTAAATTTCTCTTTATCATTAATCGCGTAACAAAAAGGTTCATTCGTTGTATTTTGTGCTCTACTGTACAACTTTAATTGAGATAAAAATTCCGTAATTTTGTCCATATATATTCTGCCACAGCTGGTAGAAAAATTAAACATGTGTTAATAAAATTGTTAAAATTATATTTAAAATGAAATTGAAGTAATTTTTTACATAATCTAATTGAGTACCTCGTCACTTCCAAACCGGTGGCAAATTCTTTGTAGTATTTCGAGAAGTTGGCACCAAATTCAATTTCATGCTTCTCTATATATCTTTGGACTTCATTCTTGAAGTCCATACTGGGTTCACATTTCTTTTTCTTTAAATATGTCATCTATTATAATGAAACAACAACAGAAACAATAAACAACCTGTTACCATAAATAATATGCCACAATATAAACAATGAAATTTAGATGCGGAAACAAATCAACTATTCAAAAAATAAAAATAAATAGCGCATTTTTATAAACAACAAAGAGGAATAAAAGTTAATTCAAATGAGCAATTCTAACTAAGGCACCAAGATTTGTGCAAGAAATATTGGAGGATTTTGTTATTCCATACAAGAAATTTCAATCAAAAAACAAATATTTAGAGTCGTCACTACTTTTATACTTAACATAATAAGTACCAAGAAGAACAGAAAAAAAAAAAAAAAAAACAAACAAACAAACATATAGAGCGCCTGAAAACTCCAAGATCACAATTTTCTAATACATTTTTCAAATACCAATAATTAGTTTTCACCGAAAAAAATCAGATAAGTGCTCGCTCAACAATTGGGAGAATAAACAATAAAAATTAAAAGACAAAAAAATATATATATAAGATGATAAAAACAGAACCGAAACTTCGTTCTTTAAAATTAGAAACCCACCCAAACCGGACCAAATTTGTCGGTTCCAGTTTGATTCGCCCGTTCTGGTCTGGTTTGAACACCCCTAAACCCAACCTTCGAGAAATACCCAATCAATTTCTCTTAACTCTTTTCTATTTCAACGTAAATAGAAAACCCACAAGCAAAATCTATCCATACGACCTAGAACCCCCAAAAGTAATCAACGTTCTTGGTCCAAACCTTGCATCGGTCGAACCAGCAACACTTTGTCCGACAACCTCCACCAGCAATGGCGAACGCAGGTCACACACCATAGCGGATTGACAGTTCTGGGAGTCCGACAACCTCCAGCAGCAATCCACCGCGGATTGACAGTTCTGGGAGTTGTTCCAGTTTGGTTTGAACACCCCTAAACCCAACGTTTGAGAAATATCCAGTCAATTTCTCTAACTCTTTTCTATTTCAACGTAAATAGAAAACCCACAAGCAAAATCTATCCATACGACCTAGAAACCCCCAAAAGTAATCAACGTTCTTGATCCAAACTTTGCATCGGTCGAACCAGCAACACTTAGGCATCAGCGAGTGACAATACATAAACATTAAACAAAGAATCATGATGGAGCACAGAAGGTAAGTGCAAATCGAGCAACGAGAGTGAGACTGTGCAGTCTGCAGATGAGCAGATCGAGCAATCCGAGCAGCGAGAAGCGAGAGGCGAGAGGCGAGAGGCGAGAAGCGAGAGGCGAGTGAGACTGTGCAATGTGCAGATGAGCAGATCGAGCAAGCACGCAACGAGAGTGAGACTGTGCAGTGTGTGCAGAGGAGCAGATCGAGGAGGGACGAGAGGCGAGGCGAGTGAGAAGAGAAAAGAGTGACGACAGATTAAAGACTAGGGTTTGTAAATCAGGGGTCCGGTTCGGTTTTAGTGGTTTTATATCATTAAACCTAAAAATCGAACCGAAAACTTCGGTTCTGAAAAAGTAAAACCGAATTTCATTTTTTTTTATGTACAAAACCGACTAGAACCGGACTAAATATGTCAATTCTAGTCCCGTTCTTCGGTCTTGATCGATTTTGCTCACCCCTAACCAAGACTCTGAAAGAGTTTTTTTGTGTCTTATCTTTTCTTGAGGTTAGGGGTTTGTTATAATCACCAATAGCACAACATGTGTATGATTTAATGGATTTTGAAATAGAGAGAATAGTCATCCTAACCATTAGGTTTAATATGCCAAAATCTCTGTAAGACATTTGTTACCGTGGCCCTTCAAGTGCAAGATTTGTATTGTCATTTCCTTTATTATTTATTAAATGGTGCTAAGGCAAATAATGCTATTAAATAAGAGTAAACTCAAAATTTTAAATTAAAACAATGTGCTAAGGTTTGAACACCCCTGCATTGTGATTATAATTTGAAAATAATGTTATGTTTATTATACTTTTTTTAAATAATTATCTAAATTTTAAATAATGATTTATGCAATTAAAATCAATTGTAATAAGTGATTATATTAATTTTATTTATATCATTATTCGTTAAAAATCAATAAATATATTTAAAGAGTTCAATACTCAAGTAAGTGAATATCTTTTAAATAACTATGTAGTGAAATAATATTTTGATTTGGTTTAATTTCTTACCATACTTGAAAAGAGAATTTCTTCGAACTAAAAAAAATTAAAATTAAAAATAAAACCAAAGTTGTCAGGCGTACTTGTCTGTTTGTACGTCTATTTGTGTAAAAATGGTGGAGTATTCAATCACATTGTACGTATATTTGTATTTTTCAAGTAAATTCAATATCGTTTGGTATTTTTATAAAATTAATTTGTTATAATGTGTAAGGTACGTCTGTTTGATGATTTAATTCACAAAAATGGCAATAAATGGTACAAATGTTAAAAAATCACGAAAATTTTCAGATTATCTTCACACGGTCTAGTGAACATGCATCAAATAATAATACTTATTTATTATATATTATTCAAATTATAATTATTTATTTTTTTCAGTTTATTTAAAAAAATTGAGAAAATGAACATAGTTTCGTTTGTTTTATGACTCCTCCATAGCTATCTTCACATGGTTCCTGCAAATTCAAATCACAAATATATACCCAACAACTAGATTTCAGTACAAATACTATACATCAAGACATACAATTAAAGTATATCAAATTTACAGACGACAAGTATAACACATAAAATAAAATACAACATCTAAACTATACTATTGAGGACATCGTCATCTTCAGACGTCATCCAATCTATCATTCTCTGAGTGAGCTCTCTAAGGAACTCACTGAGATTATCTTGTAACTCAACCACATTTTTCTGCGTATCATACATATGTTGCATCTGCTGCAGCATCTCATACATTTACTGCATCTTGTCCCAACTATTGCCAAGCTCAGGGGCGTGGCGGGGACGGGGGCATCCTCCTCCATCGGAACATCCCGAGATGTGGAGGCCTCGGGATCTCCCTTCAGCATCCAAGACCTGTTGACTTCAACTAAGCCCATCCGAGTCAAATAGGTCCTATCAAATACACCGATAGATCTGTGTGATCTCATATGCTCTCCACTAGCCAGATGAAGTTGATATTGTTGGACGATCTTCCAAATCAAAGTCTCGTACGGTAGATTATTATTCTTGGTTCGCCCAACCTTATGCATATGACATATAATCATGTATCCCGGGTTGAACATCGTGTCACTGTAGAGCTTTTCCATGATATACAGATCCATCCAGTTAACGAGATCTCTATGACCATCCTTCAGCAGGAGGGTGTGGCTGATCAGGTTGTAAATAACCCTAGCTTTGACGTTCAGGTTCTTCAATCTCGGCTTCAAGAATGCTGCAATGCCCAAATTGCAGTGGATTTGCCTAAGGAATTCTAGTCCCTCTGCTGTTCTGCCAAAATTACACTATCGGGAAGCGTGATAATATCTCTCAGCGTCTTCTACGGCAAATCCGAGTAATTTGTTGATAAAAGCTGGAGATACGACAATATCTGTATCGAATAGGTATGTCTTCAAGCTACCCGATCTTCCGGTACTGGTCAAGTTCACATGAAATAAGCGAACAATTCTGTCGCAACTGTCACCCTTTATGTCGTACACCCCATGCAAGGAGATGACGTCAAACATCTCATTGATATCCAAAGACTCCCAACAGCTAAAGTTGGTAGTCTTCCCATAAATAATCGAGCAAATTCCTGTATCCCGCTCAAACTGTTCTTGACACTCTTAGTTAGAAAATTTCATAGACAAATAACCAGGAGTCGGTTGTGGCATTTCATCTGGCGCCCGGTTTGATGGGCCACTTTGTAACGCCCCCGAACCCAAATCCCGGGTGTTACACACTTTCTGCCATCCGGGGAGCCTTTTGACCAATAAACATTATTGGAGGGGCTATTTTCAGGTTTGAGGGTTTTTTTGGATTTTCTGATTTTTGGTAGGATTTATGGCGAGAAAACAGATCAGATTTGGGATTTTAGCGAAAAAAATTTACGGTTTTTTGGCCATTTTTAGTTCGGGCTTAGGGTTTTTGGCTCAGTTTTGGGATTTCTTCGAAGGTTTTTTTACCGATTTCGGCGAAAAAATGGTAGGATCTAAGAATGTTGGCGGCAAAACGCTCCGATCTGAGGATTTGGACGAGAGAAAAATCAATTTTTTGAAGATAAATCTTCCAAATGTGGCCTGTCGGGTTTTATTTTAGGGTAAAGTGCAATTTGACCCCTATAACTAGGTGAAAAGGGCAATTTGCACTATAAAATCGGATAATAGACAAAAACAACCTTAATGTATTGATAATGAGTAATTTACCCCATACCGTCCTATTTTTCATTAATTTGTCAAATTTTTTTCACGTGTCTATTTTTTCTTCCCGAAATACCCCCTGCACTTGAGTCAGAACCTGTTCAGAATCGGAACGAACCGGTTGGGTTCACTAATCAATTTTTTTTTAAAAAACCCTAAGTTCTTAGTTCACTCTGCTCCTCACTTTACTGAATCAAAAAAAAAATTAAAAAAATTAAAAAAAAATTGAAGTAGTAGCTTTATACGGCTCCTCTGATGAGTAAGTGAATTGAAGAGGTGACTAGAATGCGAAGAGGCGACGATTGTATTGACTTCAGATGTGGAGAGTCCTTATTCTAATTGATTGATTATTTTTGGCTCTTCTTCTGTTCGTCATCTGCGGAAGAAAATCAGAATCATGATTTTTAACTGCTTCTGAGAAGCAAATGACCAATCTAGAGGGGGAGGAGAGAGAGTACGAAGTGGAGGAAGTGAGAGAGAGGATAAAGTCTTCGAGAGGAAGCCGATTTCATCTGATAGAGAACGAGTTAAGGACGGAGTCGACGAAAAGAAAGTTTTGCCACGAGAGCTTCATCAATGGCATCAAGGACTTCTCCAATGCTCTTTGGGCTTTCAAAATTGAGACTTCAACTTTGTTTGCATCTCCAGAAAGATTTGGGTCTCTGTTTCTGCTCAAGCTCACAACAACCTGCAATGGAGGTTTTCTTTATTGGGGGTTTTCAGAAATTTGGATTTTGCATCAGCTTTTAACAGGGATGATAACTCTCCATTGCAGAAAAGCTCGTCAATAGAAGAAAGTTCTTCATCATTTTTGCTTATGAAACTGAACTCCAAACTAAAAATTTTATCCAGAAAAATGGGAACCTCGATGAGATCTGATTGCCTCAACCACAAATGAAATCATAAGAAAATGACAATCTTGGAGGACTCATCTCCATTTCAGGGCACATTTTGGGTTTCAAAAACTTCCCTTTTTTCTTCCGTTTTGTGAACTTTTTAAATATGATCAGTGAATCGAATCGGTTCATTTCGGTTATGAACCGGTTCTGACTCAAGTGCAGGGGAATTTCGGAAGTAAAAAATGAACATGTGAAAAAAACGTGACAATTTAACAAAAAATAAGACGGTAGGGAGTAAATTGCCTATTATCAATATATTAAGGTTGTTTTTGCACATTATCCGAGTTTACGGTATAAATTTCTCTTTTCACCGAGTTGTAGGAGTCAAATTATACTTTACCCTTTATTTTAACACAGAGCGATCCCCCGTTTGAGGTGAACACCCCCCGCGTGTTCTTCAAACAGGGACCGTTCTACGGGGGGATCTTCACCCCCCGTTCTCCACGTGCGTTGCATGGGGAGAACTCCCAGTTCCCCGTTCTGTGTTTAAAACTTAGAACGGGGATTATCGGTTGACCGCCAACGATTTTTTTAATAAATATTTTTATAGTTTAAGATTTGTTTGGTTAAGGTTAATACTTTGATAATTTTTTGGGAAAAGTACATTTTAGACTCCAACGTATAGGGTCAATGACCATTTGGTACCTAACGTAATTTTTGTACCCAATCAGACCCTAACGTATAAAACGTTTGCAATCCAAACCCTACCGTTAAAAAAGCAGTTAAAATTAGCACGTGCGCCGCACGTGCGATAACTAATGCCCAAAATACCCTCAATAATAAATTAGTAAAAGTTAAAAAGGTGAAAAGTAAAAAATTGGCCGAAGCCTAAGTGTTTGTCGTCGCCTGTTTCCATTCTCTCCGGCATCGCAACGACAGTCCCTCAATTCGCGACTTAGATCCCCAGCTCCTTACCGCCCTATCCAACTCCGGCATAACCGTCACCTCCGCTCTCCCCAACACTCTTCTCTCCTCTGCTGCTTCCAACCCAGCCTTCGCTGACAATTGGGTTGAAACCAACATTGCTCGATTCTACCCCGCCATCAAATTCGACGCCATTGCTGTCGGGAACGAAGTTTTCAGGCAGCCGGGAAGCCTGACTCAATTTCTTGTCCCCGCCATGAGACACATTCACGCTGCGCTTGTCAGATGTAAACTCCATTCCGCCATTAAAATATCCACTCTGATCTCTTTCGACGCTGTGCAAAATTCATTCCCACCTTCAGCCGGATCCTTCAAACCCAACTTGATCGCACCCGCGCTTAAACCCATATTGCATTTTCTCCGAAAAACTGGGTCCTATTTCATGGCTAACGGGTACCCGTTTTTTGCTTATGGCTGAGGTCAAATCCCCTTAGACTACGCTCTTGGCCGGGAAAATAATCCGGGAGTGGTGGATACAAAAACCGGGTTGAAATACTCCAGTCTCTTCCTGGCTCAAGTCGATGCCGTTTACGCCGCCATGTCCGCCATTGGATACGGCGACATAAAAATCGTCGTTACGGGGAGAGGGAGGGAGGGAGGGAGGGAGGGAGGGAGGGAGAGAGAGAGAGAGAGAGAGAGAGAGAGAGGGTATTATGGAGGGTATTTTGAGGGTATTTTGGGTATTAGTCATCGCACGTGCGGCGCACGTGCTAATTTTAACGGTTTTTTTAACGGTAGGGTTTGAATTGCAAATGTTTTATACGTTAGAGTCTGATTGGGTACAAAAAATACGTTAGGTACCAAATGGTCACTGACCTCATACATTAAAGTCTAAATGGTACTTTTCCCTAATTTTTTTTAAATAAATCTCATTCTTCGGTTAAAATATTTTTAACCCAATGCAAAATGTTTGATAAACACGGCTCTTGTAAAACTAATCGGATAGCTTTCTATATTAAAAAAAAAATCATTAATGTTATTTTGGGGCGCAGAAACTGAAAATTCATGGTTCAAAGCCTTCAAGGCACTCAAAATCCTTCGAAATCGAAAACCCCTTCATCCATTTTGGGTATAGTTTTCTCCTGTTTTTGCCGCTTACATTTTCTGGAACTGATTCAATCTTTCCTTTTCGAGGTTAAATGCCAACTTTTTCGCACCTTGTCATCCTCTGGAATATTGTTACGCAATGCTCTTGTTTCTTCTTTGATGTATGGATTTGAAAAGTTTTATGGGGTTTATTGAAGGTATAAACAATGTTTGTAATGCTTACCTGGGGATTTTTTTGTTTGTTTATTTTTTAGTATGGATGTGCTTAATTTCAATACTTTCTGTTGAGATAGATGGCCTGGCTTATGAGTGCATGTTTGGAACTTTTGAATAATTTTTTTTTCCTGAATAATGTAAAACATTAACTACTTTTACTTACAGGGAAACGCAATGAAAGGCCTGATGCAGAGTTAAATGCTTCTCCGAATGACATTCTCATTCCAGTCAACAATGACGTCAGGTACATGTAAATTATTTCATCAACTTTCGAATGGTCTAGATTGTTTGAATTGTATATGAAAGCAGAACTTACTATGGAAGGTGACAAAGCTTTTAATAGATGATGCAAGAGTGCAGAAGTTGAATTGTACAAAAACTCATTTTGTTTCCTATAAGCCAGCACTGTTGCGAGGATGATACTGTTGTCTTAGTGTAAAAAATATCTTGTAAAATGGTTGTAATTAGAGACTTATTGCGTAAAAATTACGTAATTATGCTTGATCCATTTTCATAATTCTTTGCTAGGTCTTTAGATGAAACCATAGATTTGAAATTAATCTTACTTCAAAAAATATGACAATAAGATTATGTTTTATTTTATCAGATTTATGTTCTTAATTCTTGATAAACGAATTATCCCGGTGCCTTAAATAAATTTACATTTATTCTTTTATTTCCACATAACTTAGCTGAACCATCATTGTAATTTGACAGATGCTGTTGTTATTGATTGTGAAATAGTTGGTGTAAGTCAAGGGAACAAAAGTGCCCTCGGACAAGTTACTCTAGTACTTTTTTATTATTTTTCACATCTCATTTAGTGTTCTTTTGTCATAACGACTGTTATAAAGATTGGTCCATTGAGGTGTAATAAAATATTTGGCATTATCATATGTCAGTGCTTCTGTAAGTTTTTAACGAAATGTGAAATTTTTCTTTCATTTTTCATTTTATGTCATCATGAGTAATTTTTACTTGGGTTTATTTGGCATTTGGTGATGAAATTTGATTGAATGGCAGATTCATAAATGGGGGAATGTAATATATGATGAGTTTGTCCGTCCGGTAGAGCATGTAGTTGATTTTCGTACTCAAATTAGCGGAATACGACCGCGAGACTTAAGAAAAGGTTGGCTATGTTTTCTTCTAGTTGTTAATTTATCTTTTAAGAACTTCATATGAAGATTTCTTACAGAGTCCTGAATTGAATAGATTTTAGAGAATCAATTGTGAAAGAAATGATGCAACCTTATTCAAATCTAACAAGATATAAATGTTTCAAGCATTCTAGAGGCTTAATTTTCTCCCACTACTCCTAGATTTTCTCGCCTTCTATTTCTAACTATCCTCTTTTATTTATATCTTATCTATGTTAAATGTACTCAAATTATAAAATCGCATCCTCTAAGTAAAACTCAAATCATAGTTGTCATATTTATAACCTGCTAATAATTACTTAAAAGATAACAAATACATATTTAATAGACTAAACTTTCCTTTATCATTATTGAAGGTTTATCACTTTCATTGAAAATTAAATATATATGGATGACCTTATGCAATTGAAGCCAAAATGTGTGTATAAAATGCATATGGAAAGAAAGAACGTGTGTAGGTGTAAAGGAGAGTCTCTATGAAAATACATTTAAAACTATACAAAGAAAAATGTTCATCAATGGTTAATTTGATCAATCATTGAAAACTAGTTATTCTTGTATTTTTTATGTGAAAATTCTTAATGTGGCTTGGGAATCTAAACTATGACAAGGTTGATCTTATTTTATTCTATCTTCAACCAAGAATTTTCGTGTTGTACAGAAGAAAGTGGGAGAAAAAAGTGGCAGAGTTAATCCATGGAAAGATCCTTGTTGGCCATGCCTTACGCAATGATCTTAAGGTATCTTACCATAAATGACCAATCAAATCAAAAGGCATATATCTAAAATTTTCAAATGAAATCTCTTCTTGATCAGACATTATTACTAAGTCATCCGAAGAGAGATTTGCGTGACACATCGGAGTATCATCTCTTTCCGAAGTACTAATTTTGTCCTTTTGAGCTTCTTCTTTTTGAACTCAAAATTATGACATTCATCATAATAGATAATAATATTTACTTATAATATGGGTTGTTTTGGAATAGGGAAGGATCGAGAAGAGCTCTTAACATCTTGCAGCTGAGTTTCTTGGAGTAAAGATCCAAAATGGAGAACACTGTCCCATGAGTTTTTCAACCTTACATTATTCTATTTAAGGATATAGAATTTGCCTTATTTTCTCCGTGACTTCTCGATTAATGGGTTTCATTCATCTTACACACACTAATTCATTTCTACTTCTTCGATGAATTTGATGTCTCATTCATGCAATAGGGTTCACACACTAATTTGTTTTTGTGATTGTCTCTTTTGGTAAAACTCACCCATGAAAATTAGTTTGCCATCTTAACTCAGTTTTAACTGAGCAATGTGAGTTAATATAAATCTTATTAGACCATGCCGCTTGGAACCGACATGACTATCTGCCCTATTTAGTTGGCAGGACTTAATAGCGCTAAATTACTTTATTCATAATGAAACAGTCCCAGGTGATGCCAATCCAATGAGGATTGCTCAATAGGTTCTCCGTTCTCATCTCTTATACCAATTGTAGGTTTTCTCTTTAGTGCGAGAGTGGTTCAATTTTTATAGGTGATCTTTACATTTTTTTTACGGGAAACAATTATTATTGCTAATAACATGTAGAAAGTGCAGTGAGATGCTTTTTGTTGAAGGACTTACCTTTTCAGTCGGTTTCTTTCTTTATACAAAGATGGAGACATCTTTGATTACAAACTACTGACTGGGACATATTATGCTCTATCTATTATGTATCAAATCGTGTAACTTATGTCTTTATTTGAAAGGTTATGGAGATGGAAGCGATTTTGCAAGTACACAATAATACAATGCTTGCACGAGAAGTTCTTGTAAACATTGCAGAGAAGTTCAGGTTTGTAGGAGTATATAACGCTTCAGAAATAGATATTTTTACTTCATTGGATGTGGAATTGAAATTGTTGGATCTCTACCTCCAGTGAGTCAGAGGAGCGGAAAGACAAGATTACTATGCAAATGAAACAAGTATGTTGTATAAACATAATTCTAGCATTATCATTACAATTTGTATTTCTAATTTTTTTAAATAGATATGGAATTGGTTCCAAAATAGCAGATATGCTATAAGGGAAAAATCAACTAAAGCTCCCGTAAAATTAAGCGTGAGTCCTTTGTCATGTGATGATTCAGCTCCGCTTAAAAATGTTGTTCAATATATAGTTGTGTCCACACCTGATACTTCAGGTCGAATAATTTTTCTAGTTATTTAATGGCTTTCTCTGAAATTTAGAATGCATCATTATAACCATATGTATCGATTGTTTAACGTTAATCATAGTAAGATGGAGAGAAGTGGTTCCCTCAATATCTCCACTCATCTTATATGTTCTATAATCATTATTTTGATATATTTCTGTAGTTTCTTATACTCTATTTTTATTGTTACTTTTAAAGACGAAGTTAAATATTATTGGGTTAACTTGTAAACATGAATATATTCATAAACAAGTCGTAAATATAAATATAGCTAAAAAAAAACATGAAAAGCTGCAAAGTACTGTGATCTACTCAAGTGTAATTATTTTAAAATAATATTTTAGTTTCATTGTTAAATATTAACATTAAGTATCAAGAAATTATCTTTTGAACTAATTTCTCTTATAACTTTAATAATGATTCTATTGATCTTCCATATGAGAATTTAAAACATTTCATTTCTCTTACTCTTTTCTTCTTTTATATAAAATGACAAAATCGCTTTGCTATCTTGTTGTCGTCGTCCTTATCGTCTAGATTTATGTTTTTGTAAATTCTTGTGTTCTTGGTGTAGGAAGGAGTTCGGCAGAAACTTCTGTAATGGAGTTTGAGGCCAAATCTGTCAGGGATGGGGCATGGTAAGTTGTTTTTTTATTCTATTTGAGAAATGTAAATACAAATAAACTTGCCCTGATTGTACTTCAATTCTTTCATTTTCTTCTTTTCTTTCCATCAGTTGCTAGAGGTTTGAGTGAAGAGCTAGTGTTTGGCCACCATTAGCTCATAAGATACCTCTGGATGATTATACTCATGAACTTCTTGTCACATTTGCTGGTTTTGGACCCAAGGAGGATGAATGGATTAACATTAGGATGCACGTGAGGCCTCTTTCTCTACCATGTGAATCCTCAGAGTGTGTTGCTGTTCTTCCCGACGATCTGATTCTCTGCTTTCAGGTGATTTTTTTTCTTCTTTGGGAAAAAAAAGACGCAGAAATGTGTTTTCCAGTTTTTATCAAAAACTATTTTCGAAAACAGTATATTGTCAAGTCATGCATCTTGGAAGTGTTTAGAACCCCTCGTATATAATAGTTAAGTTTTGATTTCTGACGGGAAATCTTTTCGCTGAGAAAGGTTTGTCGCAGAGAAATCTTGAGAAATCATGTCGAAGAAAAGTTCGATAGAAAGGCCGAGTGCACCATCGGATCAACTTGAACGCCTTGTCGAGTTGGAAGAAGAACTACGGTATCTGCAAGACATACCAGATAACATTCGATTTATAAGGAACGAATGAATAAAATGTTTGAGTTTCCTGCTGAAATAGCGATGCTATTCACAACATGATAGACGCCATACCAATTCCAGAGCTGGTGGATCGGGTGGAGACCCTCGAATCCCGACAAGAAAAGGGAAAGAGAGTTGACACGGGAGTAAGTTCCTGTAATATCCGGCCTGTACGGAATTTTATATTATAATATATATTGGCATTTTTATAAATTTGTCAAATCAAACTCGTTTTGCGAAAAGGAAGCGCCATTATGATCCTAATTATTAATTGGAATTTTAAGAAATTTATGAGAATTTTCGGAGTAATAACGCTATATTCCGAGTAATTAAGTTTCTCGTAATACAAAGGACGTTTTAGTAAAAATAGTAAACGAGGTCCGTTTTGCGAACGAATAGTTTTATTAGGACCCTAATAATAAGTTGGATATAATGGTGAAATAAGAAAATTTTGAGAATCCGAATAGTTAGCCGATTGACGAAACGAAAGACGAAACAAATATAAAATATGTACTAAGGGCAAAATGGTAATTTTGCCAATCAAATTATATTAAAAACAAACTTCTCTCTTCTCTCCCTCACTTCTTCTTTTCTTCTCTGGCAATTCACGAACCAGAGAGTTTCCTCTCCCTCGCCTTCGACACCTTCCTCCATTTCCAACCTCCGTTCGTCCTCCAATCGTTCCGTTTTCTTCACGTTTTCTCCTCCAATCGACGCTCTAAGTATGATTCTATAGTTTTAGAGCGTTAAATTCCGAGTTTCGTAGAGTTAAACCAATTAGGGTTCGTTTAGGGTTTCGATTAAAAACGAGATTTAGGATTCGAAATTTATAGATTTGCTGCAATTAAGTATATATTGAACGTATTGGACGTTATTGGACTAATCTAATTGATTTAGAAAAAATGTTAGAATTTGTGAAATTTCGAGATTTTAGGGAAAACTCGTAATTTAGGAATTTAGGTGTCGAGCGTAAATTGCTCGAGTAAATAGTTCAATGAATTGGATTAGAACTTTAGGAAGTTCTGTAGTTAAGGTTTTGTAAATTTGGGCAATCGATAGTTTAAACTCGTTTTAACGTCGATATTATGTTTTGCCTCAGACAAACAACGCTCGTGGACGGAGCTTGAGCTGCTTTGGACACGAGGTAAGTTCTCGTGATCTTCTCTGGCCGATTGGCCTACACCATACGTCGTGGTCGTCTCGAGGAGTTTTGGAGATGCGTATGTTTATTTGCTCTGGTTGGGTAGACAGGTTTAGTTGTTTTATAGGTTATAGGTTATGTATTTATAGTCTTGATAGTACATATGTGGTTGTTTACTTTATGATATAAACTGTTCATGCATCACGTGTTTTAAAGAAAAGCATGAAAATGAATTTCCATACGATATTTTAAAGATAATGCAAAGAAAACAGCCGTAAGGCATACAGTTTACAGGCCGCAAGGAGGCCGCAAGGCATACAGTTTACAGGCCGCAAGGCATACAGTTTACAGGCCGCAAGGCATACAGTTTACAGGCCGCAAGGCATACAGTTTACAGGCCGCAAGGCATACAGTTTACAGGCCGCAAGGCATACAGTTTACAGGCCGCAAGGCATACAGTTTACAGGCCGCAAGGCATACAGTTTACAGGCCGCAAGGCATACAGTTTACAGGCCGCAAGGCATACAGTTTACAGGCCGCAAGGCATACAGTTTACAGGCCGCAAGGCATACAGTTTACAGGCCGCAAGGCATACAGTTTACAGGCCGCAAGGCATACAGTTTACAGGCCGCAAGGCATACAGTTTACAGGCCGCAAGGCATACAGTTTACAGGCCGCAAGGCATACAGTTTACAGGCCGCAAGGCATACAGTTTACAGGCCGCAAGGCATACAGTTTACAGGCCGCAAGGCATACAGTTTACAGGCCGCAAGGCATACAGTTTACAGGCCGCAAGGCATACAGTTTACAGGCCGCAAGGCATACAGTTTACAGGCCGCAAGGCATACAGTTTACAGGCCGCAAGGCATACAGTTTACAGGCCGCAAGGCATACAGTTTACAGGCCGCAAGGCATACAGTTTACAGGCCGCAAGGCATACAGTTTACAGGCCGCAAGGCATACAGTTTACAGGCCGCAAGGCATACAGTTTACAGGCCGCAAGGCATACAGTTTACAGGCCGCAAGGCATACAGTTTACAGGCCGCAAGGCATACAGTTTACAGGCCGCAAGGCATACAGTTTACAGGCCGCAAGGCATACAGTTTACAGGCCGCAAGGCATACAGTTTACAGGCCGCAAGGCATACAGTTTACAGGCCGCAAGGCATACAGTTTACAGGCCGCAAGGCATACAGTTTACAGGCCGCAAGGCATACAGTTTACAGGCCGCAAGGCATACAGTTTACAGGCCGCAAGGCATACAGTTTACAGGCCGCAAGGCATACAGTTACAGGCCGCAAGGCATACAGTTTATAGGTCACGCGAGGTGGGGCTCAGGCACGGCTGTACGTGTTGTAAGCGTGCACCCTCCTCCTCTAGCTGGAAAGAGTAGTCCGCCCGCTGGATGAGCTCTCTCCGGTTATGGGGATAGGATCTCGGTGACATCTACAATGCATAGCATATCATTTGCATTTACGAGCCTTACTGAGATTTTTATCTCATAGTGTGTTGTATGGTGTAGGTGATTACGAGGAAACAGGTGAGGACGAGATTTCTCCTCCTGAGACATGAGTTCAGTTGACGAAGGATGGTTGCGGTGGTATGCTGGCGCAGTCGATGCTTACCTGACCCGTGGGGAAATATGTACGTGTTTTGAGTGTTTTTGGGATGTTTTGGGCTGATGGTGAATTGTATAGACATTTTAGGATGTTTGGTTCTGGTAGTCGATAGGTTACTTTTCATAGTTTAAACGTTTTGTAAATGTATTTTTGAAAATGTTTGGTGTTAGAGAAATGTTCGATTTTTAAACATATCCACGCGAATTGTTTTTAAGAAAACGGGTTATATTCTAATTGAGTTTTGAGTTGTTATTTCGGGTGAGTGAGTATGTTTGATGATTTTGTTAGTGAATGGTGAAGGAGGTGTAAAGTGTATAGAGAAGATTAAAGGAAGAGAAAGGTAGAAGAAAGGGGGAAGAAGAAGGGAAAGAAAAAGGAGAAGGGGGGGCAGAGGAGTTGGCGACCATTCGCCTAGGGGGGCGATCTGGTCGCCTGATGGTCGCCACACCCTGGAAATTTCCAGAGAGTGTGGCGACCAGTCGCCACAAATGTGGCGACTGATCTCCACCGGCGATTTGCAACAGGCGACTAGTCGCCTGTTGCAATCGCCTAAGGGCGATTATTCGCCCCATTTATGGGTGAATAATCGCCTCTCCTTATTGGGGCGAAATTCGATTTCGCCCCTAGCATTTTTTTTAATTGTTTTAAATTAATTAATTTAAGTTTTAATTAAATGGTTTTAAGTTTTATTTAATTTGTTTTAAAAGTTAGAATTTAATTTCGATTTCGATTCTGGTTTCGATTTCGGTTTAGTTTCCGCTTAGAGTTTCTTTAAAGTATAGAGATAAAAAAAAAAACATAGTACGGAAATTGGGTACAGTATTAAGGTCGTGTCAGTTCCACAGGTGCAATAATCAGGGTCTTGGAGCGTATTGATGAGATCGATCTATGTGATGACCCGAATATGCACGTATGGGTACGATGGTTGCACGAACCGGAACCCGGATGGCGGTACGTCCGCGCGGGCGAACCGGAAGGTCACAGGTCGTAAAAAGGGGGTCGTCACAATCCCACATCGCTTGGGGAAGTATGTGGAAATGAAACATATGTAAAGAGACCCTTCCAACATAGCAAGACGCGTTTTGGAGCACAATTGGCAACGGATCCCATAAGAACTCCGAAGTTAAAAGTGCTTCGGCGAGAGCAATTCCAGGTTGGGTGACCTTCTGGGAAGTTCTCGCCAAACAAAGCCGTGAGGGGAGGATATTGGGC
This sequence comes from Begonia masoniana, assembly GCA_022432975.1. Classification (NCBI taxonomy): domain Eukaryota; kingdom Viridiplantae; phylum Streptophyta; class Magnoliopsida; order Cucurbitales; family Begoniaceae; genus Begonia; species Begonia masoniana. The sequence goes on from CM039513.1 coordinate 19,934,114, forward strand.
TACAGCCCAATCCCCAGAGCGGACAATATCTTGCTGGGATATGGGGTCGTTACAAATGGTATCAGAGCCTGTACCCAACCGAAAATGTGGCCAACGAGGACGTTGGGCCCCCGAGGGGGGGCGATTGTGATGACCCGAATATGCACGTATGGGTACGATGGCTGCACTAACCGGAACCCGGATAGCGGTACGTCCGCGCGGGTGAACCGGAAGGTGACAGGTCGTAAAAAGGGGGTCGTCACAATCCCACATCGCTTGGGGAAGTATGTGGAAATGGATTATATGTAAAGAGATCCTTCCAACATAGCAAGACGCGTTTTGGAGCACAATTGGCAACGGATCCCATAAGAACTCCGAAGTTAAAAGTGCTTCGGCGAGAGCAATTCCAGGTTGGGTGACCTTCTGGGAAGTTCTCGCCAAACAAAGCCGTGAGGGGAGGATATTGGGCTACGACCCAATCCCCAGAGCAGACAATATCTTGCTGGGATATGGGGTCGTTACAAATGGTATCAGAGCCTGTACCCAACCGAAAATGTGGCCAACGAGGACGTTGGGCCCCCGAGGGGGGGGCGATTGTGATGACCCGAATATGCACGTATGGGTACGATGGCTGCACTAACCGGAACCCGGATAGCGGTACGTCCGCGCGGGCGAACCGGAAGGTCACAGGTCGTAAAAAGGGGGTCGTCACAATCCCACATCGCTTGGGGAAGTATGTGGAAATGGATTATATGTAAAGAGATCCTTCCAACATAGCAAGACGCGTTTTGGAGCACAATTGGCAACGGATCCCATAAGAACTCCGAAGTTAAAAGTGCTTCGGCGAGAGCAATTCCAGGTTGGGTGACCTTCTGGGAAGTTCTCGCCAAACAAAGCCGTGAGGGGAGGATATTGGGCTACGACCCAATCCCCAGAGCAGACAATATCTTGCTGGGATATGGGGTCGTTACAAATGGTATCAGAGCCTGTACCCAACCGAAAATGTGGCCAACGAGGACGTTGGGCCCCCGAGGGGGGGCGATTGTGATGACCCGAATATGCACGTATGGGTACGATGGCTGCACTAACCGGAACCCGGATAGCGGTACGTCCGCGCGGGTGAACCGGAAGGTGACAGGTCGTAAAAAGGGGGTCGTCACAATCCCACATCGCTTGGGGAAGTATGTGGAAATGGATTATATGTAAAGAGATCCTTCCAACATAGCAAGACGCGTTTTGGAGCACAATTGGCAACGGATCCCATAAGAACTCCGAAGTTAAAAGTGCTTCGGCGAGAGCAATTCCAGGTTGGGTGACCTTCTGGGAAGTTCTCGCCAAACAAAGCCGTGAAGGGAGGATATTGGGCTACAGCCCAATCCCCAGAGCGGACAATATCTTGCTGGGATATGGGGTCGTTACAATCTAGCTCATACCCGATTGTTAGAAACTGTGTCTTAAGTAACCATGGACTTCAAAACAATGTTTGATTCTCTCAGGGCCGAGATTGCCGAGATCAACATTAAACTGAACCTTACTATGACAGCCATTGGGAGTCAAACCCAGGCTACTACTGATGCTGAATTTAGTCGAGTGAAAATCCTAGAGTCAAAACCCTTTGGGGGAGCCCGGGACACAAAAGAAATAGAGAATTTCATCTTCGACATGGAACAATATTTTAAGGCCACTAAAACGGATGATGATTCGAAAGTGACCTTGGCCACAATGCATCTTACTGGTGATGCATAACTTTGGTGGAGATCAAAATACCATGATATCAGTATTGGCGAATGTGTGATTGATACTTGGGAAGAACTAAAAAGACAACTGAATGATCAATTCTTTCCAGAGAATGTTAAGTTCAACGCCCGCAAAATACTTCGAGAACTAAAGTAGACTGTAAGCATTCGTGAATATGTCAAACAGTTTTCGAGACTCATGCTGAATATTAGAGATATGTCGGAAAAGGATAAGATCTTCACTTTCATCGAAGTTCTTAGACCGTGGGCCAGAACCAAATTATATGAACAAAAGGTGCAAAACCTTTCAAGCGCACTTGCCGCAGCGGAGCGGTTATTCGATTATAACTCCGAGAACCTTGGGCCAAAGAAGAACGCTTCCAGTTGCTCAAACGCCACCAAGTTCCATAAACCAAACACAAGAACTGTTGAAAAGAAACCATTTGTCCCAAGAGAAGGCTACGAAGCATCAAGAAATGCTAGCAATCAACGACCAACAAATAGGCCTATGTCATGTTTTCTGTGCAGGGGACCACATCGAGTAGCCGAGTGTCCCTATAGATCGGCCTTAACTGTCTTACAAGCTTCAATTCAAGATAATAACTCAGCTAAAGAAGTTGTTGAAGAAGAATCCACTGAGATTGCTGAAGTTGGAACTATGACTTTCTTGTCAGCTATACAACAACAGATGGAAGAAATGAAGAAGATCCCAGATAAATGTCTCATGTATGTGGAGTCATTCATCAATAATAGATCCACTAAAAGTACGATGATAGACTCATGAGCTACTCACAACTTCATTACGGAGAATGAAGCTCACCGTCTTGGTTTGAAGTTAGAAAAGAATGATGGTAGGATGAAGAGTGAATGCAAAAGCGATGTCGGTACTCGGGATTGTAAGGAGAGTCCAGTTGAAGCTCAGCTCATGGACGAGACTCATTGACTTCGTTGTAGCATAGATGGATGACTTTGATACTATCTTGGGGATGGAGTTCTTGGTGGAACATAAAGTCATCCCAATCCCCTCAGCGAAATCTTTAGTGATCACAAGTAACAATCCAACTGTTGTTCCTGTGATTCTTAAACCACCAAGCACTGTCAATATAAAGATGATTTCTGCTATGCAGTTCAAGAAAGGGTTGAAACACTATGATCCAACGTACATAGTCGTTCCATTGGAGTTAAGTAAATAAAAGAAGGAAGTAATACATCCTGAAATCTCAAAAGTCCTAGAAAAGTTCAGGAGCATCATGCCCGAGTGTTTACCCAAGACATTACCTCCAAGAAGGGACATCGATCATCAAATTGAACTGAACCTCGGATCTAAACCTCCTGCGAAGACCCCGTATAGAATGGCTCCGACAGAACTAGCAGAACTAAGGAAGCAATTAGATGAGCTACTCGAGGCCGGATTCATCAGACCCGCTAAAGCACCTTTTGGAGCACCGGTGTTGTTTCAAAAGAAAAAAGATGGAAGTCTGCGAATGTGTATAGATTACCGGGCACTCAACAAAGTTACAGTGCGCAACAAGTATCCCATTCTGCTCATCACTGACCTTTTTGATCAATTTTATAAGGCAAAGTACTTCACCAAGCTTGATCTGCGATCAGGTTATTATAAAGTAAGGATTGCAGCTATGATACAAGAGCCTGTACTTGTACTAGCAGATGTCACTCAACCATTTGAGGTAGAAACTAATGCCTTGGATTTTGCTTTAGGAGGAGTCCTTATGCAGAATGGCCATCCTATTGCCTTCGAGAGTCGCAAGTTGAAGGAGGCAGAGAGGAAATACATTGCTTCCGAGAAAGAAATGCTGGCTATAGTACATTGTCTGCGCATGTGGAGACAATATCTACTTGGGTCGAAGTTCGTTGTGAAAACAGGCAACAGTTCAATCTGTCACTTCTTTGAGCAACCAAAACTCTTGGCCAAGCAAGCGCGTTAGCACGAATTGATTTCATGTAGCACCCGGTTCTATTGAACCGAATTTAACTAACCATTTATAATGTGAGGATTTGGGAGAAAATGATGATTAGGTTAATAAATAACTATGCAAGGGCAAAAGAGTAATTAGCATTTTGAAAAGTGGAAAATGTATTTAAGGAAGGGTTTAATGAGGTTTAGCCGCCACTATTCCCTCATTTCTCCTTTCTCGGTATTCAGCTCAGGCTCAGCAGAACTCCAGGCGATTCTCCTTACCGATCCTCATTCCTCAACTAGGTAAGTTTTCCTTTCGTTCACTTGAGATTTCAGTGGTTAGATAGCAGAGGGAGCGCAATGTGTGTGTGTTATGTCGATATTGTGAATGAATGGAGTTCGGGATTTAGTACTGAGCTGAGAGTGTATGATGACCAGAACTTCCAAACTAGCTCCTTAGGTTTCTGAGTGATGTAGGATACAGTTAGTGGTAATCTAATCGGTATTCTGCTTATGAAACTAGGTGGGCAAGGCTTCCAGAGTAGTTGAAAACGAATGATTTCCAGGAGATCAGGTAAGTAATGTTTGCTTGTGCCTTCGGGCCTACATCACAAAACGTTAGGTTTGTATTTACTTGGATGTGTTTGTATGCCATGCATCATATTTTCAAAATGTATACGAAAATGAATTTGAATACATATTGGTATGGAGAGGATTGAATGTGATGAAACAGCAAAGTGAAACAGACTTACTGTTAAGGGAATTAATCCACCCCTTAATGAGACAGTGGATATAAATATACTTTGGAAGAGCTGATCCAACTTCCAATTTTACAGGGGGATCTGAACATGTGAATCAGATTTACTGTTAGGGGAAATAATCCACCCCTTAATGAGTCAGTGGATATATACTTTGGGAGAGTTGATCCAACTCCCAATTTCACAGGGGGATCTGAATCAGAAACGATGAATGAGCAACTGAGATGAGAAAGTAGAAACTGCATGATTAGGAGTTTATGTTTCAGTAATTCATTTCATTTTGCATTACTTACTTAGCATTAGGCTAATAGATGAGTTTTGTGATGTAGGTGAAGAAGTGACAGCAGGTGTGTTTACTGAGTTCACTGAGGACTAGTCGGGTTGGAGGAGTGCACCTATTCAATGTTCTGGCAGCTGATGGGGCGGTTTAACTGATGTCTGTCAGTGTGGAGGACTAGTTTGTGTTGACTTCATCGGCAGATGAATTTGTGTTGACTTCATCGGCAGATGAATTTGTGTTGACTTCATCGGCAGATGAATTTGTGTTGACTTCATCGGCAGATGAATTTGTGTTGACTTCATCGGCAGATGAATTTGTGTTGACTTCATCGGCAGATGAATTTGTGTTGACTTCATCGGCAGATGAATTTGTGTTGACTTCATCGGCAGATGAATTTGTGTTGACTTCATCGGCAGATGAATTTGTGTTGACTTCATCGGCAGATGAATTTGTGTTGACTTCATCGGCAGATGAATTTGTGTTGACTTCATCGGCAGATGAATTTGTGTTGACTTCATCGGCAGATGAATTTGTGTTGACTTCATCGGCAGATGAATTTGTGTTGACTTCATCGGCAGATGAATTTGTGTTGACTTCATCGGCAGATGAATTTGTGTTGACTTCATCGGCAGATGAATTTGTGTTGACTTCATCGGCAGATGAATTTGTGTTGACTTCATCGGCAGATGAATTTGTGTTGACTTCATCGGCAGATGAATTTGTGTTGACTTCATCGGCAGATGAATTTGTGTTGACTTCATCGGCAGATGAATTTGTGTTGACTTCATCGGCAGATGAATTTGTGTTGACTTCATCGGCAGATGAATTTGTGTTGACTTCATCGGCAGATGAATTTGTGTTGACTTCATCGGCAGATGAATTTGTGTTGACTTCATCGGCAGATGAATTTGTGTTGACTTCATCGGCAGATGAATTTGTGTTGACTTCATCGGCAGATGAATTTGTGTTGACTTCATCGGCAGATGAATTTGTGTTGACTTCATCGGCAGATGAATTTGTGTTGACTTCATCGGCAGATGAATTTGTGTTGACTTCATCGGCAGATGAATTTGTGTTGACTTCATCGGCAGATGAAGTTGTGTATGAAGTTATGTTGACTTCATCGGCAGATGAATTTGTGTTGACTTCATCGGCAGATGAATTTGTGTTGACTTCATGAATTTGTGTTGACTTCATCGGCAGATGAATTTGTGTTGACTTCATCGGCAGATGAAGTTGTGTATGAAGTTATGTTGACTTCATCGGCAGATGAAGTTATGTTGACTTCATCGGTAGATGGTGTTGCGTTGACGTCATCGGCAGATGGTAATGCGTTGTTTGGGCACGTCATCGGTAGAAGCCTTTTTGTTTTCATTTTTTTTGCTCCTTCTGTTGGCTTTGCTCATCGGCAGATACGTTGGATTTCCGCGATTTCTCCTAGTATTCCACAGTTTTAAACTTTAATTCCAAACTACCGATTGCCTCTTAACATTTCAAACCATGATTTATAGTTTTGTTTTACTACATTGCTGTTTAGAATTATTTCCGCTGCAAGTTTTAAATATTTTAACTTTTTAGAAAAAGTCAAATTTTGACTGTCGAGCGAAATTTTTTTTTTAAATTTAGCATCAAGTCGTCATGGTTTGGTTCATTGTTATGGGTAGCAAATCGGGTTCAGATGACTCGGGGCGTTACATTTCAGAATTTGATTTTAACTTCGAACACAAGTCAGGCTAGAGAAATCAAGTAGCTGATGCATTGAGTCGGAAGACAGAGTGTGCTAGTCTATGTCACCTATCTCAACTTCAAGCAAGTAAAGTTAATGGATCCTTGAAAGATTGCATCCGAGATAGTTTACAAGACGACCCCGCAGCCCAGGATGTAATGCAACTTGTGAAAGAAGGAAATACTTGGCAATTCTGGATTGAAAACGACTTGCTTCTCACCAAAGAAAGCCGTTTGTATGTTTCTCGAAGCAATAACTTACGGCGTACTCTTCTGCGAGAATGCTATGATACTTTGTGGGCCGGCCATGCAGGCTGGCAGTGAACTTATGCTCTCTTGAAAAGTGGATACTACTGGCCCCATATGAAGGGGGATGTTATGCAGTACACCAAAACGTATTTGGTGTGCCAACAAGATAAGGTAGAAAGGAACAAGATTGCGGGCCTACTGGAACCCCTACCGGTACTAGAATTACCTTGGGAGAGCGTTTCCTTGGACTTCATCACAAACTTTCCATCTGCTAACGACTTTGAAGCAATATTGGTGGTTGTCGACCGGTTTTCTAAATATGCCATGTTCATTGTTGCCCCGAAACACTGTCCTGCAGAGACAACCGCCCAACTCTTCTTCAAGCACATAGTGAAGCTGTGGGAGATTCCTCAAAGCATTGTCAGTGATAGAGATCCTCGATTCACTAGATCCTTTTGGGTAGAACTGTTCCAGTTGCTTGGATCAAGCTTGAATATCTCTTCCAGCTACCACCCCCAAACAGACGGTCAGACGGATCGATTCAAGAGCTTACCCGAAGAATATTTGCGACACTTTATCAATACTAATCAAAAGAATTGGGCGAGTCTACTCGATGTGGCACAATTCTGTTTTAACTGTCAAAAGAGCTCTTCAACAGGAATGAGTCCATTTGAAGCAGTTTGTGGGAGACAGCCAATCATGCCCCACACCTTAGAGCAGCCATATTCTGAAAAAAGTCCAAAATGTTACAACTTCTCTAAGGAATGGAAACACAATACAGAGATAGCTCGTGCTTACCTGGAGCGAGCCTCTAAGCTTATGAAGAAGTGGCAGATAAGAAACGGCGGCCAATGGAGTTTAAGGCTGGTGACTTTGTATTGGTTAAGTTGTTACCCGAACAACTTCGCTTGAGGGGGAAGAAAGATAAGCGACTTGTCAAAAAATATGAAGGCCCTATCGAAGTCATCGAGAAGGTCGGGAGAACGTCCTACACAGTTAATCTTCCATCATGGCTCAGAATCCACTCAGTGATCCATGTCAGCAACTTAAAGTCCTATCATCCAGATGACGAGGACAAGGAAAGGAACGACATCTCTAGACCAGATATCTCCATCAGCAACAAAAAGAAGAAAGAAGTTGAAGAAGTCCTTGCAGATCGAAGCATCATAATAGGCCGACGAAAGTACCAGGAATATCTCATCAGGTGGAAAGGACAAGGAGATGACGAAGTATCTTGGGAGAAAGCAGAAGACTTGGAGAACTCATCACAGAAGATCGAAGAATTCAAACAGAAGCAGAGTTGACGAGGACGTCAACAGTTCAAATAGGGGAGAATGTCAAGGTCCGGGCTTGTCCAAGACATGTTGTCTATGGCCGCCCATGCTGATAGGTAGATTTATTTCCTTTTTAAGTATTCAGTTGTATTTATTTTCTTTCAATTTTCAAAAGAGTGACTCATCGCCACTGTAGCATGTATACTACTGCCGTAATAGAGATGGTCCGAATTGCTCTATAAGAGGAGAGGCTTGACTGCACGTAGACCTCTCTACCCACTGATGTAATTTGCTGTCAATCAATGAACAAACATTTTACATACACTCTTTATGCACGCTATGTTCAATGATGCTCATTTCGGTTAATCTCACTCGCTCGTTGCTTACTCGTTAGACATAAGCTCGCTCTAACGAAGTGGGCATTCGGAGCCGTTGGCACGCTCGTTGGCTGACCCAGTACAGGCGCGATATTGGGTACCGCACGGTCTCGTTAAGCCCTTTGAAAGTAGGACCATGACACCTAGTACGTATCAAAAATTAATTTTTGAAAAAATTAATTGATTTTATTTTTCTTAAAAAAAGTTAACTTATTTTAATTTTACAATTTATTACATCAATTAATGACATAGAAATATATCGGTAATAAAATCACAAATAAACCGATAATATGTTCTGTCAAACTTAATAATAAAAATAGACAAAATGACTATTTATTAATAAAATTAAAAGTAAGATTACTTTACATTGTTATTTTTAATTTTTTAATATGATAATATTTATTAGTATAATTAATATAATAAAATATAAATTATTAATCACATGATCTCGTTACAATATAAGAATAAAGGGTTAAGAATAAAGAGAAATATGGTACATTTGGCGCAAGACAACACAATTTCCCATAAAATAAAAGAAGATAAAGGTAACAAATCTAAACCATTGCATCACAGCTGTAACATACTTTATAAACAGGTCGGCAAATACACAGGAATTCGACTTGTCTAATGAGAGACAATAGAAACCCGGTGGAAGTTACCTTATGTAGAATAAGATAAATGGTACAATAAATGTCACTCAAACAAGGTCTTTAAAAAGGATAGATTTTTCATTTTAGAAGTTGATAAGGCTCCAAAAGGAGCGGCCGTCATTTCACAAGCCTTCGTATATCCCCATTTAACCTTCATTTAGCTAACAACGTGTACAAGTTAGCGAGAGATTTCTTTTGGGAGTGGAATGGAAAGGATAGGAAAACTTTATCAAGTTGGATATGATAATGTTTTACTCTAGATAGGGATACTGCCTTACTTGGAGAACTCTCTCCTCCCTTTTATTGATCATTTTTCGTACCTTATCTCTGGCAGCAGAGGAATGTCTTTGGCATGTGCAAGCTGCTTAGTAGAACACCAAAATGATATCCAATGTGAAGGCTTATTTGTACTTTTTTGGGTATGAAAGTTATTGACTAGCTTAACTTCTGGTCAACTTGTAACTTAGACGGTTAGGGATGGTCTTGGCGACGGAATTGTATGAATATTGTGGATGCTTTTTAGCCCTTCCACTCCTCTCCGCTAATCTTCATGAGAATTGAAAGTCAGATATATTATCGTGTTTCATATGATATTTGAGTTACTCAGCTAATCTTAATGAGAATTGAAAGCTTGATCTGTTCTATCATGATTATCCAGATACTTTAGTTGCTTGATTGGTTGAGATCTCTCTCTCTCTCCCTCTCTCTCTAATCCCAACTTTGTCTCCCTTGTCGATGCGACAATAGTTACTAATCTCGTGCCGGCCCCACTCATACAGGAGAGATGCCACTCAAGCTTAACAAATAGTTTGCAATCCGTGTGAATTTCTATTTAGAGTGGACTTGATCGAGTCCAAATCTTGGTCCACTTAAGCCCGTTAATCAAATGATGATTATAATGCAGAATAAGCATAAATAAGTGCGACACTTTCTTGTAAGCTTCTTATTAGTGACTTTTAAATGTTCAAATCTATTTTTGATGATTGATTATTTTCTTCTTTCGCATGTCCATTGTCATGTCATTTAAAAAAGTCTCATCCTCCAACTCTTCTTAAAACATGGTCAATAAGAAACATTTTAATCAATGATATATTTACTATATTTAATAAGCAATATTTTTTACGGTTATAATTTATATCCCATAATATTGACAATCGAAAAATCTTCAGCTGGGATTTTCTTGTGTCCATGATATGCGCATGACAACTCTTTCGCAACAAGTTTGACAAGATTATTCAAACAAAATTGTACACAAATTGGAGTTATTTAGTTAAAATATGCATTATAAGAAAGTAATCAATAGATGCCAAAAATATTAACTTCTTAACTCCAGAGACAATTCTTCACCATCCATTAAATGAACAGGTTTTTGAGCCAATTCAGAGCAAAATATTGAGCAAAATCATTACACAACAAATTTCCAATGTGCATATGAAGAATAATTAAGCAAAAAATATTGACCCTTTGTAATCTATGAACATACAATGCCTCAATGAAAACCACTAATCTGTAATCAATATAGAGTCACACGACATCAAGCTAACTACAAAAACAACGATCTCTTCTTCCTCAACCACTAGATCAATCGTCTTTGTTGTCGAAGGGAGATACCACATTCCGGTCAATCTCAACACAACAAATGAATCTAGTTGAACAAAACTAACTAAATCCAAACTGAGAGAAAACGAGAAATGAATCCGAACACGACAGTGTTTTCCATTAATCATTATTAAAATAATTAATTGTAATTATAAACAATAATATACTGAAACTTCTTATAATTTAGGAATAGATCATTACCATTTAAAGCCAATTGAATGAAATGGCTTTAAGAATGAAATCGACTGACAAAACGTCGAACACGAAAATATACGTAAATTAGAAGTTAATACCAAACTTTAAAGGGTAAAGTGCAATTTGGCCCTTACAACTAGGTGAAATGGACAATTTACACCGTAAACTTGGATAAAGTGCAATTTGGCCCCTACAACTAGGTGAAATGAGCAATTTACACCGTAAACTTAAATAATAGGCAAAAACAACCTTAATGTATTGATAATGGGCAATATGGCCCCTACCGTCATATTTTTCATCAAAAAGTAATATTTTTTCACTTGTTCATTTTTTTTTTCTCGAAATGCCCCTCACTAGACCGAACCGAATCGGAGCGATTCGACTAATTGCACTTTGATTTTTTATTTTATTTTTAATTCTATTCATCTGTCTTCTCTTTTTCGAAAAATAGGATTTAAAAAAAATAAATAAATAAGAGTGGAATTAGCTAAACCGGTCTGCTCCGGTTCGGTCCAGTGAGGGGCATTTCGGAAAAAAAAAAATGAATAAGTAAAAAAATGTTATTTTTTGATAGAAAATATAACGGTAGGGGCCATATTGCCAATTATCAATACATTAAGGTTGTTCTTGTCTATTATTTAAGTTTACGGTGTAAATTGCCCATTTCACCTAGTTGTAGGGGCCAAATTGTACTTTACCCAAGTTTACGGTGTAAATTGTCTATTCTAGCTAGTTGTAGGGCCCAAATTGCACTTTACCCAACTTTAAAATAATAAAAGTTGAAAGAGGTTGTTGGATTGTGTGAGAAGTATAAAGAACAGTCATATAGACACTGACGCAATTTCGTTTCTATAATATTTAGATGTGACCATAATTAATTAATTTTAATTTTATAGTTTGGCCGCAAGAAAGGGGGAAACTGTAGTTTTTTAAAAATGTTATTGTTTTTTTATAAAAATAAGAAATATGTTATATAAATATATATAGTCTCTTTAAGTCAACAATAATCATAACTTTGGACATTTTAATAAATCTTACGCATAATCATTTTTAAAATAATAAATATATATGTTCCATTAATTGAGGTATGCTTCGGCGTTAATAGAGATATAGGAAGAAACCTTAAGTATAAGAAAAACTATTTAGTCTAAAAGTTTAATTGCTGCTGTGCTATTGCTTTTTAAAAATTGATCATTTGACAGTAAATCAGAATAATATTGTGTTTACACTCTATTCATACGTCTTTACGTGTCAAAAATTAACTGATATAATTAATGACTTATTTATTATTATTTTAATAAATCAATTGTACCGATTAATTTTTATCACCAAAATTTTTTTATATAATGTTTGTTGTAGCGTATAAGAGAGAAATTGAAACCGGAAATGCCCACGTGGCAGTACAGAATAAGATAGACAAAATATGCAGATCCATTCACACTTTGGGCGTGAATACTAGGAATAATCTGGTGGGGCTCAACAAGAAGCAAAAATTAGAAAATAGTTACATTACTAATTAGACCAAAAAAAAGAATTAATTGAAATCTATCTATATTTTAAATATTAATATTTCAATCAAGCCTTAGAGCCCAAATAGTTGCAAACTAACATGCTTGTCGCGTGCGTCTATACATAAAGATTAGTTCAGTCATAAATATTTGATTCGAGAGAATTCAATGTGTAAATATATTATAATTATATGAAGAGATATTTCTGACAGTTATTTGTTCTATATGTTTAAAATCGCAGGAGTTCGTGGGGTTAAAAGGAAAAAACTTTGGTTTTACGCAAAAAAAAAAAAAAAAAAAAAAAAAAAAAAAAAAAAAAAAAAAAACATGTTTGAAAAATAGGCAAAAAAAAAAAAGACCGATTATTTGTTTTAGGCACGGCGAGAGGCCGACTGGTCCGATCGGATCGGCCAGCCTCTAGTTTTTTTTTTTTAAAAACAAGGGAGAGGCCGGGCGGTCTGATCGGACCAGCCGGCCTCTCCTTTGTTTTTTAGACCAGCTGGCCTCTCAAATTTTTTTAATAAAAAAAAAAACAGGATAGGTCAGACGGTCCGATTGGACCAGCCGGCCACTCCTCCCTATAAAAATCCCCCTCCCTCCAATTCAAATTCACACATCCAAACATCTCTCTAATATTCTCTCTCGAATATTTTCTTACTCCGGTGATATTTTTCCTCGTTCCGAATGAATGGTAAAATTTTTTGTTTTAATTATATATTTTAATTTTTTGATATTTTTCTTCGTTCCGAACGAAAGGTATAAATGTATTTTTTATTTTATTTTATTTACGATATTTTTAAATTTTAATTTTTGGTTATTGATTACTTATAAATATGTCAACTATTTAACTTTTTTTTTTCAGGTAATTTATTTTCGTAGTGGTGTAATTGTGCTATGTAACTAGATTCTGTCTAAGGAGACTGGAATTAAGTGGGTCTGTTTGTGACTCATCCAGTCTTTCCTGGAAACTTACTTGGAAAAGTAATTCTGTCTAAGGAGATTGTCCAGTACAATCTTTCCTGGGAATTACATCATTCCAACACTAAAATCAATCGTTTGGTATCTTTAGCTTTAGATCATCGGGTAGAAGAGATTGATTTTGCAATATTGAATGTTATATTTCGAAAGACTATATTTCGATATTGCAGAAATCTATTTCATGATGTTTACTAAATAGTTGATTTTAGCGTTTGATAAAATACTTAGAGGGTCACCGCTACCAAAAGTAAGATGTATTTTATGAATTTCATTAAAAGAATATGAAAATTTCTAAGAGATATTTAATTTTTATTTTGTTATTTATTTTATATAATTTACTTATTATTTATTGTGACATTATAATTATTTAACTTTTTTTTTTGTATATAAATTTTCTAATCAATAACTTTTATTTTCTTCGATCCAAATAAAGATAAATTTTTTTTTATATTTATGATAATTATTTATTTTAATTTTTGATTATTGTATAATTATAAATATTACAACTATTTAATTTTTTTTTGCAAGTAGATTATTTATTTTTGCAGTACAACTCTTTCTGAAAATTATCCTGCTCACTACTATCCACGGAATAAAGTTGTTTTTTTACATGTATCTTATATTTTCTTCGATCCAAATGAAAGATAAAATTCATTGATTGCAAAATCTTAGAAATTAATATCGTTATTTAACATTTTTTTATTGTTCTAACGGTATCTTGCCATGGAATTATTTTTTAATGAAAATTGTAAAAGTAAGTTTGACAAAGATTTGGTGACACATAAAATTATTCCTTGTATGACTGTCGACTTCAGTGGTTGGGAGTCTATAGGAATAAAAGAAATATTTGACAACATCGGTTTACACTGGGTGCATGCGTTGGAAGGCTATGTATGCGAAAGTTTAGTTCGCTTTTTCTACGCAAATTTGACACCAATATAGAGAGTTGGAGTTTTTATTGGGTTGAGTATGCGTGTTCTTGGTAATGACCTAATGTTATTCCCAGAGATAGTGAATGAATTGCTGGGATTTGCCATTGAAGAGGCGGAAAAATATTATTATACTTCAAAGGACTGTCCTTTTTTCACATTGCCTGAGGGAGTCGAATTCTTACGTCAAATTCACATCAATCCAATTATTGGTGTGTTCTCGAAGCCACAAACACGGCATTTGAATGTGAGAGGTCGAATTCTTCGCAGCATGTCTGCCCACTTCCTTCTACCATGTACTGGACATCGAAATCTTGTAAGGTACATGGACTTATAAGTCATGGAGAAATTGTGCAACGGAAAGTCTTTTAACCCTGACTTCTTGATTTTAAATCACATGATTGAGATGAGTCGGTTATCACAAACGAGTTTCCCGTACGGAAGATTAATCACGAAGATCATCGAAAGAGCTGGAATTCAGCTTCTGAGAGGCGAGCAGAGTATAGTTACCAAATCCACCGACCGATTTGACACCACTCATTTGACTCGAATAGGTCCCGTGGAAGACAATGGCGTTTGGATTATAAAAAGCATTCAGAGGGCATCCACCTCACAAGTAGTGCCGATGGAGGAGACTACATCGGCACCATTGTCCCCACACGAGGAGGACAGTAGGCCCTGGGATATGAGATAATATGTAACAACCCCGGCCAGGAGCCGTCACGTACTCATATACTTTCATTAATTGTTTGCCTAACTTTTACTATTATTACATTCACTTACTATCTCACAACAAACTTCCACATTATACATATATAATTATTTTTTTTTAAACTGGTAATAGAGACACAGAACCATTAAGGAAAACGAACCCTCTCGTGCCCGACTTCCCACGCCTCGCCGGCTCAAACTCTTACAGAGTCGAGCGACTAGACTCGGTCATTGGTTTCTTGACAATTCCGGGAAAAGAGGAGGTATCCTCAATTCTCTTAACATAATACCACTCGGGTTTGCATGGGTTGCATGCGTTGACAACCTTCAGAAATTTAGTCGTCCGGTCATCACGTGCATTACGCGTGACTCGCTTAACATCACCTAAAAGGAGACATCTTCCGGTGGACACGTGGGTCTCGCGTGCTAAATTAAAACATCATCCGGTCGCTAATCGACAAAACACATTTTTCTTCTTCGACAATTCCGGGAAAAGAGGAGGTAGCCTCAATTCCTCTTAACATAATACCACTCGGGTTTGCATGGGTTGCATGCGTTGACAACCTTCATAAATTTAGTCGTCCGGTCATCACGTGCATTACGCGTGACTCGCTTAACATCACCTAAAAGGAGACATCTGCCGTGGACACGTGGGTCTCGCGTGCTAAATTAAAACATCATCCGGTCGCTAATCGACAAAACACATTTTTCTTCTTCCGGTGAACACGTGGGTCTCGCGTGCTAAATTAAAACATCATCCGGTCGCTAATCGACAAAACACATTTTTCTTCTTCCGGTGAACACGTGGGTCTCGCGTGCTAAATTAAAACATCATCCGGTCGCTAATCGACAAAACACATTTTTCTTCTTCCGGTGAACACGTGGGTCTCGCGTGCTAAATTAAAACATCATCCGGTCGCTAATCGACAAAACACATTTTTCTTCTTCCGGTGAACACGTGGGTCTCGCGTGCTAAATTAAAACATCATCCGGTCGCTAATCGACAAAACACATTTTTCTTCTTCCGGTGAACACGTGGGTCTCGCGTGCTAAATTAAAACATCATCCGGTCGCTAATCGACAAAACACATTTTTCTTCTTCCGGTGAACACGTGGGTCTCGCGTGCTAAATTAAAACATCATCCGGTCGCTAATCGACAAAACACATTTTTCTTCTTCCGGTGAACACGTGGGTCTCGCGTGCTAAATTAAAACATCATCCGGTCGCTAATCGACAAAACACATTTTTCTTCTTCCGGTGAACACGTGGGTCTCGCGTGCTAAATTAAAACATCATCCGGTCGCTAATCGACAAAACACATTTTTCTTCTTCCGGTGAACACGTGGGTCTCGCGTGCTAAATTAAAACATCATCCGGTCGCTAATCGACAAAACACATTTTTCTTCTTCCGGTGAACACGTGGGTCTCGCGTGCTAAATTAAAACATCATCCGGTCGCTAATCGACAAAACACATTTTTCTTCTTCCGGTGAACACGTGGGTCTCGCGTGCTAAATTAAAACATCATCCGGTCGCTAATCGACAAAACACATTTTTCTTCTTCCGGTGAACACGTGGGTCTCGCGTGCTAAATTAAAACATCATCCGGTCGCTAATCGACAAAACACATTTTTCTTCTTCCGGTGAACACGTGGGTCTCGCGTGCTAAATTAAAACATCATCCGGTCGCTAATCGACAAAACACATTTTTCTTCTTCCGGTGAACACGTGGGTCTCGCGTGCTAAATTAAAACATCATCCGGTCGCTAATCGACAAAACACATTTTTCTTCTTCCGGTGAACACGTGGGTCTCGCGTGCTAAATTAAAACATCATCCGGTCGCTAATCGACAAAACACATTTTTCTTCTTCCGGTGAACACGTGGGTCTCGCGTGCTAAATTAAAACATCATCCGGTCGCTAATCGACAAAACACATTTTTCTTCTTCCGGTGAACACGTGGGTCTCGCGTGCTAAATTAAAACATCATCCGGTCGCTAATCGACAAAACACATTTTTCTTCTTCCGGTGAACACGTGGGTCTCGCGTGCTAAATTAAAACATCATCCGGTCGCTAATCGACAAAACACATTTTTCTTCTTCCGGTGAACACGTGGGTCTCGCGTGCTAAATTAAAACATCATCCGGTCGCTAATCGACAAAACACATTTTTCTTCTTCCGGTGAACACGTGGGTCTCGCGTGCTAAATTAAAACATCATCCGGTCGCTAATCGACAAAACACATTTTTCTTCTTCCGGTGAACACGTGGGTCTCGCGTGCTAAATTAAAACATCATCCGGTCGCTAATCGACAAAACACATTTTTCTTCTTCCGGTGAACACGTGGGTCTCGCGTGCTAAATTAAAACATCATCCGGTCGCTAATCGACAAAACACATTTTTCTTCTTCCGGTGAACACGTGGGTCTCGCGTGCTAAATTAAAACATCATCCGGTCGCTAATCGACAAAACACATTTTTCTTCTTCCGGTGAACACGTGGGTCTCGCGTGCTAAATTAAAACATCATCCGGTCGCTAATCGACAAAACACATTTTTCTTCTTCCGGCCTCCACCAGTGGGAGATTTCGCGAGCCATACATATCATTAACTCGGCCTCCACCAGTGGGAGATTTCGCGAGCCATACATATCATTAACTCGGCCTCCACCAGTGGGAGATTTCGCGAGCCATACATATCATTAACTCGGCCTCCACCAGTGGGAGATTTCGCGAGCCATACATATCATTAACTCGGCCTCCACCAGTGGGAGATTTCGCGAGCCATACATATCATTAACTCGGCCTCCACCAGTGGGAGATTTCGCGAGCCATACATATCATTAACTCGGCCTCCACCAGTGGGAGATTTCGCGAGCCATACATATCATTAACTCGGCCTCCACCAGTGGGAGATTTCGCGAGCCATACATATCATTAACTCGGCCTCCACCAGTGGGAGATTTCGCGAGCCATACATATCATTAACTCGGCCTCCACCAGTGGGAGATTTCGCGAGCCATACATATCATTAACTCGGCCTCCACCAGTGGGAGATTTCGCGAGCCATACATATCATTAACTCGGCCTCCACC
Source organism: Begonia masoniana (assembly GCA_022432975.1). Taxonomy (NCBI): domain Eukaryota; kingdom Viridiplantae; phylum Streptophyta; class Magnoliopsida; order Cucurbitales; family Begoniaceae; genus Begonia; species Begonia masoniana. Next base: position 19,952,073 of record CM039513.1, read on the forward strand.
AGTGGGAGATTTCGCGAGCCATACATATCATTAACTCGGCCTCCACCAGTGGGAGATTTCGCGAGCCATACATATCATTAACTCGGCCTCCACCAGTGGGAGATTTCGCGAGCCATACATATCATTAACTCGGCCTCCACCAGTGGGAGATTTCGCGAGCCATACATATCATTAACTCGGCCTCCACCAGTGGGAGATTTCGCGAGCCATACATATCATTAACTCGGCCTCCACCAGTGGGAGATTTCGCGAGCCATACATATCATTAACTCGGCCTCCACCAGTGGGAGATTTCGCGAGCCATACATATCATTAACTCGGCCTCCACCAGTGGGAGATTTCGCGAGCCATACATATCATTAACTCGGCCTCCACCAGTGGGAGATTTCGCGAGCCATACATATCATTAACTCGGCCTCCACCAGTGGGAGATTTCGCGAGCCATACATATCATTAACTCGGCCTCCACCAGTGGGAGATTTCGCGAGCCATACATATCATTAACTCGGCCTCCACCAGTGGGAGATTTCGCGAGCCATACATATCATTAACTCGGCCTCCACCAGTGGGAGATTTCGCGAGCCATACATATCATTAACTCGGCCTCCACCAGTGGGAGATTTCGCGAGCCATACATATCATTAACTCGGCCTCCACCAGTGGGAGATTTCGCGAGCCATACATATCATTAACTCGGCCTCCACCAGTGGGAGATTTCGCGAGCCATACATATCATTAACTCGGCCTCCACCAGTGGGAGATTTCGCGAGCCATACATATCATTAACTCGGCCTCCACCAGTGGGAGATTTCGCGAGCCATACATATCATTAACTCGGCCTCCACCAGTGGGAGATTTCGCGAGCCATACATATCATTAACTCGGCCTCCACCAGTGGGAGATTTCGCGAGCCATACATATCATTAACTCGGCCTCCACCAGTGGGAGATTTCGCGAGCCATACATATCATTAACTCGGCCTCCACCAGTGGGAGATTTCGCGAGCCATACATATCATTAACTCGGCCTCCACCAGTGGGAGATTTCGCGAGCCATACATATCATTAACTCGGCCTCCACCAGTGGGAGATTTCGCGAGCCATACATATCATTAACTCGGCCTCCACCAGTGGGAGATTTCGCGAGCCATACATATCATTAACTCGGCCTCCACCAGTGGGAGATTTCGCGAGCCATACATATCATTAACTCGGCCTCCACCAGTGGGAGATTTCGCGAGCCATACATATCATTAACTCGGCCTCCACCAGTGGGAGATTTCGCGAGCCATACATATCATTAACTCGGCCTCCACCAGTGGGAGATTTCGCGAGCCATACATATCATTAACTCGGCCTCCACCAGTGGGAGATTTCGCGAGCCATACATATCATTAACTCGGCCTCCACCAGTGGGAGATTTCGCGAGCCATACATATCATTAACTCGGCCTCCACCAGTGGGAGATTTCGCGAGCCATACATATCATTAACTCGGCCTCCACCAGTGGGAGATTTCGCGAGCCATACATATCATTAACTCGGCCTCCACCAGTGGGAGATTTCGCGAGCCATACATATCATTAACTCGGCCTCCACCAGTGGGAGATTTCGCGAGCCATACATATCATTAACTCGGCCTCCACCAGTGGGAGATTTCGCGAGCCATACATATCATTAACTCGGCCTCCACCAGTGGGAGATTTCGCGAGCCATACATATCATTAACTCGGCCTCCACCAGTGGGAGATTTCGCGAGCCATACATATCATTAACTCGGCCTCCACCAGTGGGAGATTTCGCGAGCCATACATATCATTAACTCGGCCTCCACCAGTGGGAGATTTCGCGAGCCATACATATCATTAACTCGGCCTCCACCAGTGGGAGATTTCGCGAGCCATACATATCATTAACTCGGCCTCCACCAGTGGGAGATTTCGCGAGCCATACATATCATTAACTCGGCCTCCACCAGTGGGAGATTTCGCGAGCCATACATATCATTAACTCGGCCTCCACCAGTGGGAGATTTCGCGAGCCATACATATCATTAACTCGGCCTCCACCAGTGGGAGATTTCGCGAGCCATACATATCATTAACTCGGCCTCCACCAGTGGGAGATTTCGCGAGCCATACATATCATTAACTCGGCCTCCACCAGTGGGAGATTTCGCGAGCCATACATATCATTAACTCGGCCTCCACCAGTGGGAGATTTCGCGAGCCATACATATCATTAACTCGGCCTCCACCAGTGGGAGATTTCGCGAGCCATACATATCATTAACTCGGCCTCCACCAGTGGGAGATTTCGCGAGCCATACATATCATTAACTCGGCCTCCACCAGTGGGAGATTTCGCGAGCCATACATATCATTAACTCGGCCTCCACCAGTGGGAGATTTCGCGAGCCATACATATCATTAACTCGGCCTCCACCAGTGGGAGATTTCGCGAGCCATACATATCATTAACTCGGCCTCCACCAGTGGGAGATTTCGCGAGCCATACATATCATTAACTCGGCCTCCACCAGTGGGAGATTTCGCGAGCCATACATATCATTAACTCGGCCTCCACCAGTGGGAGATTTCGCGAGCCATACATATCATTAACTCGGCCTCCACCAGTGGGAGATTTCGCGAGCCATACATATCATTAACTCGGCCTCCACCAGTGGGAGATTTCGCGAGCCATACATATCATTAACTCGGCCTCCACCAGTGGGAGATTTCGCGAGCCATACATATCATTAACTCGGCCTCCACCAGTGGGAGATTTCGCGAGCCATACATATCATTAACTCGGCCTCCACCAGTGGGAGATTTCGCGAGCCATACATATCATTAACTCGGCCTCCACCAGTGGGAGATTTCGCGAGCCATACATATCATTAACTCGGCCTCCACCAGTGGGAGATTTCGCGAGCCATACATATCATTAACTCGGCCTCCACCAGTGGGAGATTTCGCGAGCCATACATATCATTAACTCGGCCTCCACCAGTGGGAGATTTCGCGAGCCATACATATCATTAACTCGGCCTCCACCAGTGGGAGATTTCGCGAGCCATACATATCATTAACTCGGCCTCCACCAGTGGGAGATTTCGCGAGCCATACATATCATTAACTCGGCCTCCACCAGTGGGAGATTTCGCGAGCCATACATATCATTAACTCGGCCTCCACCAGTGGGAGATTTCGCGAGCCATACATATCATTAACTCGGCCTCCACCAGTGGGAGATTTCGCGAGCCATACATATCATTAACTCGGCCTCCACCAGTGGGAGATTTCGCGAGCCATACATATCATTAACTCGGCCTCCACCAGTGGGAGATTTCGCGAGCCATACATATCATTAACTCGGCCTCCACCAGTGGGAGATTTCGCGAGCCATACATATCATTAACTCGGCCTCCACCAGTGGGAGATTTCGCGAGCCATACATATCATTAACTCGGCCTCCACCAGTGGGAGATTTCGCGAGCCATACATATCATTAACTCGGCCTCCACCAGTGGGAGATTTCGCGAGCCATACATATCATTAACTCGGCCTCCACCAGTGGGAGATTTCGCGAGTCATACATAACATAGTCTTTTCCCGTTCTGCACTTAATCATGGTTACATTTACTTTCATGTTCTCTACTTAATCATAAACGTGGACATAGTGCATAGACATGAGGTTCATAGAGAAAAGTCATACCATAAGGACAAGTAGAACATCCTGTAACTTTACATTTACTTACACAACTTCCTCATATCGTGGAAATAACAAATCATAGTCAACAAGCTAACGTCTCAGTGATTTCCTAGTACCCTTGCGGTGTAGGGCCCTAGTGGCCGGAAATCTTAACACATTCACTTACCTGGATTCCTTAGCAATCCGAACTTCCTTTCTTTAACTTCTTCACCTAAAACATGTACATTACAGTAGTTAAAACAAAGTCCTAGTAGTCCTAATCATAAACCATCATAGGATCTAATAGCTAAAGTCATTCCGATTCCTCTGTTTGACACACTGCAGTCTGAAATCCGAAACTAGGTGGACAGGTTTTACCATTGATTAAATCCGAGTTGGTTACTTAAAATACTCAGAATCGATTCGGGATGACATTTCTACTCTCAGATTAAGAAAATCACAACCTGCTCGGCCACTGCTAAAAATCCGAACTCAGTGCCCTGAAAACAGAGCTCTATTTACTAATGAATGACTACATTGTCCATTTCATACCTCGGGTGTGGATTTGCAGAGAAAAGCAAGCTCGAAACCGGTCGTCGGCAGAGGAAAGTTCTGGTAGCCGAGAGCAAGAACTTGGAAGAGAAGAAATCGCCGAGAGGGAATGTCGGCTATAGTGGCAATAAATGAGATTTAAGGTTTCCATTTCCTATTTATACTAAATCCATCGATTTTAATTTACAAAACTGCCACCCAACCTAGTTTTACTTAACTTGTAATAATTTATCTTAACATTAAATTTTAAATCATAAAGGTTAAATAAGAGGGTGACAATGAAAATGGTCAGAAAATCACCTGGCCGAAATGTCGGGTGTTACATAATACATGCAGCAGATGCATGAGACGCAGCAGGCGAACCACCAGCAAATGTTTGAGGCGCAGCAGGCGAATCACTAGCAAATGTATGATATGCATCAAGCGAACCACCTGCAGATGTATGAGCGGTGGCAGCAGACAAACAATAAGATATATGACAAGCTGCAGGAGATACACCTGATTCATCAGACGCACCACGCGGACCTGCAACGTATTATAGAGATAGAACATAACCATCAGCGAGAATTGCAACTCCTTAGAAGCTAGGCTGATGAGCAAGATGCTAGACGGAGATGCCGACGCAGACGAAAACAAAGACGAAGAGAGCGACGGAGAAGGTGACAGAGGCAATAATGAATAAATTTCAAAAATTTGACTCCCTTGAAGTTAATGTTATGAATTATATTTCGAAATAAACTAAAATAATGAATTACAATCACCTTTAAAAAATAACTAAATTGAATAATTATTACACTACAATTATGTGTTTCCTCTGCCGCGACGACGGTGCACCGAAGATTTCTGCACATAATGAAATAAAACTATAATTAAAAAAAATTCTGTGTATTTATAGGAGAAATGTGTCTAAATGTACCTGCGTATCGTTGAATGTGTTGAAACCCATGAAAGTGTCTTGCGAATCCGCAGCCCCTAAATTTGAACCTCAGGTAGGACAAGTGCGAGAATTATACCCTACTTGTCGATATGTACGACAACTAATGGTGGCGTTCCTCCTACTCGATCTCATTCTCGAGCTTGAAGGCTTGTCGGGATCTCGCACTCTTGTCTTTTTTGGCCTACCAAGTTGGCGTCTTCTTGTGGGCGGGAGGATTTTGTTCAGAGGTGTACCATCGGGGCCTGCGGGTGGCAGCCACATTATTTGCCCGCAAATTGGATGAATATAGTGTGAATATATCTGCAGGTAAGTTACTCGGTGATAGTATTCATGCACATACTGTTCCGGGTCAACTCTCATCTTCTGCATGCAGGGAATGGAATGAACGCACAAGATTCTAGTAAGCTCCCACCTGGTACATTTGCACACACAATTTTCCATGTCAACATCGAATTGTTCGAATACTTTGCTGACCTCATATCGATAACCTCCCGTATGCTGGGCGTGCCAATATCCAGCTGCTTCTTTTAGCTTCGCAAGCTTGTTAATTATCTTAGGACACAGGAGGTGGTCTTCTTAGACCATCTTCTCATAATTTTTAACAATGCGAAACATCAATTTTTTTCGAATCCCGTCGAGCATGGTCAAAATTTGTTTGTTTCTGAGAGGCAATAGCATTGCATTGAATGACTCGCACAGATTGTTTATGCCCAAATTGCACTTTGAACTGGAAGAGAATGCATGAGTCACCCAACGACGAGGATCTTCTCCTCGAAGATATGCTTCTGCCTCTGGGCTAATGTCACGTAATTTCCCCATTTGATGCTCGAAATATTCACTCGTGGGTGCTCTGGCCGCACTCCAGATTAGATCTTTGTACGCATTGCACCGAAATACGCTTTTGAAATTATGGTACATATGTCGGAGGCAGAAGCGGTGTTCGGCGTCTCGAAATTGATGTTGCACAGCATTCTTCAACCCTTGAAATTTGAACAAAATACATCGTCAACATAAAAAAATTTACGATTTTTTGGCCATTTTCATCTCAGGCTTAGGGTTTTTGGCTTGGTTTTGGGATTTGTAACACCCGGGTTTTTCGGGTTTCTGCTCCAAGGGTATTTTCGTAAAAATAGTAAATTAGGTCCGTTTTGCGAACGAAGAGTTTTGTTAGAACCCTAAGATTAAATTGGAATATTTGGAGAAATAAGAAAGTTTCAGAGAAATCAAATTGATAGACAAAATAACGATTTAAGTTAAAGAATGGAGGGGGGGGGGGGATATTTAAGTAATTTTGTAAAGTCAAATGTTAAATAAAAATCAAACACCCCTCCCCCTCCACGCATTTCCCTTTTATGGAAAACCTCCAGAGAAGGTTTTTCCCCCTTCTCCTTGTTGTTCTTCATCTTCCACGGCCGATTCTTCAAGTGCTGATCGACACTCCCTCCTCCAACGTTTCTTCTTCGAGTTTTCTTCCCTAAATCGCTACTCTAGGTAAGACTCTAAGTATTCTAGAGATTTAGCTTTGATTTTAACGAGCTCATTTTAGTTAGGGTTCCGATTTAGGGTTGGAGAAATTACCAGTATAAGTTAGATATTAGTTTGGGTTGTTAATTGATGGTTATTGTAATGACCCCTTTTTCCAGCAAGATATTGTCCGCTCTGGGGATTGGGCCGCAGCCCAATATCCTCCCCTCACGGCTTTGTTTGGCGAGAACTTCCCGGAAGGTCACCCAACCTAGAATTGCTCTCGCCGAAGCACTTTTAACTTCGGAGTTCTTATGAGATCCGTTGCCAATCGTGCTCCAAAACGCGTCTTACTATCTTGGGAGGGATCTCTTACATATGTTTCATTTCCATGTACTTCCCCAAGCAATGTGGGATTGTGACAACCCCCTCTTTACGACCCGGGATTCACCTATACTCGAGTCTGGGATTCGCCTACACTCGTCTTAGGTCCCGAGGTTTGCCCCGCAACCCGAGGTTTGCCCCGCAGTCGTACACATACGTTCACATTGGGGTCATCACAATCACCCCCCCCTCGGGGGCCCAATGTCCTCATTGGCCACATTTCCGGTTGGGTACAGGCTCTGATACCATTTGTAATGACCCCTTTTTCCAGCAAGATATTGTCTGCTCTGGGGATTAGGCCGCAGCCCAATATCCTTCCCTCACGGCTTTGTTTGGTGAGAACTTCCCGGAAGGTCACCCAACCTGGAATTGCTCTTGCCGAAGCACTTTTAACTTCGGAGTTCTTATGAGATCCGTTGCCAATCGTGCTCCAAAACGCGTCTTACTATCTTGGGAGGGATCTCTTACATATGTTTCATTTCCATGTACTTCCTCAAGCGATGTGGGATTGTGACAACCACCTCTTTACAACCCGGGATTCGCCTATACTCGAGTCCGGGATTCGCCTACACTCGGCTTAGGTCTCGAGGTTTGCCCTGCAACCTGAGGTTTGCCCGGCAGTCGTACACATACGTTCACATTGGGGTCATCACAATTATTAATGATAAAATTGTAATTGTTGTTGTAGTTTAGATCGAAAATAGAAGGTTAGGTTGATGTTGGTTTACGGTTTTATTAGAAATCTCGATTTTTGATTAGAAATTGTTAGGATGTTTAAGTTAATGCCCTTTGATGATGTATTTACGACTATTGACGATAGTTATGTGAGATTGTGATTATTGACGGATTTAGATTAGATTTTTGGTTGTTGAAGGTTGTAAAAATCTCCATTAACGGAGTTTGGTATTTTGTGAGCGCCACGTGCTCGATGAAATGCCTATGGAGAAAATAGAAGTTTTAGGAGAAATTACTTTGGCTAGAGACTTAGTTTAAGTTTTGAATTCGTTTATTTAGGATCGGTTTTAATGCCCTTAATTGTGAAATGCTTTAGGTGGAGACGATTTTTGGACGGTGCTCGGCTAGCTACGGACGTCAGGTAAGTGGGTGCTAGGTTTCCGGCCCTTAAGGCCCTACATCGTGTCAACGTTAGACTTTTGTATTTTAATGATGATTTTCTGATTATGGGGTTTACTGAGTCGGGTAGCCTAGGATGTTAGTTATTAGTTGTTTGTGAAGTTCGTTAAGAATAATGTATGTCCATGTACATTGTGAATTATTTGATGATATGTTTTGATGATATGTGATACGTAGATTCCTCATGCATCATGTTTTCTCAAATGTCATATGAAACGTTTCATGCATGATGTATGTAAAAGAAAAAGTAATGATTAAGTGTGGGTGGGACTGTATGGCCGTAACAACAAAACCAATGTCACTTCCACGCGATGGACTATGAATACGGCCGAAAGGACTATGTACACGCACTTGGCCTACACTCCCTGACAAGATGCCCACCTTAATCCATGTTAACGAAAATGAAAAAGAATAAGAACAAGTAAATGAACATGTTTTATGAAAAGTCATGCATTCATACATACGTCATTTATAGTGCATTCCCTTGCTAAGCATTAGGCTTAATGTTTATGTTGTATGATGTAGGTGACAGGTGTGATGATGAGAGTGTAGGAACGATATTGTCTAAGAGGAGGGTGAATTAGACCTTTTTAAATTTTAATCCAAAGTCTAACTAAATTTCTCTCTTGAATAAAGTACTTATAAATTAATAGCAGACAAACAAATAAAGTAAAGAGAGAGAGAGAGAGAGAAATTCGACACCACAGTTTTTAACGTGGTTCGGCCAAACTGCCTACGTCCACGCTCCAAGGCTCCCCCTTGAAGATTCTTAACCTTCTCCTCAGTGAGAAAACAGATCGATATTCCGGGCTCCGATCAACTGTCTTTTACACTTCTGGATTATTCTTCACGGGCGATAATCCACTGCCTTACAAGATTTTCAGATTTGAATGACAGATTATGATGATCTACAAACTCTCAAAACAGAATCTCAAGTTTTGGAATAGAGAGTTGTAGATATAGAATACAGAGTATGCTTCGCAAGTTAGAGTTCAGGAAATCAATTTTTCAAAAGTTCGGTCTTCGTGCTCTAACCTCGGCTTAAATACTCTGTCTGCAAATCGGCTTGACTTCAATGCTCCTTATCTAATAATGGAAAATTTGTTACTGTTGGAGCAGCTTTCGTACAAAAGCAGGTAGCCGTTGCTTTCTGAAAGCGCAAGTCGCCCGACACCATTAATGTTCTGGACTTTAAGCTTCTGGGGGAGATACACTGTAGCTTTCGCGGCATAATTTAAAATCTGGCGGAATACGTTGCTTTACAATTCTTGAACCGGCTTCGTTATGTTTGTGAAGCTTGAGCCGAATCGGTGGATGCTGCTTTAGAAGATGAACCGCTGTCAGAAGATGCAGCATTAAACAACTGAACCGCTATCGGAAGATGTAGATATGAAGTCTTCCGGTTTTGTCGTCTAGTGATCGGATGAGGCCTTCTTCGAAGTCTTTCACCTTTGTCGTTTAGCGATCGGATGAGGCATTCTTCGAAGTCTTTCACCTTTGTCGTTTAGCGATCGGATGAGGCATTCTTCGAAGTCTTTCACCTTTGTCGTTTAGCGATCGGATGAGGCATTCTTCGAAGTCTTCCGCCTTTGTCGTTTAGCGATCGGACGAGGCCTTCTTCGAAGTCTTCCGCCTTTGTCGTTTAGCGATCGGATAAGGCCTTCTTCGAAGTCTTTCACCTTTGTCGTTTAGCGATCGGATGAGGCATTCTTCGAAGTCTTTCACCTTTGTCGTTTAGCGATCGGATGAGGCATTCTTCGAAGTCTTTCACCTTTGTCGTTTAGCGATCGGATGAGGCCTTCTTCGAAGTCTTCCGCCTTTGTCGTTAGCGATCGGATGAGGCCTTCTTCGAAGTCTTTCACCTTTGTCGTTTAGCGATCGGATGAGGCATTCTTCGAAGTCTTTCACCTTTGTCGTTTAGCGATCGGATGAGGCATTCTTCGAAGTCTTCCGCCTTTGTCGTTTAGCGATCGGACGAGGCCTTCTTCGAAGTCTTCCGCCTTTGTCGTTTAGCGATCGGATAAGGCCTTCTTCGAAGTCTTTCACCTTTGTCGTTTAGCGATCGGATGAGGCCTTCTTCGAAGTCTTCCGCCTTTGTCGTTAGCGATCGGATGAGGCATTCTTCGAAGTCTTTCACCTTTGTCGTTTAGCGATCGGATGAGGCCTTCTTCGAAGTCTTTCACCTTTGTCGTTTAGCGATCGGATGAGGCATTCTTCGAAGTCTTTCACCTTTGTCGTTTAGCGATCGGATGAGGCCTTCTTCGAAGTCTTCCGCCTTTGTCGTTAGCGATCGGATGAGGCATTCTTCGAAGTCTTCCGCCTTTGTCGTTAGCGATCGGATGAGGCATTCTTCGAAGTCTTCCGCCTTTGTCGTTAGCGATCGGATGAGGCATTCTTCGAAGTCTTCCGCCTTTGTCGTCCGCCTTTGTCGTTTAGCGATCGGATGAGGCATTCTTCGAAGTCTTCCGCCTTTGTCGTTTAGGCGATCGGACGAGGCCTTCTTCGAAGTCTTCCGCCTTTGTCGTAGGGCCTTCTTCGAAGTCTTCCGCCTTTGTCGTTTAGCGATCCGATGAGGCCTCGGCTTTGAACGACTTCTTCTTTTATTATTATTTTCACCGGTGGACTTCTGTTTTTATTATTATTTTTTTATTTAAAATCACTGGTGGACTTTTCTGCAACTTAACCACTGAATGTGCATTCACAGCCCTGTTTTACTAATATACCTAGAACACTTAACCAAATTCATTAGTAAACTAAAATACCCTTTTCAAGGGTATTTCCGACAGATTAATCTCAACTGCATATACATTATTTTCATTCAGTAAACATAATCAAATTACAATATTAACCATACAAACACATCATCAAAAACAAATTTGGACTTAATCATCATTTAAGTCAACAATCTCCCCCTTTTTGATGATGACAATCTATAAGTATAAATTTGATTAAATAAGTCTCTCCCCCATAGTTCTAGCTCCCCCCAGTATTTGCATACTTTAAAACTATAATATCCAGATTTCACAGATTAATCTCATACATGCTATCAGAATATCAAACAATGATCAAAGTGTATCAATCAATCTATCAAACAATTAACAGAGTGTATCAATCATCTGTGTTCTCCCCCATTGTCATTATCAAAAACAAATAAACACAGAAGAATACAAAATGTGAAACATCAAAGGAAAAGAGAAAAAAAAAATTGTGCAATGAGTCACAAAAAGACTAACATCCTAATTAAGTTAAGTTCTTAATATGTGTCCACATTTCTTGGAGAAAGAAAGAAAACACCACTGAGTCCAAACTTGGTTGATCAGTAACAGAAGCAGGAGCAGGAGCAGGAAGAGCAGGGAGAGGAATATGAGGTTGATAAGATGCCCAAATTAGTGCCAGAAACTCCATCCAGTCCATACACGGAGGGAGCACTGGTGGAGGAACTGATGAAGAAGCCGCCTGAGAGGAGCCTTGATATACCACCATGTCTATACATGGTGAAGAGTGGGAGGAGGACGCAGAGACAGAAGAAACTGCTTGTACCTTGACTTGCAGCTCAGCTTGATGTATATCCAAAGACATGAAACGCTCATCATTCACTGCAGATCTGAAAACAGGAGGGAGAAAGTCTGCATCACACGGCTCAGGGGAAGACTGAGGAGGTGGAGACGGTTGTAACACCCGACATTTCGGCCAGGTGATTTTCTGACCATTTTCATTGTCACCCTCTTATTTAACCGTTATGATTTAAATTTAATGTTAAGACAAATTTATTACAAGTTGAGTAAAACTAGGTTGGGTGGCAGTTTAGTAATTAGAATTGATGGATTAGGTATAAATAGGAAATGGAAACCTTAAATCTCATTTTATTACCACTGTAGCCGACATTCCCTCTCGGCGATTTCTTCTCTCCCAAGTTCTTGCTCTCGGCTACCAGAACTTCCCTTTACCGACGGCTGGTTTCGAGCTTGCTCTTCTCTGCAAATCCACACCCGAGGTACGAAATGGACAATGTAGTCATTCATTAGTAAATAGAGCTCTGTTTTCAGCTCGGCACAGAGTTCGGATTTTTAGCAGTGGCCGAGTAGTTTGAGACTTTTTTAAAAATCTGAGAGTAGAAATGTCATCCCGAATCGATTCTGAGCATTTTAAGTAACCAACTCGGATTTAATCAATGGTAAAACCTGTCCACCTAGTTTCGGATTTCAGACTGCAGTGTGTCAAACAGAGGAATCAGAATGACTTTAGCTATTAGATCCTAGGGTGGTTTATGATTAGGACTACTAGGACTTTGTTTTAACTACTGTAATGTACATGTTTTAGGTGAAGAAGTTAAAGAGAGGAAGTTCGGATTGCTAAGGAATCCAGGTAAGTGAATGTGTTAAGATTTCAGGCCACTAGAGCCCTACACCGCAAGGGTATTAGGAAATCAATGAGATGTTAGCTTGTTGACTATGATTTGTTATTTCCACGATATGAAGAAGTTGTGTAAGTAAATGTAAAGTTACAAGATGTTCTACTTGTCCTTATGGTATGACTTTTCTCTATGAACCTCATGTTTACGCATATTGCCCACGTTTATGATTAAGTAGAGAACATGAAAAGTAAATGTAACCATGATTGAGTGCAAAACGGGGAAAAGACTATGTTATGTATGACTCGCGAATTCTCCCACTGGTGGAGGCCGAGTTAATGATATGTATGACTCGTGAATTCTCCCACTGGTGGAGGCCGAGTAATGATATGTATGGCTCGCAAATTCTCCCACTGGGGAGGCCGAGTGATGTATCATGATTGCCGCGATAGGCAAATGATTATGTACGACTGCCGCGATAGGCAAATGACTATGTACCCCTGTCTTCCTCCCTCGTTCCCTGCCTTAATACATGTTATGTAAATGATAAAGATGAACATGAATGAAGAATAGTTTATGAATTATGTCTCTTTAAATTGTGTACTCATGTATATCTGTCAGCATGCATTCCTTACTAAGCATTAGGCTTATAGTTAAACCTTATGGTGTAGGTGAAGAAGGTTCAGGTGAGGATGTTATGTTCAAAGAGGATGCTTAAGGCTGGTTGCTGGAGGAGGCTCAAGGTGACAGTGCGGGACTGGAGAGGCGACTTATGACCCCTGATTAAGACTCTTATGTTACAGTATGTTAAAGGATATGGTAGTTTAAGTAGGATGAGATTATTTTAAAACGTTGAGCTTTGAAACTGTCTAGTGGATCACTGAGTCAGGGAATGATTATATAGATTATAAATGATCTGTTGCATAAGCCTTCCGTTATATACATTTGGATGAGTTGTGTTTTCTTCCAGTTGGAAGGAGTCCTTTGATGATTTAGTGTTCTCTACTGTAGGACGGAAGCTGGATGAGGCAATCTTCCGGTTGACGTCATCGGCAGATGCCGAGAGTTAGTTGTTTGGATGGTTTAGTCTTCCGGTTGACGTCATCGGCAGATGCCGAGAGTTAGTTGTTGATGGTTTAGTCTTCCGGTTGACGTCATCGGCAGATGCCGAAGGTGAATTGTTTGATGGTTTAGTCTTCCGGATGACGTCACCGGAAGATGTAAAATGTGTTTTGTCGATTAGCGACCGGATGATGTTTTAATTTATCACGCGAGACCCACGTGCTCACCGGAAGATGTAAAATGTGTGTTGTCGCTTAGCGACCGGAAGATGTAAAATGTGTTTTGTCGCTTAGCGACCGGAAGATGTAAAATGTGAGTTGTCGCTTAGCGACCGGAAGATGTAAAATGTGTTTTGTCGTTTAGCGACCGGAAGATGTAAAATGTGTTTTGTCGATTAGCGACCGGATGATGTTTTAATTTAGCACGCGAGACCCACGTGCCCACCGGAAGATGTCTCCTTTTAGGCGATGTTAAGCGAGTCACGCGTAATGCACGTGATGACCGGACGACTAAATTTCTGAGGGTTGTCAACGCATGCAACCCATGCAAACCCGAGTGGTATTAAGTTAAGAGAATTGAGGGCACCTCCTCTTTTCCCGAAATTGTCAAGAAGCCAATGACCGAGTCTAGTCGCTCGACTCTGTGAAGGTTGAGCCGACGAGGCGTGGGAAGTCGGGCACGAGAGGGTTCGTCTTCCTTAATGGTTCTGCGTTTCTATTACTAGTTTAAAAAAAAAAGTATATGTAAAATGTGAAAGTCTGTTGAGAGATAGTAAGTGAATGTAATAATAGTAAAAGTCAAGCAAACGATTAATGAAAGAATATGAACACGTGACGGCTCCTGGCCGGGGTCGTTACAACGGTTCAGGTTGGAGAGCCTCCACTCGAGTCTTGAGCTCCCGAAGTTCCCGAGAGAAAAACTCATGATTGCGATCCAGTTTTTGATCCATTTGGCCCTTAGCTACAACAGCATCTCTTTGCAGATCCTCTTTGAGCTGATTGATCAAACCATTCAAATCAGAGCTCAATTCCACTTTGTCCTGTGCCAGTTTTGTCTCAAGCTGACTTTGAAAAGAGCTGAAAGCTTTCTCAAGATTGTCAAAACTGGGCTTCAACTCATTGTACTGCACCGCACTCATGGAAGATCTCCTTTGATATGTTAAAGGAGTGGCAGGGGTACTCTGCATTATTTCTGCAGGGAGATGTACTGCAGGAGCAATGGAGACTATTGGAGCAGTTTGGGTTTGAGGAGCAGAAAGTGGAGGAGGAGGAGATGTAGAAGGAGGAGTAGGGATGATTTGAGATATAGAAGCTGGTGGAGGCAGAGTTGTTAATGTGAATTGAACTGGAGGACCATGTTTGATTATTGAAGAAATTGCTCAAAGTACCGGAGAGATGGGTGGAAGAGCAGGCTGAGAAGGCAGTCGGAGAGAAGGTGGAGATGAAGAAGAAGCAGAAATAGCCTCAAAGGGATGCGCTGAAACTAATGAAGCAGGTTGTCTAGGCCTTGGAGGAGGAGGCTGCACACGAGATACCATGGAGGGAGAAGGAGAATCATCAAAAGCAGGGATTTCTGAATCACCAACGCCTTCTTGAATTGATGACTCATCAGTCGGTTCAAGCTTTCTCTTCCCTTTTCTGACTGCAGTTACCTGAGCGACCCTCTGTTTAGACTAATCCAAATAAAATTCTCCTTTTCTATTTCTCTTAATCCTCATTCTGTTCAGTGTAGCCTTGGAATAATAACTGGAAGTTTTAAGACAGGTAAGCTCATCTTCCTCAGGAAATTCAACTTCAAATTTCTGAAAGATCTTCATGAGGAGGAGGTTGTAGGGAAGGGATTGAGACTTGGTAGTAACACATAGAATCATTCTTCTCAGAATAACATATCCTATATCGAAAGAGGTCTTAAAGTAGATGGAAAAAAGAATAGCCAATTCCATGCTACTAACTTTATCATAATGACCACCTTTAGGAATAACATTATAGCTGATCATTTGATGAAAAAGTCTAGCTCTAATGGTTAAGTGTTTGCTTTTTAAGGAGTTGGGAATATTGTTCGGGTCAAGAACAATTTCTTTCAAAAATTGTTGACCATCAGGAGTTCAAAGAAATGGAGGCTCTTGCCCTGACAAGTAGAATTGGGGATGTTTATCTAGATAAGGATACCCCAGAAGTTCATTTAAGAAAGAGGAGGTTAAAACTATGCGTTTTCCATACACATAGCTCGACACAGTAGATTGGTCAGAAGAATAGCCAAGATTGACATAAAACAGTTTAACAGCCGTGGGGTAAAAGAAGGATTCAACTTCAAATAACCCAATTAATCCAATATCTGTCAAAGGTTCTACTAGATTAAAACCAACCAACTCATCAGGAGAAATACCCCTACTAGGAATAAGAGTTTTGAACTTGAAATCATCGTGATACCTCGATTCTGCAAACTGAGTGAAGAAAAAGTGAGTTGGCCAATTTGTAGCCCGAGGCAGTTCTCGAGGCTGTCTAGCAGGGAGCTTGGCCTTTTTAGAGGCGGGTTCCTTGCCAGCTCTTGAAGAAGACTCCATTGAACGATAGAAGAGAATGACAGAGTGCAATCGCGAAGGAGAGAAGGGTTTTTGGAGAGGAGAAAAATGTCTGTCAGAGCAGAAGCTTGTGAAAGAGCGCGAAAGATTAAGCGTCTTTGTAAAGAAAGAGTTTAAATGAAATAGGGCATCGTCCGAAGAGAGGAAAACTAAGCATTGGAATCGGATCGCCCGATGGTGTACACGTGTCATCAGATTAGAAAAAAAATATATCATCTGGTGCATATACATCTTCTGATGAATAGTAAATGACCGGGCGATATAAACACAAAAGGCTTAACTTTTCTCACACTTCATAAGTCCTAACCTTATTCTTATTCCACAAAAGGTTTTCTCATCTAAAGGCTTTGTGAAGATATCTACCAATTGATCTTCGGAATTGACAAACTCTAAAGATATATCACCTCTTTGAACATGATCACGAATGAAGTGATATCTTACATCTATGTGCTTAGTTCTAGAATGCTGAATAGGATTTTTAGAAATGTTTATGGCACTGGTGTTATCACACCGAATAGGAATCCTATCATAAAACAGATTGTAGTCCTCTAGAGTTTGCTTCATCCAAAGCATTTGTGCACAGCAACTGCCTGCAACAATATATTCACTCTCAACAGTTGACAATGCAACAGAATTCTGTTTCTTAGAATACCAAGACACTAGAGATTCTCCTAAGAATTGACAAGTGCTACTGGTGCTCTTCTTATCAATTAGACTACCAGCATAGTCAGAATCAGAATATCCTACTAGATCAAAGGAGGTACCCTTCGGATACCATAAACCTAAATCAGGTGTCCCACTTAAATATTTAAAAATCCTTTTGACAGCAGTTAAGTGAGATTCCTTAGGAGCAGCCTGGAATCTAGCACATAAACAAACACTAAAGAGTATATCTGGCCTACTTGCAGTCAGATACAATAGAGAACCAATCATACCACGATTTTCTTGATATCCACACTTATACCATTTTCATCCTTGTCCAATTTAGTAGTGGTACTCATGGGAGTTTTAGACGATTTGACAGTTTCTAAACCAAATTTCTTAAGAAGTTCCTTAATGTACTTTTCTTGACAGAAGAAAATTTCATCAGGAGATTGACTAATCTGGAATCCTAAGAAAAATTTGAACTCCCCCATCATACTCATCTCAAATTCACTTTGCATGAGGGAGGAAAACTCATTACACATTTTGACATTTGTTGATCCAAAAATAATGTCATCGACATAAATTTGAACTAACAGAATATGCTTATCCTTTTGCATGGTAAATAGAGTTGAATCAGAGTTACCCATTTTGAAATTTCTTTCCTCAAGGAAATTCTTCAACCTATCGTACCAAGCTCTAGGAGCCTGTTTAAGACCATAGAGAGCTTTCCTTTACTTATAGACATAGTCGGTTTTGTCAAAAGCTTCAAAACCTAAATGTTGCTCAACAAAAACTTCTTCTGTAATATATTCATTTAAGAATGCACTCTTTACATCCATTTGAAAGAGTGTGAAGTTTTTGAAGCAAGCAAACGCAAGAAGCATCCTAATTGACTCTAATCTAGCTACAGGGGCAAAAGATTCCTCAAAATCAATACCCTCTTCTTGAGAGTATCCCTTAGCAACTAGTCTAGCCTTGTTTCTCACAACAATCCCATTTTCATCCAATTTATTCTGATAAACCCATTTGGTTCTAATAATGGGATGATCCTTAGGCCGTGGAACAAGTTCTCATACCTTGCTCCTTTCAAATTGATTTAACTCTTCTTGCATTGTTGAGATCCAATTCTCATCATTCTCGGCCTCTTCAAACTTCTTAGGCTCTATTTGATAAATAAATGCCACATTGGCACAGAGATTCCTAAGAGAAAATCTAGTCTTAACTCCTAATGAAGGATCACCTAAGACTTCATCTATTGGATGGTTTCTGACAAATTTCCAATCTCTAGGGAGAGTAGGATTTTCATCCTTGAAAGGAATAATATCTAGAGAAGTAGAGGAGAGTTCTAAGGATTTCTCTACTTGTAGTGAATCTGAGGGTTTTTCTAAGGAAATAGAGTCCAGATGATTTTCCAAAGTGACATCTTCATCCACATTGATTGTGGGTTGAGGGGACTCATCAAAGTTGACATGCACTGATTCCTCTACAACTAGAGTTCTCCTATTGAAAACTCTATATGCTTTGCTAGAAAGAGAATAACCAAGAAAAATTCCAAGATCAGATGTGAACGTATGTGTACGACTGCGGGGCAAACCTCGAGTTGCGGGGCAAACCTCGGGACCTAAGCCGAGTGTAGGCGAATCTCGGACTCGAGTATAGGCAAATCCCGGGTCGTAAAGAGGGGGTTGTCACAATCCCACATCGCTTGGGGAAGTACATGAAAATGAAACATATGTAAGAGATCCCTCCCATGATAGCAAGACGCGTTTTGGAGCACAATTGGCAACGGATCCCATAAGAACTCCGAAGTTAAAAGTGCTTCGGCGAGAGCAATCTCAGGTTGGGTGACCTTCCGAGAAGTTCTCGCCAAACAAAGCCGTGAGGGGAGGATATTGTGCTACGGCCCAATCCCCAGAGCGGACAATATCTTGCTGGGAAAACGGGGTCGTTACAAATGGTATCAGAGCCTGTACCCAACCGGAAATGTGGCCAACGAGGACGTTGGGCCCCCGAGGGGGGGTGATTGTGATGACCCGAATGTGAACGTATGTGTACGACTGCGGGGCAAACCTCGGGACCTAAGCCGAGTGTAGGCGAATCTCGGACTCGAGTATAGGCGAATCTCGGACTCGAGTATAGGAAAATCCCGGGTCATAAAGAGGGGGTTGTCACAATCCCACATCGCTTGGGGAAGTACATGAAAATGAAACATATGTAAGAGATCCCTCCCAACATAGTAAGACGCGTTTTGGAGCACGATTGACAACGGATCCCATAAGAACTCCGAAGTTAAAAGTGCTTTGGCGAGAGCAATTCCAGGTTGGGTGACCTTCCGGGAAGTTCTCGCCAAACAAAGCCGTGAGGGGAGGATATTGGGCTGCGGCCCAATCCCCACAGCGGACAATATCTTGCTGGGGAAATGGGTCGTTACAAATGGTATCAGAGCCTGTACCCAACCGGAAATGTGGCCAACGAGGACGTTGGGCCCCCGAGGGGGGGTGATTGTGATGACCCGAATGTGAACGTATGTGTACGACTGCGGGGCAAACCTCGAGTTGCGGGGTAAACCTCGGGACCTAAGCCGAGTGTAGGCGAATCTCGGACTCGAGTATAGGCAAATCCCGGGTCATAAAGAGGGGGTTGTCACAATCCCACATCGCTTGGGGAAGTACATGAAAATGAAACATATGTAAGAGATCCCTCCCATGATAGCAAGACGCGTTTTGGAGCACAATTGGCAACGGATCCCATAAGAACTCCGAAGTTAAAAGTGCTTCGGCGAGAGCAATCTCATATATTGTGCTACGGCCCAATCCCCAGAGCGGACAATATCTTGCTGGGAAACGGGGTCGTTACAAATGGTATCAGAGCCTGTACCCAACCGGAAATGTGGCCAACGAGGACGTTGGGCCCCCGAGGGGGGGTGATTGTGATGACCCGAATGTGAACGTATGTGTACGACTGCGGGGCAAACCTCGGGACCTAAGCCGAGTGTAGGCGAATCTCGGACTCGAGTATAGGCGAATCTCGGACTCGAGTATAGGCAAATCCCGGGTCATAAAGAGGGGGTTGTCACAATCCCACATCGCTTGGGGAAGTACATGAAAATGAAACATATGTAAGAGATCCCTCCCATGATAGCAAGACGCGTTTTGGAGCACAATTGGCAACGGATCCCATAAGAACTCCGAAGTTAAAAGTGCTTTGGCGAGAGCAATTCCAGGTTGGGTGACCTTCCGGGAAGTTCTCGCCAAACAAAGCCGTGAGGGGAGGATATTGGGCTGCGGCCCAATCCCCACAGCGGACAATATCTTGCTGGGGAAATGGGTCGTTACAAATGGTATCAGAGCCTGTACCCAACCGGAAATGTGGCCAACGAGGACGTTGGGCCCCCGAGGGGGGGTGATTGTGATGACCCGAATGTGAACGTATGTGTACGACTGCGGGGCAAACCTCGAGTTGCGGGGTAAACCTCGGGACCTAAGCCGAGTGTAGGCGAATCTCGGACTCGAGTATAGGCAAATCCCGGGTCATAAAGAGGGGGTTGTCACAATCCCACATCGCTTGGGGAAGTACATGAAAATGAAACATATGTAAGAGATCCCTCCCATGATAGCAAGACGCGTTTTGGAGCACAATTGGCAACGGATCCCATAAGAACTCCGAAGTTAAAAGTGCTTCGGCGAGAGCAATCTCAGGTTGGGTGACCTTCCGGGAAGTTCTCGCCAAACAAAGCCGTGAGGGGAGGATATTGTGCTACGGCCCAATCCCCAGAGCGGACAATATCTTGCTGGGAAACAGGGTCGTTACATTAGACTTCAGAAAGTGAACCCAAGTAAATCTAGAAAAATCATCAACAATGACGAATGCATAGAATTTTCCTCCTAGGCTAGCTATATTTGAAGGACCGAAGAGGTCCATGTGAAGGAGTTGAAGATGCTTAGAAGTTGAAATTGCATTCTTCGATGCAAAAGAAGTTTTGATCTGCTTACCCATTTGGCAAGCTTCACAGACCTTATCCTTCTCAAAGGATATCTTAGGGATTCCTCTAACTAAATTCTCCTTAGTAATCTTAGCTAAAGTATCCATCCCTACATGTCCTAATCTCCTATGCCAAATCCAAGAATCATGGGAAGAATTAACAGCAAAACATTTCTCATCAACATGCTCAAAGTCATTCAGATCAACAATATAGACATTTTCTTTTCTAAATCCTTTAAACAAAACATTGTTGGTTGAAATGTCTTTAATCACACAAGCATTTGATTTGAATGTTACATTATAGCCCTTGTCACACAACTGACTTATGCTTAACAGATTATGCTTTAATCCTTCTACTAATAATACATTTTCAATGATTGGTTTAGAAGGATTACCTATATTGCCGATGCCAACAATCCTGCCCTTTTGGTTTCCACCAAAAGTGACACTGCCCTTTTTCTTGTTGCGAACAGCAAACTTGGTTGAGTCTCCCGTCATATGCCTTGAACAACCACTGTCAAGGTACCACTGATTCTTCCCGGGAGAGCTGTCAACCTGCAAAACAGTGATCAAGTAGTCTTCTTAGGTACCCAAATCTTTTGGGTCCTAGTGTTAGTCTTGGTTCCTTTAGGAACCCACTGTAATTTGCTACCTGGTTTCATACTGTTTGTTTTTAAAGGACATACAAAAGATTTATGTCCTACTTCATTACACATATGGCAAACAGTAGATTTAACAAAGTAATTCTTATAAGATTTCTTTTTGCTCAATCTGTCATACCCTAAACCAGCTTTATCTAATTGCATTCTCTGGTCACTTAACAGCATGCTCAGTTGATTACTACTATAAGTGTATTTCTGAACAAAACTATTTAAGGTCTCATTTTTCTTTTTCAGTTCAGAAACTTCTTTTTCATGCTGATTCCTTTCATTTTCATGCTTCTCAATTAAGCTTGCATTTTCCTTTTTCAGCAAATTATATTTGACCTTTAGCATGCTAAATTGTTTTACAAGATCATTAAATGCATCAATCATATCACCATCCTCATCAGATTCACTATCACTTAAGGAAATTCTAACCTCATTCTCGTGTGCCATAAAGCAGAGGTTGGCAACTTCCTCATCTTCTGAAGAAGAGGTGTCACTTTCACTTTCATCCCAAGTAGCCTTCATGGCCTTCTTCTTCAATTTCTTGGGTGATAAGTGTGTATTTTACACACTTATTTATACTCTTTTTATACTTGATTTGATAAATTTTTCTCAAGTGATCGAAGAAATTTGATAAATTTTGTGGAAAGTGTGCAGAAATTGTAATTATAACAGGAGGTGGAAAAGAGATAAAAGTCACGGAGAAATAGTGAAGTTGGAGAAACCACAGCAATCGATCTCCATAGACATGCAGCGATCGATCTCCATTCAAATAAAAGAGCCAGAGATCGATCGCTACCACAACACCCGTATTCAAATAAAGGAGAACCTGCGATTGATCTCTGTGCATGCCTGTGAACAACCGCGATCGATTTCTGTCCAATCCCATAAACAGCCCACGATCGATCTCTGAAGAAATGCAGAGATCGGTCGGACGACGGACTTTGCTCGATTATGTTATGCCATCCATGGACGGGGTTCAATCAGCAATTCGAAAACCTACCATCACGTGCAACAATTTTGAAATTAAGCCGGGGACAATACAAATGATCCAACAGTATCAATTTTGTGGCCTGCCTAATGAGGACCCTAAGGATCATATTGCTAGCTTCGTCGAGGTCTGTGATACTTTTAAATACCATAATGTCTCTGAGGATGCTGTCAAGCTCAGGTTATTCCCCTTCACACTAAAAGATCGCGCGAAGAATTGGTTGAACTCCTTACCCTCGGATTCAATTACCACGTGGAATGAACTAATGCAGAAATTTCTATCCAAGTTCTTTCCCTTTGAAAAGATGGCAAAACTCCGCAATGAGATCACCTATTTTACTCAATTTGATGGTGAGACAATCTATGAAGCATGGGGCCGATTCAAGGAGCTTTTAAGAAAATGCCCCCAACATGGTCTACCACAATGGATGCAAATACAGACATTCTTCATCGGTTTATCAGTTTCTACACGGACTCTTGTCAACTCAGCGGCTGGTGGATCACTATTACAAAAGACGGAAGAGGAGGCGTTCAACTTGTTAGAAGAGTTATCCCTAAATAATGACCAGTGTCCTGTTGAACGTCAGATTTTGAGGAGGCAGCCAAATACCCCAGAAATGGAAGCGATAAAAGCATTGACTACACAGGTTGCATCCCTCACTCAGCACATCCAAGGTAATCAAGCTCGAGTTAATGCAATTCATTCCCCGATCATACAATGTCATTGGTGCCAAGGACCACATGCTAGTGAAAACTGTCAGCAAGGAAACCAAATGGCTAGCAATTCATCTGAACAAGCTCAATTTGTGGGAAATTATAATAGACCGACGCTTCAAAATTTCGAAAATTACTATAATGGGGGGCACAACAATCATCCGAACTTCTCGTGGAAGAACCCGAACAATGCCATACAGATGCCACAAGCTAATCAGTCGGGACCTCCGTTTCCAGAGAGAAAATCTAATCTGGAGGATTTAATTGCAAAGATGGGAGAACGCACCAGTAATATGATTGCTGAAATGGGGGAGTACACAACTAAATTTATGGCTGAAACACGATCAACCTTGCAAAACCAGTCAGCCCAAATTCGAAGCTTAGAAATCCAAATGGGACAGATGGCAGCTGCATTAAATGGTCGCCCTCAGGACACATTACCCAGTTCCACTGAAGTCAATCCTAGAGAACAGTGCAATGCCATCACACTTAGAAGTGGAGCAGTGTTTGAAAATTGTGCCAAGGAAAATAAGAAAGTGGTCGCACATGACGGAGTGCATTCGTCATCATCCGAGTCCACACCAAATGATAAAGAGCTACTAGACGCCCCATCTCATATTCCAAAGGAGATCATCCCCAAAGTTCCTTTCCCACAACGCCTGAAAAATGCAAAATTGGATAAACAGTTTGAAAAATTCTTGAAGGTGTTCAAGCAGCTTCACATCAACATCCCGTTTGCCGAGGGTCTAGAGAAAATGCCTAAATATGCCAAATTTCTGAAAGATATTTTGTCTCATAAGCGTAAGATAGAAGAAGGCAGTATGATCGCTTTGATGGAAGAATGCAGTGCTGTCATTCAGAGGAAGCTTCCACAAAAACTGAAAGATCCAGGCAGTTTCACTATTCCATGTGAAATTGGAAATTCTATATTTGAAAGGGCACTTTGTGATTTGGGAGCGAGCATTAACCTGATGCCCCTATCTATATTTCGGAGGCTTGGTATTGGTGAAGCAAAGCCCACAAGTGTAGTTCTACAGATGGCCGATCGCTCTATAAAGCATCCGTATGGAGTTATTGAAGATGTCCTCATCAAAGTCGACAAGTTCATTTTTCCCGCTGATTTCATGATTCTTGATATGGAGGAAGATCGTGGAATCCCTATAATATTAGGTCGACCATTCTTAGCCACAGGGGGTGCTGTAATTGACTTAAGAAAGGGAGAGCTTAAATTGCACGTACAAGATGAAGATGTCACATTCAAGGTGTATAAATCACTGGAGTACCCAATAGAAGCTTCACGTCAACTAAACGATTTTCTTGAGCCTAATGGAAAGCAGCATGTTGAAAGTTTGGGGGGAGTTTTTATTTGGATATTATTTAGTAAGTCTGCTTAATATTTTGAATTCTATGGTATGATTATTTATTTCATTTGTTTAAAGTGTCGATGACTGCACCTTTGATCAATGCATGTTTCAACTTCTGAATAGATTCTGAGATAATATGATCTATGATAGTAGCATTGAGTGGAGCTTAGGAAGTTAGACTTGTTTGTGTGGAAATATTCATTCTTGTTTAAATTTAGCTGATAGTGATATAAATTGTTGTCTTGAGATTTAGAGCCTAAACACAGTAAAGGAGTGCTTGAGTGTAAACACTGAAAGGGAGTGAGCTCCATTTAAATTTAGTGAGTGATTAGTGAGTATTAAATTGTTCGTGGTTTTGCCCTGCATTCATGAATACAAATTGTGATTTTTGCAGAATTAAGAGAATGACTTAGGCCATTTTTGAATCGTTTGAGCTTTTATTGACATACCTCATTTGTGTCATTTAAATGGCACCCTTAGTCTCCTATTTGAACTTTTATTTACCACTATTTTGTCAACCCTAATTTAGCCTACCCTGAAATTATTTTGACTATCCTGTTTATTGAGCACAGGGTTGTGGGTACATATTATGGGGAGAGTTGGAGAAAGTAGTGGTGAGAATCAGAGCTAATTCTTTTGTCAATTGTCTAAGTTGTTAGTGTTTTGGGATTTTATTTATTCTTCTTTTATGTTTTTGAGTGATTCAAAAAAAAAAAAAGTGATTGGAAAGTTGAATTGTTCAGTAGTAGAACAATTTCTTATATGCTATTTAATTTGTTGTTATTGTTATTTGTATTTTTTGTTTGTTAGTAAAGACATTGACAAAAGAGTTGATTTTGAAAAAAAAAAAAAAATAGAGAGTGAGACAAGTTTGGGGGGATTATTGAGTTAACTGATTAGAAAAGAGTTCAAGTGAGTGTAAGGAGTGAGGGTGGCATAAGGATGGATTGTGCTCTAGAGTTTCGTTTGAATCCAAAAATTTCTTACCTTATAAACCCGGCCTTACATTACAAGCTTAATTAAAGACCTATCGACTTTTATTCTGTTTACTCATATTTGTTATTAGTGAATAATGGGCAAGACTGATGAACAATAAGAGTGGATGGAGTGACCCTGAGAGATATTTTTGATTTCCCTTCTCATAAGACACAATTATAGATCTATCAGTTAAACGAGAATGAGTTTGAACATGTACACACACAAGAATTTCTGATTAAGTTTTTTTCAATGTGATATCATGAGTTGTATTATTGAAAGTATTTATTTAGATGGTTTATTTGCATGCAAATATCAAGCTGAGACGAAATACTGCGAACTATGATTTACATAATTTTACCATGGAAATTTTAAATTTTTTGCAGACCTTAACTTTTAGAAATTCTTGGATACACTTTGCTAGATTTCTATGCTTATTTTTTGTTCGCTTGAGGACAAGCTTTCATTGAAGTTTGGGGGTGTGATAAGTGTGTATTTTACACACTTATTTATACTCTTTTTATACTTGATTTGATAAGTTTTTCTCAAGTGATCGAAGAAATTTGATAAATTTTGTGGAAAGTGTGCAGAAATTGTAATTATAACAGGAGGTGGAAAAGAGATAAAAGTCACGGAGAAATAGTGAAGTTGGAGAAACCACAGCAATCGATCTCCATAGACATGCAGCGATCGATCTCCATTCAAATAAAAGAGCCAGAGATCGATCGCTACCACAACACCCGTATTCAAATAAAGGAGAACCTGCGATTGATCTCTGTGCATGCCTGTGAACAACCGCGATCGATTTCTGTCCAATCCCATAAACAGCCCGCGATCGATCTCTGAAGAAATGCAGAGATCGATCGCCACATATTTGAAGGAAGCAGCGATCGATCTCTATGAAATGCAGAGATTGATCGCTACATATTTGAAGGAGAAAAGCAGCGATCGATCTCTTTAACACATGCCAGAGATCGATCGCCGTACATGTGAAGAAGAGGTAGCGATCGATTAAGAGATCGATCGCTATACATATGCTAGCAAAGAAAAGAGATGCAGTGATCGAACTCCATCCATACAAGAGAAACCAGCGATCGATTGCTACAAATAATAGAGATTGATCGCCATTCATGGAAAAGCAGCCAGCGATCGATCTCTATACAATACAGAGATCGATCGCCGTACATGAAGAGAAGACAGAAGAAGCGATCGACATTCAGCGACTGATCTCCATACAATTGCAGAGATCGATCGCCTCTCAATCTACAAATTTGGAAAGTTGAATTTTTAATCTGAACCGTTCATCTGAAGGCAGATCTAATCTCAACCATTGATTGAGTTGAAAGAAAACAATAAAACCTAACGAGGCAGCGCCTTTAGGTCATTCTGCATTCTGGAGACGGAGGCCGAGAGCAGCACTGAAAGACGATTCTCGGCAAGGAGGGGCGATCAGGCTATTTTCATAATAATTTTATTTTCTTTTCTGTTTCATCATGCAACTCTTTAGTATTATTATTGTTTATTTATTTTTGTTTTAGCATGAACTAAACTTCTCGTTCTAGGGTTTCGACGTAACTTTTCTATGATTATTTGTTTTTCTTAATTCAAGTATTTAATTTTCCGTTCCTTTTCTGTGTTGAGTAATTTATTCTGAACGTAATGCTTAGGTTTGCTTGATCACCAAAACTAAGAACTTTAGGGTTAATTCGGGATGCGAGAGCGGAGAATTTAACCGTGCACTGAATAACTTGCCTTAAAAAGGATCCTAGGCTAGAGATAGTTAGGGCGTTTGAGTGGTAATATAATTTCTTGTTCTTAATGTATTCAATTAATTCTCAGGATTAGAGACCGAGAGGTGATAATTCGTTAATTGAATAAGTTTGTCTTTGCTCGAGAGAGATTGATGAATATTTTTGTGAAATTGCTATCAACACGAAGGAATAGGAATTAATCACTTGAATTAGGTTTAATAAATCAGATTAGCTAAGTGAAATCGGAACCCTGGATTTTCTCATCATATAATCTTACTCTTTTATATTCAAGTCTATTATTTAAGTTGTTTAATTTCTTTTATTTGAATTATTTTAATTTAATTTAAAATCTAAAATTATCAACATATTATTTCTTTTCAAATTAAACTGAAAATTAGATATTCAATATTTAACATATTTATTCCTCGTGGGATCGACACTCGTACTTATATACACTTTATTACTTTTGCGACACGTGCACTTGCGTATCACGATTTTTCGCAACATTGGGATACTTCTTTGCTTGTGGACAGTCTGCCTTCATATGACCAGGCTTTCCACACCCAAAGCATGTGATCTCCTTGTCCTTTTGGAACTTCTCACCTTTTGGAAATCTTTTTCCCTGCATCCTCTTCCGTTGTAGGAATTTACTGAATCTCCTAGTGATGAGAGCTATATCCTCATCATCTTCCTCTTCTTCATCCTCAGATACTTCATTCTTGCTAGAGGAGGCTTTCAGAGCAATTGTCCTTTTTCCTTGTGACCTCCTTTTCTTTGAGGTCCTCCTTTTCGTTTGCCCTCATTGTGATCTCATGTGTCATGAGAGATCCAATGAGCTCCTCAAGCTTTAGAGCTTTTAGATCCTTTGCTTCCTGTATGACAGTCACTTTTGGCTGCCAACTTCTTGGAAGACATCTGAGGATCTTCCTGACCTGTTCTTCACTAGAGTATGATTTACCAAGAGCTTTCAAACCATTAGTTATGTTAGTAAATCTGGTAAACATTGAAGAGACAGACTCATCCTTAGGCATAGAAAATAGTTCATACTCATGTATGAGCATATTCAATTTGCTCTCTTTCACCTGATTTGTGCCCTCGTGTGTGACCTCTAATAGGCGTCAAATCTCTTGAGCGCTCTCACACCCTTGTACTCTATTAAATTCTTCTCTGTTCAGAGAACAGTACAAGGTGTTTATTGCCTTGGCATTTAGGCTCAAGTTCTTTTTATCTGTATCATTTAGTTCGTGTGAAGCTTTGGGAGTTCTAATACCGTCTTCTGTTTTAAAAGCTACGTATGGACCATTTTCTATATTATTCCATAGTTCATAGTCAAAAGCTTGAATGAATATTCTCATTCTAGACTTCCAGTAGACATAATCACTCCCATCGAAAAAGAGAGGTCTATTTGTTGCTTGACCTTCTACTTGTGTGGTGTTAGTGTTGAATGCCATGGTAAATATCTCACAGAGTGTTCTAATACAACTTAGACAATGATTAACCTTGCTCTGATACCAATTGTAGGAACGATATTGTCTAAGAGGGGGTGAATTAGACCTTTTTAAATTTTAATCCAAAGTCTAACTAAATTTCTCTCTTGAATAAAGTACTTATAAATTAATAGCAGATGATGACTCTTATTTTAGAGTCATTTTATGCTAACTTTATATAAGAAAACTTATATGAATTGAGTGATTGTAACAATTAATTGATATTGATTTACTATAAATGCTATGCATTGCTGCAGCATTAGGGTGTTGATTTAATTTAATATATTTAATGCTAATTTTCTATGAAAAGCATGATTTTTCTCTTTAATTTGAAATTTATATTTTCATATTTGAATGCAAGGATTATAGCGGGAAAAATCAAGTTTAAAATTTGGATTTGTTAAATGAAAATTATTATTGCCAAAATTTCAGGATTTATTTAGATTATAAATTGATGCAGAATACAAGAAGATAGAGAAGAAATCACTACGATCAAGGAGAATCCAATAGAAGGAAGATTTTATGGAAAAGAGGAGATGACACATGGCTTGTAGAAAAAGATAAAAAAGGAGGGAAAAGCAAATTGGGAGAAAGAAAGCTAATCTGGAATAGAAAATAAAGGGGGACCCACATAGGAGAGAGAAGATGGAATATAAAAAAAAAAAAGAGAGAAAAGAAGAAGCATTGCATATCTTTTTGGAACGGATTATTCGAAAATTCCATAAAAAGAGGGAAGGGTATTCTGGTGTAACAACTTGCTTGGCAGAAAAAAAAAAAAAAAAGAGGAAGCTCTGGATCTGGAGGAGATAACCCGATGCCAAGCCTTGAAGATTTTTTCTTCCCCTTTTAATTATTGCATTTTCTTTTGATGAACACAATTTTTTTAGTTTTATGTTAATTATGCATAGTAGCTAAACTTTTAATCTTGGTTAGGACGATAGTATTTGTTGCGATACTTTGCTACGATCTTGGTTTTGTTTCTGCGATTATCTATTGAACAATTATTTGTGATGTTTCTTGCTTAAGTCAGATCATATCGATAGATAGGTTGACTATTCATATTTATATTGTATCGATAGATAGATATAAATTTTAGATGCATGAATAATTAATTGAATTACTTTGTTACAACGTGGTTAACATTAATTTGATTGGCAATAAGAATAGCACATATCGGAAATTCAATTTTAGTCACATTCTTTCAAGGTAGAAAGAAATTCTGATTTGAATTTACCTAGGCAATTCGAAGGAATCCTAGAAATCAATTTTATTCTTGCTGTTTTTTTAGATAATGCTGCAGAGCATTACCACAGCATTAGTAGCAGAATCATCGTAACGAAGAAATCGATCCTAGCCAAGGCCTCCTTTTATTGTTTTTATCTCGTTTAACTTGCTTTATTTTATTGCATCATTATTCATATTTTATTTCTAATTTTTATCCAGCAATTTAGTAGTTTTATCATATTTTTATAGCAATTTAAATATAGCTAACGTTATCCTCGTGGGATCGATACTCTACTTACTCTATTACTTTGTTAGCGACACGTGCACTTGCGTGTAAGTGTGTAAAAACACTAACAAGTTTTTGGCGCCGTTGCCGGGGATATTGTTTAGTTGTTGTTATTTTGCTATAATTATTTTAAATTTATTTTACGTTATTTTATTTTGTTTTGTTTTCCTATTTTCAGATATTATTGATTTATGCCGGACGACGAAGACGCACAGGATCTTGTACCCTTAGATCCAGAAATTGAAAGGACTTTTAGAGAAAGGAGAAGACAACAGTACCAACAACAACAAATTGAGGGAGAAAATATGGCACATGCAGCAAATGAAAGGGAAAATGCTGAAAGAATAATCGATGACAGAGATATACCTATTCAGGATTTTGCAATTCCTACGCTTAATGATCTTAATCCTGGAATAGTCAGACCTGACCTTCGTGCCATAAGATTCGAGCTGAAACCCGTGATGTTCCAAATGCTCCAAACTGTTGGACAATTTACTGGAGCTATTACAGACAATCCTCATCGCCATTTAAAGGTTTTTGGAGAAGTCAGTGATTCATTTAATTTTCCTGGTGTATCTGCAGAAGCTTTGAGGTTGAAGCTCTTCCCATACTCATTGAGAGATCGCGCCAGAGATTGGTTGAACAGCATTCCTTCAGATACCATAACTACATGGGGGGATCTAGCTAAAAAGTTCATTATGAAATATCACCCACCAGTGAAGAATGCGAGGATGAGAAATGAAATAACAAGCTTCCAGCAACGAGATGGAGAATCACTATATGAAGCCTGGGATAGATTTAAAGAGTTGCTGAGACAGTGTCCAAATCACGGGATTCCTCACTGGATTCAACTGGAAACATTTTACAACGGGCTAAATGGGCAAACTCGATCAATCATCGATGCAGCAGCGAATGGAACATTGCTTTCTAAATCTTTCAACGAAGCTTACGATCTACTGGAGAGAATGGCAGTAAATAGTTATCAGTGGCCTTCAGATAGAATGCAATCTACAAGGAGAGCACCTGGAAGTTATGAGATAGATGAAGTGGCTGCTCTTAATGCAAAAATAGCCTCACTGGAAAATACCATTAAAGCCATGCACAAACAGCAGCAGCCACAAGCAAGGGAGGTTTCGTGCATTTTTTGTGGGGAGAACCATGATGATAGTTCATGCCCGACGAATCCTGAGTCGGCAAATTACGTGGGTTATAACCGAAACAATAACCCATACTCACAGACGTATAACCCTGGATGGAGACAGCATCCAAACTTCCAATGGATTTCACAGCAACAGAATAACGCTGTACCTGCAAGATCTGCTGAAAACTATGTCCAGAACTACAATCAGCAACTCCAGAAGCCAGCAGTTCAAGAGAAACCAGACAACTTTGCAAGAGAGTATGCTGCAAAAACAGATATAATTTTGCAAAATTTGGCAGCTTCGATAAAGAATATTGAAACCCAAATGGGGCAGCTAGCTCAATCTTCGAATTCGAGGAGCAATGGACAATTACTTAGCGACACAGAAATTCCGCAAAGATCAGGCAAAGAACACTGTAAAACAATAATATTAAGAAATGGTAGAGAAGTGGAGATCCCAGAGAAACCACCGAAGGCAGAGAAAGCAAAGAAGAATGATCAAGAAAGAGAAGCAAAACAACAACCCATTACTGAGGGTTTGCAGGAAAGAGAAGAGGGG
This sequence comes from Begonia masoniana, assembly GCA_022432975.1. Lineage (NCBI taxonomy): Eukaryota > Viridiplantae > Streptophyta > Magnoliopsida > Cucurbitales > Begoniaceae > Begonia > Begonia masoniana. Next base: position 19,983,993 of record CM039513.1, read on the forward strand.
ATTGAGAAAGAAAGACCTCAAGAGGCCGAAGAGAATAATTCTAATTCTGGAGAAATTAATACACATGCTGCAGTTTCGCCCGCAGCATCGCCACAACAGCGACATGCAGAAGAGCAATTCCAGAGACCACCTCCACCATTTCCCCAGAGGCTACAAAAACACAACCAGGAAAAACAGTTTAAAAAATTCTTGGATGTTTTAAAGCAACTCCATATCAATGTACCTCTTGTGGAAGCTCTTGAACAGATGCCGAATTACACTAAATTTATGAAGGACATCTTATCAAAAAAGAGGAGGTTGGGAGAATACGAAATGGTGGCTATGACTGAGGAAACCAGCTACATTTTGCAGAATAAGATCCCACCAAAATTGAAGGACCCTGGTAGCTTCACTATTCCTTGCACAATCGGCAACAATTATTTCGGAAAAGCTCTCTGTGATCTGGGAGCTAGCATAAATCTGATGCCCATGTCGATCTTTAAGAAGCTGGGAATTAGAGAAGCTCGGCCAACAACAGTGACTTTGCAGCTGGCTGACCGATCACTAACCCACCCTCAAGGGAAGATTGAAGATGTGTTGGTAAAGGTGGATAAATTCATTTTCCCAGCAGATTTCACTATACTAGACTATGAAGCCGATCGAGAGGTGCCCATAATTTTAGGAAGGCCATTTTTGGCTACTGGCAGAACACTGATCGATGTTCAGAGAGGGGAACTGACAATGCGAGTAAACGACCAGCAAGTTACTTTCAATGTTTTGAAAGCCATGAAATGCCCTTATGATGAAGAAGAGTGTTTCAATGTTTCTGAAGAAATCAAATCAGCAGAAATCAAACAAGTGTCAGGAGGGTATAGAAGGCAGTTCGAAGCATTAATTCGAGCAGAAGATAATAAAGAAGATGGGGAGCATTCCAGCAAGGAAGCAACAACAGTGGAACTTAAACAATTGCCACCTCACCTGAAGTATGTATTTCTTGGACTCAACGAGACATTTCCTGCTATTATTTCTGCCACTTTATCTAACATGCAGGAGTAAGAATTAGTGGAGGTTCTAAAGAAATACAAACTAGCTTTAGCATGGACAGTGAAGGATATAAAAGGAATAAGTCCAAGCATCTGCATGCATAAGATCAGATTGGAAGAAGGGATCACTCCAACCATAGATCAACACCGAAGGTTAAACCCGATTATGAAAGAAGTGGTGAAGAAAGAAATACTCAAGTGGTTGGATGCGGGCATTATCTACCCCATTTCTGATAGCTCGTGGATCAGCCCGATTCATTGTGTTCCGAAGAAAGGAGGAACAACTGTAGTGGAGAATGAGAAAAGTGAGCTAATTCCAACAAGAACTGTAACAGGGTGGAGGATATGCATGGACTATAGGAAGTTGAATAAAGCAACTCGAAAAGATCATTTCCCTCTTCCCTTTATAGATCAAATGCTGGACAGGTTAGCAGGAAAGAAATTCTACTGTTTCTTGGACGGGTATTCAGGTTATAACCAGATCACAATAGCACCAGAAGATCAGGAGAAGACGACTTTCACCTGCCCATATGGAACATTTGCCTTCAGAAGAATGCCCTTTGGGTTATGTAATGCTCCTGCTACATTCCAGCGTTGTATGATGGCCATTTTCTCGGACATGATTGAAGAAAGTTTGGAAGTCTTTATGGATGATTTTTCCATTGTTGGAGATTCTTTTGACGAGTGTCTGAAAAACTTGGAGAAAGTGTTGAAAAGATGCATGGAAACTAACCTGGTTTTAAACTGGGAAAAGTGCCATTTTATGGTTCCAGAAGGCATAGTTCTTGGACACAAGGTTTCAGACAAAGGGTTAGAGGTGGATAAGGCAAAGATTGAAATTATTGAGAAACTGCCTCCACCAAAAACAGTGAAGGGAATCAGAAGCTTTTTGGGGCATACAGGATTTTACAGGCGCTTCATCAAAGTTTTTTCTAAAATATCGAAGCCCTTATGCAGTTTACTGGAGCAGAATATACCATTTAACTTCGACAAAAACTGTCTGGAAGCTTTTAACTTGCTGAAACAAAAACTGATCACAGCACCGGTAATAGCTGCACCCGACTGGAACTCACCTTTTATCCTTATGTGTGCGCGAGTGATTATGCAGTTGGAGTAGTTCTCGGGCAGAAGAAAGACAAATTATTTCACTCTATTTATTATGCCAGCAGAACTTTGAATGAGGCTCAAAAGAATTACACTACCACGGAGAAAGAACTGTTAGCGGTGGTGTTTGCATTTGACAAATTCAGAGCATATTTAATTGGCACAAGGGTTATTGTTTACACTGACCATGCAGCAATAAAATATTTGGTTGCAAAGAAGGATGCTAAACCGAGGCTCATAAGATGGGTTCTTTTACTTCAAGAGTTTGATGTGGAGATTCGTGACAGAAAAGGGTGCGAAAACCAAGTAGCCGATCATTTATCTCGTCTGGAGAATATGGGTAATCAGCAAGATGAAGGGATTATAAAAGAGTATTTCCCTGATGAGCAAATACTGAAACTGGAAACGTCTTCAGCTCCTTGGTATGCTGACTTTGTGAATTACATTGTAAGCAATATAATACCGTTTGATTTGGATTATCAGCAGAGAAGGAAGTTCATGAAAGATGTTAAGTATTATTTCTGGGATGAGCCATTTCTTTTCAAACAGTGTGCTGACCAGTTGTTAAGAAGATGTGTTCCTGAAGAAGAAATACAATCAGTGCTGCAGCAATGCCATGCAGCATCATATGGCGGTCATTATGGAGGAACTAGAACAGCTGCCAAAGTTTTACAGTCAGGTTTGTACTGGCCCTCCATTTTTAAGGATGCTAATGAGTTTGTTCAAAAATGTGACAGGTGTCAAAGAACAGGGAACATCTCAAGAAAACACGAGCTGCCACTTACAAATATTTTGGAAGTGGAAATATTCGACGTATGGGGTATAGACTTCATGGGGCCTTTTCCACCTTCTTTTGGAAACAATTACATTTTATTGGCGGTGGATTACGTATCTAAATGGGTTGAAGCAGTGGCACTTCAAAATAATGAAGGGAAGAGTGTTCTAAAATTTTTGCAGAAAAACATTTTTACACGTTTTGGAACACCGCGAGCAATTATAAGTGATGGAGATTCACATTTCTGCAATAGGATGTTCACTGGTTTACTGGGAAAATATGGAGTCAGACATAAAATAACTACAGCTTACCATCCTCAGAGTAATGGACAAGCAGAAGTATCAAACAGGGAAGTCAAACGAATTCTGGAGAAGGTGGTGAATCCAAACAGAAAAGATTGGTCATTAAAATTAGATGATGCGTTATGGGCATACAGAACAGCATATAAAACACCTTTGGGCACCACACCGTATAATTTGATTTATGGGAAAGCTTGTCATCTACCAGTAGAGCTTGAACATAAAGCATACTGGGCAATAAAAACCCTAAACCTGGATTTACAAAGAGCTGGGAAAGATCGGTTTTTGCAGTTACAGGAGCTGGAAGAATTAAGGTTAAGCGCATATGAGAATGCCAAACTATACAAGGAAAAGGTTAAAAAATGGCATGATAAAAAGTTGCAAGCCAGAGCATTTAAAAAGGGTGAAAAGGTTTTATTATTTAATTCTAGGATGAAGCTCTTTCCGGGGAAGCTCAAATCGAGGTGGTCTGGGCCATTTGAAATAATGGAGGTATTTCCATACGGAGCAGTAGAGTTGCATGATGAGAAAAATGGAAGAACTTTTAAGGTAAATGGTCAACGGATAAAGCATTATTTTGGAGAAAAATTGACAAAAATCATGTCAATTTCTCTACAAAATGCAGCAGACAACTGAGCAAATGGAAGTCTGGCTGAAGACTTATAAAAAAAACTTAGCGCTGTGAGGGAGGCAACCCTCAAATATATCTTTATATGCGTTAATTTTAAGTTGCATTTTTTTTATCTATTATTTTTATATAATTTTTTTATGTTTAAATAAGCATTTGTGAATTTCACTCTTACTCATCTTCACCCAATTTCTCTCGAAGCAATTTTAGGGTAAATTTCTGCTTGCAACCCGCCGCCGACATTCAGTGAGAATTTTCTTTCGAGTCTCCGAACAAGGTTGTCAAAAAAAAAATTTCCTTTGCCCCACGACGCCGCTACTAACGCTACCAGCATTAAGCATTCTTCTCTTTGTAACGATGAGGCAAAAGTAGAAAGGAAAGAAAAACGCCAAGAAGGTGCATAGATTGGATTTTATTTCTGAGGAAGCCAAGTTGAGATACGAGCAAGGATTGCAGCAACGCAGCTTTGCTCAAGAAAAAGGATTCCTAGTCGCAGAAGAGCAGCTATTGAGGTACCCGAACTATGTTACCTCTGTTATTCATGAGCGTAAATGGGAAACATTTTGTGCAGTTCCGGGGCCAGCAATAAAAAATATTGTGAGAGAGTTTTATGCAAATTTTGAGGGAGATTTGCCCGAGTGTATTAAAGTTCGAAAATGCGATGTAAGATTCGGACCTTCAGCGATAAATAGTTTTTACAATCTGGAGGATGTTGAAGATGAGTTTTACAAATACGAGGATTATGGATCACAGGGATTTCTCAAATCAGTATTGAAGGAAAAAGCAATACCCGACACAGAATGGGTAATTTCAAAAACTGGCTGTGTCTCTTTTCCACGGCTAGCTTTGCTGCCGAAGGCAAAGGTATGGTATCATTTTTTAAAACTCCGATTATTTCCTTCGTCTCACGGTCAACACTTGACAAGAGAAAGGGCCATCTTACTCTACTGCATTTTGACAAACAAAAAGATCAATGTGGGACTGGTGATATACCGGAACTTATGTGCAAATGCTCTCAAACCGAAAGGGCAGCTGTTGTTTCCTTCTCTAGTCTCTGGATTATGTGAAATGGCTGGCGTAATGTCTGAAGCTGATGAAGAGGAACTTTCTCCTGGCCCTGTGATGACACCAAATATTATAAGGAGAATTTCTTCGGAGGGATTGGGAGCAGGAGCACCAGAATCTGAGGAGAATGCTGCAAGTGGAGCTGCAGCATCATCCAGCACCAACAATATCCACCAGCAAATACTTGATGGTCTGGAGGCAGTGCGTAATAAGCTTGATTTGCACAGAAATGATCTTTCGACTTTGAAAGAGGAACTTCAACTTCAGAAGCAATTACAATCCAAGGTGACAAGGACCTTGACCAGCTTAAAATGCAAAAATAGAACATTTTGGCAGTACAACAAGCTGCGTGATACAGCATTGGCCGCTAGCTTTGCCAGAAGGCCAGAAGATCTAGCCCCTGTTTTCCCTCGGTTCCCAGCAGCAATTTTCCGAGATTCGGATGATGAGTCCGAACCTAAAGCATGAAATACCAGGGAAGTCCTAACCCCCTTAGTTTTATTTTGCTTTAATTTTTTTCTGAACTTCATTTATTTGGCAGTGGGGACACTGCCAATTTTTAAGTGTGGGGGTGCATGCATGTTAGTGTCCTTGTTTAATTTAGATTTCTGGAAGTGGATTGTTTAATTTGGATGTTTATTTTTTTTGTTTAAGTTGAATGTGTGAAAACTGTTTAGAATATGTATTTATTTTTGTGCCCAATGTTGTTCAGTGCGTTACCTGATTGTCTTTGTTCTGTTGATTTATTTTCTTTGTTCTGTTTGGTTTATAATGTTCTAATTGGTTTATAAATTGTTCATGACAAAAACAGTGAATTTGGAAAATGAAAGATAACAGTGAATTTCTTAATATCCTTTAATTTTGTGAGTTTTTGAATCATATCATTGTCACATATTATTAGAAATCAATTAAGATTTATTCCCATAAATTTCGTTGTCCCTAACACACAAACTCCTTTTGGTTGTTTAGGAATATCATTATTTCTAGATATTACAATTATATCTAGGTGTCAATAATTTAGTGTTTAATTAAAGAAATTAGCAATTAGAGAATTCTTCTTAGAAAATATATAATAAATAACAAGTTTGGGGGTTATTACAAAAAAAAAAAAAAAAAGCATAAATGCAATTTCCTAATCTACTTTCAATTTCGAGTGAGCCTTTTGGATACTCGATGGGTAGAAATAAATTAGAGGAACTTTGGGAGGAACTCCGTTGCATAATTATTGGCTATACTCCTCTATTTTATATGAGTATGTATCTTGAGGTGACACTATTGAGTAACCGGAGGACTTCATCACCAATGTTGTCAATCGCGTAAAAAGGTAGTGTGATTTATAGATAAAGTCAATGTAAAAAAAAAAAAAAAAAAACTTAATCCCCTCACTTATTTTAAAATAAAAAAAAAAAAAAAAAAAGGAAGAAGAATCTTTGAATGCTAATGGATTTATGAAGGATATTAGAGAGTTGACATCTTATGATATGCATTGTGATTTGTAGTTTTGATGATTGAACTTAGCAATTCAAATGGAGTTTGAGCACACACACACTTTGAAATTGAGTTTATTGGGACTTAAATCTATATTGATTGCTTTTAATTGTGATGGTGACATTTTTCAATGATTTACAAGGTACTAGATATTTTGGAAATTATATCAATTTGAATATTACTTTGGGAATGTATGTTTGTTTTGCATCACTCGAGGACGAGTAATGGTTTAAGTTTGGGGGTATTTGATGACTCTTATTTTAGAGTCATTTTATGCTAACTTTATATAAGAAAAATTATATGAATTGAGTGATTGTAACAATTAATTGATATGGATTTACTATAAATGCTATGCATTGCTGCAGCATTAGGGTGTTGATTTAATTTAATATATTTAATGCTAATTTTCTATGAAAAGCATGATTTTTCTCTTTAATTTGAATTTTATATTTTCATATTTGAATGCAAGGATTATAGCGGGAAAAATCAAGTTTAAAATTTGGATTTGTTAAATGAAAATTATTATTGCCAAAATTTCAGGATTTATTTAGATTATAAATTGATGCAGAATACAAGAAGATAGAGAAGAAATCACTACGATCAAGGAGAATCCAATAGAAGGAAGATTTTATGGAAAAGAGGAGATGACACATGGCTTGTAGAAAAAGACAAAAAAGGAGGGAAAAGTAAATTGGGAGAAAGAAAGCTAATCTGGAATAGAAAATAAAGGGGGACCCACATAGGAGAGAGAAGATGGAATATAAAAAAAAAAAGAGAGAAAAGAAGAAGCATTGCATATCTTTTTGGAACGGATTATTCGAAAATTCCATAAAAAGAGGGAAGGGTATTCTGGTGTAACAACTTGCTTGGCAGAAAAAAAAAAAAAAAAAAAAGAGGAAGCTCTGGATCTGGAGGAGATAACCCGACGCCAAGCCTTGAAGATTTTTTCTTCCCCTTTTAATTATTGCATTTTCTTTTGATGAACACAATTTTTTTAGTTTTATGTTAATTATGCATAGTAGCTAAACTTTTAATCTTGGTTAGGACGATAGTATTTGTTGCGATACTTTGCTACGATCTTGGTTTTGTTTCTGCGATTATCTATTGAACAATTATTTGTGATGTTTCTTGCTTAAGTCAGATCATATCGATAGATAGGTTGACTATTCATATTTATATTGTATCGATAGATAGATATAAATTTTAGATGCATGAATAATTAATTGAATTACTTTGTTACAACGTGGTTAACATTAATTTGATTGGCAATAAGAATAGCACATATCGGAAATTCAATTTTAGTCACATTCTTTCAAGGTAGAAAGAAATTCTGATTTGAATTTACCTAGGTAATTCGAAGGAATCCTAGAAATCAATTTTATTCTTGCTGTTTTTTTAAATAATGCTGCAGAGCATTACCACAGCATTAGTAGCAGAATCATCGTAACGAAGAAATCGATCCTAGCCAAGGCCTCCTTTTATTGTTTTATCTCGTTAACTTGCTTTATTTTATTGCATCATTATTCATATTTTATTTCTAATTTTTATCCAGCAATTTAGTAGTTTTATCATATTTTTATAGCAATTTAAATATAGCTAACGTTATCCTCGTGGGATCGATACTCTACTTACTCTATTACTTTGTTAGCGACACGTGCACTTGCGTGTAAGTGTGTAAAAACACTAACAGCAGACAAACAAATAAAGTAAAGAGAGAGAAAGAGAAATTCGACACCACAGTTTTTAACGTGGTTCGGCCAAACTGCCTACGTCCACGCTCCAAGGCTCCCCCTTGAAGATTCTTAACCTTCTCCTCAGTGAGAAAACAGATCGGTATTCCGGGCTCCGATCAACTGCCTTTTACACTTCTGGATTATTCTTCACGGGCGATAATCCATTGCCTTACAAGATTTTCAGATTTGAATGACAGATTATGATGATCTACAAACTCTCAAAACAGAATCTCAAGTTTTGGAATAGAGAGTCATAGATATAGAATACAGAGTATGCTTCGCAAGTTAGAGTTCAGGAAATCAATTTTTCAAAAGTTCGGTCTTCGTGCTCTAACCTCGACTTAAATACTCTGTCTGCAAATCGGCTTGACTTCAATGCTCCTTATCCAATAATGGAAACTTTGTTACCGTTGGAGCAGCTTTCGTACAAAAGCAGGTAGCCGTTGCTTTCTGAAAGCGCAAGTCGCCCGACACCATTAATGTTCTGGACTTTAAGCTTCTGGGCGAGATACATTGTAGCTTTCGCGGCATAATTTAAAATCTGGTGGAATACGTTGCTTTACAATTCTTGAACCGGCTTCGTTATGTTTGTGAAGCTTGAGCCGAATCGGTGGATGCTGCTTTAGAAGATGAACCGCTGTCAGAAGATGCAGCATTAAACAACTGAACCGCTATCGGAAGAGCGGAGGAGGTCTTCTTCGAAGTTTTCCGCCTTCGGATGAGGCCTTCTTCGAAGTCTTCTGCCTTTGTCGTTTAGCGATCGAACGAGGCCTTCTTCGAAGTCTTCCGCCTTTGTCGTTTAGCGATCGGATGAGGCCTTCTTCGAAGTCTTCCGCCTTTGTCGTTTAGCGATCGGATGAGGCCTTCTTCGAAGTCTTCCGCCTTTGTCGTTTAGCGATCGGATGAGGCCTTCTTCGAAGTCTTCCGCCTTTGTCGTTTAGCGATCGGATGAGGCCTTCTTCGAAGTCTTCCGCCTTTGTCGTTTAGCGATCGGATGAGGCCTTCTTCGAAGTCTTCCGCCTTTGTCGTTTAGCGATCGGATGAGGCCTTCTTCGAAGTCTTCCGCCTTTGTCGTTTAGCGATCGGATGAGGCCTTCTTCGAAGTCTTCCGCCTTTGTCGTTTAGCGATCGGATGAGGCCTTCTTCGAAGTCTTCCGCCTTTGTCGTTTAGCGATCGGATGAGGCCTTCTTCGAAGTCTTCCGCCTTTGTCGTTTAGCGATCGGATGAGGCCTTCTTCGAAGTCTTCCGCCTTTGTCGTTTAGCGATCGGATGAGGCCTTCTTCGAAGTCTTCCGCCTTTGTCGTTTAGCGATCGGATGAGGCCTTCTTCGAAGTCTTCCGCCTTTGTCGTTTAGCGATCGGATGAGGCCTTCTTCGAAGTCTTCCGCCTTTGTCGTTTAGCGATCGGATGAGGCCTTCTTCGAAGTCTTCCGCCTTTGTCGTTTAGCGATCGGATGAGGCCTTCTTCGAAGTCTTCCGCCTTTGTCGTTTAGCGATCGGATGAGGCCTTCTTCGAAGTCTTCCGCCTTTGTCGTTTAGCGATCGGATGAGGCCTTCTTCGAAGTCTTCCGCCTTTGTCGTTTAGCGATCGGATGAGGCCTTCTTCGAAGTCTTCCGCCTTTGTCGTTTAGCGATCGGATGAGGCCTTCTTCGAAGTCTTCCGCCTTTGTCGTTTAGCGATCGGATGAGGCCTTCTTCGAAGTCTTCCGCCTTTGTCGTTTAGCGATCGGATGAGGCCTTCTTCGAAGTCTTCCGCCTTTGTCGTTTAGCGATCGGATGAGGCCTTCTTCGAAGTCTTCCGCCTTTGTCGTTTAGCGATCGGATGAGGCCTTCTTCGAAGTCTTCCGCCTTTGTCGTTTAGCGATCGGATGAGGCCTTCTTCGAAGTCTTCCGCCTTTGTCGTTTAGCGATCGGATGAGGCCTTCTTCGAAGTCTTCCGCCTTTGTCGTTTAGCGATCGGATGAGGCCTTCTTCGAAGTCTTCCGCCTTTGTCGTTTAGCGATCGGATGAGGCCTTCTTCGAAGTCTTCGCCTTTGTCGTTTAGCGATCGGATGAGGCCTTCTTCGAAGTCTTCCGCCTTTGTCGTTTAGCGATCGCATGAGGCCTTCTTCGAAGTCTTCCGCCTTTGTCGTTTAGCGATCCGATGAGGCCTCGGCTTTGAATGACTTCTTCTTTTATTATTATTTTCACCGGTGGACTTCTGTTTTTATTATTATTATTTTATTTAAAATCACCGGTGGACTTTTCTGCAACTTAACCACTGAATGTGCATTCACAGCCCTGTTTTACTAATATACCTAGAACACTCAACCAAATTCATTAGTAAACTAAAATACCCTTTTCAAGGGTATTTCTGACAGATTAATCTCAACTGCATATACATTATTTTCATTTAGTAAACATAATCAAATTACAATATTAACCATACAAACACATCATCAAAAACAAATTTGGACTTAATCATCATTTAAGTCAACAGAGAGTTCTCTCGATGGCAAGGAATAGGTGGTCGACGGATGGTGCTCGTGGCGACGGGGTGTGTTTTGGCAAGTTCGGTGACGGTGGTGTGCTCCGAGATATTTTGGGTAATCAATGTAAGCTTGTTTTGATGTTAAAAATGTGAGAGATTTTAGGTTATGTGGGGGAGAGTTTGATATTTTGGGAATTGTATAGTGAATATAGGTTAGAAGTTGTGTCGTTTTGGCTAGACAGGATGACTCATGGTTAGATGTTTTTGAGAGTTTTTCGGAGATGGTTGGGTTAATTATGGATTAGATAGATTTATCGTAAATTTTGATACGTTTTAGGATGTTTGGTGACTGGACATATAGCATATTGCATTTTGTAGTGTTTTGACGTTTTTCAAACAGGGAGGAAATGTTAACTTTTAAACGAAACCACGCGGTTCGTTTTTATAAAATTTAATTATGTTTAACGTGAATTGTGTAGGTTTTGAGTGTTTGAGTAAATGGCATGTTTGGAGTGTATTTGATAGGATGTATGAAAAGATTGTATGAGAAAGGAGAAGAGGTTGTAGTGTTTTGGGTGTGTTTTGTGTTAAAAATGTGAAATGCAGGGCGTGAGAAAAAATGAAGGAGGGAAGAAAAAGGGGGAAGCAGAAGGTTGTGCTCTCTGGAGAAATTCCAGAGAGTATGGCGATTACTCGCCTTTTAGAGGCGAGCAATCGCCTCTCCCTGCTGAAGAGGCGATTGCTGGTCACCTGCTCTCTGGAGAAATCCAGAGAGCGTGGCGACTGATCGCCACAAACTGTGGCGATATGGCGATATGCATCAGGCGACTAGTCGCCTGATGCAATCGCCCAGGGGCGATCAGTCGCCCCTTTTATGGGCGACTGATCGCCATGTTATTTTAAAAAAAAAAAAGAGAAAAGAAAAGGTTTTATTTTAATTGTTTAATAGTTTTATTGAATTAATTATTTTAAGTTTTAAATTGTTTTGGTATTTGCCTTAAACGAACTTCGATTTAAATTCCGATTTCGATCTCGATTGAGATCTCGCCTTAGGTACAGTTAAAGAAAAAGTTTAAAGGATAAAAAAAAAGAAATAAATAGTACGGGTACGGTTAAGGGTCGTGACAATTATGGTATCAGAGAGACGGAGTTTTAAAAGCGAATTCTGTGAACTGCCTGCCAAAACACGAACCGCCACACGTGGACTCTCCATCGACTGTAAGTATTTAAGTTTAAGTCTTATTCATAGACGTTTATATTGTTTTGTCTTGTGTTTGTATTGTGTCTAGGAACAAGAAATGCCGAGAGCACCTAGGCAACTCCGAGTGGATCCCATTAGCCAGCTTACAGATATGGTTCGAGTTTTTGAGCTAGGAGAGAAGCAGCTACCAGCTAGGGGTATAAAAAGGTTTGTGAGGATTTAATTAGTGTGGTAGATGAGAAACGTGCACGAAGGCTTGTACAGTTCCCACAATGCCAAACGTGTAAGAAGTGCCATGGTGGGGTGTGCAAGGCTGGTTCTGGCCGATGCTTTGCGTGTAACGGACTGGGTCATCTCTCTAAGAACTGTCCAATGAGGTTTTTTCGAGAGGTGCAACCGCAACAAAAACAGGGTTGGCAACTACAACGATGTGGCGCTAAAAGGCCCAACGATGCACCGTTTATACAGGACAGAAGTAAACGGCCACAAGGGGCTCAACAAGCTCCTCGATGCCCTATATGTCTGAAGAATCACTTCGGGGAGTGCAGGTTGCATTCCGGTCGATGTTTTCGGTGCGACAAGGTGGGGCACAAAGCCAGAGATTGTCTAGGACCGAATAAAATACCACCGTGTTGTCCTCCGAGGATGTCTACCTTGATCGAAGAAGAGGGAGCCGCTCGACCATCGGTTATTCCAGGTATATTCATATAGTGGCGATTAATAAGATAAGGAGCGTTAGAGTAGAAGTGTAATTAGAGTAGGGGTTGAAAACGTAACTTTCGTATATTGGATAGAAGGAGGATAGTGAATAGAGAAAGTTACGAATTGAGATGAATAACCTGGGATAGTTGTGCGAGTGTGTACATACTTAGAATTTATTACCATTGGAGGGATACAACTTAAGAGATATAACGGTGGAATAGATATAAACTGGACTTTAGTTGACAAATCTCCTAAGTATTTAAATGAAGGAAATAACCAGAAGTCTAGCTTAGGTGAATTGTCGAATAGGGACATTTGACTTAGTAAATATCAGTGAAGAGAACAAAGATATTGAGGTGAAATTGTTAGGTTAACAAATTTAGAGACGTTAGAAAATAGGGAATCCTATGTAAGGTGGTACTTAAGTTACAAGAATTAGACGTTTGCTAGGAGATATGTACCACTTTAGAAGGTTAGTCGATAAAGGGGGATTTGTTTCTCTTTTTGATGTGTGAGGTTTACAACCAATGCGATAGAGGAGAAAACATAGTGAAGCTAAGAGCGATCGGTATGTAGTAGACGCGTCAAACCTTAAGTGCGTGTTGTTCGGAGAGTTTAGTTGGCGGCCGATTAAGTGGAATTCGAAGTGCGTATGAGTGATTGAACGATAGAGTGTAAAGCTGGAAAAGTTTAGAACATTGGAGATGTAGAAATAGTTATTACCCAATAGGTGATTAAAGCCCTAGTGAAGTCGAAAATTTGCGTCTAAGTAGTAAGTGAGGAAGCTTAAGGAACTTGAAGGAAGTGTGTACGTATTAGGTTAGAAGGAGGTTACAACTTAATAGGCAACAAGTTGGGATAGGAGCTTTAGTGGTGTTTTGCACATTAGATTGGTTATTGAGATCGGTTATGTGTCCCGAATAGTATGTGACTTAGAATACTATTGATGACGGATTTATGAGAAATCTTTACTAAAGAAATGTGGGAACTGAGTGTCGTATACTATGACTACGGGTAAAGCAGATAAGTTTAGGCGCGAGTTAGATTACAACCCATGGGTTAGCAAGAGTCTTGAGATGGTAATTAACCTAAAAGATGCTAGGAAGCTTAGCTAAGCCAAGTTAAGTAAATTAGAAAGCTTGGCCTATAAGGGATTAGGAGGAGGCCGATTCATGTGAGAATTTAAGGAAGTGAACTCGATCACTTTGTTATTTGCCTGGAGACTTGGGAATTGACGGGGCTTGTGGTATGAGCCATGGCATGCTTAGTTCCATTAAGGGCAATAGATGCTTCTAAGTTTTTGGGAAAATAGAAGGACAAGATTTGGGAATTTTAGAAGATTAGGATTAAGATTGTAAATCTATTTACAACAAGTTTGCTAACAAGAAAATTGTTAGACAAATTATTGTGAAGAAGCCAAGGAGAATATTTAGAACCTGACTAGAAGAAATGACAAAATAGTAGACTAGTCGTAACTTTCGAGGAAGTCTTGGTGTGATATTAAAAGTAAGTGTAGGACATGTTTAAGTAAATAAAGGGTTTAGATTTGAAATTAAGATCGAATGTTAGTGTTCTGCGGATTGATGGATTAATGAGTTACCGGACGAGGAGGACGAGAAATTGCACAAATAATGTTCAAGTGCATCGAGATAAGATTAAATTAGGAAATTTCGAAGGCTCGACCCGTATGTAGTGAAGTCGAAGCCAATGATTTAGTAAATAGTTAAGGTTAAGATAGATAAACTTAAGTGTGTGAAGAAGATCCCAACTTGAGGAAATAGAGACTATGTGAAGTAAGATAAAATGACCGGTTAGGTAAATCTTTGGGCGTCGGACAGTGTCATATGGATAAGTGAGAAGATTAACTAGATCAAATGGAAGATTGATATAAGAGTCAAGTAGCGGAGGTTGTGGAAATTGGAGCATATTGGATGAAAGGGGAGAAAGATTTGCACCAAGACTGTGCAAGTGAGCTTAGAAGCGAAGTTAGAACAGGAAGTATTAAGGAAGTTTCAACTCTTAAGTTACGTTGAATGGTTTATACACCCTTTAAGGAGTTAGAAACCGAATGAACTTAGCTCGAGGTTAAGTTAGAGGAAATTCGAGGTTCTAAGTGACAAAGGATTTAGTCGAAGTCGATGAGTGAATGAGCGATTGAATTACGAAATGTGTAGTTAGAAGGATTTAGAGCTTTAGAGATAAAGGAAGCTATCAAGACCCAAATGGTGAGTAAGACCATAAGGGTTTCAAGGATTAGTATTACGAGCATCGTACTTAGATAATGTGAGGGTGAGTAATTAGAAGTTGACCAAACAGCAATTTTGGGGACAAAATTCCAATTAAGGAGGGAATGATGTAACACTCGGGTTTTTCGGGTTTCTGCTCCAAGGGTATTTTCGTAAAAATAGTAAATTAGGTCCGTTTTGCGAACAGAGAGTTTCGTTAGAACCCTAAGATTAAATTGGAATATTTGGAGAAATAAGAAAGTTTCAGAGAAATCAAATTGATAGACAAAATAACGATTTAAGTTAAAGAATGGAGGGGGGGGGGGTATATTTAAGTAATTTTGTAAAGTCAAATGTTAAATAAAAATCAAACACCCCTCCCCCTCCACGCATTTCCCTTTTCTGGAAAACCTCCAGAGAAGGTTTTCCCCCTTCTCCTTGTTGTTCTTCATCTTCCACGGCCGATTCTTCAAGCACTGATCGACACTCCCTCCTCCAACGTTTCTTCTTCGAGTTTTCTTCCCCAAATCGCTACTCTAGATAAGACTCTAAGTATTCTAGAGATTTAGCTTTGATTTTAACGAGCTCATTTTAGTTAAGGTTCCGATTTAGGGTTGGAGAAATTACCGGTATAAGTTAGATATTAGTTTGGTTGTTAATTGATGGTTATTAATGATAAAATTGTAATTGTTGTTGTAGTTTAGATCGAAAATAGAAGGTTAGGTTGATGTTGGTTTACGGTTTTATTAGAAATCTCGATTTTTGATTAGAAATTGTTAGGATGTTTAAGTTAATGCCCTTTGATGATGTATTTACGACTATTGACGATAGTTATGTGAGATTGTGATTATTGACGGATTTAGGTTAGATTTTTGGTTGTTGAAGGTTGTAAAAATCTCCATTAATGGAGTTTGGTATTTTGTGAGCGCCACGTGCTCGATGAAATGCCTAAATGGAGAAAATAGAAGTTTTAGGAGAAATTACTTTGGCTAGAGACTTAGTTTAAGTTTAGAATTTGTTTATTTAGGATCAGTTTTAATGCCCTTAATTGGGAAATGCTTTAGGTGGAGACGACTTTTGGACGGTGCTCGGCTAGCTACAGACGTCAGGTAAGTGGGTGCTAGGTTTCCGGCCCTTAAGGCCCTACATCGTGTCAACGTTAGGCTTTTGTATTTTAATGATGATTTTCTGATTGTGGGGTTTACTGAGTCGGGTAGCTTAGGATGTTAGTTATTAGTTGTTTGTAAAGTTCGTTAAGAATAATGTATGTCCATGTACATTGTGAATTGTTTGATGATATGTTTTGATGATATGTGATACGTAGATTCCTCATGCATCATGTTTTCTCAAATGTCATATGAAACGTTTCATGCATGATGTATGTAAAAGAAAAAGTAATGATTAAGTGTGGGTGGGACTGTATGGCCATAACAACAAAACCAATGTCACTTCCACGCGATGGACTATGAATACGGCCGAAAGGACTATGTACACGCACTTGGCCTACACTCCCTGACAAGATGCCCACCTTAATCCATGTTAACGAAAATGAAAAAGAATAACAACAAGTAAATGAACATGTTTTATGAAAAGTCATGCATTCATGCATACGTCATTTATAGTGCATTCCCTTGCTAAGCATTAGGCTTAATGTTTATGTTGTATGATGTAGGTGACAGGTGTGATGGTGAGAGTTCTCTCGATTGCAAGGAATAGGTGGTCGACGGATAGTGCTCGTGGCGACGGGGTGTGTTTTGGCAAGATTCGGTGACGGTGGTGTGCTCCGAGATATTTTGGGTAATCAATGTAAGCTTGTTTTGATGTTAAAAAATGTGAGAGATTTTAGGTTATGTGGGGGAGAGTTTGATATTTTGGGAATTGTATAGTGAATGTAGGTTAGAAGTTGTGTCGTTTTGGCTAGGCAGGATGACTCATGGTTAGATGTTTTTGAGAGTTTTTGATACGTTTTAGGATGTTTGGTGACTGAACATATATCATATTGCATTTTGTAGTGTTTTGACGTTTTTCAAACAGGGAGGAAATGTTAAACTTTTAAACGGAACCACGCGGTTCTTTTTTATAAAATTTAATTATGTTTAACATGAATTGTGTAGGTTTTGAGTGTTTGAGTAAATGTCATGTTTGGAGTGTATTTGATAGGATGTATGAAAAGATTGTGTGAGAAAGGAGAAGAGGTTGTAGTGTTTTGGGTGTGTTTTGTGTTAAAAATGTGAAGTGCAGGGCGTGAGGAAAAATGAAGGAGGGAAGAAAAAGGGGGAAGCAGAAGGTTGTGCTCTCTGGAGAAATTCCAGAGAGTATGGCAATTACTCGCCTTTTAGAGGCGAGCAATCGCCTCTCCCTGCTGAAGAGGCGATTGCTGGTCACCGCTCTCTGGAGAAATCCAGAGAGCGTGGCGACTGATCGCCACAAACTGTGGCGATATGGTGATATGCATCAGGCGACTAGTCGCCTGATGCAATCGCCCAGGGGCGATCAGTCGCCCCTTTTATGGGCGACTGATCGCCATGTTATTTTTAAAAAAAAAAGAGAAAAGAAAAGGTTTTATTTTAATTGTTTAATAGTTTTATTGAATTAATTGTTTTAAGTTTTAAATTGTTTTGGTATTTGCCTTAAACGAACTTCGATTTAAATTCCGATTTCGATCTCGATTGAGATCTCGCCTTATGTACAGTTAAAGAAAAAGTTTAAAGGATAAAAAAAAAAGAAATAAATAGTACGGGTACGGTTAAGGGTCGTGACAGGATTTCTTCGAAGGTTTTTTTTATCGATTTCGGCGAAAAAATGGTAGGATCTGAGAATGTTGACCGCAAAACGCTCTGATCTGAGGATTTTGACGAGAGAAAAATCGGTTTTCTAAAGATAAATCTTCCAAATGGGGCTTGTCGGGTTTTATTTTAGGGTAAAGTGCAATTTAACCCCTATAACTAGGTGAAAATGGCAATTTACACAGTAAACTTGAATAATAGGCAAAAAAAACAACCTTAATATATTGATAATGAGCAATTTACCCCATACCATCATATTTTCCGTTAAGTTGTCACGTTTTTTTCACGTGTCCATTTTTTCTTTCCAAAATGCCCCTGCACTTGAGTCAGAACTTGTTCAGAACCGGAAGAACCGGTTGGGTTCACTAATCAAAATTTTTTAAAAAAACCGTAAGTTCCTAGTTCACTCTGCTCCTCACTTTACTGAATCAAAAAAAATTAAAAAAAAATTGACGTAGCAGCTTTATACGGCTCCTCTGATGAGCAAGTGAATTGAAGAGGAGACTAGAATGCGAAGAGGCGACGATTGTATTGACTTCAGATGTGGAGAGTCCTTATTCTAATTGATTAATTATTTTTGCTCTTCTTCTGTTCGTCGTCTGTGGAAGAAAATCGCAATCACGATTTTTCGGCTGCTTCTGAGAAGCAAATTACCAATCTAGAAGGGGAGGAGAGAGAGTACGAAGTGGAGGAAGTGAGAGAGAGGATAAAGTCTTCGAGAGGAAGCCGATTTCATCTGATAGAGAACGAGTTAAGGACGGAGATGACGAAAAGAAAGTTTTGCCGCAAGAGCTTCATCAATGGCATCAAGGACTTCTCCAATGCTCCTTGGACTTTTGAAATTGAGACTTCAACTTTGTTTGCATCTCCAGAAAGATTTGGGTCTCTGTTTCTGCTCAAGCTCACAACAACCAGCAATGGAGGTTTTCTTTATTGGGGGTTTTCAGAAATTTGGATTTTGCATAAGCTTTTGATGGGGATGATAACTCTCCATTGCAGAAAAGCTCGTTGTAGAAGAAAGTTCTTCATCATTTTTGCTTATGAAACTGAACTCCAAACTAGAAATTTTATCCAGAAAAATGGGAACCTCGATGAGATCTGATTGCCTCAACCACAAATGAAATCATAAGAAAATGACAATCTTGGAGGACTCATCTCCATTTCAGGGCACATTTTGGGTTTCAAAAACTTCTCTTTTTTCTTCCGTTTTGTGAACTTTTTAAATATGATCAGTGAATCGAATCGGTTCGTTCCGTTCTGAACCGGTTCTGACTCAAGTGTAGAGGCATTTCGGGAAGAAAAAATGAACACGTGAAAAAAACGTGACAATTTAACAGAAAATAAGACGGTAGGGGGTAAATTACCCATTATCAATATATTAAGGTTGTTTTTGCATATTATCCGAGTTTACGGTACAAATTGTTATTTTCACCGTGTTGTAAGGGCCAAATTGCACTTTACCTTTTATTTTAACACAAAGCGGTCCCCCGTTTTAGGGTGAACACCCCCGCGTGTTCTTCAAATAGGGACCGTTCGACAGGGGATCTTCACCCCCCGTACTCTACGTGCGTTGCACGTGGAGGACTCCCGGTTTCCCGTTCTATGTTTACAACTTAGAACAGGAATTATCGGTTGACCGCCAGTGATTTTTTTGATAAATAATTTTATAGTTTAAGGATTGTTTTGTTAGTGCTAATACTTTGAGAATTTTTTTAAATAAATCTCTTTCTTCCGTTAAAATATTTTTAACCCAATGCAAAATGTTTGATAAACACACTCTTGTAAAACTAATCGGATAGCTTTCTATATTAAAAAAAAATCATTAATTTTATTTTGGGTCGCAGAAGCTGAAAATTCATGGTTCAAAGTCTTCAAGGCACTCAAAATCCTTCGAAATCGAAAACCCCTTCATCCATTTTGGGTATAGTTTTCTCTGTTTTTGCCGCTTACATTTTCTGGAACTGATTCAATCTTTCCTTTTCGAGGTTAAATGCCAACTTTTTCGCACCTTGTCATCCTCTGGAATATTGTTACGCAATGCTCTTGTTTCTTCTTTGATGTATGGATTTGAAAAGTTTTATGGGGTTTATTGAAGGTATAAACAATGTTTGTAATGCTTACCTGGGGATTTTTTTGTTTGTTTATTTTTTAGTATGGATGTGCTTAATTTCAATACTTTCTGTTGAGATAGATGGCCTGGCTTATGAGTGCATGTTTGGAACTTTTGAATAATTTTGTTTTCCTGAATAATGTAAAACATTAACTACTTTTACTTACAGGGAAACGCAATGAAAGGCCTGATGCAGAGTTAAATGCTTCTCCGAATGACATTCTCATTCCAGTCAACAATGACGTCAGGTACATGTAAATTATTTCATCAACTTTCGAATGGTCTAGATTGTTTGAATTGTATATGAAAGCAGAACTTACTATGGAAGGTGACAAAGCTTTTAATAGATGATGCAAGAGTGCAGAAGTTGAATTGTACAAAAACTCATTTTGTTTCCTATAAGCCAGCACTGTTGCGAGGATGATACTGTTGTGTTAGTGTAAAAAATATCTTGTAAAATGGTTGTAATTAGAGACTTATTGCGTAAAAATTACGTAATTATGCTTGATCCATTCTTCATAATTCTTTGCCAGGTCTTTAGAGGAAACCATAGTTTTGAAATTAATCTTACTTCAAAAAATATGACAATAAGATTATGTTTTATTTTATCAGATTTATGTTCTTAATTCTTGATAAACGAATTATCCCGGTGCCTTAAATAAATTTACATTTATTCTTTTATTTCCACATAACTTAGCTGAACCATCATTGTAATTTGACAGATGCTGTTGGTATTGATTGTGAAATAGTTGGTGTAAGTCAAGGGAACATGATGCAGCGGGAAAATAGAGAGAAAGTAATATAGCTTTAGAGGGGGAAAAGAGAATGAAAGAGAGATAGAATATAGCCAAGAAGAAAGAAGAAGAGTGAAAATAGCCAGAAAGAAAGAAGAGAGGAAGCTAGAGAGAAAAGGGGATTGGAAGAATGCAACACATTGTAACTCAATTCATATTCATCATCATAATCTTCATTCTACCCTTCAAGGTTACAATGCAAGAGTTAAAAACCATAAACACATAACAGAAAACCACACAATACTAAAAACCATAAACACATAACAGAAAACCACACAATACTAAAAACCATAAACACATAACAGAAAACCACACAATACTAAAAACCATAAACACATAACAGAAAACCACACAATACTAAAAACCATAAACACATAACAGAAAACCACACAATACTAAAAACCATAAACACATAACAGAAAACCACACAATACTAAAAACCATAAACACATAACAGAAAACCACACAATACTAAAAACCATAAAATACTAAAAACCATAAACACATAACAGAAAACCACACAATACTAAAAACCATAAACACATAACAGAAAACCACACAATACTAAAAACCATAAACACATAACAGAAAACCACACAATACTAAAAACCATAAACACATAACAGAAAACCACACAATACTAAAAACCATAAACACATAACAGAAAACCACACAATACTAAAAACCATAAACACATAACAGAAAACCACACAATACTAAAAACCATAAACACATAACAGAAAACCACACAATACTAAAAACCATAAACACATAACAGAAAACCACACAATACTAAAAACCATAAACACATAACAGAAAACCACACAATACTAAAAACCATAAACACATAACAGAAAACCACACAATACTAAAAACCATAAAATACTAAAAACCATAAACACATAACAGAAAACCACACAATACTAAAAACCATAAACACATAACAGAAAACCATAAAATACTAAAAACCATAAACACATAACAGAAAACCACACAATACTAAAAACCATAAACACATAACAGAAAACCACACAATACTAAAAACCATAAACACATAACAGAAAACCACACAATACTAAAAACCATAAACACATAACAGAAAACCACACAATACTAAAAACCATAAACACATAACAGAAAACCACACAATACTAAAAACCATAAACACATAACAGAAAACCACACAATACTAAAAACCATAAACACACCATACACAATACTAAAACCATAATAATAAATGACCATAATAAAATATGATGTCCTCATCAATTCTCCCCGGGAACGAGAAACTCCCAGCCAAGATGAAAGACCCATTGCACAACAACTAATCAACCTCCCAACCATAAGTTAAGCGGTGGAACAACCTTCGGTCGACGTCCACAAACTTGTGTGACCGGGGACTTGGATCGAAAATCTTTAGAATTGTCCCATAATTTAGTAAAGATAAATCTTGATGATTTCGGAATAGCTCCAATAGGTCTGGATCCAAATACTGAAGTGGCTCTTTGCAAATCCACATACTATCACTGTTTGGTCGATCCATCCAACGAACAAGAAAGCGCTGGACGTCACCTTCATTAGTAACTACTATCTGTTCATCTAACATTGCTTCAATTTTATCCTCACGTGTTGTGAAAGGACATGTTAGAAAAACAGAGTTGGTAGGGTCAAAACCAAAAGATGGAGGAAGAAATGGATCAACATATGGTTTAAAATAGCACTTATAAGCTACCAAGTCGTCGACATCACGATCAAAAGTCCTTGACTGATCAATGTGCTTCCCGTCCTTCTTTTTTGCTTCTTTAAGCGCTCCAGTCTTCCAGGCGACCATCTTAAGCATTATAAGCTCTCTTCGTGCAACTCTTCCTCTCCATTTACATTGGGTATATAACACAGCCTTTTGGAGACTTTTAAAATAAGAATATACCATATGGCGGCGGAGATGAGCCTGGATAACTGTTGCAGCCTTCGTGCTTTTTCTGAATCAGAATTTTTTGCGAGCCATCATTGCTCTTAATCCTGTTTGCAAAATGATTGCAGATGACCGTAGACTTAGGTAAGATTTTCTTGCTCGATATTGTCTGAAATTCTTAAAGCTGCTGCTTCCTTCCGCAATTGTTCATCAGTGAACTCCTTCAATGTCTCGGTAAGCCTTTCAAGACCTTGTTGAATCTTTTCAAGTTTAACTTTTCTTTCATCTAAGAATTTTTCAAAAAATTCATTACGTACTGACCCCGAAAATTGCCGAGAGCCATACTTCTGTTCGTAATGTCTTGGAGCAAACTCTTTTTGCATTAGGTACTTCATTAACTCCCATGTATGAATTTCGCCCTTGCCATCTACTCTTCTCTTTCTCGAAAGTTTTTCCCACCATAAATTAGCATACGCTTTGAAGCTCCAAGAGGCAAGCAAGATTTTTCTTCTCTCTGAACAATCATAACTTTCAAACAATATCTCCATCTTTCTTACCCAATCAAAAATATCATAACCATCTAAATAATAACCACTAAAAATAGGCAATGAAATATTAGAAGGTCTTACATTATCAAAGTGGTCCATTGAAGTTCTTTGCAAATTAGTCTCTCGCCATTTGTTACTTTGAACACCACTCCTTGTCATTATATCGGCAAAATAAATTGCACAAATCACAACAAATAATTCACCGAGAAAGATTGAACTAGAAAACTCCCTGAATTTGTTGAATGCGCTTGAAGATAGTAGAAATAATAGAAATTCACAGTTTCAGCAGCAATTGAATTCGATCAGGGAAGTAAGTGAAACCTGATTGTAAAACTCTGTTTTGAAACCAATCCCAAACAGCAGACTGGCCTAATAAAATGAGACGAATGACCCAATAGATTGGCCCACAGAACACTTTATTATTCACTATGTTAATAGTGAAACCCAGTTCAACCCTCACTGATCAGAAACTCAAGGACAGAACAGCGATGTATTCAGCGACTGCACAGAAAGCGCCAGGGAACACTGTAGCTGCAAAACCCAAGCAGCGAAGCTTAGAGGAGTCGCCGGACCACAGGGTCGCGGAGTGCGGCGTAGGCGGACAGGGGCGTTGAAACTCGACGACGAAGGAACAGCAAAGTCCCAGCGAAGACCCAGAACGACCAGTCGTCGTCGCAGAGATCGGAATCCACAGAAATCGACGATATTAAGACACGGGTCGTCGGCGAACGACCCGAACTCCGGCGAGCAGTGTAGTCACAGTTCTTTGAACCCAGAAACCCAAGAACAGAGCAGTGCAGAACAAATCGTCAATGATTACCAGAGAGAAAAGAGAAAGGCAGTTCGGTTGATAAGTGAGGGCGTGCGACTGAGCTGAACGATGAACAAGAACGAACCAGCAACCGGATTTGTTTTCTTCTGATAATCATCAAAAATAAAATCTCGGCCAAGACCTCTTCTATGTGCGACAGAGGCGGAAACCGACTGGTGAGACAGAATGAAGAGGGGCCATAATCAACTGTTGAGAAAACAATTGTTTTGGCTCTGTAGCAGCGAAACCAAATGAGAAAAAGAAACAACTGCCCAGAATCAATTGTTTGAGAAAACAATTGTTTTGAGCTTTGATACCAAATTTGATGCAGCGGAAAAATAGAGAGAAAGTAATATAGCTTTAGAGGGGGAAAAAAGAATGAAAGGGAGATAGAATATAGCCAAGAAGAAAGAGGAGAAAAAGCTAGAGAGAAAAGGGGATTGGAAGAATGCAACACATTGCAACTCAATTCATATTCATCATCATAATCTTCATTCTACCCTTCAAGGTTACAATGTAAGAGTTTAAATAGAATAAAACCTACTTAGAAAATGACAAAGACACTAATGACCCATTAAACACATAACAGAAAACCATAAAATACTAAAAACCATAAACACACAACAGAAAACCACACAATACTAAAAATCATAATAATAAATGACCATAATAAAATATGATGTCCTCATCAGATTGTCTCTTTTGGTAAAACTCATCCATGAAAATTAGTTTGCCATCTTAACTCGGTTTTAACTGAGCAGTGTGAGTTAATATATATCTTATTAGACCATGTCGCTTGGAACCGACATGACTATTTGCCCTATTTAGTTGGCAGGACTTAATAGCGCTAAATTACTTTATTCATAATGAAACAGTCCCAGGTGATGTCAATCCAATGAGGTTTGCTCAGTAGGTTCTCTGTTCTCATCTCTTATACCAATTGTAGGTTTTCTCTTTAGTGCGAGAGTGGTTCAATTTTTACAGGTGATCTTTACATTTTTTTACAGGAAACAATTATTATTGCTAATAGCATGTAGAAAGTGCAGTAAGATGCTTTTTGTTGAAGGACTTACCTTTACGGTCGGTTTCTTTCTTTATACAAAGATGGAGACATCTTTGATTACAAGCTACTGACTGGGACATATTCTGCTCTATCTATTATGTATCAAATCGTGTAACTTATGTCTTTATTTGAAAGGTTATGGAGATGGAAGCGATTTTGCAAGTACACAATAATACAATACTTGCACGAGAAGTTCTTGTAAACATTGTAGAGAAGTTCAGGTTTGTAGAAGTTTATAACGCTTCAGAAACAGATATTTCTACCTCCAGTGAGTCAGAGGAGCGGAAAGACAAGATTATTGTGCAAATGAAACAAGTATGTTGTATAAACATAATTCTAGCATTATCATTACAGTTTGTATTTCTAATTTCTTTAAATAGATATGGAATTGGTTCCAAAATAGCAGATATGCTATAAGGAAAAAATCAACTAAAGCTCTCGTAAAATTTAGCGTGACTCCTTTGTCATGTGATGATTCAGCTCCGCTTAAAAATATTGTTCAATGTATAGTT
Source organism: Begonia masoniana (assembly GCA_022432975.1). Lineage (NCBI taxonomy): Eukaryota > Viridiplantae > Streptophyta > Magnoliopsida > Cucurbitales > Begoniaceae > Begonia > Begonia masoniana. The sequence goes on from CM039513.1 coordinate 20,009,241, forward strand.
GTGTCCGCACTTGATCAATATATAGTTGTGTCCGCACCTGATCCTTCAGGTCGAATAATTTTTCTATTTGTTTAATGGCTTTTTTTGAAATTTAGAATACATCATTATAACCATATGTATCGATTGTTTAACATTAATCATAGTAAGATGGAGAGAAGTGGTTCCCTCAATATCTCTACTCATCTTCTATGTTCTATAATCTTTATTTTGATATATTTCTTTAGTTTCTTATACTCTATTTTTATTGTTACTTTTAAAGACGGAGTTAAATATTATTGGGTTAACTTGTAAACATGAATAATTCATAAACAAGTCGTAAATATAAATATAGCTCAAAAAAAAAAAACATGAAAAACTGCAAAGTACTGTGATCTGCTCAAGTGTAATTATTTTAAAATAATATATTTTAAATTTTAATAGTTTAGTTCCATTGTTAATTAGTCAAAAGTTTAAGAACATCTACCTATATGTTGTATTAACATTAAGTATCAAGAAATTATCTTTTGATCTAACTTTCTCTCGTAACTTTAATAATGATTCTATTGATCTTTCATATGAGAATTTAAAACATTTCATTTTTCTTACTCTTTTCTTCTTCTATATAAAATGACAAAACTGCTTTACTATCTTGTTGTCGTCGTCCTTATCGTCTAGATTTATGTTTTTGTAAATTCTTGTGTTCTTGGTGTAGGAAGGAAATCGGCAGAAACTTCTGAAATGGAGCTTGAGGCCAAATCTGTCAGGGATGGGGCATGGTAAGTTGTTTTTTATTCTATTTGAGAAATGTAAATACAAATCAACTTGTCCTGATTGTACTTCAATCCTTTCATTTTCTTCTTTTCTTTCCATCAGTTGCTAGAGGTTTGAGTGAAGAGCTAGTGATCAATTTGCAGGCAGTAATCATAATATTTTTGCTGTATTGACTTTGATCTTGTATTTTTTCCAGATATGATGTTACTACATTTTTTCCCACAGATATGGAGACAGGTGATCAAGTAATTTTGTTAAGAAGTTACATTTTTGTGTTGTTTCAAGATAATTGTTAAGTTTTTAATTCTTGTTTTTTGATGCCATTGATTTCTAGGACACATTTTCAAACTAAGTAAATTGTTTTATATTTGCTATTTGTCTAAATTAAACTTTTAGATGTAGTATCGGTGCTCTAGTTTCAGCTAAGAATAGGTAAGGAAAATAATACAAAAACAATGATTATGTTTTCTACTTAAATTGGATATTTAGTGGATAGACAAGGATCTTACCATTTTGTCACAAATGCTGCATAGATGCTTGTTCTTCTCAAATGTTTGGCCACCATTAGCTCATAAGATACCTCTGGATGATTATGGTCAGGAAGTTCTTGTCACATTTGCTGGTTTTGGACCCAAGGAGGATGAATGGATTAACATTAGGATGCACGTGAGGCCTCGTTCTCTACCATGTGAATCCTCAGAGTGTGTTGCTGTTCTTCCCGACGATCTGATTCTCTGCTTTCAGGTGATTTTTTTTCTTCTTTGGGAAAAAAGAAAAGCAGAAATGTTTTTTCCAGTTTTGATCAAAAACTATTTTCGAAAACTCTGTGACGTTAGAAAACTCCTTAGCTCGGAACTCTGTGAAGGGTCCTTGTGGCACATCAACTTAGTTTTTCCTTCCTTTAATTTTATTGTAGTCTTTTGCAATTTGTTTCGGTCAAAGTAGTGCTAACTTGATACTCTTCCTATCAAACTTGAATGAATAAAAGTTTGATTATCCATCATGAGAGAATCTCTTATCATATTGGCCTCTCCAACAATAAATGGCTTGAATTCATTGGTACCATATCACAAGATACCTTGTCTTCATAAATGCCAATAGAAACGGCTATGCAAACTTACTTTTTTTTTTTTTTTATAATGATATCTTTTCTGACTCAGTGCCGTGGGTTTCTCAATTTTGGTTTCTACATAAAAATTTTGTATATTTACTTTTGTCTACTATTCTTTTATGTTTTTACTGATACATTTTAACATAGTGTCCTGTGGATCTGCTATAGCTTTAAGTACCACCTATTTTTCTAATTCATTTTGTTTCTTCTTTGAGCACTTCTTCTTGCTTCACCAGCTCATCTCTTACTACAACAACTCTACCTCTCTTTCTTTAAAAGAATTCAACAAATCCTCACATCTTTTGCATCTCTTTTCTCATCCTAAAATCCTTTCATACCAATTCAAGGATTACATGAGAGAGAGTTTATTTGCAAACCAAATATCTCCTTAGTCACTTATTACTCTTTTGCAGTTTAATCACATTGTTTAGTTCATTCTAATGTTGAGGAAGCCTCGACTCATTCAAATTGATACTAGATAACGTGAATCTCATAAGAGTGGTCGATGAAACCTATTCCACTAAGAAATTGAATGCGCAAGAAACACAAAAAAGAAATAAATAAAAGGAGAAACTTTGAACCAAGTGGTACAAATTGAAAACAAGAATCAAAAGTTTAGACGCGGCACTCATGACATAGATGAAAAATAGAGTGGTAAATCTGATTTAAATGCCACAAGAAAAAAAATTGATAAGTTGGATGACGCAAGAAAATCTTAGTAAGTTCTGAAATTTTCTAAAAATCACAAGAAAAATCTTAATAAGCTCGGAGGGTTTGTGGAACCTACGTTATTCTCAAACAAATTGAAATCAAATCATTATAATGGCTTATTTTTATTAATATGGTACCACCATTATATTTGTGTTTATAAAGTGGCTAACTTAATAACACTCTAAAACAATATAAAGTGTGAGTCCTATTAAAAGACATAATTCAAAATTTAAATAAAAATTAAAAGAAACTCCAATAACTAAAATAACTCTAACTAACTATCTAAAAAAACAGAATACTAAAATAAAAGATGTTGCCCAAAATGCTTTAAATCAAATATAAATTCATAAGTGACAATCTAACATATCTTTATTCAATTTTTGACGTAGATATTGTTCACCGAATTCTTTCCTCTCTTCAAGCTTTTGATCGATTCAAGTATTTCTCCAAAAACCTTGTAGAAACTCGTTCAATGCCTGTTGCATTCTTTTAGCTCTAGTACATCTTTTGTCTTTCTTGAAAAATTAATGGATCGTTTGAAATCGTGGTGTCCTTGTTTTTTTGATGTCCTTCAATCTTGTTGAGCCGAACAATCTTCAGCTCTCTTCATAGATGGTTCATAAAAGGGTCAAATGAAATTTAAATAGGGTAAATTCCAAAAACAACCCTGAAGTAAGGGTAATTCTCGAAAAAACTCTCGAACTAAAAGTCGTCGCAGTCAAAACTTCAAAGTTCTAAAAAGTGTCAAAATAACTCCTGGCGGGGGGCCGCATACAACATGCGGGGGGCCGGACAAATTCGGGGGGCCGCATGCTGTAATTCAGCCCCCCGCACTCTCAAATTATTCTTCATTATTTTAAAATAATTTTAAAAAATACCAAATCATATTCAATTCACTTAAAATTTTTACCACATATTCATCACATCATAGGAAGATAACGTAAAAAGTTTCGTGATATTTTCAAAATTTTTATGATTTAATATAATTTTTTTATAAAATAATGTCATTAAAATTACAATATATCGCACAAGTGTTATAAACTCACGAAACTTTTTTCATTATCTTGCCATGATGTAATGAATATGTGGTAAAAATTTCAAATAAATTGAATATGATTTGGTATTTTTTAAAAAATTAAATCATCATTTCTTCTTAAGACGTCAATTTGAGGCCTTAAACGATACATTTTGGGTCCGAAAAAAGCCAATATATTGTAATTTTAAGGACATTATTTTATAAAAAAATTATATTAAATCATAACAATTTTGAAAAAATAACGAAACTTTTTACGTTATCTTCCTATGATGTGATGAATATATGTGGTAAAAATTTTAAGTGAATTGAATATGATTTAATATTTTTTAAAATTATTTTAAAACAATGAAGAATAATTTGAGAGTGCGGGGGGCCGAATTACAGCATGCGGCCCTCCGAATTTGTGCGGCCCCTCGCATGTTGTATGCGGCCCCCCGAATTTCTTTGTAATTGCACATTCGGGGGGGCATGCGGGGGGGCATGCTGCACCCCGAATTACAATTTGGGGGGCATGCGGCCCCCCGCCAGGAGTTATTTTGACACTTTTTAGAATTTTGAGGTTTTGACTGCGACGACTTTTAGTTCGAAGGTTTTTTCGAGAATTATCCTTACTTCAGGGTTGTTTTTAGAATTTACCCATTTAAATATTAACATTTGAGTTATTTTTATTTTTTGTAATATGCAGAAAATGAGAAATAAACAGTAATCCCAGCTTGGATGAGAGAATTTGAATTTGTGACAGAGCAAAGTAATGTCATTAAGAGTGGTCCTGCTATAATCCCAATATTGGATGAGAGAATTCTGGTTTGTGATTCAGCCAGCTCGAGTCGCGGGTAATGGATACCATCTTTAAAGGCTGCGTGGCAACTAAACAGGGACTAACGTACGGAATTTCTTTCTTCTCAGTTCATCTCTCTTGTTTTTCAGTTGCGGTTACCTTTCCGCCATTGAAGCCTGCCAAGGACTTAGTAATTCCCCTTATGGAGCCCTGCGGGATCATTGCTTTCTCATGGTCCAACTCTCTCACTTCATCTCTTCGCATTCCCCAACCCCTATTGGTTAGTTCTCCGGTTCTACATTTCTACTTCCGTTTTTCTCTGGTTTTTCTCTCCAATTCTTGCTTTATTTTCTTTTTTTTTTTTAACCTTCAGACGAAGACTGGTAGCAAGAAATTTGGTGTTTGGTGTAGCTCTGATCAGACCCAGAAGGTATGTTTTCTGAACGTCTTGGATTCGGCGGCTGGAGTGTAATAACTTCTTTAGTAGCTTCTGGGTTCCTTGGGGATTTCATTGACCCTTTGCAGCTTGTTGGCATATCAGATGTGTGTTTCAATAACTGGAGGAACAGGTTTTATTGGTAAAAGATTGGTCCAGAGGCTACTTGCAGGTTAGGCTTTCTTTATGTGCTCTAATTGGTTCGAAACAAAGTGGCTCTCATCTCCCAAATTCTCAATCTAAGTAAATGTTGTGATTATGCTTCGTATGCTTTAATGTTAGAGTTGATGATTTGTATAATTGATCTCCATACTTAGTATATTTGGATTTAGTTATAATATTGACAAGCAATTTCTTTGATTGCGGTGTATGATTCGAATATTCAGTCACAAAATCCATAATAGTGAAACGAGGTGCATTTTGAACCCATATCTGGGCAGCGTTTCAATTGATTCTCACTGACAGCAATGACATTAATCGAATGAATCAGTCCACAACTTCTTTATGTTGTGGCTTATTATTCAATCATTATCTTGAAGTACAATGCTTAATTGTTATCTGACTTTGGCTGCAGATAATCATAATGTTCGAGTCTTGACGCGTTCTAGGTCAAAGGCTGAGATGATTTTTCCGGGTAAGAAGGTAATAGATAGTAGTTATGTCAATCATTGTATTTTTCATACTAACTCATTAGTGAATTCTTAAAAAAAAAATTTTTTGATGTAATCTTCTCCGTTTACAGTGAAAGAATTTCCAGAAGTAACGATCGTAGAGGAATCAGATTGGAAAGGTTACATTCAAGGTTCAACCGGTGTTGTTAATTTGGCTGGCTTGCCCATAAGTACAAGATGGTCGTCTGAGGTTCTTTTTCTTTCTTTCTTACTAGTTGAGATTGTAGTATAAAACGAGGAGCGGTAATGCATTATCATTCATCTTATCTATCTTCTGAAGCCTTTCAAATTTGTCTATATATTGCAATCCGTATATGCAACCAAGGATCACCATTATTGATTTTCTTTGCATGTTCTTTTATTGTGAGAACAAGTGAGTGAGAGATTTATTTTTTGTATCACAGATCAAGAAAGAAATAAAGGATAGTAGGATCAGAGTTACCTCCAAGGTAAGAAGCTATGTTCATTTACCTTTTTATTATTTTCTGTCTAATCCAAAATTTTGATTATTTCAAATGATGTGAAGGTTGTGAGTTTAATCAATGATGCTCCACTGCCAGTTCGGCCTTCAGTTTTGGTTAATGCAACAGCAGTTGGTTACTACGGTCTGTTGTTTCATCAATTTTCAGAGTAAAACAAGTTCTATCTATGTGGTATATGAAAAGGGTTGCAAACATTAGTGTTTATCTGAATGGCAATCAATTCTTCCCAATTGGGTTAATTTTAAAATCTCTGATCTATCTGTTGATTAAGACTATAAACAGAAATATGTAATAGACAGAGAGAGGAATGACCATAACAAAATAGTTGTTCAAAGAAAAAACCTATGCAAAAATAGGATCTCCTGTCCATACATTCGTAGTAGATTATAGTAAATTTATCATGACAAATTTAAGTGAGTTACTTGATTATAAGGCGCGATAGTAATTCTTCCTTCTTGTTCACTTCGTATCTTCAGGAACAAGTGAAACAATGGTATTCAATGAGCAGAGTCCATCAGGAAATGATTATCTAGCCGAGGTACGCAAATGATCATCAATTTTTTATATTAGTAGTTATTTCAGTATAAGTATATGTTTGAAGAAGTAGCACAGACAAAGCCATTTGGAAGTCATTCAATTGGTGGCCAAATGTGATCTTACTAGGCATCATTTGCCCTCTGTTCTTGTCCCTTTGAAGTTGTCGTTAGCTCACTATAGTGTATCTTCCTGAAATAAGGATAAGTTTTATGGAAGATATTTACAAGTTATTACGTTCGTTCTTCCATGTTCTACTTTAAAGATAATTTGCTTCAATAGCTGAATACAAAAGTCTATTTGGCATAATGAGATGAAATCAAAGTCTCTTTACAAATTTTTGAGCTCTTAGAATGTGTCTAACCTTTTTCATAGTTGACTTCTGGAAGTATGTCTTCTTTGTTTCTTACGAGTTTAAGAAATTCACAGTCTTGCAAATTAATCAAAACATTTCTTGTTCAAATGAATAAATTTACTATAAATTGTAGTTATTGCACATGGATAGTTTTTATTGCCATGATTTTGTATGCAGATCACCCCAATCCAAAGATATTACAAATTGGCTGAAAGTACTGGAAACTGCTTTAGAGCAAATTGCTTGTAGTATTCTAATCAAAAAGTGGTGTTTTATCTTCCACCAACATATGCGCATCCATTCAAACCATAATTTCTGGCAACATTAAGTGAAATAATAAACTTTAAATCTTCATAATATATGAACTGTAATTTAAAAAGAATTTCTTTTGTTGTTCAGGTTTGTAGAGAATGGGAAGCGACGGCTCTCAAAGTAAATAAAGATGTCAGATTGGCTCGAATTCGTATTGGTGTGGTTCTTGGTAAAGATGGTGGTGCCTTAGGTATGACTTTCTGAATCCCTGCTCATAGTTTCTGTTTGTATTACTTACTTTCTCTGCTCGAGTTTGTCATTTGAAGGAAAAATTGCACTAAATCAAGTAATGTCAATAACAGGTGATAGTTCCTTGTAGTTGTTCACAACACCAGTACAAATGTTCTGGACATTGTCAAGATTACTAGGGCGGCATGATATATCCATGAGTTAAAAAAGCCTCCCTTCACAACTAAATTTGTAATTTTCTTTGACACTGCAGCGAAAATGATCCCTGTCTTTATTGTGTTTGCTGGTGGACCTCTGGGCTCTGGAAAACAATGGTAATTACTGATTATCTTCGTAAGAGGTGCTTTGAAATACACCAGGGAAAATCAGGGTTGACATTGATACATGTCTGCAATTTCAGGACATTTCCTTTTTAATTTTCAAGGTTTTAAACTGGTTTGTTTAGCTTAAAAACAGTTTCTAATTTTGTTCAAATGCTGATTGAGATATGCATTGGTATCGTGTTCATTCATATCATAATAAATTTAGATATGCATTCACAGACGACAAGACTCAGCTCTAACCTGTTTCGGTCTTCGTTTTCTCAAATAATACAACAAAATGATTGTTCAGATAGCTTGACAGGTTTTCGTGGATTCATTTGGATGACATTGTGAACCTAATATATGAAGCACTATCAAATCCAGCATACAAAGGTATATTTATTGGTTTGTGAAGGACTTGACGTGGTTTGTCTTCTGGGTTATTGAGCTTTCCTTACTTAAAGTAGGAATAGATTGATTTGATGATCTCCATCCCCTGTTTCTGAGCATGTTTTTGGTTTGTTTTACCATTCCTTTGTGTTTACTTCTTATCGAGTATCCATCACTCAAAGGAGGGGAGCTTAGGAGATAGAAAGAAATTGGGTAGGAAAGTAGGACATAATTTTAGCTTCTCAAACTGTATGTGAAGGTTTAATACCTCTTCATACTCTGTTTCCTACAATTTTTCTGTGTTTTAGCCTTGTCTGATTACAAAGACTTAAAAACTTTCTACATTTTGGTTTTTGAATCAGAGACTTGAAGACTTTCTACATTTATTGGTTTTTGAATCAGGCGTTATAAATGGAACCGCGCCTAACCCTGTTAGATTGGCTGAAATGTGTGAAGAGTTGGGGAATGTTTTGGGCCGCCCTTCATGGCTGCCAGTCCCAGACTTTGCCCTCAAAGCAGTCCTCGGTGAAGGTGCCACTGTGGTAAGAATCTCTCTCTCTCTCTCTCTCTCTCTCTCTCTCATGTTAATTGAGTTTGTTGCAGGTATTGGAAGGGCAGAAGGTGCTTCCTGAGAGAGCCAAGGAGTTGGGTTTCCCATTCAAATACCCAACAGTGAAAGATGCACTCAGAGCAATTCTTAAATAGGAACCAAGACAAAATGATTCTTGAATTGAACTACTTCTTTATGTGTTGTGATGAGATACCAATTGAAAAGCTTGTTTTTCTAAACAGTTTAACTTATCATCTTCGACAATTTGAGGGGAAAAACAATAGGATTACATCAATTGGATCCTAAATCTCTACCATTTGACATAACCAGAGTACTTCTAAAGTACAACATCAAAGAAACTTCTTTCTTAGCAATAATTCATCACACTCGTTGACCCTGTCTCCTATATCTGTCCTGGGTAAGACTTAAGATCCCTTACTCGGGTGCCATTGGTAGTATTATGGACGCAATCTAAACCTATTTTCACTTGTGTCCTTGCCCAATTAATCGTTTTGAGTCAAATCCTTATTAACCTCTCTGGGAAGCTATCAAGTGGATCTTAAGGTATGTCCCTGGATTCTTAAACTTGGGTTTAGAATTTGGAAAAGACTCTAAGCCTCTTTCTTTTTTGTTGGTTTTGTAGATTCAGATTATCTTGCTGTACTTTTACAATTTTTGGCTCAACAATTGGTTGATGTTCTTCTCTCCATCTAGTTGTTGCCTTTCAACAACCAAATCTGAATATATGGTTGTATCAGAAGCATTAAATGGATTCTAAGGCCTATCCAAAGAGCTGTTGGGTTGGAAAAAATCCCAAATTTTCTTTTTGATGATAATTGTTAGACATCTAACAATAATCGAAAAATGAAAATACAATTTACATGAATTTATATTGAAATTTTTTTTAAGAAAAAACCACAAACAGAGGAGAATGTCACAATTTAAAGATCGACATACAACTACCCGTTTTGAGATTATAACTTACATAAATTTATAAAAAAACAAAATCTTAAATAAGATTTCTAATGTGGACTTAATCAATCTAGCCCATATAGAATTAGGGTCACATCTTGTAACGTCCCTCGATCCTCCCAGTACAATATTGTTCTTTTTAGGTTAGAGCCCGCACGGATTTGTTCTTGGGGTCAGCTCCAAAACGCGTTGTACTAGGTAGGGAGGGGAACAACACTTATAAACAATGCATTTTTCACTCTCCCAAATAATGTGGGATTGTGCACCCCTATTGGTATGGGCTAGACCCCATCAGACACTCATTGCCTTCATATGTCAGGTTGTCACAATCTCCCTCCCCTTCGGGGCCCGACATCCTCGTTGGCCACACTTCCGGTTGGGCAGTGACTTTGATACCATTTGTAACTTCCCTTGGTCCTCCTAGTACAATATTGTTTGCTTTGGGCTAGAGCCTACATGGATTTGTTCTTGGAGTCAGCCCCAAAACGTGTTGTACTAGGTAGGGAGGGGAACTCCACTTATAAACCATACATATTTTACTCTCCCAAGCAATGTGGGATTGTGCAGCCCCACTGGTATGTGTTGGACCCCACAGGACAATCTTTACCTTCACATGGCGGGCTATCACAATCTTCCCCCTTCAGAGCCCGACGTCCTCGTTGGACACACTTTCGGTTGGGTAGTGGCTCTAATACCAACTGTCACAATCCCAAGAATTTAATTTTCGTCTTTTTCCAATTTGAAACTTTAAGATTTTTCCCAAATCAATTTGCAATTTTATGTTAAATTGGATCATTATAAAACCCTAATTTTTCTTAATTCGAAATCCGTAAAAATAGCGGAAATTATTCAATAAACAGAAGCTTGAAACAACAATCAATAAATCATTAGAAAAATCGAATGCTAAACAAACATTAAATAAACCTCATTTATTGATTTTTAAAACAATAACATAGTTAATTGAAAAATCTAACAGATAATAAAATAAATTACTCAAACTAAAATTAAATGCAATTAAATATGAAATATCCTTTTCAAACGATATAAAATCATAACTTTAAATTATTATTCAGAACCAACGACAACATCCTCCTCTGTAGGCTCGTCCGCCGCTGGAAATTGCTCGATCAATGCAAGTTCATCCTCAGATAAAAACTCACCTACATAACAAAACTAATGCGTGAGATAAACTTAGCAAGTTAAAACACGTGAATGTGAATTTTAGTTGCATACATTACCAAATTTCATGCTTTAGAAGTTACATACTGGATGAAACTCATTTTCTGATTCTTACCATGCGTTTAGCCTTTCAAAAAACTAGCAGTTTCTTACCCTCATAAAGTTTCATCGGCCATCTCAATTTATAACCATGTGTTCAGACTCTCATTAGTCATCTTATGCGTTCAGATTCTCATTAGTCTTCTTATGTTTTCCGTCAATTTTATTCATTTTCATGCATTTCATACTCGCATACATTATGACCTATCGTTTTTATCTTTCTACATTCCTAAGTTAATGTCTACACATGCGTGTCCAAGTAATAAAATAATTGTATAATAAAATACTTTAAAGAAAATAATTAATAAATATTTCGTAATGTAGGGTCTATGACCAAAATATTGAAAAATCTAGTGTTTTACTTACTTGGATTCTGAGAGAGAAAGAGAATATGGTTTTAGATACTTTTTCTGAATGTTAGGTTGATCTTCTTTGCCTAAAAATTAGGGAGATTTAAACTTCTTCGTTTATTCTAAAATAATCATTTTGAAATTAATAAGGGTAGAAATTCTTATCAATAAAATCTTAGCATTGGATTTTCAGATCGATTTGGGCGTCCTTAACGATCCAAAATATTCGGTTGAACGATTTTGGGTTTGGGCTGGTTCGGTCAATTGGGGCCGATTCAATCTGGTTTTGAATTGTTAGTCTGGTTTTCAACTCGTTGTCCGATTCGGTCTTGATTTTTAAAAGATATCTTTCTTCTTTTGTCCTTCGCCTGCGTGATTCTGCCGAGAGGGATAGTGTAAGAGAGAGGGATAAAGACGGCAAGAGAGAAATCTTATGCCGCTAAAGGGAGGTCGCTCGATCAGGAGGATTTTCCCGTAGTCGCGAAGTGAAGCTCGGTCGAGAGGGATTTCGTCTATTGAGTGTGGAGTCGAATGAAGTCTCGATTCTTCTTCCTCTGAGGTGTTCGCTTGAGTCTGGATAGCTCACGGTGGTTGGAGCAAGTTTCAGTGGCTGAAGGTCAGGGACGGCGGTTCTGTGAGGTGAGAACTTTCTGATTGTTCTCAGGTTTACAGAATATGATAGAGAGTTGTTACGTCAATGTGATTTTTCTTTATCACTGAGCACTTCAATTTATAGGAAGAGTTTTTTCAAAACTTTTCTTAGATAGGAGAATATGAATCTGACTCTCCAAATGGACAGATTCAAAAACGAAATAAAGAAAAAATTGATTTCCTTAATATTTATAGAATATTGACTTTGAAATTAGGGTTGAATTATTTCCTTAAGTGGGATTAGGAAAGGAATTAGTTTGATTGGTTGCTAATTATGGTTATATTTGATTAATTTGTAGAAATTTGACTACCTAATTTAAATTAATTTGGAGATAAATTTTGGTATGCTACACATTAAATCTAATAATAATCTAAGGGTCATTCAAGTTGCAAAGCTATGAGATGCAATTTGACAATATTTGATGGATCTACATTTATATAACTATATGATTATACATTATGGGTGTTATCATACATATGAGACCCATTAAAAGTGATTTAATAAGAACTAAGGTTTAGAGTATATAGGATAATGTGGGTAAACCTCAATGGATTCAATATATATGTAGTTACAAGAGTGTTGCTACTTATTTTTTTATGGACAAAATAGTAATTTCCTCTAAAGTTTATATTAGGGTCACGGTATGCAATTCATTAGCAACCTTTTACATTCTTCTTGAGGTTACATCATCTCTACAGAGAGTTTTGAAAGAGGTGCATATAGAAACGAAAAACTTCTGTACCGGACTTGGTTCTCTACATATTACGCTGATGGATTCAAGTTTGTCTTTCGATTATATTGATTTTCGGACATGAAAAAAATATAGGGTATATATATATATATATATATATATATATGGATTTTGTTTATAGAACTTGAATGTTCAAAGTTCAAACAAAAAAACCAAGAGTTTCATAAAAGTTCTAAAACACCTGACGCTAAGTTGCACTTTTTTTGGAACATCATTGCCTTCATCGAGAAAGTCTCTACGGAAGAAAACCCTTGACAAATGTTGACCAAACCTCTTCCAAGGAGGAAATTTAATTTTTGCAGGTACCCTAGTAAGGTCATTAACCATTCTCACTTTTTGAGACAAGTCATACATTGAGGGCGAGTCTTTCTTTATTAGCTTAAGATAATTTAAAGTGGTTGTGTGTGTTTTTTCCTGGCTTCCCCGAGAAGCTTCATTTCTGACCTGCTTTGAAACTGAGAAAAATTTGGAGAGAGAAAGAGAGGTTGAAACTGACGCAGTGAGAAAGGGAATGAGAGTGCTTCTGATTTCTTCACTTTTCTTGTTCAGATGAAGACAAAAACTTGAACATTATTAAGTTGTGGTTGACTCACCAAGAACTCGATTTTCTTAAGATTGAAGTGGATTATATGTGCTTAATAGAGACCTTAAAATAAATACACCCAATGTTTGTGATAATAATTTATCATAGCATAAAAGTTATATATTGGGAGGAATTATCCTATGAAAAAAGAAACTCGTCTTTTAAACAAACATGGTTTATCACCCAGAATATGGGGCAAGAAATTGCAGAGGGGCAGGATCCGAAGCGGTGGCTTGAATCTTTAGATCAATCATATGCCCTCCTCATGCCCTCCCCAATCTTTTCTATCTAGTAGGACATAACATAACATAAAGGGACCAAGGTAATAAACCTCACTAGATGCTTCTTCCCTAGTGGAAGACTAAGTAAGATTAGTCAATATCACAAGGGACATAGACTCGGCTAAGATTCTAAATGGACTGGCTGCTTTTCAATCTACTCACTTGACTACCCAGAAGTTTTACTCAATAACATAAGTCAAGAGACCATGTAAGTGCTAGGATTGGTCTAGGTTGTAGGATCGAATAAGATTTATTCTGTGAGGTGATTTAGATTAAAAACTTTTTTTTATTGAATAACAATATTTATTCTCACTAATCAAGTAGATTATTCTCTTTAATATATTTTAAGGGTTCTAAAACTTAATAATGATCACAACTAATAAATTAATAAATAGGGAAAAAGAATGCAAACACTTTGTTAACGCGCTTCAAGGCTCCTCCTCGAATATTCCTTTACAACTCAACCTTTTGATTCGATGGATTGAACTTCCGAGTGTTAAGTCATTGTCTTTACAATAACTCTTTTGCAAGGAGTCACCCTTTACTTTGCAAAATGAGGAGCACAAAATTCAAATATCTTACCAATACAATTCTCAAATAGATGAGATTACTAAGTAGGAGAAAATAAGTTTCTCTTGAAAGTTTGGCAGCAAATCGTGTAGAATTCTTGAGTTGGGTAATTTTTGCAATTTGAAGTGTGCTTCTTTTATTTATAGTTTTTTTTGAAAATCTCGACCAGCGGAACTCCGCATGTACGTCGCGGGACTTTGCAATAGATCCTTTAGGCACAACAAAAAGGAGTGTGGAATTTGGCTTCCTTGCAAAACTTCATCTGCTGCGGTCTTCCAGTTTATAACTCAGAACTCTGTGTTTGCACAAAAATGAGATTTTTATTTCTTCACGGTCTTTCGCAAAAGATGGCTCTCAGATCCAGGACTCCGCATACGTTAATATTTTTTCCTTCATTCTTCAGAGTGTAGGACTTTGCATTCGAAATGGGAGTTCTGGAAGATAGAGGTATATAGGAGGTCTACAAGAGTATGTCTTCTAGGCTGGAGCTTCGTATACGTTAATCTTCTTAAATTTTACACTGACGTGGTCTTCCGCTTTTCGACCCAAAACTCTGCAAAGGCAAAATATAGGAGTTTTGCAATGTTCATCGCTCCTCCCCAATCTCAATGTTGTTTTTTTCACTTAAAGCGGATTTCCGCTTTGAATGACAATAACTCTGTAATTCATGTAAATTTGCTAAGTTTAACATAACTCATTAAACATATTAAAAATTTCAAAATACATTTTTTCAAGAATATTTTCTATTAGTATAATCATGTATAGGGACGAGTTATGCATATACGAATTCATTAACTCAGAACTAATAATCATCATACTTTGTCAATTATCTAAATTACAAATATAACACAAGTGAGTTTGGTTCCAAAATTCTATAAGCCAAAACTAAACTGGTCCAGTTTAAATTAAACGAAAATCGAACCGATTTTTTAGTTTTGTCCAGTTTAGTTTTTGTTTTAGATTTTCTTGGTTTGAACTTGGTTTCTAGTTGGTTTGTGCCAGTTTTTGTTAGGGGTGGAACTTGGTTCAGTTCGAACCGAACTCAATCGTGCGGTTTGGTTCAATTTTGTTTTAAAAGGAGAAAAACCAAATTTAGGACCGAATTGAAGATAACCGAAGTATTTGCATTCGGTTATCGTTTTAATTAAAAAACCTAAAATAAAACTGAACCGAACAAAACAAATTTCTAAACTAGTAAACTTAATTTTGATTTTTGATTTTTGAATCTCCATTCGACATTCTCATATCTCCAATCTACAGTCCCTATTCTTGATCGTCTACGACTACTAACTACGAGGCATAGTTGTATTCTTCTTCGTGCTGAGTCACCGACACAATGTAGAGAGCTAAGAGTCGCACGACTATTCTTGACTGTTTGAGCTCTTCCTCCATTCTCGCTCGACTCGACTCCATTGTCGCTTGACTATTCAATCTCTCACAAGTCACACGCACAACACAGTCGCATGTACTGACGCAACGGGATGCAGAAAGAACAAGAAAAACTCTCCAAAGAGAAACCCTAGTTTTCCAAAGAAATTTCAATAATGCATTGTTGCTTGACTATTCAATCTCTCACAAGTCACATGCACAACACAATCGCATGTACTGACGCAACGGGATGCAGAAAGAACAAGAAAAACTCTCCAAAGAGAAACCCTAGTTTTCCAAAGAAATTTGAATAAAGCAAAAGATCCCTAATTTCTAATTACATCCGAAATAAATACTGACGATTAAAGAAATTCTAATAAAATTAAATAATGCAAGAAAATAAAATAAAAGCTTAGACTGTCAATTTGAGGGCCGAAACGTTTGATTTTGGCCCCGAGAAAGGTTGGTCATAGGTAAACCCTGTGGCAAGTCGTGGGCCTCTGTGAGAGTTTTGATTTGATATCTTTTACGAAATATTCTGATACCTGTAGCAAAAGTTATGGTTCTTTGAAGTTGGAGAGGTCACTACTCTTCATCATGTACAGACAATCAATCTGAGGTCTCAATCTCACGAGTTCATTTTGATTTCAATGTGTGGTAATTTTTTTCCGCTCTCCTTTTCATGGAATTTTTATTTCACTGAATTACTAACTTGCATATATGTCGTTGTCATCTGAATTATTTTCACTCCATTGTGATGTGATATTCTAAATGTAGCCCTTAAAACAGACTTCAATTAGGCCTTGCGAATTAGAAACTCATGTTGATTGCTGGTGATTGTAATGAAGAAATTACTATTGTATTTTATTCCACTTTCTCCTCTGACATCCACATTCAGCATTTTCCAAGCTTCCAGAACATCTCTTGGCAGAAAGTTTTATTAGAGTCTCCGTCTGCTTCGAAAAAAATGGTTATATTTGGATTGATTGTTATTAGAAATTTTTATCATTAGAAATTTTACCATTAGCCAAGTTTTCTATTATTTATCTTTTTGAGTAAATTTTTCACGTTATTCGATGTCAATTTGTTTCGTATTGACTCGAATTCTCTCTCTTCATTGGCCTTTGACCACGAGTAGTTTGTCGGTCCAATTGGTCAAACCGTCAATTTTGTAATCCCGAGTAATGTAATTTCAAAGTTTCGCATTGGAAAGATTAATATTTTGTCATCTGATTTGTTAGAAGGAAGTTTCTGAAGCGTTTGGAGCGTTTAGTGAATTTTGGGATTTTTCGTGTAGTTGAGTCCCAAAAATTTGGTTAAGTAAATCAAATTGTCGCGGATGAAATTTTGTTTAGATTTTGAAATTTTCTCAATTTGGGTTATAGGTAATTTGATTGGAATTTTAGATTTGTTGAAATGTTGGGTTTTAATAAAGGGTATGTTTAATATATATATATGGGAAAGAAGAAACTCCTTCTTTCCCTGTTTGAGCTACAGAGAGGAGAGGGAGAGGATGTCGAGGATGGGTTGGAGGGAGTTATGACACTGGGATCGTGTTCGTGACACTCAAATCTCCAAGTTTTGTGAAGGCTTGTCATGGATAAGTCGTTTTCAACTATGTTTTTGAGTTTTAAAGTTAGGGTTTGTCGATTTAGGATTCGAGATTGGAAACTCAAATCCTTTGGGCATTTCTATGTTATTTTGGTAGGATTGAGCTCTATGCAGGTCGTAGCGTTAATTGGAGGCAAAAATAAAAAATCGATGAGGAAGGCTAGATTTTGTGCTTTTTGTTGCTGAAAATTGACCCAACTGTAACACCCGACAACTTCAACCAGGTGACTTCCTAAACTGTATTAACGGTCACGAATATTCAATCTTCACGGTTTAGGGTTTTATGCCAAGCTTAATTAATTACATGTGGATCTAAACTAGGTTGAGTGGCAAAGTTGTAATAATGGAGGATTGAGGCCAGTATTTAAAGAAAAAAGAAAAGATTCAAACCTCATTTAAACCACTGTAGCCGACATCCCCAACTCCAGGCAATTTCTTCTCTCCCAAGCTCTCGCTCTCTGTCAGCTGGAAATCTCTCCTTCGACGATCGGTTTCCTTGCTGCTTCTCAGCTACTTTGTGCTCAAGGTACGAGTTTGATAATGTAGCTATCTTTCGGTCGTTAAGCTCTGTTTCAGCTATGTGTTGAGGTTCTGGATTCTTCAATGGCCGAGTATTAGTAAGGATATTTAAAATCTGAATGTAGTAATGTCATTCCGAATCGATTTTGGACATTAAACAAACAACCCTGAGATATCGCTTATCGAATTTGTCTGTTCTGGGTTTTGGATTTCAAACTGCACAGAGAACTATACTAAGGATTCAGGAGTGACTATAGCTATTAGATCCTAGGATGACTTGTGATTAGAACTAATAGGATTTTGTTTTAACTACTGCAATGTAAATGTTTTAGGTGAGGAAGTTGGAAGAGAAAGGAGCTCAAATTGCTAAGGAGACCAGGTAAGTGAATGAATAGGTTTCTCGGTCATTAGGACCCTACATCAAAGGATGCTAGGTAGAGACTCATATGATAAATAGAAGTTTCCCTTATGTTACTGTTTATTGTTTATGCTGATGATTAGCTCAGTGGTAAAGTTTCATGTCGAATGGTACTCAGTTCTGTAGCTTGATGATTTAAGAATTTTTATGTCCATGTATCATGAATGTTTTATGCATATGAAAATGTTTTAAGAGCATGTCTTCGCATGAACAAGATAAGAATATAAAACTTATGCAACGTGAATTAAGAGAAGGTTGGGGGCGGTTTGGCGTATGTCACTGTCCAAAAGAAGGACCATGATACGACCCACAAGGGAACTATGTGCACTCTCACTGTCAAACCCCCTTTACCGGCACAAATCCCCTCTTAATCCAAACAACTTAAATGAAGAATATGGTCAATGACTATGAATGAAGAATATGATCAATGACTATAAATGAAGAATATGATCAATGACTATGAATGAAGAATATGATCAATGACTATGAAAGAAGAATATGATCAATGACTACGAATGATGAATATGATCCATGACTATGATTGATGAATATGATCAATGACTATGAACGATGATTACGAGCAAAGATATGAATAAGAAAAGACTTATGAGCATGTGATTTCCCATATTATTCATTCATGCATGCATCCATGTTAGTGTTGCATTACTTACTAAGCATTAGGCTTATAGTTAAACCTTATGATGTAGGTGAAGAGTTAGCAGGTGAGGATTCCCAGTCCAGAGATGATGTTTAAAGCTGGTTGCCGGAGGATGCTTAGTATGACAGTGCAAGGCTGGGCAGGCGACTAAGACCCCTGGTTATGCTCATAGTATGTTAGTGAAGTTTATGATAAACAGATGTCTAAAAAAAACAGAATTTCTTATAACCATGAGATTTAGATTTGAATGATTTGACTTAAGAGTATGATGATGATTTTAAAGATTATTGAATGGGTTGTTTTGCTTAAGCCTTCCGCTATGCGTTTTTTTTTGGATGAGTTTATGATTCTTACTCCTTGAGGTTTATAGTTACTAAGATAAGATTTGAGTGAGTTGTGGTATTTTCTATTGGATGAAGTTGTTAGATGATTATAGTGTTTTCTGCCGTGTGACAGAAGCTGGATAAAGTAATCATCCGGCTGACGTCATCGGCAGATGTAGAGTGATTAAGCCATCGGATGATGAAAGTGCTATTTTGTCATCTAGCGATCGGCAGATGTAGAGTATTTAAGTTACTGGATGATGTAAGTGCTATTTTGTCGTCTAGCGATCGGTAGATGTAGAGTGTTTAAGCCATCGGAAGATGTAGGTGTAATTATGTCGTCTAGTGATCGGTGGATGAGGTGTATTAAAGTCACCGGATGATGAAAATGTTATTTTGTCATCTAGTGACCGGTATGTGTTGTATTGCTGATGCTGAACGAGGTTAATGAACCACGAGTGAAGCACGTGCCCATCGGATGATATCTCCTATCTAATGAAGTTTTAAAGGGTCATGTGCTAAGCTCGTGCTCATCGGAAGATGTTCTCTGTTAGGTGGTGATAAGTGAGTCACACGAGCTTCACGTGACGAATCGGATGATGAAATCTTTCTCTACCGGAAGATGTGAACCCCATGCTTGTCGTTTAGCGACCGGCAGATGCAAGTTTAGTTCTCCATCGGTAGATGCAGTCTAAAGGTTTAAGTTTCCCTTACCAACCGATACACATTGCACTGCTCGCCGGCAGATGTGTAATGTTTTCCTTTTCCGAACAAGGCCTGATGAATTGCGTATGACATCTTGAGTTAGATTATGATTCAAAAAAAAATAATACCTTACTGATAATGAAACATGTGTGAGTAATAAGAATTAAATGATTAAGAAAGATATGGTTTATGTGATGACCCCTCCGGTGTAGCACCCGGCCCTATCGAACCAGCTCTTTTATTATTAATAAAATACACTTTATTAGTCAATAAATTAAGTAGGGTTATTAAATAACTTGGCAAAGGGCATTAGAGTAAATTGCAATTTTCAAAGAGTGGATAACGTATTTAAGGGAAGAGGGTTGGGTTTAATGCACTGTAGCCGCCACCATTTCATACCATTTCCTCTTCGGGTTTCAACTCAGGCAGACGAGCTCTCTAGGTGATCTTCCTCGCGAGATTCACCTTCGACCTAGGTAAGTTTTCCATTCATCTTCTCGATATTATAGTGAGTAGATAGCGGGAGTGCAATGCGTGTGTAACTTGGTGAATGCTGTGAGTGAGCTGAGTTCGAGTTTAGTGCTGAACCAAGAATGTGCGATGGCCCAAAGTTCTAAGCTAGCTCCTTAGATTCGTGAATGGTGTGGGATGAGATTTAGTGAAGTTCTGATTAGTGTTCTGTTTATGACACTAGGTGAACAGGGCTTTCAAGTAGTTGAAACCGAGCGATTTCCAGGAGACCAGGTAAGTAGAGTTTGTTTGTGCCTTCGGGCCTACATCACAAAACAGTAGGATTAATGTATGTTCGTGTGCTTATTTCCAGTTGTCATGCATCATATTTTGAAATGTACGAAAATGAATTTACATGATTTTGAATCGGCAAGGAATGAACAGATTGAAACAGTACGTGAAGCAGATTTGCTGTTAAGGGAATTAATCCAACCCTTAATGAGCCAGTGGATTGAGGTTTTGGGAAAAGTGATCCGCTTCCCAATCCGACAGGGGGATCTGAACAGTTATGAGTATCAGATTTGCTGTTAGGGGAATTAATCCAACCCTTAACGAGCCAGTGGATATTTATACTTTGGGAGAAATGATCCAACTCCCAATTTCACAGGGGGATCTATACAGAAACGATGAATATGCAACTGAGATGAGAAAAGTAGAAACTGCATGTTTAGGAATTTATGATTCAGTATTTCATTTCACTATTGCTTTACTTGCTTAGCATTAGGCTAATAGATGAGTTTTGTGATGTAGGTGAAGAAGCTTTAGCAGGTGTGTTTACTGAGTTCACAGAAGGCTAGTTGGGTTGGAGGAGTGCATCCACACAATGTTCTGGCAGCTGATGGGGCAGTTTAATTGATGTCTGTTGGAGTGAAGGTTTTATTATCAATGCTTTATTTTAGATGGATCGAGTTTTCATAACAGTAGTGATTTCAGTGTTTTGAACAAATTGAGTTTTATTATTTGATAATGGCATTCCGCTGAGGTTTGAAGATTTGCACTTGTTGGATTTTAAGCAATACATGGGTTTGAATCCTTTTCTGAGTGATTTCAGTAAGGCAAATAGATTCTTTTTCATAAATGGAGTTATATTGTATAATTAGGAGTAGCCAGAATGTCGCCCTGAATCTATCGGTAGATGGGATGTGTTTTGTTATCTGTCGGTAGATGCATTCTATCGGTAGAAGTTGAGTAGTTTGAACCTACCGGAAGGAGATGTCTATCGGTAGGTGTATCCAAATTTCTATCGGATGATGTCTTCAGTAAAGGCATCGGAAGATGTAGCCTTATTTCTATCGATAGATATAGACCCATTTCTATCGGCAGATGAAGTCATGTTGACTTCATCGGCAGTTGAAGTTGTATGTGCAGTCGTGTTGGCTTCATCGGCAGATGAAGTCATGTTGACTTCATCGGCAGATGAAGTTGTGCTGACGTCATCGGCAGATGAAATCGTGTTGACGTCATCGGCAGATGAAGTTGTGCTGACGTCATCGGCAGATGAAGTTGTGTTGACGTCATCGGTAGGTGCAGCCCGCCGAGAAATGTTTTTCAGTTCCAAGTCTTCAGGTCCACGTCATCGGCAGGAGTCTTATATTTGCTGTGTCTGCTTCTTCCGTTGATTTTTTTCCACCGGCAGATGTGGTGGTCTTTAGAGTTTTAATAGTGTTTTGTGATTTAAACCTTTATTTCTTTTGGTCGATTTATCTCGAACATTTTATCCGATTATCCAAACACTTTATGGTTTTGTTTAACTCTAAGTTACTTAAATTAATTCCGCTGCAAAAATTTTAAATTATGAATGAAGTTTTTAGTTCGTGTACGAGTTTTGTGTGACGAACCGGGTTCAGAGAATTCGGGGCGTTACATCCGGGGCTGTTACACCAACAGTCGACACTTGCCAATGATGATGGCAGATCCAAGCAAGGGTTGACACTTTGGCAAGTGTCGACCCCTGCCGGTCGACACTTGCCATACCCCTCCCTATCTTTTATTCTGCCGCGTGGAGTAAGAGAGGGTGAGAAAGAGAGTTGAGCTGAGTTTATGTGAACTGTCATGTTTTGAAGCCGAAGAAGTTAACGTCGGACATCGTGCAACAACTCTGGTGAAGGGGTTTTGGAAGATTGTAAGTTTTTTACCTCCAATTTTAAGTTCAAAGTTTAGGGTTTTTATGAGAAATCAGATTCGAGCTCGGAAACTCGAATCTATGGTTGGTTTCTGGTGTTTAGGAGTATTTTGAAGTTTGTTTAAGTTGTTTGGCTGAATGGGAGCTAAATTGGTGGAGAAAGGGCACGTTTCTGCAAGATTTCGTCCCTAGAAACCTTGCCCCAGGCGACCGCGGGTGGAGCTTGGGCAACCGCACGAGGAGTCAACTCGACTTATGAAATTTACGGAGGATTGCAGTGTAACACCTGATATTTTCTGTAACGCCTATAGGCCTAAGAGTAATCGATTAGAGGGTTGATGTTAGGAATGAAAGGTTGGAAACAATGAAATGTGGGGGAAAGAGTTGACAAGTCAAAGGATAAAAGAAGTTGAAAAATTACATGGTTTGAAAAGTCAAAAAGACTTGAACCAATAGGAATTAAGCAATTGTAATTGAATGGAAAAGAAAAGTGAATGAAAAAGGGGCATTTATTTTGGTGTTCCACGTTGGAAGAAAGAAGAGAAATGATTAGTGGAAGAGTTTGACTATTCCACACTTACTTGTGATTGGTTAAAATGTAGGGTTTGAGAATTCAACCTTTGAAAAATCAAATTTCCTAACCAATCAAAATTTGTTAAAAGTGAATGGAAAAGTGGTGTTTTGGAGGTGGTTTTAGCGTTGAAAACACAAAGGAAAAGGGAGGGTTTAAATGGTAATTTCACTTGGTTAATGATTGAATAAATTAAAAGGAAAAGGTGGGTTTTTTTATTCATCTTCTTCTCCTCCATCGCCCTCTCTCCCTTTCCTCCATAGCCGACGCCACTCCTCCTCCTTTCTTCATTTTCTCAAGTGATTTCAAGGTAATTTCTCATGGGTTTTTCTTTGTGTACATTTGGATGAAGCTTGTGAGTGATTTTAGTGAGTTTTAAGTGATTTTAGGAGGAGTTTGAAAACCCTAAAAGAAGGAGTCCGAAAATTGGGTTCTCCTTGGGGGTTTTCTTCATCTTTTGATTAATTAAGCCTTAGATATGTTAGTTTAGGTTGTTGGAGTGATTAGATTATGAATTGGAATTTATTTACACAAAACCAGGTTTTATGCAAAATGGGGGCCGAACCTGTTAGTGCATTTTCAGATTGGCTAAGTGTTTTGTTTGGTTAATTTAAGCATTTCAATGGATAGTAGACATGTAGAGGTTTCCGAATTGGGATGGCACGTCGAAATCCGTTGAAAAATGAGAGAGTTATGACCGATTGAAGTTAGGCGGTGGAAATTGGTGAAAAATCGGGTGTTGGGGTTTTTATTTTGAAAAGTTAGTTTGGTTGTGTGGGAAATTTAGTAAATATCCTTTAGTTTATGTTTTGGTGATTTTAAGTGATTTTTTCCATTAATGTGCTAGGTTAACGAGCGAGTGAATTGTATACTCGGAGTGAGCCAACACGTGCGGGAGTTCAGGTAAGTAGTTGTAATATCCGGCTTGTACGGATTTTTGGATATATTATATTATATTACTATTTCATTATTTAATGGCATTTTAGTAAATATGTCAAATCAGATCAGTTTCGCAAATGGAAAGCGTCATTACGATCCTAACGATTAATAGGAATTTTAAGGAAATTATGGGAATTTTCGGAGATTAAAATGCTATATTCCGAGTAATTACCTTTATCGTAATGTAAATGACGTTTTAGTAAAAATAGTAAACGAGGTCCAAATTGCAAACGGACAGTTCTGTTAAATCCAAAATAATAAGTTGGACTTATTGGCAAAATATGGAAATTTGGAAAAGTCGAATAACTGGACGATTATCAAACCGAAAGAAGAAATCTATATAAAAACTAAAGAAGGGCAAAATCGTCAATTAACATTTAATAAACTTATTATTACTTAAAGGCAAAATGCCTTAATCGATTTCATTACTGAAATTGATTTCCAGAGAAGAGAGAACCCTCGACGACCCTCCCTGCCCGCGCGACATTTTTCCCAATCCGACCTCCGTTCGTTTCGTTTTCTTCACGCGTTCTCCTTTAATCGCAACTCTCGGTATGTCTCTGTAGTTATTGAGCGTTAAAAACTCGATTTTCGTAGAGTTATGCTTTTAGGTCATTCGTTTAGGTTTTCGATAAAAACGAGATTTATGATCCGAGATCTATAGATCTGCTATGTTTAAGTAAATAAAAGACGTATTGAACATTATTGGACGAAGTTAAACCGATTTAGGAAAAATGTTAGAAATTGAGAAATTCGAGAATTTAGGATAAACTCGTTTTAATGATAAACGTTGTAAATTGTTTAGGTAAACAGTGCTCGTGGACGGAGCTTGAGCTGCTTTGGACACGAGGTAAGTTCTCGTGAACTTCTTTGGCCGATTGGCCTACACCGTACATCGTATGTCGTCTCGAGGAGTTTTGGAGATGCCTTTAGTTAGTTTTGCTCGGTTTGGGTAGCTAGGTTTTAGGAGTTTATAGTTTATGCTTTTACAGTTTTGATGGTACCTGTTATTGTTTGTTTACTTTCTGATAGAGAACTGTTCACGCATTCACTGGATTTTAAAGAAAAGCATGAAAATGAATTTCCGCACAGAGTTTTCAAAGATAACGTAAAGCATAGCACGGCCGAAAGGCACAGAGGACCGAAAGGCGCAGAGGCCGAAAGGCGCATAGGTCACGCGAGGTGGGGCTCAGGCACGGCTGTACGTGTTGTAAGCGTGCACCCCCCGCCTCTAGCTGGAAAGAGTAGTCCGCCCGCTGGATGAGCTCTCTCTGGTTAGAGGGATAGGATCTCGGTGGCACCCACAGAGCATTGCATAGAAAGATAAAATAAAGCATGGTTTAATGAATTCATAGCACAGCATGCATAGCATTTACGTAGAGCTTACTGGGATTTTATCTCATAGTGTATATGTATGGTGTAGGTGACATAGACTTCGAGGAACCAGGTGAGGATGGGATTCCTCCTCCTGAGGCACAGTCCAGTTGACGGAGGATGGCTGCGGTGGTGCGCTGGTGCAGTCGAGGCTTCACCGACCCGTGGGGATAGTATGTACAGAGTTTTGAGGGTCTCTTTTGGGATGTTCTGATGAATTGTATAGACGTTTTAGGATGTTTGGTACTGGTAGTTGATAGGTTTATATTTGATGTTTAAAACGTTTTGGTTTAAGACTATTGTTCGATAGTTTTGAAATGTTGTAGGTTGGTTACGGATAGTCTCGATATTTAGATATATCCACGCAGTTGAATTTCGCAAAGTCCGCTGTAAGTTGGTCGAATGTTGTTATTGTTGTGAAATGATGTTAAGTGTGTGAGGATTTCTCTCTGGAATCGGATTCCAGAGAGTGTGCTATGTTGATTTGCTCTCTGGAATCCAGAGAGCAATTGTGTAAAATCGTGAAGCGGAGAATAGAAAACAGAAGAGAGAAGAGAAAATAGGAGATCGCTGCACTGCAGTGTGCAGCGATCGATCTCTGCTGCTGCAGAGATCGATCGCTGCTTGCTGCAGCATGTGCAGCGATCGATCTCTGCAATTTGCAGAGATCGATCGCTGCTTGCTGCGCATAGGCAGCGAGCGATCTCTGCTTGCTGCAGAGATCGATCGCTGCAGCAAGCAGCGATGCAGCGCCCGTGCGCTGCAAATGGCAGCGCCCGGTCGCTGCTGCTTTTCGAGGGCAGAATTTCGATTCTGCCCTCCCTCTTTTCAATTTGATTTTTAATGTTTTAATTAATGTTTTAAGTTTTAATTATTTATTAAACGTTTTGTTTTAAATGCTTTCAAGGTTCAAATTCAATTCCGATTTCGATTCTGGTTTCGATTTCGGTTTAGTTTCCGTCTAGAGTTTAATTAAAGTTATTAGGATAAAAGAAAAATATATTCGGAAAAAACGGGTACAGTATTAGGGTCGTTACAAATTATGGTATCAGAGCCCCCGGGTTTTAAAATCTGTTCTGTAGACTGCTCGACTGCACAGCCACTACGCGGACATTCTTCATCAACTGTAAGTATGTATATAGTCTTATTTGATTTCTAGTTTCTTAGAATATTTGTTTTAACTTTTATATAGGAGTTTATAAGTATGGTGCGTCCACGAAACGATCGAGACGACAGAGATGATACGATTGACACACTCAAGGATTTTATTGCCCAGCAGTCTCAGCATATGGAGAGACAGGCTCAGCAGATGGAGAGACAGTCTCAACAGCTGGGTACCTTGATAGACCGAGAGGGCGTTAGAGCTCGGGAGGCAGCTATTCCGGGTAGCCGTGGGATGGAGAGATTTCAGAAGCTCCAGCCCCCTATATTTAACGGACAGTCTACGGATCCCTCTTCAGCTGAGGAGTGGATTCGCACTATGGAGGATATGCTGAGATACGCTAGCATTGAGGGCGGAGAGAAGGTTGCATTGGTGACCTACCACTTGGCACTGGACGCCAGATTTTGGTGGGATTCCATCCAGACGCATACTGATGTGACTATTATGAGCTGGGAGCGGTTCAGAGAGTTGTTCTACGACAAGTATTTCAGCCATACGGTACGGGAGGCGAAGATGGCTGAGTTTATGCAGTTACGGCAAGTCAGTTCTATTGCCGAGTACGTGAGGAAGTTTGAGGCACTTTCTCGATTTGCGCCACGACAGGTCAGCGTGAACGAGGATAAGGTACGGAGATTCTTGCAGGGACTGAGCCAGGAGTTCCGGATGCGCCTTACTATATCAGGGGTACGTAATGTATCCTATGACGAGATTGTGGCCAGAGCGCTTGACATCGAGGCTGTTGAGCAGGGTTCTACTAGACCGAGGGAGCCATCTAAGGGCTTCTTCCGTGAGATCAGACCTCAGTCATTGAACCGAGGTTGGCAACCGAGAGCGCAGCCTCAGCAGCAGCCACAGAGAGGTGTGAAGAGACCTCTTGAGGGAGGTAACGACAGGGGAAAGGGAAAGCAAGTGCAGGGTGCTTCTCAGGCACCTATTTGTCCTAAATGCCAGAGAGAGCACGCTGGCCCGTGTAGATTGGGTATGAACGTATGCTATCGATGTGGTGATGCAGGCCATTTTGTGAAAGACTGCCCAAGGCCCGGCCGAGATCAGTTGGGCGAAGATCAGAGGAGAGTTGTGCCCAGGATCTTCGCTTTTATCGAGCCTGGAGATGTTGATAACGAGGATCAGCCTGCCGTGATAGCAGGTACTATATTGGTTACTGGTGTTCCGGTATTTTCTTTATTAGACACGGGGGCTACGCATTCTTTTATTTCCACCACTTGTGTATCGAGATTGAGGCTTGCGCCTGAGTTAGCAGAATGCGAGTATAGTGTGATGCTACCTTCAGGAGAGCGTATGCGGTCCGGTCGCGTAGTCCAGGGCAGCATTATCTCGATTGGGGACCGTACTCTCTATGCCCGCCTTATTGTTATGGGCATTGAGCACTATGATCTCATCTTAGGGATGGACTGGCTATCACAGTACTTCGCCACCATCGACTGCCGATCCGGGATTGTCACTTTTCGACCTCCGGGTAAAGCTGAGTTTTCTTATCAGGCGATGAGCAGATTGAGTAACTCGCCTATTTCTTATTCCATGATGGTCAACGAGCAGTTCAAAGGTGCGTGCTCTATTTATTTAGTCTCTGTCTTTGATTGTCAGTTGCTCAGCGGATTGAAGCCGAGCGACATTCCTGTTGTCAGAGAGTTCTCTGGGATCTTTCTTGATGATCTTCCCGGGTTACCCCCAGACCGGGAGATCGAGTTCACTATTGATGTCTATCCTAACTCTGCGCCGAGGTTCAAGAACCCGTATCGGTTAGCACCAGCTGAGTTGAGAGAGCTGAGGACTCAGCTTGATGAGCTGTTAGGGAAGGGGTTTATTCGACCCAGTGTTTCACCCTGGGGTGCTCCTGTTCTATTCGTCAAGAAGAAAGATGGGACCCTCAGGATGTGCATTGATTACAGGGAGCTGAATAAGCTCACGGTGAAGAACAAGTATCCACTGCCCCGGATTGACGACTTATTTGATCAGCTACAGGGTGCCCGAGTATTTTCCAGGATTGACCTGCGCTTGGGTTATTATCAGCTGAAGGTCCGGGGAGATGATATTCAGAAGACGACTTTCCGAACGAGGTATGGGTATTATGAGTTCCTTGTCATGTCTTTTGGACTTACTAATGCCCCTGCAGCGTTCATGGATCTGATGAACCGTGTCTTCAAGGAGTATCTGGACAAGTTCGTGGTGGTTTTCATCGACGATATCCTGATCTACTCTAAGACCAGAGAAGAGCACGAGGAGCATCTGAGGATCGTTTTACAGATTCTGAGTCAATGCCAGCTCTATCCAAAGTTTTCGAAGTGCGAGTTCTGGCTTGACAGAGTGAGCTTCCTTGGCCATATTATATCACAGGACGGAGTTTCTGTGGATCCGAGCAAGATTCAGGTGGTCAGAGATTGGCCACAGCCGAAGAACGTACGTGAGGTGCGTGGATTTCTCGGATTGGCCGGTTATTATCGGAAGTTTATAGAGGGATTCTCGAAGATCGCACTTCCTCTTACACGATTGACTAGGAAGAACGAGAGGTTTGTATGGTCGTCTGCTTGTGATGATGGTTTTATGGAGTTAAAGCAGAGATTGACCACCGCTCCAGTACTGGCGTTACCTGTTGAAGGTGTCAGATACAGCGTTTATTGTGATGCGTCGGGAGTAGGACTCGGTTGTGTATTGATGCAGGAGGGGAGAGTTATTTCTTATGCTTCTCGGCAGTTAAAGCCGTACGAGCAAAATTACCCTACGCACGACCTTGAGTTAGCAGCTGTGGTCTTCGCACTGAAGATATGGAGACATTATTTATATGGGCAGCAGTGCGAGATATTTTCTGACCATAAGAGCCTGAAGTACCTATTACGCAGAAGGAGCTGAACATGCGACAGAGACGATGGCTTGAGTTCGTCAAAGACTATGATTTTGACATCAAGTACCATCCAGGGAAGGCGAACAAGGTTGCTGATGCCTTGAGTAGAGTGCCTTCTGCGAGTCAGCCTTCACTTGCAGCGATGTCGGTTATGCTGCGGTCTGAGATTGAGAGGTTTGACGTGGAGATAGTGGCAGAGTTGTCCAGTATGCTCACTAACATTTCTCTCAGGCCGACTATTCTGGATCGTATACGTGAGGCTCAGTAGAGTGATTCGGAGTGTATGGAGATTCGATCCAGTATGACGTTGGGAGACTCGTCGGATTTCCATTTATCAGAGGATGGTATTCTGAAGTTCAGGCATAGGTGGTACGTGCCTAACGACGAGGACCTGAAGAAGGAGATATTGGCCGAGGCACATTCTTCGGCATATTCTATACACCCGGGAAGTACCAAGATGTACCGGGATTTGAAACAGCACTTCTGGTGGCCGAACATGAAGAGAGAGGTGGCCAAGTATGTTGAGACCGGTTTGGTATGTCAGCAGGTAAAGGCAGAGCACCAGAGACCAGCCGGAACTTTATTGCCACTGCCGATTCCGGAGTGGAAATGGGAGCAGATCTCCATGGACTTTATCGTGGGGCTCCCGAGGACTACGAGAGGCCATGATGGTATATGGGTTATCGTGGACCGATTGACAAAGTCGGCCCACTTCTTATCTGTGAAGATGGCGTCCTCTATGGATCAGCTCGCGGAGCTATATGTGCAGGAGATTGTCAGACTGCACGGTGTGCCAGTTTCCATAGTATCAGATCGTGACCCGAGATTTACCTCGAAGTTCTGGATTAGTTTGCATAAAGCTATGGGGACTCAGCTCAATTTCAGCACAGCCTTTCATCCTCAGACTGATGGTCAGACAGAGAGGACGAATCAGATTCTGGAGGACATGCTCAGAGCTTGTGTGCTGGAGTTTCAGGGCTCGTGGAGCCGATATTTGCCTCTTATTGAGTTCTCGTACAACAACAGTTTCCAGGCTACTATCGGCATGGCACCTTACGAGGCTTTGTATGGTCGGAAGTGTAGGTCTCCGTTACATTGGGACGAGGTTGGCGAGGCCAGCATCGTAGGTCCAGAGATTCTACAGCAAACGGCAGAGAAAATTGCCGTTATCCGACAGCGTATTCAGGTAGCTCAGAGCCGGCAGAAGAGTTATGCTGACACGAGACGACGAGAGCTAGAGTTCGAGGAAGGCGACGAAGTTTATTTGAAGGTTTCTCCATTCAAAGGCGTCGCGAGATTTGAAAGGAGGGGTAAGTTGAACCCTCGGTACGTGGGGCCCTTTCCTATTCTGAAGAGGATTGGGAAGTTGGCGTACAGACTGCAGCTTCCAGCTTCTATGGAGGGTATCCACGATGTGTTCCACGTATCTATGCTTCGGAGATGCCTACGTGATCCATCACATGCCGTAGAGACTACGGAGATTGAGGTACAGCCTACCTTGACTTATGAGGAGAGGCCGGTACGCATTTTGGAGTATTCCACCAAAGTCTTACGCAACAAGGAGATTCCGCTGGTCAAAGTCCTATGGCGGAACCACGAGGTGGAAGAGGCTACGTGGGAACGACAGCAGGATATGATGACTAAGTATCCTGATTTGTTTGCATGATTTAATTTTGTGGACAAAATTCTGAATAAGGAGGGTAGAATGTAATATCCGGCTTGTACAGATTTTTGAATATATTATATTATATTACTATTTCATTATTTAATGGCATTTTAGTAAATATGTCAAATCAGATCAGTTTCGCAAATGGAAAGCGTCATTACGATCCTAACGATTAATAGGAATTTTAAGGAAATTATGGGAATTTTCGGAGATTAAAATGCTATATTCCGAGTAATTACCTTTATCGTAATGTAAATGACGTTTTAGTAAAAATAGTAAACGAGGTCCAAATTGCAAACGGACAGTTCTGTTAAATCCAAAATAATAAGTTGGACTTATTGGCAAAATATGGAAATTTGGAAAAGTCGAATAACTGGACGATTATCAAACCGAAAGAAGAAATCTATATAAAAACTAAAGAAGGGCAAAATCGTCAATTAACATTTAATAAACTTATTATTACTTAAAGGCAAAATGCCTTAATCGATTTCATTACTGAAATCGATTTCCAGAGAAGAGAGAACCCTCGACGACCCTCCCTGCCCGCG
Organism: Begonia masoniana; assembly: GCA_022432975.1. Classification (NCBI taxonomy): domain Eukaryota; kingdom Viridiplantae; phylum Streptophyta; class Magnoliopsida; order Cucurbitales; family Begoniaceae; genus Begonia; species Begonia masoniana. The sequence continues at coordinate 20,040,639 of CM039513.1, forward strand.
CGACATTTTTCCCAATCCGACCTCCGTTCGTTTCGTTTTCTTCACGCGTTCTCCTTCAATCGCAACTCTCGGTATGTCTCTGTAGTTATTGAGCGTTAAAAACTCAATTTTCGTAGAGTTATGCTTTTAGGTCATTCGTTTAGGTTTTCGATAAAAACGAGATTTATGATCCGAGATCTATAGATCTGCTATGTTTAAGTAAATAAAGGACGTATTGAACATTATTGGACGAAGTTAAACCGATTTAGGAAAAATGTTAGAAATTGAGAAATTCGAGAATTTAGGATAAACTCGTTTTAATGATAAACGTTGTAAATTGTTTAGGTAAACAGTGCTCGTGGACGGAGCTTGAGCTGCTTTGGACACGAGGTAAGTTCTCGTGAACTTCTTTGGCCGATTGGCCTACACCGTACATCGTATGTCGTCTCGAGGAGTTTTGGAGATGCCTTTAGTTAGTTTTGCTCGGTTTGGGTAGCTAGGTTTTAGGAGTTTATAGTTTATGCTTTTACAGTTTTGATGGTACCTGTTATTGTTTGTTTACTTTCTGATAGAGAACTGTTCACGCATTCACTGGATTTTAAAGAAAAGCATGAAAATGAATTTCCGCACAGAGTTTTCAAAGATAACGTAAAGCATAGCACGGCCGAAAAGCACATAGGCCGAAAGGCACATAGGCCGAAAGGCGCAGAGACCGAAAGGCGCATAGGCCGAAAGGCGCATAGGTCACGCGAGGTGGGGCTCAGGCACGGCTGTACGTGTTGTAAGCGTGCACCCCCCGCCTCTAGCTGGAAAGAGTAGTCCGCCCACTGGATGAGCTCTCTCTGGTTAGAGGGATAGGATCTCGGTGGCACCCACAGAGTATTGCATAGAAAGATAAAATAAAGCATGGTTTAATGAATTCATAGCACAGCATGCATAGCATTTACGTAGAGCTTACTGGGATTTTATCTCATAGTGTATATGTATGGTGTAGGTGACATAGACTTCGAGGAACCAGGTGAGGATGGGATTCCTCCTCCTGAGGCACAGTCCAGTTGACGGAGGATGGCTGCGGTGGTGCGCTGGTGCAGTCGAGGCTTCACCGACCCGTGGGGATAGTATGTACAGAGTTTTGAGGGTCTCTTTTGGGATGTTCTGATGAATTGTATAGACGTTTTAGGATGTTTGGTACGGTAGTTGATAGGTTTATATTTGATGTTTAAAACGTTTGGTTTAAGACTATTGTTCGATAGTTTTTGAAATGTTGTAGGTTGGTTACGATAGTCTCGATATTTAGATATATCCACGCAGTTGGATTTCGCAAAGTCCGCTGTAAGTTGGTCGAATGTTGTTATTGTTGTGAAATGATGTTAAGTGTGTGAGGATTTCTCTCTGGAATCGGATTCCAGAGAGTGTGCTATGTTGATTTGCTCTCTGGAATCCAGAGAGCAATTGTGTAAAATCGTGAAGCGGAGAATAGAAAACAGAAGAGAGAAGAGAAAATAGGAGATCGCTGCAACTACAGTGTCTGCAGCATGTGCAGCGATCGATCTCTGCAATTTGCAGAGATCGATCGCTGCTTGCTGCAGAGATCGATCGCTGCTTGCTGCAGCATGTGCAGCGATCGATCTCTGCAATTTGCAGAGATCGATCGCTGCTTGCTGCAGCATGTGCAGCGATCGATCTCTGCTGCTGCAGAGATCGATCGCTGCTTGCTGCAGCATGTGCAGCGATCGATCTCTGCAATTTGCAGAGATCGATCGCTGCTTGCTGCAGAGATCGATCGCTGCTTGCTGCAGCATGTGCAGCGATCGATCTCTGCAATTTGCAGAGATCGATCGCTGCTTGCTGCAGCATGTGCAGCGATCGATCTCTGCAATTTGCAGAGATCGATCGCTGCTTGCTGCAGCATGTGCAGCGATCGATCTCTGCAATTTGCAGAGATCGATCGCTGCTTGCTGCAGCATGTGCAGCGATCGATCTCTGCAATTTGCAGAGATCGATCGCTGCTTGCTGCAGAGATCGATCGCTGCTTGCTGCAGCATGTGCAGCGATCGATCTCTGCTGCTGCAGAGATCGATCGCTGCTTGCTGCAGAGATCGATCGCTGCTTGCTGCAGAGATCGATCGCTGCTTGCTGCAGCATGTGCAGCGATCGATCTCTGCAATTTGCAGAGATCGATCGCTGCTTGCTGCAGCATGTGCAGCGATCGATCTCTGCAATTTGCAGAGATCGATCGCTGCTTGCTGCAGCATGTGCAGCGATCGATCTCTGCAATTTGCAGAGATCGATCGCTGCTTGCTGCAGCATGTGCAGCGATCGATCTCTGCAATTTGCAGAGATCGATCGCTGCTTGCTGCAGCATGTGCAGCGATCGATCTCTGCAATTTGCAGAGATCGATCGCTGCTTGCTGCAGCATGTGCAGCGATCGATCTCTGCAATTTGCAGAGATCGATCGCTGCTTGCTGCAGCATGTGCAGCGATCGATCTCTGCAATTTGCAGAGATCGATCGCTGCTTGCTGCAGAGATCGATCGCTGCTTGCTGCAGCATGTGCAGCGATCGATCTCTGCAATTTGCAGAGATCGATCGCTGCTTGCTGCAGCATGTGCAGCGATCGATCTCTGCAATTTGCAGAGATCGATCGCTGCTTGCTGCAGCATGTGCAGCGATCGATCTCTGCAATTTGCAGAGATCGATCGCTGCTTGCTGCAGAGATCGATCGCTGCTTGCTGCAGCATGTGCAGCGATCGATCTCTGCTGCTGCAGAGATCGATCGCTGCTTGCTGCAGCATGTGCAGCGATCGATCTCTGCAATTTGCAGAGATCGATCGCTGCTTGCTGCAGCATGTGCAGCGATCGATCTCTGCTGCTGCAGAGATCGATCGCTGCAGCAAGCAGCGATGCAGCGCACGTGCGCTGCAAATGGCAGCGCCGGTCGCTGCTGCTTTTCGAGGGCAGAATTCCGATTCTGCCCTCCCTCTTTTCAATTTGATTTTTAATGTTTTAATTAATGTTTTAAGTTTTAATTATTTATTAAACGTTTTGTTTTAAATGCTTTCAAGGTTCAAATTCAATTCCGATTTCGATTCTGGTTTCGATTTCGGTTTAGTTTCCGTCTAGAGTTTAATTAAAGTTATTAGGATAAAAGAAAAATATATTCGGAAAAAACGGGTACAGTATTAGGGTCGTTACAGTAGTGGACGTGTGTTTGTTGCCTTCGGGCCTACACCACAGAACCGTAGGATTTATTGTTTGATAGTGTATTGTTAGTGTTTGAATAATGTTTGATGAATTGCTGGGTTGTTATTGTTAGTGTTTGAGATTATTTGCTTGTTTGGTTGCTTTGTTCTGATTTGATTGCTTGAATGTTTGGTTAAGTATGGTTTTAAATGTTTTGTTGTGGTTAAGCATGGTTTTAAATGTTTGGTTGTGGTTAAACATGGTTTTGAAATGTGAGTACGATATAAATTGAAAGTGGTTTGTTGGCGGTGGTTCCTCATTGCGAAGTAGTGTCTGAAATATGGCAAGCTTTGGGAGGTTTCCACAAAAGATATGCAGTGGTTCCTCGTCGCGAAGTAGTGTCTGAAATATGGCAAGCTTCGGGAGGTTTCCACAAAAGATATGCAGTGGTTCCTCGTCACGAAGTAGTGTCTGAAATATGGCAAGCTTCGAGAGGTTTCCACAAAAGATATGCAGTGGTTCCTCGTCGCGAAGTAGTGTCTAAAATATGGCAAGCTTCGAGAGGTTTCCACAAAAGATATGCAGTGGTTCCTCATCGCGAAGTAGTGTCTGAAATATGGCAAACTTCAGGAGGTTCTGCAAGAGGCACCTGACTGAGTATACGTAAGATGTTGTGAGTGGATTTGCTACGAAAGATGTTGGGGGTGGAACGACATGTGTTAGGATTGTGTGAGAGTTGTGTGTGCATAGTGTATGTTTGTATTTGTTGTCCTCTACTTGCTAAGCTTAAGCTTACGTGTGTGTGCGTGTTCTATGGTGTAGGTAACGACGCGGTTACAGGTGAGCTAAGTGAGTGAGCCAGGACTTGGGAGCAGTAGGAGATGGACGGGGCGTGCCAGTGCTGGCAGTTGTCGGGGCGTCTCGACCATGGTCTTCGGGATGTATATGAGATTTGTATTTGATTATGTTTAGTTAGATTTCGGGTTGTGGTTTGTAGTTGAGATTTTGAGATTTTATGGTTGATTTTGGGAGAGTTGTTTAGTGTAAATACTTGTGAATTTATACTGGTGTAAATGTTGGTTTTTTTTTAGGTTTTCGGTTGTAGAAAATTTAGTCGTTATATTGTCGATTTTTTGTTTTAAAATAATTAACGTCGGGTTACATTCTCTATTTTAGTCGTTAGCCGTTTTAAGTCGGTTTTTCTAAAATTTTTACGAAAATTATTTTTAATTGCGTTTTAAACGCGGGATAGGTTAGCAAAGTAGCGCACCCAGCCGGGGCAGGTTCGGGGGCGTTACATGCAGACTAGTGCGATCGGCCGTAGAGGACGACCACATACTAGTATCGTCGCTTGTAGAGGACGATCGCAGACTAGTCTTGCTGACCGCAGAGGTTGATCGCAGCTCGTCCAGGATGACTGCAGACCAGCCTAGGTGACTGCAAAGTCTACTGCATAGATTATTTTCGAGGAAAATTTTGTACGACGACAGACGTTGACCGCACATATTATTTTCACGGCCATTGATAGAGTCACCGGATGGGTTCCTAGTTCGGTATAGGACCCATCCTTGTGACTCCCTTATTTGTTGATAGAGATTTCCTTACTTTGGTTTCATTTGAGGCTCAGTCAAGTTTGAGGACTACGCCAATACCAGAGGTGGTAGATTTGACTTGACAAAAGAAGAATCGTCGTTGAGGTAAAGATTTTATATTATTTACATTGCATTGCATAGTTTTGATGAAAAACTGACGGGGTCTGGTCGCCAACACGTCTGTTTTTACGCATCTATATATATGGTTTTCCATCTTTACCATTAATGCATGATTTTGTTTGATATGATGTATATCTTGTGAAGATAAATCTTCGTGATACTTTAGACGATTTCAGTGTCAAAGTATCAAGAGGATATACTACTACTCATTCTGCTGCGTGAAGGTGGTCTTGTTTGTACGTTGCGGATATGGGTAATAGGACATTGATGATGCAATTAATGGGTTTCGAATCCCCAAACCTGATCAGGATATGTTGGTTTATTGCGATTTGTGGGTGGTCTCCTTGCTGACCATTGTTTGTCTGCCACCCAGAGTGACAATGTTGGATCTTCGGATCACCTTTGCTTTTACTTCCTCTTGGCTCATGAGGTGCTGTCTGGTTTTCAGATCGTCGCTTTTCTTTGGAAGTGTGCCGGAAGGGTCCTTGTGTGACCATCTGTTTTCACTGAGGATGATTTTAAATGATAAGTATGATGATGGCTTATTTCAATATCATTATCGAAGTATACAATGAAATTTTAAATACTGCCTCATCGATTACTTGTGGAGCATGTTTCTTAAAATGATTGAAAGAGAATTCTTTCAAAAATATATTTGTAAACTCATGTATGACATTTGATCCTTGTTTGAAATAAAAGATACAAACTCGTTTTGTATGCATTGCATTTAGTATAATTTTCTTAATGAGTTAGTCACTGACCCCTAACAACCCATTCCTTTCCAGGCAAGGAACCCCTTCCTTTTTTGTTGTATTTGAGTGTTTTCCTTAAAATTTTAATGATGACTATTTTCTATTTGGTTTGTATAAGAATGTTTGGGCTTGAATGTTAGATGTCTCGATAATATTGCACTCTTAATTTATTTATCGCACTATATTTCTCGTAATCACTATGTGAACCTAGGCTCATCTTGTGTAGGCTGTGACTTTCATTTGTATTCAAATCTTCTGCTACAAACCATGTCTTGGATTGGGCGTTTCGACCTGGCGTTTCTGTCTAAGCCCATCTTCGAGTTGTGACAGTGCATATTGGTACATATATTTGTATTGTTTGTAATGATTTGATTTTAAATTTATTATGTCAGGTCATTATGAAAAATAGTATGGGTAAAAAGCATGAAAAGAACTAGATCATGTGAAACATGGAATTATTTTACTAAAACAGAACCATATGACTCGAATTGATAAGTCGTTTTCAACTTTGTTTTTGAGTTTTAAAGTTAGGGTTTGTTGATTTAGGATTCGAGATTAGAAACTCAAATCCTTTGAGCATTTCTAAGTTATTTTGGTAGGATTGAGCTCTATGCAGATCGTAGCGTCAATTGGAGGTAAAAATAATAAATTGATGAGGAAGGCTAGATTTTGCACTTTCTGTTGCCGAAAATTGACCTAGCAGTCGACACTTGCCAATGATGATGGCAGATTCAAGCAAGGGTCGACACTTCGGCAAGTGTCGACCCCTACCGGTCGACACTTGCCATACCCCTCCCTTTCTTTTATTCCGCCGCGTGGAGTAAGAAAGGGTGAGAAAGAGAGTCGAGCTGAGTTTATGTGAACTGTCGTGTTTTGAGGCCAAAGAAGTTAACGTCGGACATCGTGCAACAACTCTGCTGAAGGGGTTTTGGAAGATTGTAAGGTTTTGACCTCCGATTTTAAGTTCAAAGTTTAGGGTTTTTATTAGAAATAATTCGAGCTCGGAAACTTGAATCTATGGTTGGTTTATGATGTTTAGGAGTAGTTTGAAGTTTGTTTAAGTTGTTTGGTCGAATGGGAGCTAAATTGGTGGAAAAAGGGCTCGTTTTCGCAAGATTTCCACCCTAGAAACCTTGCCCTAGGCGATTGCGGGTGGAGTCTGGGCAACCGCACGAGGAGTCGACTCGACTCATTGAATTTGCGAATGACCGCAGACTAGTGCGGTCGGCTGTAGAGGACGACCACAGACTAGTGTCATCGCTTGTAGAGGACAACTGCAGACTAGTCTTTCTGACCGCAGAGGTTGACCGCAGCTCATCCAGGATGACTGCAGACCAGCCTAGGTGACCGCAAAGTCTACTGCATAGAATATTTTTGAGGAAAATTTTGTACGACGATAGAGGTTAACCTCACATATTATTTTCACGGCCATTGATAGAGTCACCGGATGGGTTCCTAGTTTGGTATAGGACCCATCCTTGTGACTCCCTTATTGGTTGATAGAGATTTCCTTACTTTGGTTTCAATTGAGGCTCAGTCGAGTTTGAGGACTACGCCAATACCAGAGGTGGTAGCTTTGACTTGACAAAAGAAGAATCATCGTCGAGGTAGAGTGTAACACCCGGTTCTATAGAACTAATTATTTAATCCTTTAATTATTTGTACACTTTACATGGAAATAATAAATGTATGGTTAATGGATGACTAGACAAGGGCATAAAAGTAATTGGAAATTTAAAAGTGGATAACGTATTTAAGGAAAGAGGTTTTGGGTTTAATGAACTGTAGCCGCCACCATTCCCCACTTTTCTCTCTTTCGGTCTTCAACTCGAGCAGCAGAGCTCTCTAGGCGATTCTTCTACTCGAATCTTCTCCAAACTAAGTGAGCCTTACTTCGATTTCTTGCTGTACTGGTAGCTATCGATGATTTGAGAGGGTATAAGTGTGAGTTTTGTGAATGCCGTATGGGTAAGCTAGTTCGGGTTTTGTGGTAAATCAGAAATGTACAATGAACTAAGCTTCCAAACTAGTTTCCCTAGATTTTTGGATAGATTAGAATGAGGGTTGGTAGAAATTTGATTAATATTCTGTTTATAACTTAGGTGAACAAAACTTCTAGAGTAGTTTGAAACCGAGCATTTCCAGGAGAGCCAGGTAAGTGAAGTTTGCTTGTGCCTTCGGGCCTACATCACAAAACAGTAGGATTATGTGTGTTTGAATGTTTTTATGTCATGCATCATATTTTTGAAAGTATGCAAAAATGATTTTACATGAAATGGCATGGTAAGGAATGAACAGTTGTTAAGGGAACTAATCCGCCCCTTAATCGAGAGAGATGATGTATGACTTTGGGAGAAGTGATCCAACTCCCAATTTCACAGGGGGATCTGAACAGTTTTTAAGGGAACTAATCCGCCCCTTAATCGAGAGAGAGGATGTATGACTTTGGGAGAAGTGATCCAACTCCCAATTTCACAGGGGGATCAGATAAGAAACGAATGTAATATGCAACTGAGATGAGAAAGTAGAAACTGCATGTTTAGGAATTTATGTTTCAGCATTTCAATTCATTATTGCTTTACTTACTTAGCATTAGGCTAATAGATGAGTTTTGTGATGTAGGTGAAGAAGCTTCAGAAGGTGTGTTCTCTGAGCATGTTGAGGACTAGGCTGGTTGGGGGAGCACTTCAATGCCACGGATTGGTGATTCTGATGAGACGGTTTAACTGGTGTCAGTAGATGAGAAGGTTTAGTGAACGATGATACAATTTAAATATATTGGGAGTTTTAGTGACAATAGTAGTTTTGGATGTTTTGAGTAAAAGCCATCGGATGATGTCTTCAGTAAAAGCCATCGGATGATGTCTTCAGTAAAAGCCATCGGATGATGTCTTCAGTAAAAGCCATCGGATGATGTCTTCAGTAAAAGCCATCGGATGATGTCTTCAGTAAAAGCCATCGGATGATGTCTTCAGTAAAAGCCATCGGATGATGTCTTCAGTAAAAGCCATCGGATGATGTCTTCAGTAAAAGCCATCGGATGATGTCTTCAGTAAAAGCCATCGGATGATGTCTTCAGTAAAAGCCATCGGATGATGTCTTCAGTAAAAGCCATCGGATGATGTCTTCAGTAAAAGCCATCGGATGATGTCTTCAGTAAAAGCCATCGGATGATGTCTTCAGTAAAAGCCATCGGATGATGTCTTCAGTAAAAGCCATCGGATGATGTCTTCAGTAAAAGCCATCGGATGATGTCTTCAGTAAAAGCCATCGGATGATGTCTTCAGTAAAAGCCATCGGATGATGTCTTCAGTAAAAGCCATCGGATGATGTCTTCAGTAAAAGCCATCGGATGATGTCTTCAGTAAAAGCCATCGGATGATGTCTTCAGTAAAAGCCATCGGATGATGTCTTCAGTAAAAGCCATCGGATGATGTCTTCAGTAAAAGCCATCGGATGATGTCTTCAGTAAAAGCCATCGGATGATGTCTTCAGTAAAAGCCATCGGATGATGTCTTCAGTAAAAGCCATCGGATGATGTCTTCAGTAAAAGCCATCGGATGATGTCTTCAGTAAAAGCCATCGGATGATGTCTTCAGTAAAAGCCATCGGATGATGTCTTCAGTAAAAGCCATCGGATGATGTCTTCAGTAAAAGCCATCGGATGATGTCTTCAGTAAAAGCCATCGGATGATGTCTTCAGTAAAAGCCATCGGATGATGTCTTCAGTAAAAGCCATCGGATGATGTCTTCAGTAAAAGCCATCGGATGATGTCTTCAGTAAAAGCCATCGGATGATGTCTTCAGTAAAAGCCATCGGATGATGTCTTCAGTAAAAGCCATCGGATGATGTCTTCAGTAAAAGCCATCGGATGATGTCTTCAGTAAAAGCCATCGGATGATGTCTTCAGTAAAAGCCATCGGATGATGTCTTCAGTAAAAGCCATCGGATGATGTCTTCAGTAAAAGCCATCGGATGATGTCTTCAGTAAAAGCCATCGGATGATGTCTTCAGTAAAAGCCATCGGATGATGTCTTCAGTAAAAGCCATCGGATGATGTCTTCAGTAAAAGCCATCGGATGATGTCTTCAGTAAAAGCCATCGGATGATGTCTTCAGTAAAAGCCATCGGATGATGTCTTCAGTAAAAGCCATCGGATGATGTCTTCAGTAAAAGCCATCGGATGATGTCTTCAGTAAAAGCCATCGGATGATGTCTTCAGTAAAAGCCATCGGATGATGTCTTCAGTAAAAGCCATCGGATGATGTCTTCAGTAAAAGCCATCGGATGATGTCTTCAGTAAAAGCCATCGGATGATGTCTTCAGTAAAAGCCATCGGATGATGTCTTCAGTAAAAGCCATCGGATGATGTCTTCAGTAAAAGCCATCGGATGATGTCTTCAGTAAAAGCCATCGGATGATGTCTTCAGTAAAAGCCATCGGATGATGTCTTCAGTAAAAGCCATCGGATGATGTCTTCAGTAAAAGCCATCGGATGATGTCTTCAGTAAAAGCCATCGGATGATGTCTTCAGTAAAAGCCATCGGATGATGTCTTCAGTAAAAGCCATCGGATGATGTCTTCAGTAAAAGCCATCGGATGATGTCTTCAGTAAAAGCCATCGGATGATGTCTTCAGTAAAAGCCATCGGATGATGTCTTCAGTAAAAGCCATCGGATGATGTCTTCAGTAAAAGCCATCGGATGATGTCTTCAGTAAAAGCCATCGGATGATGTCTTCAGTAAAAGCCATCGGATGATGTCTTCAGTAAAAGCCATCGGATGATGTCTTCAGTAAAGCCATCGGATGATGTCTTAAGCATCGGATGATGTCTTCAATAAAAGCCATCGGATGATGTCTTCAGTAAAAGCCATCGGCTGATGCCTTAGTAAAAGCTATCGGTAGATGTGTATAATAAGTTTTGTCGTTTAGTGATCGGTGGATGTCGTGTATTAGACCTATCGGAAGATGTAGTAGAAGTGTTGTCGTTTAGTGATCGGTGGATGTCGTGTATTAGACCTATCGGAAGATGTAGTAGAAGTATTGTCGTTTAGTGATCGGTAGATGTAGGAAGTAATTTGTCGTTTAATGACCGGATGATGTGCTCTATTTTGTTTTGTGATTAAAAGACTTTCTTTTGTCGTTTAGTGACCGGACAACGTGATCAGTTTTCTCTCTCTTTCAACCAACTGCCTTGAATATTTTAATTTTTAATAAAGATTGTTTTTATATGATGATTTTTCTGCTGTAAGTTTTAATGTTTTAAGAGTCAAAATCTTGATCATTGAATTAAATTTTAAATTTTTCTCAAAAGTCATAGTTCAGTTCAGTAGTATGAGTAACAAATCGGGTTTATATAATTCGGGTCCTTACAGTATGGTATGAGAGACATTCAGTTAAACCGTTCAAAGGATTACTCATCAGTGCCGATCGTCACATGGGAGCACTCCAACAACTGTAAGTGTTTATGTTAGCTTTAGTTATTAGATGTTTATTAGAGTAGTTGACCTTGAACAGGAGTATAGAAAATGACTAGACGACCAGGAAGACCAAGAGTACCAAGAGAGATGCCCAACTTAAGAGCCGAGGAAGATCCTAGCGTGATTAGACAGCTGACTGATCTGGTGTGTCAGCAAACAGACTTAGTGCGTCAGTAGTCCGATCAGTTAGGTGTGCTGTTGAACCGAGAGGTACAAGGAAGTGCCAACTCGAGTTCTAGCAATGAACATTCTGGAGATAGATTCAGGAGGCTACGACCACCCATGTTTGATGGACAGTCGTCTGATCTGGTTATTGCTGAAGGGTGGCTTAGAAAGATTGAGAGTATGTTTAGGTGTGCCAACATAGGAGAGGGAGACAAGGTCACGTTGGCAACATTTCATTTGGCTGGTGATGCTCAACTCTAGTGGGAAACAATAGAGACCACCACTGATGTTTTGGCGATGACTTGGTCACAATTCAGGGACATTTTCTATGAGAAGTATTTTAGCAGCACTGTCCAAACTGCAAAGAAGTTGGAATTTCTGAACTTGAAGCAGATAGGGTCTGTGGCCGAGTACAGTAGGCAATTCGAGTCCCTGTCCAGGTTTGCTGGACATTTTGCTCACAGGGACGAGGATAAGGTGTTCAAATTTGTGCATGGGCTGAAGCCAGAAATTTACCGAGGAGTTAAATTTTGTGGTATTAAAGGCTTGACATTCAGTGAAGTTGTATCCACTGCTCTGGAAGTGGAAGAAGCTAAAAGGAAGTGTGTTGGACCAAAAGAGGTCTCACAAAAGTTTGTCCAGCCACACCAACAAAGAGGAGTGAAAAGGCACAGTGAGGGCCAGAATAGCCAAGGAACTGGGGGAAAAATACAGAATGCCAGGAAATTTTCCCAGTGTCCTAAGTGTTTGAAGAACCACCCGGGCGAGTGCAGGTTAGGCTTTGGGAAAATTTTTCAACTGTGAGGAGGTTGGACACACGATTAGAGAATGCCTGAAGCCTAGAATCACTAGATGCTACAATTGTAATAAGGTCGGTTATATTAGCAGAGACTGCCCAGCTTCCAAGAGTGGCCCTGCTATGATTAAACTGAGGATATTCTCCATGACAGAGTCGAGTGAGGAACAGCCCGCTGTTGTGTCAGGTACTATATTGATCAACTCAGTGCCTGCTTTTACCTTATTAGATTCTGGTGCAACTCATTCATTTATAGCATCTGCATTTGCTGTTAAATTAGATGTATAGTTTACCCCTTCCATGCATGTGTTTAATGTTGCATTACCCTCTGGTGAACGCATGCACTCTAACCAAGTGATACTTGACAGTGATGTGTTAGTGGGGAACGTAAATCTACCTGCTGATCTTATTATTATGAATATAACGGGATTTGATGTAATCCTAGGAATGGACTGGTTGTTTAAACACCACGCCACGATTGATTGTAGGACTGGAATAGTTAGTTTCCAACCCCCTGGTAGTTTGAAACATCCCTTTCAAGCTTCAAGGAAGAGTAAGGAAATGTCTGTGATGACTTCTATTAACACTAGACCTCCCCCATGTGAAGAGTATTTGTATTTCTTAGCTAACGTATTAAACACACAACTTGTAGAAAAAGCAAATCTTCAGAATGTCTTAATTGTCCAAGACTTTCCTGAAGTATTTTTGGATGACCTTCCTGGTTTGCCGCCAGATAGGGAAATTGAATTTGTTGTAGATGTTTATCCCGGCGCTGAGCCTGTGTCTAAAAATCTATGAGTTTTTGGTTATGTCCTTTAGATAAACAAACGCACCAGCATCCTTTATGGTTCTTATGCATAGGGTGTTTCACGAGTATTTAGACAAGTTTGTTGTTGTGTTTATAGATGACATTTTAATCTATTCACGTTCTAGTGAAGAACATGCAGAACATTTGAACCTAGTATTAGGGGTACTAAGGCAGCACCAACTTTATGCCAAGTTTTCTAAATGTGAGTTTTGGTTGAACAGAGTTCACTTCCTTGGTCATGTGATCTCTGGTGATGGAATATCTGTCGACCCAGCCAAGGTTCAAGCAGTCAAGGAGTGGCCCCAACCAAAGAATTCTGCAGATATTCGGAGTTTCCTTGGACTTGCAGGATATTACAGGAAGTTTATTGAAGGATTCTCAAAGATTGCAACACCCCTCACTCGGTTAACTAGGAAAAATATGAAGTATGTGTGGACTGAGGATTGTGAGCATAGTTTTCAGACCTTGAAACAGAAACTGACCAATGCTCCAATTTTCACCCTTCCTGTTGATGATGGTAAATTTAGCATTTACTGTGATGCATCCAAGATTGGACTTGGCTGTGTCTTGATGCAAGAGGGAAAGGTAATAGCTTATGCCTCTAGACAGTTGAAAACACATGAGAAGAATTACCCTACACATGACTTGGAATTAGCTGCAGTAGTATTCGTATTTAAGATTTGGAGGCACTACCTGTATGGACAAACTTGTGATATATTCTCGGACCATAAAAGTCTGAAAATATATCTTCACACAGAAGGAATTAAACATGAGGCAACGTCGATGGTTGGAATTTGTAAAGGATTATGATTTTGAGATTAAATACCATCCTGGCAAAGCAAATGTTGTGGCAGATGCTTTGAGTAGAGTGACAACTTCAGCCTCAGGCCTGATTCTTGACGTACCATTAGCCTTAGAGTCTGAATTCCAAAGGTTTAATCTAGAAGCATTGCATAGTATGTCAGCCATGCTTACTGCAATATCCTTAAGACCTACAATTCTTGAAAGAATAAAGGAAGCCCAGATAAATGATGTAGAGTGTAACAAGTACAAGTTAAACATGGATTCTACGGACAAATCAGATTTTAACTATTCTGCTGATGGAATCCTTAAGTTTAGAAATAGATGGTTTGTTCCTGCCATTAAAGAACTTCGAGATGAGATTCTTTTTGAAGCACATTCTTCCAGATTCTCTGTTCACCCTTGGAGTACAAAGATGTACAAGGATCTTAAACAGCATTATTGGTGGCCAAGTATGAAAAAAAGTGTGGCAGAGTATGTAGGATCATGTTTGTGTTGTCAGCAGATTAAAGCTGAGCATCAGAGGCCTGCAGGAACATTACAACCCTTACCAGTTCCAGAATGAAAATGGGAACAAATAACGATGGACTCTGTTGTGGGATTGCCTAGAACAACAAAGGGATATGATGCAATCTAGGTAGTAGTAGATCGATTAACCAAATCTGCCCACTTTCTGCCAATAAGGATGACATACTCGATGGATCAGCTTGCTGAATTGTATGTGCAAAAGATTGTTAGGTTACACGGAGTTCCAGGTACCGTAGTTTCAGATCGAGATTCTCGATTCACATCTAAGTTTTGGAAAAGTCTGCATAAGGTTATGGGTACACAGCTCAACTTTATCACAGCCTTTCACCCTCAAACAGATGGACAATCCGAGAGAACTATTCAGACCTTAGAAGATATGCTCTGTGCATGTGTTTTAGATTTTCAAGGATCTTGGAGTAAATACTTGTCATTAGTGGAGTTTTCCTATAATAACAGTTTTCAGGCAACAATTGGAATGACACTTTATGAGGCCTTGTATGGGCAAAAATGTAGATCACCTTTGTACTAGGATGAAGTTGGTGAAGCACAGTTGCTCGGTCCCGTCATTGTGCAACAAACTGTTGAGAAGGTTGCCCTCATCCGCTAGAGGATTTTGACAGCTCAGAGCTGACAGAAAAGTTATGCTGATAAAAGACGTAGGGAACTGGAGTTTGATGTAGGCGATGAGGTGTTTCTCAAAGTATCACCATTCAAAGGAGTTGTGAGATTTGGAAAGAGAGGCAAGTTGAACCCCAGATTTATTGGACCCTTTTCAATCTTAAAAAGAATCAGGAAGGCAGCTTACGAGTTACAGCTACCCATCTCTATGGAAGGAATCCATAATGTGTTCCATGTATCTATGTTGAAGAAGTGTGTACGAGATCCATCACAGATTGTGGAACAGCAAAGTATTGAAGTTCATCCTACCCTTGCATATGAGGAGAAACCAGTAAGGATCCTAGAGTATGCTGTGAAGGTGTTGCGCAACAAAGAAGTTCCTCTAGTGAAAGTCTTATGGCACAACCAAAACATAGAGGAGACAACCTGGGAGCGCCAGCAAGACATGATGGACCAACATCCGGAATTATTCAGGTACTGAATTTTGAGGACAAAATTCTTTTAAGGAGAGTAGATTGTAACACCCGGTTCTATAGAACTAATTATTTAATCATTTAATTAATGGTACACTTTACATGGCAATAACAAATGTAGGGTTAATGGATGACTAGGCAAGGGCATAAAAGTAATTGGAAATTTAAAAGTGGATAACGTATTTTAGGAAAGAGGTTTTGGGTTTAATGAATTGTAGCCGCCACCATTCCTCACTTTTCTCTCTTTCGGTCTTCAGCTTGAGCAGCAGAGCTCTCTAGGCGATTCTTCTACTCGAATCTTCTCCAAACTAGGTGAGCCTTACTTCGATTTCTAGCTGTATTGGTAGCTATCGATGATTTGAGAGGGTATAAGTGTGAGTTTTGTGAATGCCGTATAGGTAAGCTAGTTCGGGTTTTGTGGTAAATCGGGAATGTACAATGAACTAAGCTTCCAAACTAGTTTCTCTAGATTTCTGGATAGATTAGAATGTGGGTTAGTAGAAATCTGATTAATATTCTGTTTATGACTTAGGTGAACAAAACTTCTAGAGTAGTTTGAAACCGAGCATTTCCAGGAGAGCCAAGTAAGTGAAGTTTGCATGTGCCTTCGGGCCTACATCACAAAACAGTCGGATGATGTCTTCAGTAAAAGTCATCGGATGATGTCTTCAGTAAAAGCCATCGGATGATGTCTTCAGTAAAAGCCATCGGATGATGTCTTCAGTAAAAGCCATCGGATGATGTCTTCAGTAAAAGCCATCGGATGATGTCTTCAGTAAAAGCCATCGGATGATGTCTTCAGTAAAAGCCATCGGATGATGTCTTCAGTAAAAGCCATCGGATGATGTCTTCAGTAAAAGCCATCGGATGATGTCTTCAGTAAAAGCCATCGGATGATGTCTTCAGTAAAAGTCATCGGATGATGTCTTCAGTAAAAGCCATCGGATGATGTCTTCAGTAAAAGCCATCGGATGATGTCTTCAGTAAAAGCCATCGGATGATGTCTTCAGTAAAAGCCATCGGATGATGTCTTCAGTAAAAGTCATCGGATGATGTCTTCAGTAAAAGTCATCGGATGATGTCTTCAGTAAAAGCCATCGGATGATGTCTTCAGTAAAAGCCATCGGATGATGTCTTCAGTAAAAGCCATCGGATGATGTCTTCAGTAAAAGCCATCGGATGATGTCTTCAGTAAAAGCCATCGGATGATGTCTTCAGTAAAAGCCATCGGATGATGTCTTCAGTAAAAGCCATCGGATGATGTCTTCAGTAAAAGCCATCGGATGATGTCTTCAGTAAAAGCCATCGGATGATGTCTTCAGTAAAAGCCATCGGATGATGTCTTCAGTAAAAGCCATCGGATGATGTCTTCAGTAAAAGCCATCGGATGATGTCTTCAGTAAAAGCCATCGGATGATGTCTTCAGTAAAAGCCATCGGATGATGTCTTCAGTAAAAGCCATCGGATGATGTCTTCAGTAAAAGCCATCGGATGATGTCTTCAGTAAAAGCCATCGGATGATGTCTTCAGTAAAAGCCATCGGATGATGTCTTCAGTAAAAGCCATCGGATGATGTCTTCAGTAAAAGCCATCGGATGATGTCTTCAGTAAAAGTCATCGGATGATGTCTTCAGTAAAAGCCATCGGATGATGTCTTCAGTAAAAGCCATCGGATGATGTCTTCAGTAAAAGCCATCGGATGATGTCTTCAGGAAAAGCCATCGGATGATGTCTTCAGTAAAAGCCATCGGATGATGTCTTCAGTAAAAGCCATCGGATGATGTCTTCAGTAAAAGCCATCGGATGATGTCTTCAGTAAAAGCCATCGGATGATGTCTTCAGTAAAAGTCATCGGATGATGTCTTCAGTAAAAGCCATCGGATGATGTCTTCAGTAAAAGCCATCGGATGATGTCTTCAGTAAAAGCCATCGGATGATGTCTTCAGTAAAAGCCATCGGATGATGTCTTCAGTAAAAGCCATCGGATGATGTCTTCAGTAAAAGTCATCGGATGATGTCTTCAGTAAAAGCCATCGGATGATGTCTTCAGTAAAAGCCATCGGATGATGTCTTCAGTAAAAGCCATCGGATGATGTCTTCAGTAAAAGCCATCGGATGATGTCTTCAGTAAAAGCCATCGGATGATGTCTTCAGTAAAAGCCATCGGATGATGTCTTCAGTAAAAGCCATCGGATGATGTCTTCAGTAAAAGCCATCGGATGATGTCTTCAGTAAAAGCCATCGGATGATGTCTTCAGTAAAAGCCATCGGATGATGTCTTCAGTAAAAGCCATCGGATGATGTCTTCAGTAAAAGCCATCGGATGATGTCTTCAGTAAAAGCCATCGGATGATGTCTTCAGTAAAAGTCATCGGATGATGTCTTCAGTAAAAGTCATCGGATGATGTCTTCAGTAAAAGCCATCGGATGATGTCTTCAGTAAAAGCCATCGGATGATGTCTTCAGTAAAAGCCATCGGATGATGTCTTCAGTAAAAGCCATCGGATGATGTCTTCAGTAAAAGCCATCGGATGATGTCTTCAGTAAAAGTCATCGGATGATGTCTTCAGTAAAAGCCATCGGATGATGTCTTCAGTAAAAGCCATCGGATGATGTCTTCAGTAAAAGCCATCGGATGATGTCTTCAGTAAAAGCCATCGGATGATGTCTTCAGTAAAAGCCATCGGATGATGTCTTCAGTAAAAGTCATCGGATGATGTCTTCAGGAAAAGCCATCGGATGATGTCTTCAGTAAAAGCCATCGGATGATGTCTTCAGTAAAAGCCATCGGATGATGTCTTCAGTAAAAGCCATCGGATGATGTCTTCAGTAAAAGCCATCGGATGATGTCTTCAGTAAAAGCCATCGGATGATGTCTTCAGTAAAAGTCATCGGATGATGTCTTCAGTAAAAGCCATCGGATGATGTCTTCAGTAAAAGCCATCGGATGATGTCTTCAGTAAAAGTCATCGGATGATGTCTTCAGTAAAAGCCATCGGATGATGTCTTCAGTAAAAGCCATCGGATGATGTCTTCAGTAAAAGTCATCGGATGATGTCTTCAGGAAAAGCCATCGGATGATGCCTTAGTAAAAGCTATCGGTATATGTGTATAATAAGTTTTGTCGTTTAGTGATCGGTGGATGTCGTGTATTAGACCTATCGGAAGATGTAGTAGAAGTGTTGTCGTTTAGTGATCAGTGGATGTCGTGTATTAGACCTATCGGAAGATGTAGTAGAAGTGTTGTCGTTTAATGATCGGTAGATGTAGGAAGTAATTTGTCGTTTAGTGACCAGATGATGTGCTCTATTATTATTATTATTATTATTATTATTATTATTATTATTATTATTATTATTATTATTATTATTATTATTATTATTATTATTATTATTATTATTATTATTATTATTATTATTATTATTATTATTATTATTATTATTATTATTATTATTATTATTATTATTATTATTATTATTATTATTATTATTATTATTATTATTATTATTATTATTATTATTATTATTATTATTATTATTATTATTATTATTATTATTATTATTATTATTATTATTATTATTATTATTATCAAAGTCATAGGTTCGGTTCAGTAGTATGAGTAACGAACTCGGTTTATATAATTCGGGACCTTACATAGAGATTTTATATTATTTACACTGCATTGCATAGTTTTGATGAAAAACTGACAGGGTCTTGTCGCCAACACGTCTGTTTTTACGCATATATATATATATACACATATATATATATATATATATATGGTTTTCCATCTTTACCATTAATGCATATTTTTTTGATATGCTGTATATCTTGTGATGATGATCTTCGTGATACTTTAGACGATTTCAGTGTCAAAGTATCAAGAGGATATACTAGTTACTCATTCTGCTGCGTGAAGGTGGTCTTCTTTGTACGGTTGCGATGTAATAGGGCATGATGATTATTATTATTATTATTATTATTATTATTATTATTATTATTATTATTATTATTATTATTATTATTATTATTATTATTATTATTATTATTATTATTATTATTATTATTATTATTATTATTATTATTATTATTATTATTATTATTATTATTATTATTATTATTATTATTATTATTATTATTATTATTATTATTATTATTATTATTATTATTATTATTATTATTATTATTATTATTATTATTATTATTATTATTATTATTATTATTATTATTATTATTATTATTATTATTATTATTATTATTATTATTATTATTATTATTATTATTATTATTATTATTATTATTATTATTATTATTATTATTATTATTATTATTATTATTATTATTATTATTATTATTATTATTATTATTATTATTATTATTATTATTATTATTATTATTATTATTATTATTATTATTATTATTATTATTATTATTATTATTATTATTATTATTATTATTATTATTATTATTATTATTATTATTATTATTATTATTATTATTATTATTATTATTATTATTATTATTATTATTATTATTATTATTATTATTATTATTATTATTATTATTATTATTATTATTATTATTATTATTATTATTATTATTATTATTATTATTATTATTATTATTATTATTATTATTATTATTATTATTATTATTATTATTATTATTATTATTATTATTATTATTATTATTATTATTATTATTATTATTATTATTATTATTATTATTATTATTATTATTATTATTATTATTATTATTATTATTATTATTATTATTATTATTATTATTATTATTATTATTATTATTATTATTATTATTATTATTATTATTATTATTATTATTATTATTATTATTATTATTATTATTATTATTATTATTATTATTATTATTATTATTATTATTATTATTATTATTATTATTATTATTATTATTATTATTATTATTATTATTATTATTATTATTATTATTATTATTATTTTTTATAACTTTCTAGTAAACCCTTTCGTTAATTTAATAAGTCAAAATATAAATTGTTGAAACATATTTAAAAATCAATTAAATAAAACCATTAAAACAGAAGAGGAATCGGCCCAGCAGAACAGAGGGCAAAAAGGGCCCAAGCCCAAAATTTTTCCTGTTCACATCCGCCGCTTACTTCTGCTAAGCTACATCCACCGCTCAACTCACATCCACCGCTCACTCACAAAACACATCCACCGATCACTCACAAAACACATCCACCGGTGACTCACAAAACACCTCCACCGATCACTCACAAAACACATTCACCGGTGACGTCACAAAACACCTCCACCTATCACTCACAAAACACATCCACCGGTGACGTCACAAAACACCTCATCGATCACTCACAAAACACATCCACCGGTGACGTCAGCCGGATGACTTATTCACCCAGCATCCACCGGTCAACAGTAACTGAACACATCTGTCGGTTGACTTTGACCAAACCTTATACAGACTTCAGCCGATCACAAAACGACAGAATCTATTGCCTAGCTACATCCGCCGCTCAACAGTAACCGAACACATCTGCCAGTTGACTTTGACCAAACACTTATACAAACTTCTACCGATCACAAAACGACATAATCTATTGCCTAGCTACATCCGCCGCTCAATAGTAACTGAACATTTTAACCAAAACCCATACAATTTTTCCCTGTACTTACACACCATTCACTCAGAACTTCCAAGAACATTCTCCATTTCCAGAAACATCAAAATGAACATTATATACATATATGTTCACGAACTATCCAACATACACATCCAAACATGTTTCTAACTATACAAATTATCAAAAACACTACAAAATACTATCAAAATCTATCCAGATCCAAAAATCCTAAAATGTTTAACTATACCATTTTTCCTATCTTTCTATCCATCAATTTTCCAAAACACATACTTACGTCCCCACGGGTCAAAATAAGCACCGACTGCGCCAGTACACTCCCGCGAGCATTCTTCTTCAAGCTGCTTAAACTTCGGGCGGAGGAATGTCATCCTCACCTATATCAAAGTCACCTACACCATAGAAATAAAATGTGAGCTAGAGGCTCAGTAAATCTACGTGAATGCACATGAATGCCATGCATGTACAGTTCATAAATCATGCTTCCTACCTTTTCGCTATTCATTTCATTTTACTTTATGTCACCAGGGCTTCACTCTTGCTAGATAGGAGCGGCAAATCCGGCGATTGGATAGCCCCTCGTATCTAACCGGGATAAAACATGCTTCATCCGACAGCCATGTCTCAACCACCGCCACCGACGTGACCATCATTACATTCAATTACCTTTTCGTTATTCCTTTCCATTTATGTAAAAACATGCATGGAAATTTCTTTTTCGTGCTTTTTCATAAACCATGATGCGTGCATGTATACAATGACATAACGAAAACAAAGCATGCAAACAATAAACTTATACATTCAACAATCTAACTAAACTAACTACCCAACCTAATTACCCAACACAGCGAGCATCTCCAATTCCTCGATCGACATAGTCTTATGGTGTAGGCCAATCGGCCAAACGAGTCACGGAGACTTACCTCGTGTCCGTTGCAACTCAAGCTCCGTCCACGAGCGTTGTTCACCTAAGGCACTTCATAACAACCTTCATTAATTCAACTCATTCGCACCAACGACCATAAATACGTCCATTTGAGCCATAATGACGGCAACTCTATCGATCTCAAACCCTATTTCATGTTTCTAACAAAATCTTAACGAAACCCTAATCTGTATAACCCTAGAAATTGAAATCTAAAGCTCCAAAACTATAGATTCATACCTAGAGTCGGGTTCGAAGGAGAAAACATGAAGAAACTTCAAAGATCGGAGAACGAATCGCCGAGAGGAGAGGAGAGAAAATAAAGGTTTCGTTGGAGTGCTGAGGAAGGAAAGATTTTGTGATTTTTAATAGAAATTTGGCTTGGCAAATTACTTATTTACCCCTTCATTTGATTTCTATTTGTTTCTCCACTTATCTCGTTATTTGACTAACTATTCGCTTTGTCCAAATTTTCTTATTTCACCATAAATTCCAATTTATTATTTAGGTTCCAATAAAACTTTCCATTTACAAAATGGACTTAATTTGACATATTTACAAAAATGCCATTATTTAATGGAATTATAAAATCCCGTAAAACCGGGTGTTACACTCCTTGCTGACCATTGTTTGTTCGCCACTCAGAGTGACAATGTTGGATCTTCGGATCACCTTTGCTTTTACTTCCTCTTGGCTCATGAGGTGCTGTGTGGTTTTTAGATCGCCGCTTTTCTTTGGAAGTGTGCCGGAAGGGTCCTTGTATGACCATCTATTTTCACCGAGGATGATTTTAAATGATAAGTATGATGATGGCTTATTTCAATATCATTATCGAAGTATACAATGAAATTTTAAATATTGCCTCATCGATTGCTCTTGGAGCATGTTTCTTAAAATGATTGAAAGAGAATTCTTTCAAAAATATATTTGTAAACTCATGTATGACATTTGATCATGGTTTGAAATAAAAGATATAAACGCGTTTTGTATGCATTGCATTTAGTATAATTTTCTTAATGAGTTAGTCACTGACCCTCTAACAACCCATTCCTTTCCGGGCAAGGAACCCCTTCCTTTTTTGTTGTATTTGAGTGTTTTCCTTAAAATTTTAACGATGACTATTTTCTATTTGGTTTGTATAAGAATGTTTGGGCTTGAATGTTAGATGTCTGAATAATATTGCACTCTTAATTTATTTATCGCACTATATTTCTCGTAATCACTATATGAACTTAAGCTCATCCTGTGTAGGCTGTGACTTTCATTTGTATTCAAATCTTCTGCTACGAACCATGTCTTGGATTGGGCGTTTCGACCTGGCATTTCTGTCTAAGCCCATCTTCGAGTTGTGATAGTTGTTAGTGGATTTTACACTTTACGCAAGTGCACGTATCGCAATCAAGTAGTATATAAATATCAATCTCACGAGGATATTCTTAGTCGAGTTAGATGCTATAAAAATCTTACAGAAGTATTAAAATTATAAATGAAAATAATTAAAAATAAAAGCCGAATGACGATGTAACAAAATAAAACAGGATAAACGAGATAAAATCAATAAAATGAAGCCTTGGCTAGGAGCGATTTCTTCGTTACGATAGTTTTACTACTGATGCTCTGGTAATGCTCTGCAACATTGACTATGAACAGTAAGAATAAATTAATTCTAGAATTATTTCGAATTGCTTAAGTAAATTCAATTTAGAATTTCTCTCGACCTGGAAAGAAGGTAACTAACATTGAATTTCATATTTGCCTCATTCTTATTGCCAAATGAATTAATGCTAACTACATTGTAACAATTTAATCCGATTAATTATTCGTGTATCTTAGAATTTATATTTATCTTTCAATACAATATAAATATGGATCATCAACCTATCTATCGATATGATCTGAATTAAACAAGGAATATCACAAATAATTGTTAAATAAACAATCGCATAAACAATTTGTGATCGTAGCAAAATTCGCAACAAATACTCTCGTCCTAACCAAGTAGTAGAGTTTAGTTACTAGACATCATAAAATAAAACTAAAAATAAAAATAAAAAGTAGCATAGAAGAAGAAGATGCAGTGCTCTCTGCCGCAGACCCCGAACTTTCTTTTCAATTTGCCTCCTTCTCCCTTTTTTGTTCTGCGTGCCAAGTCTTCTTTTTCTCTCTCTCTAGATTTTCTTTAATTTGTTTGCTTTTCCTTCCATAATTTTTTGCAGTCAAATCCCCATTTTTTCTCCTTTCTTGTTTTTCTTCTCTTCAGATCTCTTTCTATTGGTTTCCTTTTTCCTTAATTTTAGCATCCACTTCGTTCTGCGTAAAACTCTGGTTCCTGCTTCCTTCTCTCTCCAGATCTCTCCATCCATATTTCTCTCCAGATCTCTCCTCCATATTTTTGGTAAAAATATTCTCCTTTATTGCTTTATTTTCTCTTTCTTCAAGATTTTGGTAATCTTCAAACTTGTTAATTTGCTTCTCTATTAAAAACTCAATCTTTCATTTTTCATTTTTCCGCTAATAACTCTGCATTTAAATAAGAAAATATAAAATTCGAATTAGTGATAAAAATCTGCTTGTTTTTCCGAGAATATGCATTAAATACATTAAATTTAGAATATGGTCATATGCTACAGCATCCTGCAGCAATGATAGTAAATTCCACAAATTCCTTCTTACATTCACTCAAATCATATAAGTTCTATCAATTAAATACTATATAAAATAACTCTAATTTAAGAGTTATCAAATACCCCCAAACTTGAACTATTACTCGCCCTCGAGTAATGCAAAAAGAAATCAAAATTAAATAACTGCACAAGGTAACATCAACCAATACCATGTAATTTTCAAGATATTTTGAAACTTGTAAATTTTTGAAAAATTTCACTATCACAATTAAAATCAACTAATATAGATTTATTTCCCAATGAACTAATTTTCAAACTGCGTGTGTGCTCAAACTCCTCTTAAATTGCTAAGTTCAACCATCAATACTAAACATCACAATGAATATAATAGAATACCAATTTTTCAATGTTTTTCCTAAGTCAATTAGCTTTCAAAGGTTATTCTTTTTGATAATATAAAATACAACTAAGCAACGAGGATATAAAATTTTTGTATTGACTTTCTTTATAAGTCACACTACCTTTTTACGCGATTGACAACATTGGTCATGAAGGCCTCCGGTTACTCAGTAGTGTCACTTAAAGATACATACTCATATAAATTAATAGAGGAGTATAGTCAATAAACATATAATGGAGTTCCTCCTAAAGTTCCTCTAGTTTATTTCTACCCATCGAGTATCCAAAAGGCTCACTCGAAATTGAAAGTAAATTAGGAAATTTCACTTTATTTTTATTTTTTTTTCTATTATTTTTTTCTATTATTATTTTTTATTTATAACCCCCAAACTTATTATTTTAATAATCTTTTTTTTCACTCTTTTTTTTTTAATTCTTTTATTGCTAATTTCCTTTGTCAAACATTGAATTGTTGTCATCTACCTATAATTGTAAGGTCTAGTAAAGATGATATTCCTAAGCAATTAAAAGGGAGTTTGTGTGTTACGATAACAATAAGCTCATGGGAATAAATCTAAATCAATTCCTAATAATGTGTGGTAGTGACATTATTCAACAACTTACTCAATTAGAAAATACTTAAAAATTTCATTGCTGTTCATTAGATATGTGTCACAGCCAACAACCAAGTTTTAGCCAATTTTTCTACCAATTACCTCAAATACCCCCAAACTTAAACTCGACAGTGTCTCCACTGTCGAACAAAATATAGTTCAAAATTTAAACAAAATAAAGCAAAATTAAGGGGTAAGTACTTCCCTGGAATCTCCTTTCTCGTTCCATTAGATGCGGTTTCACGTCGCTGTGCCATTTTAAGTTGCAGAAACAGCAAACCTTCAATGAGCTATTGTTGAAAAATGATGCTCTCAGCTGATGCTACAGCTCCACTTGCAGCATTTGGATTGTGTGATGACTTTCTTTACGGTGCTTCTTCTTCATCAGCTCTTCTTCTCCTCACTTTTTTTTTAATTGCTATAGCAAATATTGCAGCATCACATTATTTTAGCAAAAACTAAAAACTAAAAAAATAAAAATAAACAAAAACCAACACAAAAGGATATCAAAAATTGGGTTGCCTCCCAATAAGCGCTTGATGTTTTTGTTTAGTCTTCAGCCTGACTTTCCCATGCTTCACATTTCTATGCTTTGTGGTTGATATGCTATGGTCACTTTATGTTTGAGGTAAGAGGGAAGGTGTTTGAGCTCCAGTGTTGGTGCGTTTTCAACAGATGGCTTGAAAACTTCTGGGTTATCCTTCCTTCGAACTAATGTCTCGAACTGTTTCCTGTGGCTCCTTGAAAACTGCTCTGTTTCTTCCATTGTCATTTTTCCAGATATGTTGAAGAAATCTTCTACATCGTACGAGCATTTCATAGCTTTCAATACATTAAAATTAATTTGCTGGTCATTCACGTCTCTGTCATAGCCAAGAATCTCCTCCTTTCTCCCAAAAATTTCTATTTCTGCATGCTTCTGTAGTCTTTGAGGGAATGGTGGTGGTGGCCTCTGAGTTTTCAATTCATTTCGTTACTGTGGTGGCATTGCTGCAACATCAGTTTCTACAACGCCAGTTTCTAGATTATCCTTTTCTACTTCCTCCACATCCTCTTGTTCCACCAACGCTTCTTGTTTTTTTAAATTTTCTGCTTTCTGTTGCTTTTCTGGAATTTCAAGTTCTCTTTCATGCCTCAATACTATGGTCTTGCAATGTTCCTTTCCTGGTCTTTGCGGCACTTCTATATCGCTTGATAATTGCAATGCAGTCATTGTGCTTAAAGATTGAGTCAGGTGCCCTATATGTGTCTCCATATTTTTCATTGATGCAGCCAAGTTCTGCAAGATCACATCTGTCTTAGTAGCATATTCTCTGGTGAAGCTGTCTGATTGCTCTTGACGCATTGAATTGTGAGTTGACTGTGAGAAGCCTTGAGTGTAATTTTCAGCTGGTCTGGTTGATGCTGGAGCATTCTGCGGCTGCGAATTCCATTGAAAATCTAGATGTTGTTTCCAGCCAGGATTGCATGTCTGCGAGTAAGGATTATTGTTTCTATTATACCCCACATAATTTTCAGATTATGGGTTAATAAGGCATGTGATGTCATCGTGATTCTCTCCACAAAAAATGCCTGAAACCTCTCTTGCTGACGGCTTAGGTGGTCTGTTCATCTCCTTGATGGCATTTTCCAGCGTAACAATCTTTGCATTCAAGGCTGCGAATTCCATTGAAAATCTAGATGTTGTTTCCAGCCAGGATTGCATGTCTGCGAGTAAGGATTATTGTTTCTATTATACCCCACATAATTTCCAGATTCTGGGTTAATAAGGCATGTGATGTCATCGTGATTCTCTCCATAAAAAATGCTTGAAACCTCTCTTGCTGACAGCTTAGGTGGTCTGTTTATCTCCTTGATGACATTTTCTAGCGTAACAATCTTTGCATTCAAGGCCGACACCTCATCCAGATCGTAAACTTCAGGTGCCCGCCTCGTAGGGTTAAATCTTTCTGAAGACCATTGGTAGTTGTTTACTGTCATCCTCTCCAATAAATCATATTCTTCATTGAAGGATTTTGATAAAAAGGTTCCATTTGCTGCAGCATCAACGATAGATCTTGTCTGCCCATTTAATCCATTGTAAAATGTCTCAAGCTGAAGCCAGTGTGGTATTCCATGGTTAGGGCATTGCCTGAGTAGTTCCTTGAATCTATCCCAGACCTCATAAAGTGACTCTCCATTCCTCTGCTGAAAACTGGTGATTTCACTCCTCATTCTAACATTCCTCACTGGTGGATGGTATTTCATAATAAATTTCTTGGCTAAATCTCCACATGTAGTGATAGTATTTGATGAGATACTATCCAACCAATCTCGTGCTCGGTCTCTTAAAGAATACGAGAAAAGCTTTAACCTTAATGCCTCAACTGAAACTCCAGGAAAATGAAACGAGTCGCTCACTTCTCCAAATGCTTTGAGATGACGATGAGGATTGTCTGTGACCATTCCACTGAATTGTTTAATGGTTTGAAGCATCTGAAACATGATTGGTTTAAGCTCGAATCGAGTGGTTGTAACACCCGAGTTTTCGGGTTTCCGCTTTAGGGGCATTTTTATAAATAATAATTATATGCCCATTTTGCGAGTGGGAGGTTTTATTAGGATCTCAGGAATTTATAAGGATTTTTGGAAGAATAAGTAAATTTTTAGAAATCCAAATCGATGGTGTAACGCCGAGTTACGGTTTTCCGCCTATAGTATTTTAAGTCGTAAAAAAATGGTAAATTAAGTCTGTTTTACGAACGGAGAGTTTCGTTAGAACCCTAGTGATTAATATGGATTTATGGAAGAATAAGAAAATTTTGAAGAGACCAAACCGATGAGTTAAATAACGGATTCGTTAGGAAATCAAGTGAGAGGGTAAAAAGGTAATTTGGTAAGTAAGTTTTATAAAAAATTACAAATACCCCTCCTCTTCACTTTTCCTTCTCCAGAACGTGTTTCCTTTTTTTTTTCCCTTTCTCCCTTGGCGACGTTTTCTCCCCGCGGCCTTCTCCTTCAACGCCGATCGTCCATCTCTTCCGGCGATCGTTTCTTTCGGTTTTCTTCGACAAACCCAAGCCCTAGGTAAGGACTCTAGTATTATACGAGTTTATTTTGATTTAGGGTTAGGTTTTGATTGGGTTGATTTCGATTTAGGGTTTTGTTAGGAATCTCTGATTTTGGTTAGGAATCGTTGGGATGTTTAAATTAGTTTCCTTTGACGATCTATTTACGATTATTGACGATGGTTAAGTGAGATTGTGGTTATTGACGGATTTAGGTTAGATTTTTGGTTGTTGAAGATTGTAAAATCTCCATTAATGGAGTTTGGTATTTTGTGAGCACCACGTGCTCGATGAAATGCCTAAATGGAGAAAATAGAAGTTTTAGGAGAAATTGCTTTGGCTAGAGACTTAGTTTAAGTTTAGAATTCGTTGATTCAAGATTGGTTTTAATGCCCTTATTTGTGAAATGCTTTAGGTGGAGACGACTTTTGGACGGTGCTCGGCTAGCTACGGACGCCAAGTAAGTGGATGTTAGGCTTCCGGCCCTTAAGGCCCTACATCGTGTCAACGTTAGGTTTTTCTGCTTTGATGATGATTTTCTGATTGTGGGGATTAATGAGTCGGGTAACTTAGAATGTTAGTTGTTTGTGAAGTTCGTTAAGAATAGTATATGTCCATGTACGTAGTGAATTGTTTGATGATATGTTTTGATGATATGTCGTACATAGATTTCTCATGCATCATGTTTAGAAAAAGTACGAAAATGTTTTTAGCATATGTTCATGATTTAAACGTAGAAACACAACGATGTAGAAACGAAAATGTAAAGTGTCTGAGGGAAGTGGTTCACCCCTCAGATGTAAATTGTGGGAACGTCCAGAAAACGTATGATATAGGGAGTGAGTGTGCTCGATGAAATGCCTAAATGGAGAAAATAGAAGTTTTAGGAGAAATTGCTTTGGCTAGAGACTTAGTTTAAGTTTAGAATTCGTTGATTCAAGATTGGTTTTTAATGCCCCTTATTGTGAAATGCTTTAGGTGGAGACGACCTTCTTGGACGGTGCTCGGCTAGCTACGGACGACGCCAAGAATGTGGATGTTAGGCTTCCGGCCCTTAAGGCCCTACATCGTGTCAACGTTAGGTTTTTCTGCTTTGATGATGATTTTCTGATTGTGGGGATTAATGAGTCGGGTAACTTAGAATGTTGTTGTTGTGAAGTTCGTTAAGAATAGTATATGTCCATGTACGTAGTGAATTGTTTGATGATATGTTTTGATGATATGCGTACATAGATTTCTCATGCATCATGTTTTAGAAAAAGTACGAAAATGTTTTAGCATATGATTTTCATGATTTAAACTAGAAACAACAACGATGTAAAACGAAAATGTAAAGTGTTGAGGGAAGTGGTTCACCCTTCAGGTAAAGATTTATATGTGGAACGTCTAGAGATGGAGAAGCTAATCCGCCCTCCATTGGTAGAGGATTACATGTATGTACGATGGAAACAAAATGAATATGAACGATGAAACGAAATGAATATGAACGATGAAACGAAATGAATATGAACGATGAAACGAAATGAAATGATTAAGTACGATGAAACTGTAGAAACTGCATATGTTAAGCAAAATGTTTTAAATTCATATAGTGCATCCCCTTACTAAGCATTAGGCTTACTGTTTATGTTGCATGATGTAGGTGACAGGTGTGAACTCGATGACAAAGAATAGGAGGTCGACGGGTGGTGCTCGTGGCGACGGGATGTGTTTTGGCAGGGCGGTTAGACTCACGGTTAGGTGTTTTGAGAGTTTTTGGGTATTGTTGGGATAATGATGAATTTGATGGATTTTAGTACGTTTAGATATGTTTTAGGGCGTTTGGTGACTGGACAGGAAATAGAAAGTATTTTGTAAAGTTTTAAACATTTTAAAAATAGGCGGAAATGATAAGCTTTTAAACGGAACCACGCGGTTCGTTTTTATGAAATTTGGTTATGTTTTAAATGTATTTTGAGTCGGTGAACGGATAGCGAGAGTAACGTATGAAAGTGATAGTGCTATGGTGTAGAAATATGTTTTTGAAGAATGAGTGAAATGTGAGAAAATGGAATGAGAAAAGAGTATGTGGATTGTGTAGGAGGGGTGTAATTGGTGCAAGAGAAAAGGAAAGAAGGAGAAGGAAAAGAAAATGAAGGAGCGACGGGTCGCAGGAGGAAAGGAGTTGGAACGCAGAACCCTCTGGTTTTCCAGAGAGTTTGGCGTTCGGGCGCGGGTAGAGTGGCGCACGATCGATTAATGTTCGGGTTTCACGTTCTGGAAATCAGAACGTGAAGCGCCCGAACGCTTAAAGGCAGGCGTTCGGGCGGTTAGGCGAGGGGCGCCCGAACGCACAACTTCATGCATTCGGTCGCCTGTGCATTTTCGGGCTTAATTGCCCCTTCTGTCCCTCCCCTGTTTCGATAGCCTATGACCGATGCATTTTTAGTTATTTTTAATGGTTTTTGAATATTGTTTTATCTGTTTTAAACTTCAATCCAATTGTTTTAATTTTATCCAAAGGCAGTTTGTTTTCTTGAGTATAGGTTATATTAGTGTCATGTTTTGATGATCGAGGAATGAGTGATTTTAAGGGATTTTAACAATCCGAGACTCAATTTAATGGTTTAGAAGTCGAAACGTTATGAGTGATATAAAAAGAAAAATTTACGTGGTTACGAGAGTTTAAAGTTAAGGTTACGTTAGGGTTATGTTTAAAGTAAAAAAAAAAAAAAATGAAAAAGTTTATGCGAAAAATACGAGGGCTTAGGTAATGATTATGTCACGG
Organism: Begonia masoniana; assembly: GCA_022432975.1. Lineage (NCBI taxonomy): Eukaryota > Viridiplantae > Streptophyta > Magnoliopsida > Cucurbitales > Begoniaceae > Begonia > Begonia masoniana. The sequence continues at coordinate 20,071,970 of CM039513.1, forward strand.
CAAGTCCGTGGCGGCCCTGATTGGGTTGGGGTCGTCACAGTTATGGTATCAGAGAGACAGAGTTTTAAAAGCGATTTCTGTGAAATGCCTGCCAAAAACACACCGCCGCACGAGGACTCTTCATCGACCGTAAGTGTTTAAGTTTAAGTATAATTCTAAATTGTTTATTTTGTATGTGTTTCTTAATGTGTCTAGGAACAAGAAAATGCCGAAAGCACCTAAGAAACCCGAGGAGAATCTTATTAGCCAGCTTATAGACGTAGTGCACCGACAATCAGAACAGATAGAGATTTTACTCAACCGAGATAGAAATGATCACGGACAAGGTAGTACTTCATGGAACCGGGATAGAGAACAAAATAGGCAATTCTGACCTCCGATATTAGATGAATGTGCTATGGATCCGATCCAGGTTTAGGGGTCCCTAAGTGATCATCAGCTACCCCTAGTCGATGAGAGGCCACAACCAGTGAGGGGCATTAAGAGGCCCAACGATTCGTCCATTGTGCAGGACAAGAGCAAACGACCTCGTGGAGCTCGTCAAGCTCCTTTGTGCCCTACATGCCGGAAGAGTCATTTCGGGGAATGTAGACTGCATTCGGATCGATGTTTTAGGTGCGATAAAAGGGGTCACAAGGCCAGAGATTGTCTAGGGCCAAACAAGAAGTTGCCGAGTGGTCCTTCGAGGATAATTGCTATGACCCATGATAGAGAAGCCGCCCAACCAAGTGTGGTCCCAGGTAAGATTTTATTTCAGTAGTCTATAGAATGAAGAACATTAAAATCGAGGTGTATTTTAGAGTAAGAATTTAACAGTAAGATGTCTAAAAAAAAAAAAAAAAAAAAAGATAGAAATAGACAAAGGGATGGAGAACATTAGAGTTAACAACGATAGGTTGAATGCAAGATGACGTAAACTTTGAACAGGAATAGTTATGCATTAAGATAGGTAACCTAACCTTGATACCGCTAGTACCTCTAAGTGAATAAGAGGAAGTAGTAGAAACTTGTATATTTTAGACTCGAGTTAAGTTGAAGTTATCTAGACGAAGACATTCTTCGAGAGTTTAGCTTAAGTAAACTATCGAGAGAGTAAGAGACGTGTTGCTTACTTTTACAAAGACAGTGCGATTGATCGATACGAAGTCTAGGATATATAGTCAGGGTGGTTACATAGGAGTGTTCGTATTGACCAATTTTGAAAGGGGAAATATTGAGATCTAAATAAGGTTGGTAAGTTTAGACTTAGAGACATTAGAAAATAGGGAATCTTGTGTAAGGTGGTATTTAAGTTATAAGACTTAGACTTTCTCGAGGAGATGTGTACCAACTTAGAAGGTTAGTCGATAACGAGGGATTGGTTTCTCTTTTGATATGTGAGGTTTACAACCAACGCGATATGAGAGAAAATTTAGTTGAGCTAAGGGCGGTCTATAAGTAATAGACGCGTCAAGTCATGAGTGCGTGTTGTTCGGACAGTATGGGGCAAGCAGATAAGAGTTATAGTTGATTTAGGGATTTAGATGCGTCGGCTAATTGGGAGGAATCTAACACCCTAAAGTAAAGGTCAGGATTTTAGGTATAGTGCAATGTTAAACGGATTAGTGGTTCGAAAGAATGAGTACTAATTAGGAAAAGTAACGAGTGGTTGATTTCGAATTTTTGGTTTAGAAAGATAAGAGATAAGTAGTAAGTCTGAAGTGGATGTAGTTCGAATTAAACACCGTAACCTGTGACTTACCTCCAAGATGGAAGTAGGAACTTTAGTAATTAAAGGACCCGAGAGGCAAGATTTGGAAATTTTAGAAGATTTAGATTAAGATTGTAAATCTACCTACAACAAGTTTGCTAACAAGAAAGTTGTTAGATAAACCATTGTGAAGAAGCCGAGTAGGATATTTAGAACCTGACTAGGAAGAAATGAGAGATAGCAGACTAGTTAGTAACTTCGAAGAGGTCCTTGTGGGACATTAAGAATGAGTGCACGACACTATGTTAATTAAATGAAGGGCTTAGATTGGAAGTTAAGCTTGAATGTGAAGTCGAAGCCAATGACCTTGTAAATAACTAAGGTTAAGGTTGATAAACTTAAGTGTGTGAAGAAGATCGCGACTTGAGGAAAAGAGACTAAGTGATGTAAGACAAAATGGCCGGTTACGTAAATATTTGGGCTTCAAATAGAGTCATAGAGATAAGTGAGAAAAATTTACTAGATTAAAGGGAAGGTTGAGTTATGAGTCAAGTAGTGGAGGTTGTAAAATTTGGAGCATATTGGATGAAAGGAAGAGAAATTTGCACGAAGACTGTGCAAACTAGATTGAATGTGAAATTAGAACAAGAGGTATAGGAAAGATCCGACTCATAGGTAACGTGAATTGTTTAAGCGCCCATAAGGTGTAGAGTAAATGGTCTAACGAATTTGTTTAGATTTAAGAATTCATTAGTTATTGATGATGACCGAGGTAAGAGTGGTATAAAACGAGCATGTTGGACAAGATTGTAGAGACTTAGAGAATACCTTGAGAGCAAAAAGGAAAAGATTTAAGTAACAAAAGTTCTGTATACAGGAACGGCATTAGAGTAGCTAAGGAAATTCCATGATTGCCCAAGGTAAGTAGGTTTAGAAAATGAGATTGATAAATTGGAAAAGAGATAGTAGTGTAAAGAAGAGTTCGAAATAGAGGATTAGGATGAGAGACCTAAGTATTAGGTCCTTAGCGTTATAAAATTGAAGGAGCTTTAAGGATTTGAAGTGATTAGGTACAAATTGTTGTCACGAAATTTGAAGAGTTATAAACTGAATAAGCTTAGCTCGAGGGACAAATTGGAGTTGAAGTTAAGTTAGAGGAAATTCGAGGTTCTAAGTGACAAAGGATTAAGTCGAAGTCGATGAGTGAATGAGCGGTTGAATTACGAAGTGCATAGTTAGAAGGATTTAGAGCTTTGGAGATAAAGGAAACTATCAAGACCAGAAGGGTGAGAGAGACCATAAGGGTGTCAAGGATAGTATTACGAGCATCGTACTTCGATAGTGTGAGGATGAGTAATTGGAAGAATAGCCAAGCAATAATTTTGGGGACAAAATTCCAATTAAGGAGGAAAGGATGTAACACCCGAGTTTTCGGGTTTCCGCTTTAGGAGCATTTTTGTAAATAATAATTATATGCCCGTTTTGCGAGTGGGAGGTTTTATTAGGATCTCAGGAATTTATAAGGATTTTTGGAAGAATAAGTAAATTTTTAGAAATCCAAATCGATGGTGTAACGCCGAGTTACGGTTTTCCGCCTATAGTATTTTAAGTCGTAAAAAAATGGTAAATTAAGTCCGTTTTATGAACGGAGAGTTTCGTTAGAACCCTAGTGATTAATATGGATTTATGGAAGAATAAGAAAATTTTGAAGAGACCAAACCGATGAGTTAAATAACGGATTCGTTAGGAAATCAAGTGAGAGGGTAAAAAGGTAATTTGGTAAGTAAGTTTTATAAAAAATTACAAATACCCCTCCTCTTCACTTTTCCTTCTCCAGAACGTGTTTCCTTTTTTCTCCCTTTCTCCCTTGGCGACGTTTTCTCCCCGCGGCCTTCTCCTTCAACGCCGATCGTCCATCTCTTCCGGCGATCGTTTCTTTCGGTTTTCTTCGACAAACCCAAGCCCTAGGTAAGGACTCTATTATTATACGAGTTTATTTTGATTTAGGGTTAGGTTTTGATTGGGTTGATTTTGATTTAGGGTTTTGTTAGGAATCTCCGATTTTGGTTAGAAATCGTTGGGATGTTTAAATTAGTTTCCTTTGACGATCTATTTACGATTATTGACGATGGTTAAGTGAGATTGTGGTTATTGACGGATTTAGGTTAGATTTTTGGTTGTTGAAGGTTGTAAAATCTCCATTAATGGAGTTTGGTATTTTGTGAGCACCACGTGCTCGATGAAATGCCTAAATGAAGAAAATAGAAGTTTTAGGAGAAATTGCTTTGGCTAGAGACTTAGTTTAAGTTTAGAATTCGTTGATTCAAGATTGGTTTTAATGCCCTTATTTGTGAAATGCTTTAGGTGGAGACGACTTTTGGACGGTGCTCGGCTAGATACGGATGCCAGGTAAGTGGATGTTAGGCTTCCGGCCCTTAAGGCCCTACATCGTGTCAACGTTAGGTTTTTCTGCTTTGATGATGATTTTCTGATTGTGGGGATTAATGAGTCGGGTAACTTAGAATGTTAGTTGTTTGTGAAGTTCGTTAAGAATAGTATATGTCCATGTACGTAGTGAATTGTTTGATGATATGTTTTGATGATATGTCGTACATAGATTTCTCATGCATCATGTTTTAGAAAAAGTACGAAAATGTTTTAGCATATGATTTCATGATTTAAACGTAGAAACGACAACGATGTAAAACGAAAATGTAAAGTGTCTGAGGGAAGTGGTTCACCCCTCAGATGTAAATTGTGGAACGTCCAGAAAACGTATGATATATGAGGGAAGTGGTTCACCCTTCAGGTAAAGATTTATATGATGAACGTCTAGAGATGGAGAAACTAATCCGCCCTCCATTGGTAGAGGATTACATGTATGTACGATGGAAACGAAATGAATATGAACGATGAAACGAAATGAATATGAACGATGAAACGAAATGAATATGAACGATGAAACGAAATGAATATGAACGATGAAACGAAATGAATATGAACGATGAAACGAAATGAAATGATTAAGTACGATGAAACTGTAGAAACTGCATATGTTAAGCAAAATGTTTTAAATTCATATAGTGCATCCCCTTACTAAGCATTAGGCTTACTGTTTATGTTGCATGATGTAGGTGACAGGTGTGAACTCGATGACAAAGAATAGGAGGTCGACGGGTGGTGCTAAAGGCGACGGGATGTGTTTTGGCAGGGCGGTTAGACTCACGGTTAGGTGTTTTGAGAGTTTTTGGGTATTGTTGGGATAATGATGAATTTGATGTATTTTAGTACGTTTAGATATGTTTTAGGGCGTTTGGTGACTAGACAGGAAATAGAAAGTATTTTGTAAAGTTTTAAACGTTTTAAAAACAGGCGGAAATGATAAGCTTTTAAACGGAACCACGCGGTTCGTTTTTATGAAATTTGGTTATGTTTTAAATGTATTTTGAGTCGGTGAATGGATAGCGAGAGTAACGTATGAAAGTTATAGTGCTATGGTGTAGAAATATGTTTTTGAAGAATGAGTGAAATGTGAGAAAATGGAATGAGAAAAGAGTATGTGGATTGTGTAAGAGGGGTGTAATTGGTGCAAGAGAAAAGGAAAGAAGGAGAAGGAAAAGAAAATGAAGGAGCGACGGGTCGCAGGAGGAAAGGAGTTGGAACGCAGAACCCTCTGGTTTTCCAGAGAGTTTGGCGTTCGGTCGCGGGTAGAGTGGCGCACGATCGATTAATGTTCGGTTTCACGTTCTGGAAATCAGAACGTGAAGCGCCCGAACGCTTAAAGGCAGGCGTTCGGGCGGTTAGGCGAGGGGCGCCCGAACGCACAACTTCATGCGTTCGGTCGCCTGTGCATTTTCAGGCTTAATTGCCCCTTCTGTCCCTCCCCTGTTTCGATAGCCTATGACCGATGCATTTTAGGTATTTTTATGTTTTTGAAGAATGAGTGAAATGTGAGAAAATGGAATGAGAAAAGAGTATGTGGATTGTGTAAGAGGGGTGTAATTGGTGCAAGAGAAAAGGAAAGAAGGAGAAGGAAAAGAAAATGAAGGAGCGACGGGTCGCAGGAGGAAAGGAGTTGGAACGCAGAACCCTCTGGTTTTCCAGAGAGTTTGAGAGTCAGGCGTTCGGGCGGTTAGGCGAGGGGCGCCCGACGCACAACTTCATGCGTTCGGTCGCCTGTGCATTTTCAGGCTTAATTGCCCCTTTCTGTCCCTCCCCTGTTTCGATAGCTATGACCGATGCATTTTTAGTTATTTTTAATGGTTTTGAATATTGTTTTATCTGTTTTAAACTTCAATCCAATTGTTTTAATTTTATCCAAAGGCAGTTTGTTTTCTTGAGTATAGGTTATATTAGTGTCATGGTTTTGATGATCGAGGAATGAGTGATTTTAAGGGATTTCAACAATCCGAGACTTCAATTTAATGGTTTAGAAGTCGAAACGTTATGAGTGATATAAAAAGAAAAATTTACGTGGTTACGAGAGTTTAAAGTTAAAGTTACGTTAGGGTTATGTTTAAAGTAAAAAAAAAAAAATGAAAAAGTTTATGCGAAAAATACGAGGGCTTAGATAATGATTATGTCACGGCAAGTCCGTGGCGGCCCTGATCGGGTTGGGGTCGTCACAGTGGTATTTAATTCTGGTCTCACAATACTGGGATTCAGATCATCGAGTGTGGGAATGACGAAGTCTTGAATAGGTCGATCTCGGTCATCAATTATTCGATTCATAATGATTCTTCTTTCTTCCTAGTTATCCATATTAGCTTCTTCAATCGTTAAGCATAAAACGTACCTAAAAAAAATAAACAAAAACAAATATAAAAAAAATTATAGCAAAATAAAATAATTAAGAAATATCTCCGACAACGGCGCCAAAAACTTGTTAGTGGATTTTACACTTTACGCAAGTGCACGTATCGCAATCAAGTAGTATATAAATATCGATCCCACGAGGATATTCTTAGTCGAGTTAGATGCTATAAAAATCTTATAGAAGTATTAAAATTATAAATGAAAATAATTAAAAATAAAAGCCGAATAACGATGTAACAAAATAAAACAGGATAAATGAGATAAAATCAATAAAAGGAAGCCTTGGCTAGGAGCTATTTCTTCATTACGATAGTTTTACTACTGATGCTCTGCAGCATTGACTATGAACAACAAGAATAAATTAATTCTAGGATTCTTTCGAATTGCCTAAATAAATTCAATTTAGAATTTTTCTCGACCTGGAAAGAAGGTAACTAACATTAAATTTCATATTTGCCTCATTCTTATTGACAAACGAATTAATGCTAACTACGTTGTAACAATTTAATCTGATTAATTATTCGTACATCTTAGAATTTATATTTATCTTTCAATACAATATAAACATGGATCATAAACCTATCTATCGATATGATCTGAATTAAGCAAGGAATATCACAAATAATTGTTCAATAAACAATCGCATAAACAAATTGAGATCATAGCAAAATCTGTAACACCCGACAATTTCGGCCAGGTGATTTTCTTAACCATTTTAATTGTCACCCTTTTATTGACCTTTATGATTTTAAATTTAATGCCAAGACTTATTTATTACAAGTTGAGTGAAACTAGGTTGGGTGGCAAGTTTGTAATTAAGGTGGATTTTAATTGGTATAAATAAGTTATGAGAATTCTTAAACCTCATTAAAACCTCACTGTAGCCGACATTCCCTCTCTCGGTGATTCCCTTCCTTCCAGAGCTCCCTCTCTGCCAGCTATTCCTTCGCCGGCGACCAGTTCTTCAGCCTCCATTTCGACAATCCACGCTCTAGGTAAGACTTAGACAATGTAGTTACTAGGTAGTTACTTAGATCTCTGTCTTCAGCTAGAACTTGAGGTTTCGGATTCTTCACTAACAGAGTAATGGTAGTGACAATCATGATCTGTGTTTAGTAATGGCATTTCCGATTCGATTATGGACATTAAGATAACAGACTGTGTTTAGTTGTTAGACTTAATCCAGTTATTTAGGTTCTGGAAGTTTAATTTGTACACACTAGGTGCTCGACTAGGAAGATTTAGAAACATTTATGTTAGATACTAGGATGACTTTTAGTTAGGATTTTGATTTAACACTGTAATGTGAAATGTTTCTAGGTGAAGAAGTTTGAAGAGAAGTGCTCAAGTTGCTAAGAAAACCAGGTAAGTGAGTGAGTAAGACTTCCGACCATTAGGGCCCTACATCGCAAGGGTACTAAGTATAAGTTGTTTATGATGCTAAAAATACCTGTGCTAACGTCTGGTTGTTTTCGGTACTCGAGTTGATGTTATGATTCTTTGATGAATGAATGGTTTGTTCAGTAGTCTGATGAACTAAGATTACTCATGCTCATGCATCATGAATATTTCTTAAGCATATGAAAATATTTTAAGTGCATGATTTCTCCCATGAACAAGATATGAACATGAAACTTATGCAACAGGGATTAAGAGAGGGTTGAGGGCAGTTTGGCGTATGTCACTGTCCAAAAGAATGACCATAAATACGACCCGCAAGGGACTATGTACACTCTCACCGTCAACCCCCTTTTCGGCACAAATCCTCCCTTAATCCATATGATGAATACTGAGGTCTATGTAGGATGCTTTCTTAAAACAATGGATACTGGAACTGGACTGATTAACTTCCGAGTTTGAGAATGATCATGAAATGATAGAATGATCTGTTTTATTAGAGTCTCTCGCTACACGTATTCTAGATGAGGTTATGGGCCAACTGTGTGTTAGTTTATTCAGTCATGCTGAAGTTTGTGAAAGTCTGAAAGTTTCCTGTCTATCGGATGATATCTTTCATCGGATGATGTTTTCCATCTGATGATGTCTTTCATCGGATAATGTCTTCTATCGGAATGAGATTTAATGAGTCACGTGATATGCATGTGTCAATCGGCATCGGATGATGTCTTCCATCGGATGATGTTTTCCATCGAATGATGTCTTCTATCGGATGATGTCTTCTATCGAAATGAGGTTTAATGAGTCCCGTGATATGCATGTGTCAATCGGCATCGGATGATGTCTTCTATCGGATGATGTTTTTCATCGGATGATGTCTTCTATCGGAATGAGGTTTAATGAGTCACGTGATATGCATGTGTCAATCGGCATTGGATGATGTCTTCCTTCGGATGATGTTTTCCATCGGATGATGTCTTCTATCGGATGATGTCTTCTATCGGAATGAAGTTTAATGAGCCACGTGATGTGCATGTGTCAATCGGTAGAAGCCGATATTAAGTCTTGTCGTTTTGTGATCGGATGAAGTTTAATGGTAGGAGTGTGCATCATGCTTTGTCGTTTTGCGATCGGTAGATGTCCTTGAGTTTCCAATTCCCTTCGGCCAAATGTCTTAACGTTTTGTCTAATTATGAACGTTGTCTACTTATTGAGTTTTCCGCTGTAAAGTCGAGGATTAAAGATAAGAATTATCGTCACTGAGAGGAAATTTAAATTTTTCGTAATTTTCTTAGTTCGGTTCAATGTTTTGGGTAGCAAACTGGGTCTGGAAGACTCGGGGCGTTACAAAATCCATAACGAATACTCTTGTCCTAACCAAGTAGTAGAGTTTAGCTACTAGACATCATAAAATAAAACTAAAAATAAAAATAAAAAAAAAAAAGTAGCAGAGAAGAAGAAGAAGATGTAGTGCTCTCTGCCACAGACCCCGAACTTTCTTTTCAATTTGCCTCCTTCTCCCTTTTTTGTTCTGCGTGTCAAGTCTTCTTTTTCTCTCTCTCCAGATTTTTTTTAATTTGTTTGCTTTTCCTTCCATAATTTTTGGCAGCCAAATCCCCATTTTTTCTCCTTTCTTGTTTTTCCTCTCACCTTAAGGCACATTCTGCGTTCCTGCTATCCTGACACCCATATATATCTCCGGCTTCAGCCCTTGTACAAACTGGTGCACCTTGTTCTCATTTTGACTCACTAGGTGATCGGCAAATCTCGATAATGCCTCAAACTGTCACACATAATCCGCCACTGTACCCGTCTGCTTCAACTGAGTAAACTCGACCATGTTTGTAGTTTTGACCGAGTGGCTGAAATATTTGCCGAAGAACACTGGCCGAAACTCCTCCCACGTCATCCTACTCGCATCGATGGTGGCCTTCACTGTGTCCCACCAGAATCGGGCATCCCCTGCCAGGTGGAAAACTGCACGGGAGACCCTGTCCCGATCATCCACCTTGGCATAACCATCATGTCTTCCATCCTTCGAATCCACTCCTCGGCGACGAGTGGATCCGAAGATGATCCGTCAAAGACTGAAGGTCGTAATCTATGAAACCTGTCTCCCTCACGGCCCGCCACAGCAGCGCTACCACTGGACTGCCCCTGATCTTCCCTGCCTAGAAATCGCTCTAACTGCTGAGACTGACGCTCTAACTGTTGAGACTGGCGGTTGACCAACTCTGTCAACTGTCGGATAGCGTCGTCTCTCCCGTCTGTCTCTCTCCGTTGATGCTCCCTAGTTTCAGCCCGGTCACCTACCTCCCTTCGAGGTCGTCCCCGTCCTCTAGGCTCGCTCGGCATATCCCTCTATCCCTGAACCATTTAATACTATCATAAGTCTAAAAAATAAAAACACAAGGGTTCTAAGAATTACTTACAGTTGGCGAAGTGCTCCCAGACAGCGGCTGACGGTGTTAGGTAATCCACTGAACGACGTCGACCCCATGGCTCTGATACCATAACTGTAACGCCCCGAAAACCCACCCGGGTTCCCGATGCGCACAGAGACTGCTCTGATAACATAACTGTAACGCCCCGAGTCTCCACGACCCGGTTCGCTACAAGGACTCACTAGTACTGCTCTGGTCTAACGACTCTCTCAATTATCTCATTCGCTTAAACTTCCAACGCTGGAAATACCTTCCAGTAAACTCACACAGCGGAATTAAAACTAACCTCCCGAAGCTCTCTTATGTCTTACCTAGCTGCGTGGACTCACTAATTTCCCTTAATCCTAACCGTTAGGCACCACGGCGTCCTCTCCGAAATTTCGACAGAGTAACGCCTGAAAATGGCGCCTCCAAAATGCTAAATACTTGCAAAAGAATCAATCATCAACCAATTCAGAATATTTCTAACCATCTAACCAACCAACAAAATCTTCAGATAATCAGCATATCAGCAGAAAGACTGTACTACCGACAAAAATGAAGAAAGTCCATAGTATAGGGTGACACATCACTCTTAACTATAACTATATACAACAACTACACAATACTCCCACAACAACAAAAGAACAAAAAGAAGTCTTACTCCCTATCAACACCGTGCCACGGCTCCATGGGTGGGTCGCCCTAACACTGCCATCAACCGGGGCCCTAGTCGCACGCCACCAACTGCCACCTACTGCGGGTCAGGCTCTCGATACTCACCCTCCTCCTCAGCAACACCTACACCACAGAACACACTGTAAGCTCAAAGCTCAGTAAGTAGAGTGCTGAAAATAAACGTTAAGCATGAAAACTGGTTATGCAATTCTATCACATGCAAGTCACATCATCTACATATGCAATATCCTACAACCTGCTACCATACCCACACTCATTTCGTTCTTGTACTCATTTTCGTTCAATTCGTTCATTTTCTTTCTTCTTACCCTCCGACCCGAGTCCAACCCAGGATTCGCGGAGCACGTCACCTCCGGCCCGAGTCCAACCTGAGATCCGCAGAGCACGTCACCTCCGGCCCGAGTCCAACTCGGGATCCACGGAGCACATCACCTCCGGCCCGAGTCAAACCCGGGATCCGCGGAGCACGTCACCTCCGACCCGAATCCAACCAGGGATTCGTGAAGCACGTCACCTCCGGCCCGAGTCCAACCCGGGATTCGCGGAGCACGTGTAACGCCCCGAGTTCTCTGAACCCAGTTTGTTACACATAATCCGAACATAACTGAGGAACTTTGGACCAAATTTAAAACTTCGCTCGAAAGTCAAAATTTGACATTTTCTAAAATCTCAAAACATTTAAAATCTTGCAGCGGAAATTCTTTTGAGCAAAACAGAATTAAGCAGAGCTATAAAACAATGTTTGAATAATCGGTTAAAATAATAAGAAATAATTCGGCCAGAAGAGATCAAGACTTAAGCGTGAAAACTTGAAAATCGTAAAAGTCAAACACATCTGCCGCTAAACAAAGTCAACGAAAAGGGGCGGAAACAGAAACTGAAGGCTTCCACCGATCACAAAACGACAAAACTTATTATACATTTCTATCGATGACGTAAGCCGGATGATTCATTCATCTAACTCACACCGATCACAAAACAACAAACTTATTATACACTTCTACCGATGACGTAAGCCGGATGATTCATTCATCTAACTCACACCGATCACAAAATGACAAACTTATTATACACTTCTACCGATGACGTAAGCCGGATGATTCACTCATCTAACTCACACCGATCACAAAACGACAAAACTTATTTTACACATCTACCGATGACGTAAGCCGGATGATTCATTCATCTAACTCACACCAATCACAAAACGACAAAAGCCTTTACTCACAAAACAAAAACACATCGCCCGATCACTAAACGACAAATTTACTGCCTACATCTTCCGATGGCTTTTACTGAAGACATCATCCGATGGCCTCTACTGAAGACATCTTCCGATGACGTCAGTCGGATGATTCAATCCTCCAACATCTGTCGGCGGAAAAAACACTCAACTTCTACCGATAGACCAAAAAGAGACTCTAATAAGGAGTAAACCCGACTGACTAAACGATTTTTGTACATTTTGCTGAAATCATTCTGATCAACACAAATCCACAATTCTTAAAAATTCAGAATAGCAAGCTACAATCGAAATCAAATCATATTTCTAAATCTAGAAAAGAAGATCACAGAAGCGTTAAAAGAAGTATCAAACTTCTACTATCATTAAAATTCTCAGAACACTTCATCAGAATACCTAACCACTGAAAACTCTCATTCAGACAAAAGTTAAACCGCCTCATCAGAGCACCTAACCGTAGCATAGAAGTGCTCCTCCAACTTCACCTATTCCTCAGTAAACTCAGGGAATTCATCTGTTGAAAGCTCAGCACCTACATCACAAAAATCATCTATTAGCCTAATACTAAGTAAGTAGAGCAGTAATGAATGAGATGCTGAACATAAATTCCTAAACATGCAAATTTCTACTTTTTCATCTCGGTTGCATATGCATTCGTTCTGATCTGATCCCCCTGTGAAATTGGGAGTTGGATCACTTCTCCCAAAGTCATATGTCCTCTCTCTCGATTAAAGGGCGGACTAGTTCCCTTAACAAACTATTCAGATTCCCCTATGAACATCATCTCTCTTGATTAAGGGGCGGATTAGTTCCCTTAACAACTGTTACAGTCTGTTCATTCCTTACCATGTCATTTCATGTAAATTCATTTTCGTATATTTTCAAAATATAATGCATGACATACAACCACAATCAAGCATACACAATCCTACTATTTTGTGATTTAGGCCCGAAGGCACAAGCATACTTTACTTACCTAGCTCCCTGGAAAAGCTCGGTTTCAACTACTTTGGAAGCCTTGCTCACCTAGAGTCATAAAAAGAATACCAATTAGATCTTCACGGACCTCATCCTATACCATTCAGAAACCCTAGGAGCTAGTTTGGGACTCTGTCCTATGTGCATTCCCGATTCATACGAGACCCAACTCAACTCTTACGCCCTGCATTTCCCAGGAACATGCATCTACGATACTCCTCTATCGTCTATAATCATAATGCAGTAAGTTACCTTAGTAAAACTCACCTAAGTTGAAGGGAAAATCGGAGAAGAGTCTCCTAGCGCACTCTGCTGAGCTGAGGAGCTGAGAGTCGAAAATGATTTGGGAAATAGTGGCGGCTACAGTGCGTTAAACCCAAAATCTCTTTCCTTAAATACGTTATCAACTTTTAAATTTTCAATTACCCTTATGCCCTCGCCTAGTCATCAATTAACCCTACTTTTATTATTACCAAATAAAGTGTGCTATTAATTAAAAAAATTAGAGAATTAGTTCAATAAAACCGGGTGTTACAGCACGTCACCTCCGGCCCGAGTCCAACCCGGGATTCGCAGAGCACGTCACCTCTGGCCCGAGTCCAACCCGGGATTCGCAGAGCACGTCACCTCCGGCCCGAGTCCAACCCGGGATTCGCAGAGCACGTCACCTCCGGCCCGAGTCCAACCCGGGATTCGCAGAGCACGTCACCTCCGGCCCGAGTCCAACCCGGGATTCGCAGAGCACGTCACCTCCGGCCCGAGTCCAACCCGGGATTCGCAGAGCACGTCACCTCCGGCCCGAGTCCAACCCGGGATTCGCAGAGCACGTCACCTCCGGCCCGAGTCCAACCCGGGATTCGCAGAGCACGTCACCTCCGGCCCGAGTCCAACCCGGGATTCGCAGAGCACGTCACCTCCGGCCCGAGTCCAACCCGGGATTCGCAGAGCACGTCACCTCCGGCCCGAGTCCAACCCGGGATTCGCAGAGCACGTCACCTCCGGCCCGAGTCCAACCCGGGCACCCTCCGGCCCGAGTCCAACCCGGGATTCGCAGAGCACGTCACCTCTGGCCCGAGTCCAACCCGGGATTCGCGGAGCACATCACCCTCTTAGTTAATTATTTACTTTAGGATTCATTCACTCTTCACCATACCACACTACCTATAACATACCAAACATTACTTACAACTGACCCACAACATGCACAAGACTCACAACCTACATACAACTTACCAAGAACCTGCACAAGACTCACAACCTACATACAACTATGGTGTAGGCCCTTCTGGGCGACTCTCAAGCATTTACAACAACACTACTACTTACCTGGTGTCCTAGCTCGTTCGGGTTTAGCATGTAACGCCACTTACGGCTTCACCTAGCATAATTAAAAATCCTCGTTAGTACTTAGGTTTAAACTCACTAATTCAACCTAAAACTAATATTCCTAACTTAACCCGACTCATACCCAACTAAACGGGTCACTAATTTGGTTCGGTTAAAAACCGACCCGGAACTTCGAACGTGTATAACTTTTTCTACGCTTATCGGAACGATTCGATTTCAGCGGCCACGTACTCCCCTAACAACCTAGTTTAACATACCAGGAGATAATTTAAAACGATTAATCGAAGCTAGGCCAAAACCCCTAAAATCAGAACCAGTTTTTAAAGCTAAATTTCTCTCTTTCGGTTTTTCAACCAATTTCGCTCAATTCCTCACTAATCTATCACATTCTAGCCTATTAAGCATAATTTAACGCAAATTAAGGCTTCCAAATTCAGAAATCTGAAATCACAGAACTCCCCCTTCATGGTTTTCTCCCTGAAAATTGGGGTACCACAATCCACCGATGATCACTCGTCTCACATCTCTAATTCCCCCACATTTCCGTCACAAATCAACTATAGAATCGACCCAACTCGCAGACCACTCCTCGGCCGAGCAACAGAGAGAAAACAGGGAGGAGTAGTTACCTGTTTTGGTCGGGTCTGGCGCAGAAAAGTTGAACCAAGCTTCGGCTTCAGCTGGCCGGAGTTCGCTCTTCTGACCGGTGGCCGGAACCATGTGGTCGCCGGAGGAGGATCGTCGCTCGAGCTCTCTCTGTTCGGGAGCTCGGGTTGCAGAAACTGAATGGCTTCTTCGTGAGCCATTCCGTTTTCCATTTTATTTTATGATCACTCGTCTCACATCTCTAATTCCCCCACATTTCCGTCACAAATCAACTATAGAATCGACCCAACTCGCAGACCACTCCTCGGCCGAGCAACAGAGAGAAAACAGGGAGGAGTAGTTACCTGTTTTTGGTCGGGTCTGGCGCAGAAAAGTTGAACCAAGCTTCGGCTTCAGCTGGCCGGAGTTCGCTCTTCTGACCGGTGGCCGGAACCATGTGGTCGCCGGAGGAGGATCGTCGCTCGAGCTCTCTCTGTTCGGGAGCTCGGGTTGCAGAAACTGAATGGCTTCTTCGGATTTTATTTTATTTTTTATTTAGTTAACTAAATTACTAAATCACCCTCACATGTTTGAGCTTCTGTATTTTTGTTAAGTTCGCATCCCTCCCTCGACTTAAAATTTTGAAAATCCTCTTCTAAATAAAATCTTAATTTTTTAATAAACTAGCTAACCCGTTAAAATCCCTCACAAAAATTCTAACAGAACTTTTAATTTATTCGGTAAAATTTTCGGGTTATTACATGGGGTCCGTCTCCTGTCAAATCTATTACTGGAGCATGTTACTTCCTTTTATTTGTCGATGACTGTACACGTTACACTTGGCTTTTTCCACTCAAATTAAAAAGTGAAGTTTATCAAACATTCGTGAATTTCCACCAATTTGTTTCTACTCAATTCGGTGTTCACATCAAAAGAGTTCAATCAGATTGGGGTGGTGAATTTCAGGCCCTTACTCCTCTCCTTAAGTCTCTTGGCATTCAACACCGAATTTCTTGTCCGTATACCCCGAATCAATATGGTCGTGTGGAACGGAAAAATCGTCATGTCGTCGAAACCGGCCTCGCTCTACTTTTTCACTCCTCAGTCCCTCACCACTTCTGGACCTATGCTTTCCTCACTGCGGCTAGTTTAATCAATTTACTCCCCACCCCCGTCTTACACCATAAATCCCCTTTTCAGTGTCTGTTCAATAAACTCCCTGATTACTCTTCTCTTCGTGTCTTTGGTTGTCTCTGTTTTCCCCTTCTTCGTCCCTTTAATCAACACAAACTCCAACCTCGATCTCTTCCATGTGTCTTCTTAGGCTCCAGCCCAAACCATAAAGGTTTCCTCTGTCTTGATCCCCACTCCCACAAAGTATACCTTTCTCGTCACGTTACCTTTGTTGAGTCTCAATTCCCTTTCTCTAACTTCCCTAAGTGTGTCTCTCCACTTCCCTCTTTTTCCCTTACTATCCCTTCTCTATCTCCCCCTCCCACCGATACTCATATACCTTGTAACACCCGAGTTAATGGCCAGGTGATTTTCTTAACTGTATTAACGGTCATAAATATTTAATCTTGGTAGTTTAAGATTTATGCCAAGCTTAATTAATTACATGTGGATCTAAACTAGGTTGAGTGGCAAAAGTTGTAATAATGGAGGATTTGGGCCAGTATTTAAAGGAAAAGGAAAGGGATTTAAACCTCATTTAAACCACTGTAGCCGACACCTCCCTTTCCGGTGATTTCTTCTCTCCCAAGCCCTTGCTCACTGCTATCAGTGTCTTCCTCGCCGACGACCGATTTCTAGCCCGCATTCCTCTGCGAATCCGCACCCGAGGTATGAAATGGACAATGTAGTTATCTGTTTGTGATTGGAGCTCTGTTTTCAGCTCGGCATTTGAACTCGGATTTTATCAATGGCCGAGTAGTATTAGAACATTTTAGAATCCGAGAGTAGTAATGTCAACCCGAATCAATTCTGGACATTTTAAGTAATCAACTCAGATTTAATCGATAGTGGAACCTGTTTGTTTTATTTTGGATTTCAGATTTTGCACAGTATATCAAACCAAGGATTCGGGAATGACTTTAGCTAATAGATCCTAGGATGATTTATGAGTAGAGTTTTAGGATTTTGATTTAACTACTGTAATGCACATGTTTTAGGTGAAGAAGTTGAAGAGAAGATGTCCAGATTGCTAAGGAGACCAGGTAAGTGAATGTATAGGTTTCTCAGTCATTAGGACCCTACATCAGAGGATACTAAGTAGAATGTTATGTGATGATTAGAAACTCCCTTATGCGGATGTCTAGTGTTCTTGATGATGTTTAGTTCGAAAGTAATATTCCGTGATGGATAATGCTCTGCTCTGTAGCTTGATGTTTTAAGAGTTTCCACATTCACGCATCATGAAAGTTTTATGCATATGAAAATGTTTTAAAAGCATGTTTTCTCATGAACAAGATAAGATGATAAAATCCCTGCAACGTGGTTGAGTGAGGGTTGGGGGCGGTTCGGCGTATGTCACAGTTCAAAGAAGGACATATGTATACGACCCGCAGTAGGGACCATGATCAAAATCACTGTCGAACCCCCTTTACCGGCACAAATCCTCTCTAATTCCACACAACTGAAATGATGAATACGAACAATGATTACGAACAATGATTATGAACAATGATTACGAATGATGAATATGATTCATGATTATGAATGATGAATATGAACAAAAATAGGAACAAGAAATGATCTATGAGCATGTTTTCTCTGAATTATGCATTCATGCACTCATGCACTCATGTTAATGTCGCATTCCTTACTAAGCATTAGGCTTATAGATAAACCTTATGATGTAGGTAAAGAGACTACAGGTGATGATACTAACTTCAAAGAGGATATTTAAAGCTGGTTGCTGGAGGATACTCAAAGTGACAGTGCGGGGCTGGAGAGGCGATTATGACCCCTGGTTATTGCTCCCTTATGTCAGTAAGAATATAAGAACTGGAATTATGTAGGATGGTGTTAGTATTGTTTGAGTTAACTTTTGAGTCTGAGATTGGATATGAGGATATGTTTCCTTTTAAAGGATTTATGTCATGCAAGTCTTCCGCCATTTATACTCTGAATGAATTTGTTATACCAGTAAGAGCCTTTCTTAGCTAAGTTGTGTTATGTGAAAGTTGGATGAATCCTTTTGGTAGGAGTTTCTACCGGAAGATGTGTTTTCTCCTATCGGTAGATGTAGAGTGTTTAGCCATCGGATGATGAAAGTGTTATTTTGTCGTCTAGCGATCGGCAGATGTAGAGTTTAAGCCATCGGATGATGAAAGTGTTATTTTGTCGTCTAGTGATCGGATGATGTAAAGCTTGTAAGCTATCGGAGATGTCTTAGATGAACACGTGAATTTCGCATGTCTATCGGTAGATGTTTTAATGAGTCACGAGAGCTGCACGTGTCCATCGGTAGATGTCCACTACCGGATGATGTTTAAGTGATCACGCGAGAAGCACGTATCGGTAGATGTTTTCTGCCGGGCGTCGGTGAGAGAGTTGTGTGAAGTGCACGATACAAATCGGATGGTGCGAGCTCTGATGCATGCAAACCCACGCAATCCGAGATAGATGAAGTCGAGCGACTTGAGGGCAATTCATCTCCGCCCAACTATGTCTTAGAACCGATGATCGTGTATGGTCGCTCGTGTCTGTGAGCAATTAGGTAAGTAATATCAATAAGAAGTCAGGTGCAAGGGATTAATTCTCCATCAGATAAGTTGAAGTCTTTAAGTCTGCTAGATACACTAAAAAAAAAAAAAGGAGAAGAGAGTCCAATTATGAATTAAAGTTTTAAGTAAAGTCAAGAATTTCATGGCGATCCTCCCCGGGTCGTTAGATACCTCTCCCTCCATCCCCTCTCTCCATCGTCCCCACCTATCCTCTTCCCCCTGCTACCATACTCCCTCCTCTTCCACAATCTCCCCCCATGCCTACCCAAATCCCCCACCCTCCACCCCTTAACGCTCACCCAATGACCACCAGGGCTAAAGCTAGCATCTTTAAGCCCAAGGCCTTCCTCCTCGAACCCGCCTTTGAACCTAAAACGTTCACCTAAGCTGCACGATATCCGCATTGGCTCACCGCCATGCAAGAGGAAATCTCTGCTCTCACCCACACCAACACCTGGCAGCTAGCCCCCCTTCCTCCCGGTGCGAAGCTTATCGGCTGCAAGTAGGTTTTCAAGACTAAACTCAACTCTGAGGGTAAGGTTGCTCAGTACAAGGCTCGTCTCGTAGCCAAAGGTTACGACCAAACTGAAGGTATTGATTATGATGAGACTTTCAGTCCGGTCGTCAAACCTACTACTATACGCACTGTGCTCTCCTTAGCCGTCTCCTCTTGCTGGGTTATCAGACAACTAAATATCAACAATGCTTTCTTACACGGTGATTTGACGAAAAAGGTATACATGCAGCAGCCTCCCGGTTTTATTGATCCTTCTTGTCCATCCGCTGTCTGCTTTCTACAGAAGGCTCTATATGGTCTCAAACAATCACCGCGAGCGTGGTACACCAAGTTATACACTGCCTTAATTCATTGGGGGTTCTCCGCTTCAAAGTCCGACTCGTCCTTGTTCATCCGTCGTACATCGTCATCTATCGTTCTTATGGTTGTGTATGTCGATGATATTATTGTCACAGGTGACTCTGCTGCTATCTTGGATCAGCTCTTCACATACCTACACTCTTAGTTTAGAGTCTGAGATCTCGGGCCACTATCATACTTCCTCGGCATCTCCGTGACTCAGACACCTACTGGTATGACTCTTTCCCAGTCTCGTTATATATCTGAGTTACTCCACAGGGCCAATATAGATTCCTCCAAGCCGGTTCCGACTCCCATGGTGGTCGGCCCCGTCTTTTCTATCCATTCCAGGACACCCTTACGTGATGGCTTTCTTTACCGGAGCATAGTGGGAGGCCTCCAATATTGCAGTCTTACTCGCCCCGATATTGTGTATGCTGTTAACAAAGTCTCACAATTCAAGCATTCGCCTTCTGATGTTCACTGGCAAGCTGTCAAAAGGATTTTACGGTACTTAAAAGGTACTCCTTCTCTTGGCCTCTCCTTCCGGCCCTCCACTTCTTTTGCTCTGACGTGTTACACAGACGCTGACTGGGCCTCCTGCCCTGATGATCGCAAAAGCACCAGCGGATTCTGCGTTTTTATCGGCGACAACCTTATTTCCTGGTCTTCCACCAAACAGAAAGTCGTCTCACGCCCAGCATGGAATCAGAATATCGTAGTGTTGCTAATGGTGCGGCTGAAGTTCTCTAGCTCCAATCACTTTTAAAAGAGCTCAGCATCATCTCTCCCACAGTACCTCTCATCCTCTGCGACAATTTAAGTGCAACCTACCTTGCCTCAAACCCTGTCTTGCACTCTAAATCTAAACATGTGGAGATCGATTTTCATTTCGTCAAGGAAAAGGTGCTTCACAAGACGCTTTTAGTTAAGTTCACTCCTTCACCAAATCAACTTGCTGACGCTCTCACTAAACCTCTTCCACCGGCACCTTTCCATGTTTTCTTATCCAAGATCTTCGGCTCTCCGCCTTGATCTTGAGGGAGGGTATTAAACTATATACACTATTCATTTAAAGTTTTTTAGTTAATTACAACTATAGTTTCTTTATCATCATTACTCTCTTTTACATATATATTTGTACAATCTTGGTTAGTGAGATGTACACAAACATTTATTGCTATCGTCCTTCTCCTCTTCTTCTTCTTCTCACTGTTCATCATCTTCCCGCTTCCTCTGTTCTTCGAACCAGTTCAAAATACTTTCCTCAACGCTATGGATCAAACCCGCTTCCCGACACCACTTCAAAATTTAAATTGTTCATGGTAGATAATACGGGTTTGAAGTGTCAAAAAATAAAATAGAAGAAGAATCAAATTGAGAATTATCCTCAAAAAATGAAGAGCGTAGGGTTATCTTCTGCATTTCTACAACAAGAATCCTTATCCATGGACCTGCTACTGCTTAACACTCTCTGCCACAACAATATTTGGACGGTTCAGTGGCCCGCACCATTGTTATCCAATCCCTACCACAAGACCTAGCCCCACCAAATCGTGGTCAACAAAACCGTACAATTCCCTTCCTAATATGCACCAAACGCCATATCAATGGAGTTTAAGGCAACCCACGTTGAGTTACTGAAACTGCTAATAAATCATAAACAAGTGAAAACAGAAAGAGCAGTCTGTCCCCAAACATTCATAGATGATAATACTTTGAAGCAGAAGAAGAGCTAAGCTACCATGTGAGATCTCATATAATAAATGAACTATAAATATAAGAAAAGGGCAGAAGATTCAGGAATTTGCAGAAACATACATCTGAAGTCTGTCGCCCCCTCCTTCTCTTCACAGAAAAGGAGTATAGCATGATTCTTACAACTTGAACATGAAATCAGACTCTTCACATACAAAACAAAGAAAAGGAAATTAAAAAGGTTGAACCTCATTTGCCAAACCAAACCAAGCCTCTGAAACCATGGATAACTAGGTTGTAGGGGATGCAAAGACACCCTCAAGCATAGCAACAAGACCACTGGTCATCGTCTCCGGCAGCAGGAGCAACGACAGAAGAGTAATCATCGTCGTTGCAACGATAAAACACATTGTTGTTGTTGACCGCCGTCAAGCTGCAAGAATTCGTGACCAGATAAGGCATATTGCGGAAGGAACAGGCAAGGCTATTAGCCAAGTCGTCTTCATCCTCCACACCATACTCCTCGGCACGGTGCTTGAGGGTCTGGAACATGAGTTGGGGCTCGTGCTGCATCACCCGGAGAACGTCTGCGCAGGATGAACCAGGCACTGCGCTCGTCACCGCAAAGCTATGGGGACCATCACTTTGCGACACCCGAACTAAGCTAGGCCCACCGAACAGGTTGTGAACTCCACCGAGCGCCTCCTCGTAAGCCCCTCCCAAGAACATCCCTAGATAGTAAGGCTTGCCCCCACCCACCAAACTACAGTTAGCTTCCAGTTCGTGAAGAAGCAAGCTACTCTCACCTCCAATGAACTTATTGATCTTCCCGTCGCTGTCGCAGGTTAAATCAGACAGAATTCCTCTAACAAGCGGCCTCTGATCAAGACGATGAATTGGGACTATAGGAAACAACTGGCCGATGCCCCAGAAATCGGGAATGGAAGTGAACATGGATAGATTGACATGGTAAGTACGCACCGGATCGGAAACCTCAACTGCTTTAGAAACAAAAGCGCAAAGCCCATCAACAGTTGCAAGTTGTTCGATACCCAAAGATCCGTCCTTGAATTGTTCAACGCAGCGCTGCTTCAACTGATCGGCATGTTTCATGCAAGCCTCGTACTCACCCCTGTATGCCGTTGCCAATAGATTCCAGTAATCTTCACGAGCATCCTCTTTCAGACCCTCAACAAAACCCTGCAGCCCAGTCGAGGTCAATGAGGGGGCCTCGTAAGAAGTAGCGGAAACAGCCTCGAATATCAAAACTGAATGATGTGAAACAATTGCTCGCCCACTTTCGCTGCAGATTATGGGGTGCTTGATGGACCTGCGGTCGCACACAGAACGCACGGCTTGAACAACTGCTGAAGCGTACTCTTCGAGCTCATACCCAATTGAAATTTCAGAATCACTCGATTTCGATCCATCATAATCAATACCCAGACCACCTCCTATGTCAATCACCTGCATGCTGGCCCCAAGACGTACCAGTTCACAGAATATCTGAGTAGCCTCGCTGACGCCGTCTGCAAGAAGAGCAGTGGACGGAATTTGTGACCCAATATGAAAATGCAGTAATCGAAGACAGTCGAGCATCCCAACTTGCTCCAGCTTCCTCACTACACGCAGAATCTGCGTGGTGGTTAGTCCAAACTTGCCTTTCTCGCCAGAAGTTGATCCGAAATGACCAGAATGCTTTGTCCTTAGCTTCGCACGCAAACCAATCACAGGGTAAACAGAGAGTTTCCTGCTCATATCAATCACCAAATCAAGCTCTTCCTCCTGTTCGAGCACTATGACTGTGTTCAAAGCTAGTTTTCTAGCGAGCAACGCTAGCGAAATGTACTCTGCATCCTTAAAACCATTGCAAACCAGAAGAGCGGCTGGGTTCCCCTTGCACAAACAACTCATTGCAAGGAGCAGCTCTGGTTTTGACCCAGCCTCCAAGCCAAATCGGAATGGGGATCCGAATTCAATGATATCTTCTACAACGAATCGATCCTGGTTGCATTTAACAGGGTAAACGCCTTGATAATGAGCTCCGTAGCCTTGGGATTGGATGGCAAAATCGAAAGCAGATTGAAGTGACGCCAGGCGGTTCTTAAGCACGTCGGGAAAGCGAACAATGAGTGGAAACTGCAATCCAAGCCCACCCAAGGATTTCGGATCTGTAGCCTTTTTCACAACTTTGAGCAGATCAATATCCTGGTGAGGCAAGGTGGCTTTGCCATGTGGACGGACCGTCATATTGCCGGCATCGTTGACGGAAAAGTAGGGCAATCCCCATCCATCGATCTTGTACAGAGCAGCAGAAAGAGGGGGAGACCAAGAGAAATTCTCAACGCCAGCAGAGAGGGTAACAGAGTTAGTGGTTTTGGTCGCCTGAGGTACGTCAGAAAATTGTACCGGTGACGGAAGAGGGCTATCCCCGGCCAAAGCGTAGCCGGGAGGAGGAGCAGCGTCGACGCAATAAGCCAGGGCCGGCATCCCTTCCGCGACGAATGAGAAAACTTACAAAGAAATTGAAAGGGTTAGGGGTTGAGAATGAATCGTTTTCAGTCAATGTTTGTGAAGGTGGGGGCTTTAAAACCCGCCGAGGCCGAGGCCCCGGCTACCCCCTCAAAAGAAGCAGTTAAAGAAGCTATCGAAAAAGGAGAAACACCCTCTCTCTCCCCTACAACTCTCCGAAATCCCCACGCCGATCAGAAGAAAGATTCGACAGCGAGAACAAACAAAATCCTGGGGATTAGAAAAGAAATACAAAATTACGCTCGGAAAAGAGATTCAACCATGCAGATCTAATCACAAAAACAACAAAATCGCCCCAGGAATGAGAAAAAAGGAGAAAGAAAGGGGAGGCGGCGAGTCCTCCGTAAAAGTTTAATAGACGGAAACCTAACGAAGAAGACGAAAATGGCAGAAGGAGAACGGAAGAATGAGGAAAGATGGAATGAGCGAGAATTGCATGAAACACGAAGCGACGTTATATAGGGAGTTTCGCTCGCCGGTGGGGTCCCCGTCATCAAGCTTACCTTTGATCTGTAAAATTATCCGACCCGACCTCGACCAGATGTCCAGTCGCCGCGTGGCCTGATAAATGTAGGACCTACTCTTAAGTCTTAACAGACGTTCCAATGCTCCTTAACCTCGACCAGTCGATCGTTTCGTTCGTAATATATCGCTGCGAGATGAGGAAGTTACGAGGAAGTTTCTCAAATGATCTCTGTCCCTTGATGACCGTCTAGATTGTGCCACGTCATATAAGTTAATTTTACGTGAGGATCAATTAACAAAATTCGAATTATTTGATGAAAAATAAAAATGTAAAAATTGGTTTATTTATTGATAAATAATTGAAATAATAGTAATAAATTATAATGTATTTGATTAATTAATAAATTTGTAATTTTTTGTAAAAATTAGAGAAGTAAAAAAGTAAAAAAGGGAGAACGCGGAAGCAACGCGAAAGGAGAGCAGGAGGGCGATGGCGATGCTGAGATTAGCGGGTTTGAAAAAGCTTATTATTAGATTTGATTTGATTTCAAAACTTTGACTGGTGGGCCCAAAGTGGTGGAGCCCACGTGAGGGTATTGACTAGGCCAGGTTCATCCTCAGTCATGCCTTACGTTTTCAGGCGTTTCCAATTTCCAAATAGCCTTGCATTTGGCCGAAGAGGGAAGTGATCAAAGATGGACAATCGCTTAGGCTATCTGCTATCATCACTTTCGCAAAAAATAAGTCAAGTATTTCATAATTTAATATTCCAAAAGTAATTTTATTTAATCAATTGTTTGATAAATGTGATTCTTAATTGTTTTTTAAAAAGTACATGAATATAATTTACAAATTTATAATATATAAAAAATTAAAAATTAATTAACTATAATAAATATATATTATGATTTTAAAATAGAAGAAAAAAAAATGGAGAGAGAAAAATAGTTGTTGAGGTGTGACCACTTCGAGTTGAATTGGATAAAAACGAATTGATTCAATAATAAGGGTATGATTGGTTTCGATTATGATTTTTGAAAAACCAATTTTAGAATCGAACGGAGTAAAACTCAAGTTCTCTGGTCCAGTCGTAATTTTAAAACAAAATTGGTACCAAATTGATATTATATATTTTTATTTTAATTTTAAAACGATGATTGGTTTATAATAAAAGATTTGATAAATAAAAAATTTAATTTTAAAACTTAAAAGGGTATATGAGGAAAAGGCAAATTGTTTTATAACTGAATTTTAGATAATTAAAAAGAATATTTTCTAGTTTTCAAAACTGCTGTACTTTTTGAAAAAAAATCAATTAATTTTTCGGTTACTAATCGCCAAATGGCTAAATATTATAAAATAAACACTTTTAGACATTTCAAAAGTAAGGTCAAACGGGGCCTTAGGCTTCCTCCATGTGCCTTCTATGGGTCTTTTTATTTGATTCTTTCTCACTCTTCATGCTTTATTTTTTTGGTTGCATCCCAAATATTATTAAAATAATAATTTTTTGGGAAAAAATATATTTTGATCCTTATAGTTTCAAAGTCATTTCAATTTAGTCCTGCAGTTTTAATCCGGGCTTTATTTTAATACACGTGTCAGCAACTAATTCTTTTAAAATAGTTTGGTTTGATTTAAAGTTTTAAACCTGATTTGGGTTTGCTGTAGGAAAATGGACAAACGAAACTGGATTGTGTATGTGAAGTTTAGATGAAGAAGATGAACGAACCCAAAGCTTGTGAGTTTGATTTCTTGATCTTTTCTCCACAGGTGACTATTCTTCTCTTCAATATTCCTTCAAGTTTCAAATCTTCCATCGTTAGATTGACTTCCTTACTCTAGTGGTGGAGCATATGAGAGCTTAGACAGTAGCTTATTTTTCATTCTTGTACTTACACTTTTGTTTAGCACTCCTTGTGTTCACATGTGCCTTTTGGAATTATTTGTTTTGATGAGTGATCTTTGCTTTGAAATGGTTATTACTCTAGTACACTGGTATATCTCTATGGTCTAATAGTGGATTCTGTTATATTCAAAATTGGTACATTGTTGCGAAAACTCTGACTATTTTTATATTCAATGCAATAAAGGAGAAGAGTACTCAAAGGGGTGAGTTCTATAGATTTTAAATCAAGTGGCGTTATTAAGGGGAAGTAGTTAAAGTTGTTGATATGAATGCCGAAATTAAATGTTAAAAAATATTGTGTATACTATAAGTGAATTAATGATTAACTTAAAATAAATATAATCATAGTAAGAAAGAAGGAGACAGTTAGTTTAATAAATATTAAAGTTAAGTGTTTTGATGAAGAATATAATTATAAGAATACTAATTCTAAGTTAAGGATGAGTGTGTTATGAATATATTTATATGTGTTTTTGCACTGTTGAGAATACTATTGAAAATGAGTATTTAGATCTTCTAATATGTTCACGTGAGTCAATGCAATAATGTTTTATATTCATATGTAGGACTAAATCAAAAAGTGGCTTGAAGTCTATGGGAAGACTGTGTTGGCGCCCTGAAATGAAGTGTGAAAGCTCGGTTAAGAGCCATATGCAAAATAGAAGAATTTGCAAACGGTCAGTCTTGAGAAGTGTTTTGGTCATAGACACCTACAACGAAAGTCTGATGATATCCACAAAAGCTTAATACTGAGCGTCAAAGTTTTTGATGTAGAAGTGTGGACGCCTGAATCTCAAATGTGAGCGCTCGAAGACACGTGCAGATGCTCGTTTGGGTCACCCATATAGCCTCGCTGAAGTCTGATTTAGACACAAAAATTCAAATTGAAGCTTCACAAAGACACTCATTAAGGATTCCAAACGCGGTAGCCCTCAATTTAACTCATGGAAGCTCATCGCCTCATTGATGTCTCTAACGGACATATCATGGGCGCTAGGAGAATACCAAAAGCAGCTCAATGCTCAAGATTTTTGAATATGTCTATAAATACAAGCCCACTTTGCTATGCAACTCACCCAATGAATCCGAATTACTGCCCATTTTATTTTCAATATTATAACATTCATTCTCAAGTGTCAATCTAACTCCTCTCATTCCTAAACTTGAGTTTTCTTATTTGTGGGAGTTAAATTATTTGTGTTTAAACCTTAAAACCACCATTTAATTGATTGTGGAGCACGTAAAGGGTAACATCTAAGAAGAGTTATGGTAAGGTTTAATTGGCACCCTAAAAATTAATGGATTAGAATCAAAATGTTTATTTGGAAAGAATGCAAATAAGAAACATTTTACCAACAAGAACTGTGCGCATATATTACTGTAATTTTATGTTTTGATTTTGAATAAAAACAGTCAACACCTGCCAGTGATTCAAAGCACTGGACGGGAGAATGAGTCTCCGATCTCCCAAAGGGTTCAAGGGAGAACAGGGCCCCGTTCTGGGAGAATGGGGCCCCGTTATCTAGTTCCATGTAGAATGGGCCTTCGTTCTTCGAGACAGGGGGATTGATAAAAGGCAAATTTGTTAAGTTTTACATACTTCAATGGTGCCTTTGTTAAAAAAAAAAATTCTTCAAAGTCCGTTTTACCATTAACCCATATTCTGAGTGTAAATTTGAATTTTATCCAAAAATTAAAATGTCTCCATTGAAACTGTATATAAGTAGAAGTAAATACATATTTTATTTAAATTTTTCTTTATTTTACAATAACTTTTAATTGACTTGAGCATTAAGACCGTGTAATGACAAACGTCACGCCCACCGACCCACATATCATCCTCTAGTTGAATTCTTTGGCATTTGGTGGAAGGAGACAAATTGTGGTCTAATCCTACAAAGTTGACAAAAATAAATCCTAGAATGGGTCCCGTTCTTCGAGACCGGTGATTGACAAAAGGCGAATTTGTTAAGTTGTGCATACTTCAAGGGTGACTTTGTTAAAAAAAATTCTTCAAAGTTCGTTTTATCCTTAACCCATATTCTGAGGATAAATTTGAATTTTACCCTAAAATTGAAATCTCTCAATTGAAACTGTATATAAGTAGAAGTAAATGAATATTTTCTTTATTTTACAATAACTTTTAATTGACTTGAGCATTAAGACTGTGAAATGACAAACGTCACACCCACTGACCCACGTATCATCCTCTAGTTGAATTCCTTGACATTTGGTGGAAGGAGACGAATTGTGGTATAATCTTACAAAGTTGACAAAAATAAATCGTAGAATGGGCCCCATTCTTTGAGATCGGAGGATTGACAAAGGGCAAATTTGTTAAGTTTTGCATACTTTAAGGGTGACTTTGTTATAAAAATTCTTCAAAGTCCATTTTACCCTTAACCTGTAACGACTTCTTTTTCCAGCAAGATATTGTCCGCTTTGGGGATTGGGCTGTAGCCCAATATCCTCCCCTCGCGGCTGTAACGCCAAAAGTTTTCTGAACCCGGTTTGTTACTCATAACCCGAACATAACTAAGAAAAATTCGGACCAAATTTAAAACTTCGTTTGAAAGTCAAATTTGAACGTTTGCTAAAAACATAAAAAAAACTTGCAGCGGAAAATCTTGAGAAAAAGCTTTGAGCAAGCAGGTTAGCAAAACTATAAAACAGTGTTTGAATAATCGATTAAAATATTAAGAAAATAATTCGGCCGGAAGAGATGAAGGCTTAGGCATGAAATACTTAAAGTTTATAAAAAGTCAAATACATCATCCGCAGAACAAGGTCAACGAGAAGGGCAGAAACAAACCGAAGGCTTCCACCGATGACGTCAGCCGGATGAATCAATTATCCAACCTCAACCGATTGCAAAACAACAAGTTTTGCTACTCGCATCTACCGATGACGTCAGCCGGATGATTCGTTCATCCAGCCTCTGCCGACCACAAAACGACAAGTCTTTTACCACGTCATTCAATAGGTGTAATACACGACATCCACCAATCGCTAAACGAACAAAACTTTTAATACACGACATCCACCGATCGCTAAGCGACAAAACTTCTACTACATCATCCGATAGGTTTAATACACGACATCCACCGATCGCTAAATGACAAAACTTCTACTACATCATCCGATAGGTTTAATACACGACATCCACCGATCGCTAAATGACAAAACTTCTACTACATCATCCGATAGGTTTAATACACGACATCCACCGATCGCTAAATGACAAAACTTCTACTACATCATCCGATAGGTTTAATACACGACATCCACCGATCGCTAAACGACAAAACTTCTACTACATCATCCGATAGGTTTAATACACGACATCCACCGATCGCTAAGCGACAAAACTTCTACTACATCATCCGATAGGTTTAATACACGACATCCACCGATCGCTAAGCGACAAAACTTCTACTACATCATCCGATAGGTTTAATACACGACATCCACCGATCGCTAAGCGACAAAACTTCTACTACATCATCCGATAGGTTTAACACTCGACATCCACCGATCGCTAAATGACAAAACTTCTACTACATCATCCGATAGGTTTAATACACGACATCCACCGATCGCTAAATGACAAAACTTCTACTACATCATCCGATAGGTTTAATACACGACATCCACCGATCGCTAAGCGACAAAACTTCTACTACATCATCCGATAGGTTTAATACACGACATCCACCGATCGCTAAGCGACAAAACTTCTACTACATCATCCGATAGGTTTAATACACGACATCCACCGATCGCTAAGCGACAAAACTTCTACTACATCATCCGATAGGTTTAATACACGACATCCACCGATCGCTAAATGACAAAACTTCTACTACATCATCCGATAGGTTTAATACACGACATCCACCGATCGCTAAATGACAAAACTTCTACTACATCATCCGATAGGTTTAATACACGACATCCACCGATCGCTAAGCGACAAAACTTCTACTACATCATCCGATAGGTTTAATACACGACATCCACCGATCGCTAAGCGACAAAACTTCTACTACATCATCCGATAGGTTTAATACACGACATCCACCGATCGCTAAATGACAAAACTTCTACTACATCATCCGATAGGTTTAATACACGACATCCACCGATCGCTAAGCGACAAAACTTCTACTACATCATCCGATAGGTTTAATACACGACATCCACCGATCGCTAAATGACAAAACTTCTACTACATCATCCGATAGGTTTAATACACGACATCCACCGATCGCTAAGCGACAAAACTTCTACTACATCATCCGATAGGTTTAATACACGACATCCACCGATCGCTAAGCGACAAAACTTCTACTACATCATCCGATAGGTTTAACACTCGACATCCACCGATCGCTAAATGACAAAACTTCTACTACATCATCCGATAGGTTTAATACACGACATCCACCGATCGCTAAGCGACAAAACTTCTACTACATCATCCGATAGGTTTAATACACGACATCCACCGATCGCTAAGCGACAATTTAATACACGACATCCACCGATCGCTAAGCGACAAAACTTCTACTACATCATCCGATAGGTTTAACACTCGACATCCACCGATCGCTAAATGACAAAACTTCTACTTATATCTTTCGATGGCTTCCACTGAAGACATCATCCAATAGACAACAGAACAACGACTCAACATCTGCCGATAGACATCATCTACCGATAGAGACAGGGCGACATTTCAACTACTCCTTGCTATACAAACAAAACTCTAACTACAAAAAGGAATTTACTTACTTCGCTGAAACCATTTAGAAACAATTCAAATCATCGCATTTGTAATATCCGGCTTGTACGGATTTTTGATTTAATATATGATATTCATACTTTATTATATAATGACATTTTCATAAATATGTCAAATCAAATTAGTTTCGCAAACGGAAAGCGTCATTACGATCCTAACGATTAATAGAAATTTTAAAGAAATTATGAGAATTTTTGGAGATTAAACGCTATATTCCGAGTAATTACCTTTATTGTGATGTAAAGGACGTTTAAGTAGAAATAGCAAACGAAGTCCAAATTGCGAACAGACAGTTTTGATAGAATCTAAATAATGAATAAGGGCTATTGGCAAAATAAGGAAATTTGGAAAGTCCGAATCGTTGGACGATTAACGAAACGAAGGACGAAACAAATAGAATTAAGTGCTAAGAGCAAAATGGTAATCTGCCAAACCAATTTTATAAAATCACAAGTCTTTCTCTCTTTCCCTCATTTCTTCCTGCGTGATCTCCGTTCTTCCTCCGTTCTTCCTCCGTTCTTCGCGATTTCTCCTCAAATCGCAATCCTAGGTATGAATCTATGATTCTATAGCGTTAGTTTTCAATTCTTGGATCGTTTTAAAGTTAGGGTTTCGTTAGGATTTTATTAGAAATCGAGATTTATGGTTCGTAATTAATAGGTTAGCCGTGATTAAGTTTATATTGCACGTATTTGACGTTATTGGACGAAGTTAAATCAATTTGTGAAAAATGTTAAAAGTTAGGGATTTTCCGGTTTTTGAGGAAAAA
Source organism: Begonia masoniana (assembly GCA_022432975.1). Classification (NCBI taxonomy): domain Eukaryota; kingdom Viridiplantae; phylum Streptophyta; class Magnoliopsida; order Cucurbitales; family Begoniaceae; genus Begonia; species Begonia masoniana. Next base: position 20,103,909 of record CM039513.1, read on the forward strand.
CTTGTTATTTGAAGTTTTGGATTATCGAGCATTAATACGCTTCGATTAGCTAAGTTAAGAATTTAGGAAAGATTCTTTAGTTAAGGTTTGTAATTTGGACGTCAATAGCTTAAATTGGTTTTAACGACAAGTATCGTGTTTTGCCTCAGACACACGACTCCCGTGGACGAAGCTTGAGATTTCGCGCGCTCAAGGTAAGTTCTAGTGACTTACTCTGGCCGATTGGCCTACACCGTACTTCGATGTCGCGTCGAGGACCTTAGAGGATGGATTGTTTAATTTGCTTTGGTTGGGTAGTTAGGTTTAAACGTTTTGTAGGTTATTTCATTTACAGTCTTGATGGTACGCATGCTTGTTTGTTTACTTTTATATGGAACTGTTCATGGATCACGTATTTTAACTTGACATGAAAACGAATTTCTGCACTGCACGATTTTTTTTGAAAACCATGTGGCCCAGAAATTGGGGGCTCTTGATCTATCGTGCGGGCCGATTAAGGGTCTGGCCGATACCACATCTCATGTACTGTAATTAATGAACGTAATCTGTTATCTGGTCACGCGAGGTGGGGCTCAGGCACGGCTGTACGTGTTGTAAGCGTGTACCCCCCTCCTCTAACCGCACGGGGTAGTCCGACCGCTGGATGGGCCCCCTTCGATTAGGAGGATGAGATCTCGGTGATATACTGTCTGCGACGCTCTGTTATGCATGATTTCCGAACTCCATATGCACTGCACGCATCTGCATTTACGTAGAATTTACTGAGCCTGTTAGCTCATAGTGTGTCTGTATGGTGTAGGTGACGTTTTAGGTGACATCGAGCCAGGTGAGGACGATGTTCCTCCTCCCGAAGTCTGATGCAGTTGACGGAGAATGGCCCGTGGGAGTGTGCTGGGCAGTCGGCGCGTTTTGACCCGTGGGGATGTCTGCGTAAGTGTTTTGGGAGATTTAATGGATGTATAGATGAACAGATTAGGATGTTGGATCTGACTAGATGTTAGGTTTATGTTTGATATTTTAAACGTTTTTGGAAATCTGTTTATAATCTGTGTTATGATAGTTTTTACTGGAACTGCTTGGAATTTGAAACATGAGGATTAGACAACTTTTAAACGTATCCATGCAGTTCATTTTTTACGAAAGTTTAACGTATGTTTAGGTTGTTTAATTCGTTGATTGAGAACATGAAAAAGAGATGAGTTTTATGTGGAAAAAGTAAGGTGGAAACTCTCTGTGATTATTGGTTAGCTCTCTGGAATCTCGGATTCCAGAGAGGAGTTTTGGTCGCTGCAAGTGCAGCGACTGGTCGCTGCACAATGCAGCGATCGGGCGCTGCATTGTGCAGCGCCTACAGCGACTGATCGCTGCCTTTCTTTTTCTCTGTTTTCCGGTTTTACCCTCCACCGATCGATAAATGTTTTAATTGTTTTATTAATTGTTTTTAAATAGTTTAAGTTTATAAATGTTTTTGTTTTAAGTGATTTACAACGTAGACTTCAATTCCGATTTAATTTCCGCTCAAAGTGTAAAATGAAATGAAAAATTTATACGGGTAAAATGGGTACAGTATTAGGGGTGTTACAGCATTTCTCAAAATCCACTAAAAACCACATTAAAACCCAACAGAATACTATTATCAGAAAAATCTCAAAAACGTATTCAAATATTGAAACCGCTACTGTCATGAAAACTCAACATACTTAAATTGAAACATTGTCAACTAAACCTTCACACCAACTGACATCAGTTAAACCGCCCCATCAGTTGCCAGATTGTTACATAGATGCACTCCTCCAACCAGTCTAGTCCTCAGCAAACTCAGTAAACACACTTACTGTCACTTCTTCACCTACATCACAAAATTCATCTATTAGCCTAATGCTAAGTAAGTAAAGCAGTAATGAAATGAAATACTGAAATATGAATTCCTAAACATGCAATTTCTACTTTCTCATCTCAGTTGTTCATGCATTGTTTCTGTTCAGATCCCCCTGTGAAATTGGGAGTTGGATCAACTTTCACAAAGTATAAATATCCACTGACTCATTAAGGGGCGGATTAATTCCCTTAACAGTAAATCTGATTCACATAGCTGTTTCCGATCCCCCTGTTCGATGGGAAGCGGATCAAATTTTCCAAAGTCTAAATATCCACTGTTTCATTAAGGGGCGGATTAATTCCCTTAACAGTAAATCTGATTCACATAGCTGTTTCATTATGTTCATTCCTTACCATGCCAACATGCATTCAAATTCATTTTCGTATACTTTTAAAACATGATGCATAACATACAGACACATTCAAATAAACATAATCCTAATGTTTTGTGATGTAGGCCCGAAGGCACAAGCAAACTTCACTTACCTGGTCTCCTAGAAATTGCTCGGCTGTAAGCTACTTTAGAAGCTCGTTCACCTATAATCATAACAGAACACCAATCAAACCCTTACTAAGCTTCACTAGAAAGTCGACCAGAAGTTTAAGAAACCTAGTTTGAAACTCTGTTACTCGTGCATTCCCACTTATCACCAAAACCCGAACCTACTATCATTCACAGCATCCTCAAAATCCTCACATTGTACTCCCTCAGGTATCTAACCGCTATATCATAAGAGAAATAAGGAAAACTTACCTAGGTTGAAGGAGAATCGGGCGAGGGAATCGCCTAGAGGGTTTTGCTGCGGAGCTGAAGGCTGAAAGAGGAATGATAAGCAAGATAGTGGCGGCTACAGTGCATTAAACCCAACCCTTTTTCCTTAAATACGTTATCCATTTTTTTGAAATTTCCAATTCACTCTTATGCCCTTGTCTAGTCACTCAATAACCCTATTTTAATTATTGCATAAAAAGTGTATACTGTTAATAATAAAAGAGAGCTGGTTCGATAGAACCGGGTGTTACAGCGGCTTTGTTTGGCGAGGACTTCCCAGTCGGTCACCCAATCTGATACTACTCTCGCCGAAGCCCTTTTAACTTCGGAGTTATTATGGGATCCATTGTCAATTGTGCTCCAAAACGCATCTTACTAATTTGGGAGGGTCTCTTATATATGTTTTATTTCCACATACTTCCCCAAGCGATGTGGGATTGTGACGACCTCCATATTACGACCTACCCTTCATCGACCTTTTTCCCTTGCAGACGCACCGCCATCCGGGTCCGGATCCAGTATACGGGCCAGTCGTGCACATATGGGTCATCATAATCACCCCCCTCTCGGGGGCCCAACGTCCTCGTTAGCAACATTTCCAGTTGGGTACAGACTCTGATACTATTTGTAACGACCTCTTTTCTTAGTAAGATATTGTCCGCTCTGGGAATTGGGCCGTAGCCCAATATCTATCCCTCGCAGCTTTGTTTGGCGAGGACTTCCCAGTCGGTCACCCAACCTGGTACTACTTTCGCCGAAGCACTTTTAACTTCTATGTTCTTATGGGATTCGTTGCCAATTGTGCTCCAAAACGCGTCTTACTATTTTGGGAGGGTCTCTTTACATATGTTTCATTTTCACATACTTCCCCAAGCGATGTGGGATTGTGACGACCCCCACATTACGACCTACCCCCTTCACTAGTCTTTTTCCCGTGCGGACGCACCGCCATCCGGGTCCAGATCCGAATCCAGTATACGGGCCAGTCGTGCACATATGGATCATCATATAACCCATATTTTGAGGGTAAATTTGAATTTTACCTTAAAATTGAAATGTCTGAATTGAAACTGCAAATAAGTAGAAGTAAATACATATTTTATTTTATTTTACAAGAACTTTTAATTGACTTTGAGCATTAAAAACGTGTAATGACAAACGTCACACCCACCGACTCACATATCATCCTCTAGTTGAATTCTTTGACATTTGGTGGAAGGAGACGAATTGTGGTATAATCCTACAAAGTTTACAAAAATAAATAGTTTATAAGCAAGAATAACGGCCAACGAGAAAGAAAATTCCAATAGGTTTAAATATGTTGAAACATGGGTTGAGTATCAAACCATCTTACGATGGCAAAAGGACAAGAGCTGAAAATTACAAGTGTTATGGAATGACCTTAAACCCACCCACATTTCTTCTGCATTGACTCCATTTCTGCCAAGCATGAATGATGTCCAGGGGTATTATGGTAATTTAGTATTAGTAAGGAATAGTAGGTGGAAGCATCTTGCATGGGGTGTTGTATTTGGGTAGACTGTTGTTGAAGCACCGCCTGCCTATCCGAACAAGATGACAAATTAACAATCAGATGTAGGGGCGTTATCGTCTTTGTCATTATTATTTATTTATTTGTTTTTCTATAATGCGGCTAGAATTAAGCTTTGAAGGTAAGGTTTTGGGAGAACATGCAGATGTTTTATGACGTGGCAGTGTTTGATTGGATGAAGAAATACCCAAAAGCAAGCCGGAATTTTAACCCATGTGGGAAAACACCGGGGGATATTCCAAGTCCGGGTCGGGGCCCACTTTGGTGGTTCCAGATTCTGATTGAGGAATTAGGATCTTTAATCCTTCCTCTCCTTTATCCTCGAAGATTCTCTGTTATTTATTTATTTAAAAAGTCTTAGTGCATAAACATGTTATACACTTGATTAATTATAAGATGTACGTGCAAGTCGATAGGCAATGATTGATGTGTGATAGAATTTTTTAAAGGGTAAAATGTATTTTTTGGACTCAACTATCGGTTGAGTGCAAAAAATGGATCTAACTATGTTTTCGTGCAAAAAATAGCTCGAAGTATTGTAAATGGACAAAATATGGCTTTGCGGGTACCCATGTACCATCCGCGAGGAGTGATTCGGGGAGAACAGGTACCCGTGTTCGGAGAAAGGGTACCCGTTTCCCCTCGGGGGCGTTTCAGAGGGTGAAGACCCCCCGTGTGCATGTGCGCCTCACGTTCGCGGGGGGTCTTCACCCTCTCAAATGCCCCCGAGGGGCAACAAGTACCTTTTCTCAAAACGCGGGTACCCGTTTTCCCTGATAATGCATTTCAGAGGGTGAAGACCTCCCGTGATCACTTGACATGTGCCCGTGACGGAGAACGGGTTTTCGTTCTTCTGATGCGGCAACCCGTCCTCCGTCAAACCCGTGATCAATTATTTGCTGGATCACGAGCTGAACTGGTGACAACGGGTACCCGTTCGGCTACAACGGGTACCCGTTGTCCAGGCCTATTTAAGCCCTCTCCCCTCCCCTTCTCGTATCACCTCCCTCTCTTCTCTTTTCTTCACGATCTCTCTAACTCTTCTCAAATATTATCTTGCTTTCGAGAATTTTTTGGTACTAGCGACGAAGATGGATGATATTTCAATTCGAGCGACTGATTCAGACGAGATAGCAAGCTTTGATGTCGATATCAATTGGTATGCTTACGCAACTCCTGCTTATGGCGAGCTTAGAGCATTCGATTACGTAGGTGGAGACGAAGAAATAGAGGTGCAGTCGACCTCCAGAACTCTTGACGAGGAGCTTCGAACACCTGCCGGGTCGGACGTTGACGAGGTAAACAGTGGACCGGTACGTGAAGAAATCTCATTGAGTTTTTATTTGGGGAAAAATATAGTTATATATAGGAAATTAAAGCCGAAATACTCGACTATTCGTTGCAAAATGGTTATGGCATCAAATTCACTCAAAGCAACAAACGACGACTGACGGCTAAATGCGTAGCTGGTTGTGAATGGCGACTGCATGCGTCGCGGATACAAGACGAGGAAACTTATCAAATAAAGAGTTTTATCGATTCTCACACTTGTGTGAGGGTAGTTGAGAATCCAAACGCTCGAGCAAAGTATCTTGCAAATCATTATCTTGACAGATTTAAAAATCAACCTATGTGGGAAATATCTTCCATCATCGAGACAGTCAGCAAGGATTTCGCTGTCAACATAACGTCCAATATTGCAAAAAGAGCAAGAAGTATAGCTCGGACACGTAATGAAGGCAGCGGCGACGAACAATACAAGCAAGTCTGGTCGTACGCAGTTGAAATTTATAGATCAAATCCGGGTAGTTCGTTATACATACATGCTTACGAGGTGGACTCTAACACGTGGGCATATCAAAGAATGTATCTGTGCATGGCTGCGTGCAAAGTAGGTTTGTTGCAGTTTGGTAGACATATTATCTGTTTGGACGGTTGTCATCTAAAAGGGTCGTGTCCCGAACAATTACTCACTGCAGTGAGTATCGATGGCAACGATGGAATATATCCCATTGCAGTTGCCAATGTCGAAAGAGAGTCCGAGGACACATGGACGTGGTTTTTTCAACACCTGAAGCGAGACCTGAACCTTGGCGAGGGAGGTGGATGAACATTTATTTCTGATCGACAAAAGGTATTAATTAATTTAATTAATTTATTCACGGGTCGTATTAATTTAATTAATGAATTTAATTTTCGTGGAAATTTCAAGGGTTGTTGAATGCCGTGGAAAAGGAATTTAAAGATTCCGAGCAGCGCTTCTGCCTCCGGCATATGTACGCAAACTTCAAATCCCTGTTCCGGGGCAGAGCATACCAAGATGCGATGTGGAGTGCGGCCAGGGCACCGACAGAGTATCATTTCAACCACGAAATGAGCAAATTATTGCAGCTTAGCCTAGATACCCACGCATGGCTGCGAGTAGAAGAGCCTAAATATTGGGCTTCTCATGCCTTCTCTTGGGTCCCCAAGTGCGATATGGGTCTGAATAATTTGAGCGAGTCATGCTCGAGCTGATTTGAAAGTGTATGATGACTCGCATCGTCAAGAAATTTGAGAAGTTGGCCCAATCAACAGACCTCCTGTGTCCCAAGATCAAGGATAAGCTTCATAAGATAGTAATGGCAGCTCAACATTGGAGTGCTCAGTCTGCGGGAGATGCACGATTTGAGGTGAGTAACGACCACGAACAATATACAGTTGACATGGATACATGTATGTGCAACTGCACCAGGTGGATGCGTACTGAAATTCCGTGTGTCCATGTCATTCAATGCATCCGGTTCATGAGAATGCCACCAGAAAATTACGTGCATCCATGCTACCACCGGGAGACCTACCTGCAGATGTACTCACAGTTTATACGACCAGTGAGCGGCAATCAAATGTGGCCGATAGTGACAGATGTGAAGGAACTCATCCCGCCGAGAAGATATCGCCAACCTGGTAGGCCAAAGAAGACAAGAGTGCGGGATGTCAACGAGCCATCGAGTTCGACAATGAGTAGGCGGAACTCGAAGATGATGTGCAGTATATGTCGGCAGAAGGGGCACAATAGTCGCACTTGTCCTCACCGGGGATGTCACAACCCCAAAACTGTACCCATTTACTCGTATGAGATTCAACACAGCTGAAGGGACGCAAGAATCTGCGACACGCGGCCGACGCAGAAATAATTGATCGTTATTAATTATGTTGCAAGTGACCGTTACAATTATATATATATCAGTCTAATTATTTTTCTTCTTATTTATGTGATATAAAAAATGAAAATTAAAACAAACAAAATGAAAAATAATAATGGATTAATCCTTAAAATTGAGGTTGATTTATTCATGGAAATAGTCACAATAATAAGTGATTTATTTCAAATAATGATAAATCTAGATAAATACGTTTGAACGTAATATCTTGTTTAGATATCAAGTTACCTAAAGTTTCTTTTTGAGATTTACTATATTCGATGTGTTTTAAAACATCATTAAATGTTACAATACATGATAAATCATAGAGAGAAAGTCTCTCGTATATTTAATATTTTCTCTAATTTTTATAATAATGTTATATTTATTTTTTTATTTTACTCTCTAAACATATTTGTTAATTATTTATTAAATTAATTTTACAGATAATTGTTTGAAACGTGATGTTCAGAAAGTAAACGTAACTTTACTTTAAAAAAATAAAATATTTATTTATAAAGAATATTCCAATAGAAAAGTTCTGTTTTTGAAAAGGCAGAAAGAGAGGGGAAAAACGATCTTTAAGAGGAAGTATTAAACTAGTAGTAAATGCTCCAAAGAGTGTTCAACGTAGGATATCTGCCCTTCTAGGAGGCAAAATGCCTAATGCATTTAAATAAATAAAACCCTTTAATGTGGAATTTTTCTTACTTGTAAAGACTTATCTTCTTAATTATATCGCCACTATTTTATTGATTCAATTTGTAGCTATTTTAAAGGTTATTCACAACCTCAATTTCTCTCCTATATTTTCATTAAATTTATTTTTTATTAACTTTTATTTTTTGTTGGATTTTCTTTCAACATTTTATTTATTAATTTAATAAATTAATGGTAATAAATAATTTATTACTATATAATTAAATTTAAAAAAAAATTGACAGAGTTTCGTTTGTTTTATGACTCCAACATAGCAATCTTCAGACAATTCCTGCATATTCAGATTGCACATATATACCCAACAATCAGATCCAGTACACAAATAATCTAAACTAAATGAAACTAAACTATGTAACAATCATCAACTAAAGAGTAAATTATAAGAAACTAAAATAAAGAGTACATTACAAAAAAATCAACTACAGTCAACTAAACTACGGTAAGGGTGGGGGATCATCGCCCTCATCGACGCCGCCTCTATGCCGAGGCTCGAAGTAGTTTTCGACCCGCAATTGGGACACTCTCATCAACTCCTGCCTTTCCTGCAGGATGTCCCACCTCTGATCCCACCTCTCCTGCATCGCATCCAGCCTCCGATCGAACCTCTCCTGCACCGCATCGATCCTCCGATCGATGCTCTCCTGCACCGCATCGATCCTCTGATGCAGATTCTGTCTCATCTCAACAAGATAATTATATATCCCCATGTGAGATCCCTGCTCCGACGTACTAGCCTCGTGAGGGTACAATGGCGGTGCAGTGGCGTACTCGGTGTATGGGGCATCATCGGGGGCGGGGGCATCCTCCATCGGAACATCCTGAGATGTGGAGGCTCCGGGATGACCCTTGGGCATCCAAGAACTGTCGACTTCGACTAGGCTCATTTGAGTCAAATGAGCCCTGTCAAATACGTCGATAGATCTATGGGCTCATAGCTGCTCTCTGGCTGGAGGCTGAATCTGAGCTCGCTGTAGGATCTTCCAAATTAAGGTCCTATACGACAGATTCTTGTTCTTCGTTCGCCCTATCTCTTGTATGTGACCCACAATCAGGTACCCTGGGTCGAACAGCTCCCTGGTGTATAGCTTCTGCATCACATAGAGATCCATCCAGCTAACAAGATCTATGTGTCCATCCCTCGGAAGAATGGTGTGGCTGATGAGGTTGTGAATAACCCGAGCTTTGACATTCAAGTCCTTCGATCTCGGCTTCACGAACCTGACAATCTCTGAATTACGCTGGATTTGCCGCATAAACATTAGGCCCTCTTCTGTGCTGGCAAATTCACACGGTCTGGAAGCGTGATAATATTTCTCGGCGTCCTCCATGGCAAATCCGAGCAGTTCATTGATGATTTCTGCATTTACGACGACGTCTGAACCGAAAAGGTACGTCCTCAAATGACCTGTACTCCCGGTAGTACGTATGTTTGGATAAAACAGGCGAACAACTCTGTCGCAGCTCTCGCCCCTCATGCTATACACATCGTGCAAAAAGATTTCGTCAAACATCTCATTGATCCCGAAACCCTCCCTGTAACACCCGATAATTTTGGCCAGATGATTTTCTTAACCATTTTAATTGTCACCCTTTTATTGACCTTGATGATTTTAAATTTAATGCCAAGACTTATTTATTACAAGTTGAGTGAAACTAGGTTGGGTGGCAAGTTTGTAATTAAGGTGGATTTTAATTGGTATAAATAGGTTATGAGAATTCTTAAACCTCATTAAAACCTCGCTGTAGCTGACATTTCCTCTCTCGGCGATTCCTTTCCTTCCAGAGCTCCCTCACTGCCAGCTATTCCTTCGCTGGTGACCAGTTATTCAGCCTCCACTTCGACAATCCACGCTCTAGGTAAGACTTAGACAATGTAGTTACTTAGAACTCTGTCTTCAGCTAGAACTTAAGGTTTCAGATTCTTCACTAACAGAGTAATGGTAGTGACAATCATGATATGTGTTTAGTAATGGCATTTTCGATTCGATTCTGGACATTAAGATAACAGACCGTGTTTAGTTGTTAGACTTAATCCGGTTATTTAAGTTCTGAGAGTTTAATCTGTACACACTAGGCGCTCGACTAGGAAGATTTAGAAATATTTATGTTAGATACTAGGATGACTTTTAGTTAGGATTTTGATTTAACACTGTAATGTGAAATGTTTTTAGGTGAAGGAGTTTGAAGAGAAGTGCTCAAGTTGCTAAGGAAACCAGGTAAGTGAGTGAGTAAGACTTCCGGCCATTAGGGCCCTACATCACAAGGGTATTAAGTAAAAGTTGTTTATGATGTTAAAAGTACCTGTGCTAACGTCTGGTTGTCTTCGGTACTCGAGTTGATGTTATGATCCTTTGATGAATGAATGACTTGTTCAGTAGTCTGATGAACTAAGATTACTCATGCTCATGCATCATGAATATTTCTCAAGCATATGAAAATGTTTTAAGTGCATGATTTCTTCCATGAACAAGATATGAACATGAAACTTATGCAACAAGGATTAAGAGAGGGTTGGGGGCGGTTTGACATATGTCACTGTCCAAAAGAAGGACCATGAATACGACCCGCAAGGGACTATGTACACTCTCACTGTCAACCCCCTTTTCGGCACAAATCCTCCCTTAATCCATATGATGAAAACGATGAACATGAACAAGAACAAGAACACGAAAAGATCATGAACATGTGTTTCCTTTAATTTGTGCATTCATGTATACATGTTAGCATTGCACTCCTTACTAAGCATTAGGCTTATAGTTTAAACCTTATGATGTAGATGAAGAACTACTAGGTGAGGATTTCAAGACTAATGAGGATATTTAAGGTTGGTTGCTGGAAGGAGTTCAGGCTGTCAGTGAGTGGATGGAAGGCGATTTCAACTCCTGGGTACTACTTTTATCATATAGTAAGGTTATGAATACTGAGGTCTATGTAGGATGCTTTCTTAAAACAATGGATACTGGAACCTAACTGACTAACTTCTGAGTTTGAGAATGATCGTGAAATGATAGAATGATCTGTTTTGTTAGAGTCTCTCGCTACACGTATTCTAGATGAGATTATGGTCCAACTGTGTGTTAGTTTATTCAGTCATGTTGAAGTTTGTGAAAGTCTGAAAGTTTCCTGTCTATCGGATGATGACTTCCATCGGATGATGTCTTCCATCGGATGATGTCTTCTGTCGGAAGGAGTATAATGAGTCACGTGATTTGCATGTGTCAATCGGTAGAAGCCGATATTAAGTCTTTTCGTTTTGTGATCGGATGAAGTTTAATAAGTCACGTGATGTGCATGTGTCAATCGGTAGAAGCCGATATTAAGTCTTGTCATTTTGTGATCAGATGAAGTTTAATGAATCACGTGGGATGCATGTGTCAATCGGTAGATGTAGGTTTCTCCATTATCGGCAGGAGTATGTATTAAGTCTTGTCGTTTTGTGATCGGATGAGGTTTAATGAATCACGTGGGATGCATGTGTCAATCGGTAGGAGCATGTACCATGCTTTATCGTTTTGCGATCGGTAGATGTCCTTGAGTTTCCAATTCCCTTCGGCCAAATGTCTTACTGTTTTGTCTAATTATGAACGTTGTCTACTTATTGAATTTTCCGCTGTAAAGTCGAGGATTAAAGATAAGAATTATCATCATTGAGAGGAAATTTAAAATTTTCCATAATTTTTCTTAGTTAAGTTCAATGTTTTGGGTAGCAAACCGAGTCTGGAAGACTCGGGGCGTTACACTCCCAACCACTGAAGTTGGCAGTCTTCCCGTAAAAAATGAAGCGAATTTCCATATCTTGATCGTATTGCTCCTTTGCGGCTCGACTTCGAAACTCCATCGAATAACAACCCGGGGGTGGTTGCCGCTCTTCCTTTGTCGCCTGGTTTGATGTTTCACCTTGTTCATTCCGTCGCGGAGCTTTTCTACCCATAAATATTCTTGGCATTTTCGGGATTTTTCAAATTTTTCCTGGGTCGAAGATTCGGGTTTTTTTCTTGTTTGTCGCTGAACTAACCTCACAAAATGAGGATTTTCAGCGCGAAAATCTTGAAATTTGGAAAAAATGGGTTCGGATTAGGGTTTGGTGGCTCGGTTTAAGGTTTGGTTGCTCCGATTTGGGTGGTTTAGGATCAGTTTTGGAAGATTTCGGCGATTTTGGCAGCACCACGGTGGATTCTGAAAATTTTGCGGAGAGAAACTGTCGGATTTCGTCGTGAAAATTGTCAAAATGAGTCTCTGTCGACGTTATACTATCGCAGACCGGGTACCCGTTAGAGAGTGAACACCTCCCGGATGCGTCCCAACGAGTACCCATATGAAGAACAAGGGTACCCGTCTGATGAACATTCAACCAACGGGTACCTGTATGAAGAACACGGCAACCCGTTGTTTGAATGTCAAATTTTTGTTGAAGAACCCCCTCTCGCACGTGAGGAGCACGTGGCCCTTAACGAGAACGGGTACCCGTTATCTGTAAGCGGCCACCCATTCTCAGTTAAGGTAACAGTGCCTTTTTTTAATTTTACTTTTTTTGTTTTTTTTTTCATTTATTTACTGGACGACCGAAACTTTAAAGTGTCGACCGAAGGTTAGAGGAATAGTTAACTAGGGAAATTATGAAACATCACAGTTCAGAATAGTAAACTAGAAAAATTATGGAACGTCATAGTTCAGAATAGTTAACCAGGGAAATTATGGGACGTCACAGTTATGGTATTGGATTCTAAACAATTTATTTTGAAGTTGTTGACATTACATAAATTAAAAGAAATAAGAAAAAATATATTAAAATTATTTCAAAATAATTACAACAGTCACGTGCATCACAATTAATAACGATCAATTATTGAATGCTCAACTACCCTCGTACAGCTGTGAGAATCGATAAAACTCTTTATTTCAACGGGTTGCTCGTCTTGCATCTGCGACGCATGCAGTCGCCATGCACAACCTTCTGCGCATTTAGCCGTCAGACGTCGTTTGTCTCATTTATGGAATTTGATGCCATAACTATTTTGCACCGAATATTTCATTATTTCGTGTTTAATTTTCTGCATACAGCTATATTTTTTTCCACATGAAAACTCATTTGAGAAGAGTTAGAGAGATGGTGAAGAAAAGAGAAGAGTGGGAGGGGTACGAGAAGAGGAGGGGAGAGAGCCTTTAAATAGGCCTGGAGAACGGGTACCTGGGGTATGCAGAACGGGTACCCGTTGTCACCAATTCAGCCCGTGATCCAGCAAATAATTGATCACGGGTCTGACGGATGACGGGTTGCCGCATCAGAAGAACGGAAACCGGTTTTCCGTCACGGGCACATGTCAGGTGATCGCGGGGGGTCTTCACCTTTTGAAATGCATTATCGGGGAGAACGGGTACCCGCGTTCTGAGAAAGGGTACCCGTTGCCTCTCGGGGGCATTTGAGAGGGTGAAGACCCCCCTCAAACATGAGGCGCACGTGCACGCGAGGTCTTCACCCTCTGAAACGCCCCCGAGGGAAAACAGGTACCCTTTCTCCGAACACGGGTACCCGTTCTCCCCAGATCACTCCTCGCGGATGGTACACGGGTACCCGCAAAGCCATATTTTGTCTATTTACAATACTTCGAGCTATTTTTTGCACGAAAACATAGTTGGATCCATTTTTTGCACTCAACCGATAGTTGAGTCCAAAAAATACATTTTACCCTTTTTTAAAACCCTAATCTTCTAAAAATATTATGTGCAAATATTGAAAAAAAGATCAACAAAAAGAATAAAAAATGTGAGAATAAAATAGGAAAGAAAAAAACAGAAGAATATATATGAGAGCTAAAAAAAATTAATTAATAATGTGCAATTTAATTAGTTTTAAAATTTTTAACTATTCATTAATATGAGTGAATTAATGAGATTTGGGTCAAAATTGCTAATGGTTCATCAATGGGTGTGTATTAATGGAGTTTTTGTAAAATATTAAAAATTATTAACATTTTATTAATGAGTGTGAATTAATAGGTTTTAGTAAAAAATTTAAACTCATAACCATTCATTAATAGATGCAGAGTAATGTGGTTTCAATGTAAAATGTTCTATCAATCTTTAAGGGACAGTTAATAATAAATCAAACGGAGTTTGAAAAAAAAAAGAATATTTGTTATGTCGAAATTCACGATTAAAAGAAATTATAAATTATTAGATAATTGGTGCAGTGTATGATTGTGGCCCACATGATCTAACATTTCAATTCCTAATATTTGAATATTTTATTTTATTTACTTTATCTTTTTAAAGAATTGTTATGAATATTAGCAAAATACTTTGATATGTAGGATTCAATCATTTCCTAGTGCTTATTCTCTAATACGTTCCATTAATTGCCGTTTTGTATAGACAATCATTCTGCCACGCCAAATTGATATGAGAAAAAAAATGACGGACAATGGAAATTTCATCTAAGGATCTGCTAGCGGCCAACCATAATCAGAACGACCGACCATCATCTCTAATCAATAATAATGATCTATGACAATCACTAATCAGCCCAAAAACAACAAAAACGACGGGTCAATCTTGCACATTGTCGATTTATGTATTTCATGCACCAATTCATGAAATAAAATCTACCATGCGATTCTATTCCATTTCATACCTTCTAGAAAGCGCCTTGGGCCTATGACTCACTAACGATGAACTTTTGAACTAGATAGTTAGGGTATTGTGCAAAGACAACTAGCGTTTTGAAAATCATGACGAGTTTTTCTCACCCCAAAACAAATACTCTTTCACCACCAAAACTTCGTAGACAACTAATGTGGCAAAACAAGATTAGAATTCTTTGAGTGATTTAAGAATCAAACTTTATTATTGTGTTTGAAGTTTGCAATCTATTTGAATAAACTATTGAGGTCTCCACCGAGGTTCAAAAAGTGCGGTATGGTATTTGCCAAATTTGAAGCATCAAACATTAAATTCATATTCGATCCAAGAGAATTCTTTAACATCTATCAACTCCAGGTTGTGTTTTATTGAAGGAGATGAGATTGATGCAATACATGGTTGTGGCCTAAACTCAATATTTTAATGTTTTAATTTTATTTGTTTAATCTTTATAAAAATTTCTTAGATATTTGCTTTATCTTGTTACAGATTTATCAAATACTTTAAATCATAACCAAAACTTTCTTTAAAATGTTGTGTTGAAGATGAGCAGACAAAGTTTTGACATAGGATTTGGTTATTTCCAACCGTTCATCTACAAAATTCTCCTTTAATTTTCTGTTCGTATCAAAACAATCATTTTGATGCACCACTATTCAAACCAACCAAATCAATACTACTCAAAGCCGTGGCATTTCAAATCAAATATGTTTTGTTTTCAAGTGTATTTAGTAAAATCATACTTCTGAGTCCTAAATTAAAAATTACTAGTTTAAATTGGTGTGTAAGGGCTGTATTACAGTCAATTGTGGTGCTGTTGGGAAACAAACAGACTAGTAGTGAAATCAATAAAAAAAATCAGGATTGTCGTGGAACTCATATTCGAAAACTGAATTGGTGCTGAGATGCTGTGTATAGTGACAAAAAGAAACATTTGAATCAAGTAATGCGGTGATTGAAATGGTTCTCAAAATCCAATGTATATGGTTGCAAGTCCAATTCATTTTTTTTCGCTTATTTTCGACAATAAAATCCTTTTAAATCATTATTATTGCAATATTGTATTGCTGGTTGTTGTGATTAAATCTCAATCACACTGCGAGAAAATAATCAAGAATAAAGAAGATAATGAAAGAAGAATTGAGATACAACAATTTACGTGGTTCAGATCAAACTGTTCTATGTCCAAGGCACAAAACCCCAACAACAAGTTTTATTCAAGAATCAATAAAATAAGAGTTTTCTGTAATGCTGCAAATATATGCCGAATATAAGAGTCGTCGTTCCTCAATAACGGAGAAAATCCTACAGAGCACCCTCTCTCTATACTCTCTCTATAGTTTTCTACCACTCTCAGCCTAACTATTTTCTCTCTGATTCTCTCTTTTTGTTCTTTCCTTATAACTTATTCACTCACTCACATAGAAATAAAAATATTACAATATTAATAAAGAAATAAATCAGCATAAATTTAGAAAGAATAAACTACAAAATTTAAATCAATAGTTAAAATTTTGAAAACATCTTCATGCGGCTTCCTGAAGCTTGTCAATCCTCTATTGTAGACTAGCTTTCCTCCACACCCACAAAAAATTTTCAGAATAACAACCAACACACTGAGCTCTGAAACTAACCCTATCATCTAGAGAGCTTCTTTAACACCTTCCGTCACGACAATGTAATTCGCTTGTGTAGTGGACAAAACTACCGTCTTTTGTAATTGAGTCTTCCTTCTTATAGCTCCTCCATAAACTATGAATATATACCTAAAAGTAAAATGTGATGAGTCCAAACAACTAGCAAAATCGGAATCAACATACTCTATTACAGATTTTGTCATTCATGCTGAAGCAGATGCTGCAACATTCTTTCGTACGTCAGTTTCATATCCAAAGAACTTGTCACGAACCTAATACTGTACCCAATTTCCCATACTATATTTTTGTTTTTTTTTTTATCCCTATACATTAAATAAACTCTAAGCGGAACCTAAACCGAAATCGAAACCAGAATCGAATCGGAATTAAAATCTAATCTTTAAATCACTTAAAGCATAACAAAAAGTAATTAAAACAATTAAATAAAACAATTAAAATAAAATAAATTAAAACAGAAAAGGGAAAGGGGCAAAAAGGGGATGCAGGGCGATTGATCATAGCGATCAATCGCCCTTCGGCGATTGCAACAGGCGACTGGTCGCCTGTTGCGAATCGCCTGTGGCAATTGATCGCCACGCTCTCTGGATTTCTCCAGAGAGCGGCGACCATGAGGGGCGAATGATCCCCTCCTCAGGCGATCATTCGCCACCCTCACTGCCTCCCTCGCCCATTTCCTCTTCTTTTGTTTTCTTGTTCTTCTCCCTGTAAATCAAATTCAATAGCAAACTTAACCATTTATTACCCATACATTTTTGTAGCAATTTCAACTTACAATTTACACTACACCCATCCCCCATTTAACGACCCAAAATGACACGGGGTCCCCTAGAAAGGGGGCCCGTGTACAACCCACAAATATGCTCGGTGTGCTTGGTTGTGTGCTAGTGAACAATATTTGATTATGGAAAGAAAATACTAAAATAAATACAAGAAATAAACAAAGAAATTAATAGAAATATGGTCGGTTCTTATATGTTGAGAGAGAGAGATTGAGATAAGCAAGAAAATAAAAAGAATAGAGATGATAATGGATGTTAGAAATGGAAAGAAAATATAAAGCAAAAGATATAATAAAATGGCATAAAAATAAAGGTGAGTGTGTGGATATTGTGGAGCTGAAATTTAAAGGGGTGATTTGTGTGCAAAAGTGAAGACAATAAAATAAAGAAAACCCTTGGCGGATCCGTGGAGCGAGCTTACGGTTTAAGCTCCCGGATACACGTTTTCCGTGAGGAAAACGACCACCTTAGGCCGGGATTTCCGTCCTCGATCCGACTCCCAATGGAGAAGGTGAGGGAATGAATAAGAGCTAACCTAGCAACCCTAGCTAGGTTAGCAATGGAGGCTAACTCCTCTTGGCTCAAAGAACCAAGGAAAATAACACCAAAGGAACTTTGGATATTTTAGGGAAATAGTAGTGTATTGATTGGCAAAAGTTCTTTTACACACACCAATGCTATGCTTAAATAGAGAAACCTAGGGTGGATGATTATGGTTTGGTAATGGAAGAAAGGATTGGGGCCGTTGATGAAGATCAAGATGAAGGGACAAGATTGCAATCCATGTGCTTCATCCAAGGGTTGAGGTGCTTTCCTTGTTTTGCTTGATCAATGGTGCTAAATTGCCATGTCATCCATCCTTGTGGCCACTACCAATTGTACTTGCAAAATTCATACCTTAAAGTTGGGCTCTTCTTTGGGCCATGGCTTTCTTTGGGCTCCATTGGTTGTAGGCCTTTTCCTTGAGTAATTTTGTTGAATTCTTCAACCCATAATCCACCAACATACATCTAACCCTAACCATTCAATCTAATGCATGCAATGCAAATTATAAATTCTTACAAAAAGGCTAATGTATGCCAATGAGTTTGAAAAATAAAAATTACAAATTAAGGCCCGGGAAGACAAATTCCCATAGGGCAATCCGGAGGCTCCGTGCAAATGTTCCAATGAAGTACGTGGCAAGGCTTTTCCACATCCTCCGATGTCGGCTCCCAAGTGAAGTCCATGATGTGATCCAAACCTGCAAAAAGAGACAAGTCATTAGAACATTGATTGATTAAATTTTGTGCCCGGGTTTGAGATCTTGTAACGGGCCTCCGAGGCACGTCACAAAATGCATTTCAAAACCAAGTACATTCTACGAAAACAAACCGCGTGGAAACGTTTAAAACCTAAACAAATCCACCTGTTTTGAAATTAAACAAAAGATTATAAAATCAATTTCCAATACATTTCAAAACATAAATACCCAAACCTATCAACTACCAGTTCTCAAACATCCTAAAATGTCTATACACCCAAACCTATCAACTACCAGTTCTCAAACATCCTAAAATGTCTATAAAATCATCAATCCAAAATATCCCAAAAACCCCAAAATCTATACATACGTCCCCACGGGTCAGGTACGCGTCGACTGCGCCAGCACACCACCGCAGCCATCCTCACCTGTATCCTCGTAATCACCTACACCATACAACACACTATGAGATAAAAATCTCAGTAAGGCTCGTAAATGCAAATGCTATGCTATGCCATGCTATGCTATGCTATGCTATGCTATGCAATGCACTGTAGGTGTCACCGAGATCCTATCCCCCTAACTGGAGAGAGCTCATCCAGCGGGCGGACTACTCTTTCCAGCTAGAGGAGGGGGGTGCACGCTTACAACACGTACAGCCGTGCCTGAGCCCCACCTCGCGTGACCTATAACTGTATGTCATTCGGCCTATATGCCTTTCGGCCTGTAAGCCTTTCGGTCGGTAAACTGTAAGCCTTACGGCCGATTTTATTCTTTACATTATCTTTAAAACAATGTGCAAAAATTCATTTTTATACTTTTCTTTAAAACATGTGATGCGTGAACAGTTTATATCTTAAAGTAAACAAGCAATAACGTGTACCATCAAGACTGTAAAGCATAACCTATAAACCACTAAACCTAGCTACCAAAACCAAGCAAAATTTAAGCAGACGCATCTCCAAAACTCCTCGAGACGACATTCGACGTACGGTGTAGGCCAATCGGCCAGGGAAGATCACGAGAACTTACCTCGTGTCTAAAGCAGCTTAAGCTCCGTCCACGAGCGCTGTTCACCTAAGCAATTTACAAGGATTGACGTTAAAACGAGTTTAAGTTAATAAACGTCCAATTGTCAAAACCTTAACTAAAGGAATTTCCTAACAATCCAACTTAACTTATCAAGGCATTTAATCCATTAATCTACGCTCGATACCCTGAAATCCAATTTACGAGTTTTCCGAACACCCGAAATTTACAAATTTAACATTTCTCCTAAATCGTCCTAACTTCTTCCAATAACGTTTAATACGTCCTATACATTCGTAATCTACAACAATCTATCGATTTCGAACCCTAAATCTCGATTTTTAACAAAACCCTAATCGAAACCCTAAACGTATAACTTCGTTAAACTTGAGAACTAAGGTCGGGAAATGCTAGAGACTTACCGAGGAAGCGATTTCGGAAAGAAAACGTGAAGAACTTTGATGAACAGAGGAGAGATCGATCACCGGAGTAGAGAGAAGCCGCAAGGATCGCCGTAGGAGAATGGGAAATCACAGGGAAGAAAAAAGTTTGCGTGGTGAAGAAGAAGAGTCAAGTGTATTTTATAAAAATTTGGGTTGTCGAATTACCGATTCACCCTTCTATTGTTTTATATTAGTTTCGTCCTTCGTTTCGTTAATTGTCTAATGATTTGGTTTCTCCAAGTCTCCTTATTTTACCAATAACTCCAACTTATTATTTGGGCTCTTTTAAAACTGTCCGTTTGCAAAACGGACCACGTTTACTATTTTTACTAAAACGTCCTTCATATTACGAGAAATGTAATTACTCGGAATATAGCGTTATTACTCCGAAAATTCCTGTAAATTCCTTACAATTCCTATTAATCGTCAGGATGGAAATGACGCTTTCTTTTTGTAAAATGGGCTTGATTTGACATATTTACAAAAATACCAATATATATATTATAATATGAAATTCTGTACAGGCCGGATATTACATTCCACCCACCTTATTTAGAATTTTGTCCACAAAATTAAATTATACAAACAATTCAGGATATTTAGTCATCATATCCTGTTGTCGCTCCCAAGTCGCTTCTTCCACCTCATGATTCCGCCATAGGACTTTAACTAACGGAATTTTTTTGTTGCACAATACCTTGATGGAAGTCTCCAAAATACGCACCAGCCTCTCCTCATACGTCAAGGTAGGCTGTACCTCAATCTCTCTAGTCTCCACGACATGCGATGGATCGCGTAAGCACTTCCGAAGCATAGATACATGGAATACGTCGTGGATACCCTCCATATAAGCCGGAAGCTCTAATCTGTACGCCATCTTCCCGATCCTCTTCAGAATAGGAAAGGGTCCCACATAACGAGGGTTCAACTTGCCCCTCATTCCAAATCTCGCAACACCTTTGAACGAAGAAACTTTAAGATAAACCTCGTCACCTTCCTCGAACTCTAGCTCTCTCCGTCTCGTGTCAGCGTAGCTCTTCTGTCTGCTCTGAGCTACCTCAATACGCTTTCGAATAATGGCAATCTTCTCTGCCTTTTGTTGTAGAATCTCCGGACCAATGACGCTGGCCTCGCCAACCTCATCCCAATATAGCGGAGACCTACACTTTCGACCATATAATGCCTCATACGGTGCCATGCCAATGGTAGCCTGAAAGCTGTTGTTGTACGAGAACTCAATCAGAGGCAAATATCGGCTCCACGAGCCCTGAAACTCCAGCACACAAGCTCTGAGCATATCCTCAAGAATCTGATTCGTCCTCTCTGTCTGACCATCAGTCTGAGGATGAAAGGCCGTGCTGAAATTAAGCTGAGTCCCCATAGCTTTATGCAGGCTCTTCCAGAACTTTGAAGTAAATCTCGGATCTCTGTCTGAGACAATAGAGACTGGCACTCCATGCAGTCTGACAATCTCCTGCACGTAAAGCTCGGCGAGCTGATCCATAGATGATGCCATCTTCACAGATAAGAAGTGGGCTGACTTTGTCAATCGGTCCACAATCACCCAAACACCATCATGGCCCTTCGTCGTCCTCGGGAGCCCCACAATAAAATCCATGGAGATTTGCTCTCATTTCCACTCCAGAATAGGCAGTGGCTGTAACGTTCCGGCCGGCCTCTGGTGCTCTGCTTTCACCTGTTGACACACTAAACAGGTCTCAACATACTTGGCGACCTCTCTCTTCATATTCGGCCACCAGAAATGTTGCTTCAAATCCCGGTACATCTTAGTACTTCTCGAGTGCACAGAATACGCCGAAGAGTGTGCCTCGGCTAATATCTCCTTCTTCAGGTCCTCGTCGTTAGGCACGTACCACCTATGCCTAAACTTCAGAATACCATCCACTGATAAATAGAAATCCGACGAGTCTCCCAATGTCATGCTGGATCGAGGCTCCTCACACTCCGTATCATTTTGCTGAGCCTCACGTATCCGATCCAGAATAGTCGGCCTGAGAGAAATGTTGGTGAGCATACTGGACAACTCTGCCACTATCTCAACATCAAACCTCTCAATCTCAGACCGCAGCGTAACCGACATCGCTGCTAATGAAGGCTAACTCGTAGAAGACACTCTACTCAAAGCATCAGAGCCTTTGTTCGCCTTTCCTGGATGGTATTTGATATCAAAATCATAATCTTTTACGAACTCAAGCCACCGTCTCTGTCTCATATTCAACTCCTTCTGCGTAAACAAATACTTCAAGCTCTTGTGGTCTGAAAATATCTCGCACTGCTGCCCATATAAATAATGTCTCTATATTTTAAGTGCGAAGACCACAGCTGCTAACTCAAGGTCGTGTGTGGGGTAATTATGCTCATACGGCTTCAACTGCCGAGAAGCATAAGCAATAACTTTCCCCTCCTGCATCAATACACAACCGAGTCCCACTCCAGACGCATCACAATAGATACTGAATTTGTCACCTTCAACAGGTAACGCCAATACTGGAGCGGTGGTCAATCTCTGCTTCAACTCCGTAAAACTACTGTCACAAGCAGCTGACCATATAAATCTCTCGTTCTTTCGAGTCAATTTTGAAAGAGGAAGTGCGATCTTCGAGAATCCCTCAATAAACTTCCGGTAATAACCGGCTAACCTGAGAAATCCGTGCACCTCTCGTATGTTCTTCGGCTGTGGCCAATCTCTGACCGCCTGAATTTTGCTCGGATCCACATAAACCCCTTCCTCTGATATAATGTGGCCAAGAAAACTGACTCGATCCAGCCAGAACTCGCACTTAGAGAACTTTGGATACACTTGGTGCTGGCATAAAATCCTCAAAACTATTCTCAAGTGCTCCTCGTGTTCTTCCTTTGTCTTAGAGTAGATTAGAATGCCGTCGATGAAAACCACCACGAACTTGTCCAGATACTCCTCGAAGACACGGTTCATCAAATCCATAAACGCTGCAGGGGCATTAGTAAGTCCAAAAGACATGACAAGGAACTCATAATGCCCATACCTCGTTCGGAATGCCGTCTTCGGTATATCATCCTTCCGGACCTTCAGCTGATTGTAACCCGAGCGCAGATCAATTCTTGAAAATACTCGGGCACCTTGCAGCTGATCAAATAAATCATCAATCCGAGGCAACGGATATTTATTCTTCACCGTCAATTTGTTCAACTCTCTGTAATCGATGCACATCCTGAGGGTCCCGTCTTTCTTCTTGACAAACAGAACGGGCGCACCCCAAGGCGAAACACTGGGTCGGATAAACCCTTTCTCTAATAACTCGTCAAGCTGAGTCCTCAACTCTCTCAACTCAGCTGGTGCCAACCGATATGGGTTTTTAAACCTTGGCGCGGAGTTTGGATAGACATCAATAGTGAATTCTATCTCCCGGTCTGGTGGTAACCCGGGAAGATCATCAAGAAAGATCCCAGAGAATTCTCTGACAATAGGAATGTCGCTCGGCTTTTCTCCGCTGAGCAACTGAAAATCAAATACAGAGGCCAAATAAATAGAGCACGCACCTTTAAACTGCTCGTTGACCTTCATGGAATAAGAAATAGGCGAGCTACTCAATCTGCATATCGCCTGATAAAAAAACTCAACTTTACCCGGTGGTCGGAAGGTCACAATCTTGGATCGACAATCGATGGTGGCGAAGTGCTGTGATAGCCAATCCATCCCTAAGATGAGATCATAGTGCTCGATGCCCATAACAATAAGGCGAGCATAGAGGGTGTTGTCCCCAATCGAGATAATATTGCCCTGGACAACACGACCAGACTGCATACGCTCACCCGAAGGTAGCATCACACTATATTCACACTCTGCTAACTCAGGCGCAAGCTTCAATCTAGACACACAAGCAGTGGAAACAAAAGAACGCGTAGCCCCCGTGTCTAACAAAGAAAATATAGTTACGCCCGTAATCAATATAGTACCTGCTATCACGGCAGGTTGATCCTCGTCATCAACAACGCCAGGCTCTATAAATGCGAAGATCCTGGGCATGACTCTCTTCTGATCACTGCCTGACTGACTTCGACCCTGCTTCGGGCAGTCTTTAATAAAATGACCTTGTTCTCCACACCAATAGCACACATTCATGCCTAATCTGCACGGGCCATTGTGCCCCCTCTGGCATTTAGGGCAAATAGGTATCTGAGAAGCCACCTGCACTTGCTTCCCTTTACCTCGATCATTACCTCCCTCAAGAGGTCTCTTGACACCCCTCTGTTGCTGCTGAGGCTGTGCTCTAGGCTGCCAACCTTGGTTCAAAGACTGAGGACGTATCTCACGAAAGAAACCCTTAGATGGCTCCCTCGGTTTGGCAGAACTCTGATCAACTGCCTCAATATCAAGAGCTCTAGCCACAATATCGTCGTAGGATACATTCCGTACCCCAGATATAGTAAGGCGCATCCGGAACTCCTGGCTAAGTCCCTGTAAGAATCGGCGTACCTTGTCCTCGTTTACGCTGACCTGTCGTGGCGCGAATCGAGAAAGGGCTTCGAACTTCCTCACATACTCGACAATAGTACTGACCTGCCGTAACTGCATAAACTCAACCATCTTTGCCTCTCGTACGGTATGGCTGAAATACTTGTCATAAAACAAATCTCTGAATCGCTCCCAACCCATAATTGTCACATCAGTGGTCGTCTTGATGGAATCCCACCAAAACCGGGCGTCAAGTGCCAAGTGATAGGTCACCCGTGCAACCTTCTCTCCGTCCTCTATGCTAGCATACGCCAGCATGTACTCCATAGTGCGAATCGACTTCTCGGCGGAAGAGGGATCTGTGGACTATCCGTTAAATATAGGGGGCTGAACCTTCTGAAATCTCTCCATCCCCCGGTTACTCGAAACAGCCGTCTCTCGAGCTCTAATGCCCTCTCGGTCTATCATAGTACCCAGCTGCTGAGACTCTCTCCATCTGCTGAGCCTGTTGCTCCATGTGCTGGGACTGCTGGGCGATAAAATCCTTAAGTGTGTCTATCGTATCGTCGCGGTCATCTCGGTCATTTCGTGGACGCACCATAATTATAAAATTCCTATAAAAAGTTAAACAAATATTCTAAGAAACTAAAAATCGAATAAAGCTATAAACATACTTATAGTTGATGAAGGATGTCCGCGTAGTGGCTGTGCAGTCGAGCAGTCTACAGAACCGATTTTAAAACCCGGGGGCTCTGATACCATAACTGTCACGAACCTAATACTGTACCCAATTTCCCATACTATATTTTTGTTTTTTTTTATCCCTATACATTAAATAAACTCTAAGCGGAACCTAAACCGAAATCGAAACCAGAATCGAAATCGGAATTGAAATCTAATCTTTAAATCACTTAAAGCATAACTAAAATTAAATAAAACAATTAAATAAAACAATTAAAATAAAACAAATTAAAACAGAAAAGGGGAAGGGGCAAAAAGGGGATGCGGGGCGATTGATCATAGCGATCAATCGCCCTTCGGCGATTGCAACAGGCGACTTGTGATGACCCGAATGTGAACGTATGTGTACGACTGCGGGGCAAACCTCGGGTTGCGGGGAAAACCTCGGGACCTAAGCCGAGTGTAGGCGAATCCCGGACTCGAGTATAGGCGAATCCCGGGTCGTAAAGAGGGGGTTGTCACAATCCCACATCGCTTGGGGAAGTACATGGAAATGAAACATATGTAAGAGATCCCTCCCAAGATAGCAAGACGCGTTTTGGAGCACAATTGACAACGGATCCCATAAGAACTCCGAAGTTAAAAGTGCTTCGGCGAGAGCAATTCCAGGTTGGGTGACCTTCTGGGAAGTTCTCGCCAAACAAAGCCGTGAGGGGATGATATTGGGCTACGGCCTAATCCCCAGAGCGGACAATATCTTGCTGGGAATACGGGTTGTTACAAATGGTATCAGAGCCTGTACTCAACCGGAAATGTGGCCAACGACACTACACCCATCCCCCATTTAACGACCCAAAATGCATTTCAAAACCAAGTACATTCTACGAAAACAAACTGCGTGGAAACGTTTAAAACCTAAACAAATCCACCTGTTTTGAAATCAAACAAAAGATTATAAAATCAATTTCCAATACATTTCAAAACATCAATACCCAAACCTATCAACTACCAGATCTCAAACATCCTAAAATGTCTATACACCCAAACCTATCAACTACCAGTTCTCAAACATCCTAAAATGTCTATAAAATCATCAATCCAAAATATCCCAAAAACCCCAAAATCTATACATACGTCCCCACGGGTCAGGTACGCGTCGACTGCGCCAGCACACCACCGCAGCCACCCTCCGTCAACTGGAGTCAAGCCCCAGGAGGAGGAATCTCATCCTTACCTGTATCCTCGTAATCACCTACACCATACAACACACTATGAGATAAAAATCTCAGTAAGGCTCGTAAATGCAAATGCTATACTATGCCATGCTATGCTATGCTATGCAATGCACTGTAGTTGTCACTGAGATCCTATCCCCCTAACCAGAGAGAGCTCATCCAGCGGGCGGACTACTCTTTCCAGCTAGAGGAGTGGGGTGCATGCTTACAACACGTACAGCCGTGCCTGAGCCCCACCTCGCGTGACCTATAACTGTATGCCTTTCGGCCTGTAAGCCTTTCGGCTGGTAAACTGTAAGCCTTACGGCCGATTTTATTCTTTGCATCATCTTTAAAACAATGTGTGGAAATTCATTTTCATGTTTTTCTTTAAAACATGTGATGCGTGAACAGTTTATATCTTAAAGTAAACAAGCAATAACGTGTACCATCAAGACTGTAAAGCATAACCTATAAACCACTAAACCTAGCTACCCAAACCAAGCAAAATTTAAGCAGATGCATCTCCAAAACTCCTCGAGATGACATTCGACGTACGGTGTAGGCCAATCGGCCAGGGAAGATCACGAGAACTTACCTCGTGTCCAAAGCAGCTTAAGCTCCGTCCACGAGCGCTGTTCACCTAAGCAATTTATAAGGATTGACGTTAAAACGAGTTTAAGTTAATAAACGTCCAATTGTCAAAACCTTAACTAAAGGAATTTCCTAACAATCCAACTTAACTCATCGAGGCATTTAATCCATTAATCTACGCTCGATACCCCGAAATCCAATTTACAAGTTTTCCGAAAACCCGAAATTTACAAATTTAACATTTCTCTTAAATCGTCCTAACTTCTTCCAATAACGTTTAATACGTCCTATACATTCGTAATCTACAACAATCTATCGATTTCGAACCCTAAATCTCGATTTTTAACAAAACCCTAATCGAAACCCTAAATGTATAACTTCGTAAAACTTGAGAACTAAGGTCGGGAAATGCTAGAGACTTACCTAGGAAGCGATTTCGGAAAGAAAATGTGAAGAACTTTGATGAACGTAGGAGAGATCGATCACTGGAGTAGAGAGAAGCCGCAAGGATCGCCGGAGGAGAATGGGAAATCACAGGGAAGAAAAAAGTTTGCGTGGAGAAGAAGAAGAGTCAAGTGTATTTTATAAAAATTTGGGTTGTCGAATTACCGATTCGCCCTTCTATTGTTTTATATTAGTTTCGTCCTTCGTTTCGTTAATTGTCTAATGATTTGGTTTCTCCAAGTCTCCTTATTTTACCAATAACTCCAACTTATTATTTGGGCTCTTTTAAAATTGTCCGTTCGCAAAACGGACCCTGTTTACTATTTTTACTAAAACGTCCTTCATATTACGAGAAATGTAATTACTCGGAATATAGCGTTATTACTCCGAAAATTCCCGTAAATTCCTATTAATCGTCAGGATGGAAATGACGCTTTCTTTTTGTAGAACGGGCTTGATTTGACATATTACAAAAATGCCAATATATATATTATAATATGAAATTTCGTACAGGTCGGATATTACAGAACTGATATGTATCTCCTCGCCCACTTCAAAGAATTCTAGTGACATTTCTTAGGATCTAACGTAAATCTCTTGACCATAGTTACAACATATGCAAGATCTGACCAAGTACATATCATCGTATACATGATACACCCAACGATATTTGCATAAGGAATTTTCGCCATAAACTGTTTTTTGGATTCATTCTCTAGAGTTGCAACTTCGTTAGTTTAAAATGAGCACCCAATGGCGTGCTAACAAATTTCAGATTTCGCATATCAAACCGGTCGAGAACACGCTTCAAGTATTCTCCTTGAAAAAGTTTTAGAATATCTCTTTCTCTATCCCTCAAAATTTGAATCCCGATAATTTTCTTTGCCGCACCAAAATCCTTCATATCAAACTATTTTTTTGAGTTTCTCCTTTAAATTCATATCAATCAAAATGTCATCGATATATAACAGCAAATACAATGCTCCTTATGATGCTGTGATTTCACATAAACACAATTATCATATTTACTTTTTACAAACCCGATGCTACATATAAAAACATCAAACTATATATTCCACTGCCTTGGTGACTACTTAAGGCCATAAAGTGATTTTTTCATAAGACAAACCTGATTTGGATTTCCATTCTCAAACCCCTCTAGTTGTTCCATGAAAATGGTTTCCTCCAAATCTCTGTGTAAGAATACTGTCTTCACACCATCTGCTCTAACTCCAAATTTTGTGCTGCCATAATCAATAACATTAACCTTATCAAAGTCGGTTTCACAACCAGAGAGAATATTTTACTGAAATTTATCTATTCTCTCTATGTGAAATCCTTGGTAACCAATCTCACGTTGAACCTTGGTTTACCCTTGCTGTATAACATCTTCATTTCACTTGAGGATCAGCTTACAACCAACCAATTTTTGTTTTTTCGATTTTTCCACTAAAACTCATGTGCTGTTCTTATGCAACAATGTCATTTCTTCTTTCATAGCATTCAGTCACTCTTATCCTTGCAGCTAATAGCCTCCCTGTAAGTCACAGGTTCCCCATTCTCTAGATCAGCCGAAACCATAAGAACATATGCAACGCGTCTGCATATCCGAGACATTGAGTCGGTTTCACCACTCATTTAGTCCTATCTCGTATGAGTTGATAATCCATCACTTCTCCTTCTTCCACTGAACCTTCTGACCCAGAAGTAATATGTTCAGCTTACTAATTGTTCACTTGAGAATTGTTTCCAGAGCTAAACTCATCCAGCTCCTCCCGAAGCACAATTTTGTAGCTTCACTCGGCCCAACTTTTGTCTCTAGAGTCGACTGTAATTTCAATGGTAATTCCTTCTCATTGAATACCACATCACGACTAAAATTATTTTCTACTCGCTAGGTTCAATACACCACAACTTGTATCCTTTCACGTCATCGAGATATCCCAAGAAAACACACTTCTTTGCCCGAGGCTTCAATTTCTCCTATTTTATGTGTGCATAAGCCGCACACCAAAACACCTTTAGCTCTTCATATTTTTCTGGTTGCCCATGCCATAACTCATACGACTTCTTGAACCCCAATACTGTGGAAGGACATAGATTAATAAGATATCCCACAATTTTGAAAGAGTCCGCCCAGAAGGACTTGGGTAAACTCGATGTAAGGGGCATACATCTTACCCTCTCTAAGATTATTCGATTTATCCTCTCGGCTAGACCATTCTGTTGTGGAGTGTGCCTAATAGTTTAGTGTCTCACGATGCTCTCTTTTTACAGTAAACATCAAATTTTGAAGAGCAATACTCAAAGCCATTATCGGTTCTCAACTTCTTCCCCCTCCGGTTGGTCTGAGTTTTACCATTTTTTTTCCATATTATGAAAGTATCAAATACCTGATCTTTCATCTTCAAACAGTACACCTAGAGCGTTGTGAATAGTTATCAATGATGGACATAAAATAATGCACTCTTGTATGTGCACGATTGATTGTTGTCGAGTAGCACTTCTCCACCTTTGCATGGCTGGAAATCTTGAAGCTCTTCCTTCCCCAGAGTCATATGAAATGAACACCCTCAATCAAGGATCCATTGTTCACCGAAATCCTTTCTTGATGCAACCATGACGTCGGAAAAGTCATAACCATATGAAACCACCGAAGCATCACCAGTCTCGATTTTTTTTTCAGCTATCATTCTCTTCTGTTCATGGCAATCCTTCATGAAATGTCCTTCTTTGTCTCAAAAGAAACATTTCTTGCTTTGTCTGGATTTTGATCGTTCCTTATCCTTCGATTTCTTCTTATCACGAGTTTGAGTTATTTCTCGTACCGATAACCCCTCCCCATCTGAAGGTTCCTTATGTCCAGTTTTCTACTAGAGTTCCTTCACATTTAGCACAACCTTTACCTCTATCATGGTTAGGGTTTGCTTCCCATAAAGCATAGCGTTGATAAAATGCTCGTCCTGCTTTGGTAGAGAACTCAACCTAATAATAAATTGATCATCTTCTTCTATCTTGGCGCCGATGCTTTTCAAGTCCAAAATTATTTTATTGAAATCATCATGTTTACGCATTTCCTTGGATTTCTCTATTGTTTACAACTTCTTTTTCAAGTACAGAAGGTTTTTCAGTGACATTTTCTTTAAGCTTTGGCCATATTGAAATCATCGAACCTTCTTCAAATTTTACCATGGATAAAATCGGAAGAAAACAATCTACGCTCACTACACCAATTGTTGAGATTAAAATCCAATCACACTGCAAGAAAATAATCGAGAATAAAAAAACATAGTGAAAGAAGAATTGAGACACAATAATTTATGTGGTTCAGATGAAACTGTCCTACATCCACGACACAAAACCCCAGCAGCAAGTTTTATTTAAGAATAAAAAAATAAGAGTTTTCCGTAATGTTGCAACATCACCCACAACATTACACCAATTACAAGAGACGTCGTTCCTCAGTAAAGGAGAAAACCCTACAAAGAACCTTCTCTCTGATATGCCTCAGAGGACCATTACTCAATTCCAAACAAAGACTCAAAATTTATCTAACTTATTTACTAACATGTTTAATTCTTTTGCAGGTGATGATAATTTTAATGATATATTTGAAGACTTGGATTGAGAGCTTAGTACAAAGGACATGGAGCAACCCGTGCATGTGCTCACATGGGAATCAATGGTGGAAAATCAAGAAGAGGGAATTTGTCTTCCCTAAAATCACTTTGTAACAAAACACTTTAGTTTTTTATTTTCTTGTATTTTATTGGCAAACATTGGCATCTATGTAATATTATTAATTTGATGCATCGTTAGGCATTAGAGATAGATGTATGTTAGGATTAAATGGTGGTTTGGATCAGTTAAACACAAAGTTACAAATCCATGCATGCATGGAAGGAAACTGCGCCTAAAGGAAGCTCGGCCAAGCACGGGCCAAAATGGTGGGCACCATTACCCCTTTTGGCTAAACCTTTTGTTGTATTTTGAGGACACTTACTGGAAGAATCTTGACCATGCAAGCAACACAAGTGCTGCCACCATTGACCGAGCCAAGATCGAGTACAACGGCTCTTCTGGATGATATTTTTGAACCAAAACCCTCCAGCCACCTTAGGTCTATATAAACATGGCTATTGGTGTTTGTAATTAGTTGTTGTTGAATGAAATAGTGGTTGTTTTCTTTAGAGAAACCAAGGCCGTTTGAATACTAAAAGTAAGCCTCGGTGTGTGCTCACCTGAGAGTAGTGCGCCTCCATTACCTCCAAGCTCAAGGTTGCTTGAAGGTTCTTATTACCATCATTCTCTCCACTTTTTCAAGAGTTGGAAACCAGAAGAAGGTTGCCAAAACTATTTACCAAAGGTTGCATTTTCTTTGCTGGAAAGAAAAGGCAACCTTTGGAAAACATTTTTGGCCACCTTCTTCTGGTTTCCTGGAAAGAAGAGCAAGCCGAGAGCCTCAAAATATTACTCATCGGCCAACCTTGGGTTTTCTTGCATAACTTCACTTTTGCAACTTATTTTGTTCTGAAAATTTAACATGTTGCATTTCACTTTTAAGTTAAGCTGCTCTTAAAATTTCATGTGTTTTGAAACTCATTTTCTTATAGAACTTTTGGCCTATTTAAAGATAATCTTTGCTTGGCCGAGCACCAATAGGTCTAACTGTTTGCGTGGGTGAGAACACGCCTTTTTGCAGGCTGTGGCATGTCATGTGGTATCGGAGCTAAGGCAGCTTCCATTGTGTACTACTAATAGTTTTGGTTTGATTTTTCATTCAAGTTTACATAACTGCAACTTATTACTCATTTCGGTTTTTCATTCACTTCATTTGTGCCTTGAATCGATCTGTTTAGTGTTGCTGTTTTTGCTTATGTGTTGAGTGATATTTTTAAAGCACATCTTTGTTAACTTGTATGGACTTGAGCATGAAAGTTTAACCTCTTAAAACTTGCTTAAAACTTTCTATTTTTATTGGTTAAAGTGGATAGTATTCTGTTTTATGGCAAACCGTGGATAGTATTTTGTTTTATGGAAAACTGAGAAAAGCATGAAAGAGATCTAAAAATTTACTGAGTTTAGTGCTATTTTTCCTTCACCACTCTATTTTCTATTATCTTCTGAAAGTGTAAGACTAAAAGTATTAGCTTTTGCATCAAAGCTTAGTCATTAAACTGCTCAAAATCCACTTCATGAAAATTGTTTTGGTGTTACTTTGACTTAGCCGAGAATTTGCTTTTTATTTTGTGTCCTACTTACTATTTTTCATTGATGAAGCATGCTTATTATATCATCTAGACTTAGGATAAAATGTTAGTAACCTGAAGCATATGTTATTTATTGCTTAAAGTGAATTGAAATTTGTAACTTTGCTGTTTTTGGTGAAGCCAAAAAGTGTAAAGTATAAAACCTAAAAACAACTACCACTTTTGGATTGTTTTTGTTTGCTATCATGTGTTTGCATAATCTGAAAGTTTAAGGTTTCAAATTTATCTATTTCATTCATTAACTTGCTGTTATTAGCGTAGTTAGTTTAGAAAAAAAAACACAAAAGCAACATTGCCTAAGATTTAAAGATCAAAAACTAAGAAGAAAATTCTAAAACTTAAGTTTAGTAAAACAAATCTATCCTAAAACCCTAAAGATTAGAAACTCATATCCTAAGAATCCTTCCTCAAGTTAAGGATAAAATGATGACAAGGAGTGGTATAATCCGTGAACTAAACAAAGACTTAAACCAAAGGGGGCAAGAAAATTCCCCAAACTGAGGCTCACACCCATCAAGAGGGGGAGTCTAGCATGCAAGGGCAAATCAATGGTCTATGTGGAGTAATTAGCACCTTAAGCAAACAACTAAATGATATGAATCTCAAATTTGAACATGCTATGAACAAACTTGAATATAACAACCATAGAGACTCACTACAAGAGACCATACCTAGGAGGAAGAATGAAAACCCTAGGAGAAGAGATAGAAGTATAGAGCCCTTGGATGATGATGAAGCGACTGAGAACCTTAAGAGAAGGTACCACAACTTTGAGTACAATGAAGAGGATGAGTGGACTTTGGATGAAGAGGAACATTTCTGTCCACCTAACCGAAGGAATAATGAGGAATTTAGACACGAACAACAGAGAGATCATGAGGACCTTAGGAATGTCAAGTTGCATGTTCCCCCATTTAATGGAACGTGTGATGAAGTCACATTTTGGACTGGATAAAAAAGGTCAAGAGAGTATTCGATTGTTATGACTACTCTGACAAGGTTAAGATCCGACTGGTTTTCGTCGAGTTTACAGGCTATGCTTCACTTTGGTGGGCTAACCTAAACTCTCAAGGGGCCCCGATTGGATATAAACCCATCACCACTTGGAGGATGATGAAATCTATCATGATAAGGAGGTTCGTACCTAGCCATTTAAAACAAGAGTTGATCATGCAAATACACGGCCTCAAACAAGAAAGTCAATCAATTGAGGAGCATCTCAAAGATTTTGAGACAATTAGAATTCGTGGAGAAATGGAAGAGCTGGAAGAGTAAGTCATAGCTAGGTTTATCCGTGGTTTGGACCAAGACATTGCAGACGCTGTGGAGTTGCATCCACTAGAATCCTTGGATATGGTTGTCCAAATGGCTATGAAAGTTGAGTGACAACTCAAGAGGAAGAAGAAAGCCAACTTCACCTTTAAGACCAACCAAATTTCCAAATATACCCCTAAACCACCAGAAACCAGCAAACCTACTACCAAGGCTGACTGTAAGAAGCTTTACAACCAAAACTGGCCTCTTAAGGACACAATTGCCAAAACTAATGGAGGAAGTGCCGACAAGGTTAAGACAAGTAGCATGAAGTGCTACAAGTGCCAAGGAACTGGCCATTTTATGGCTCAGTGCCCAAACAGACGAACCATGGTATTAAAGGAAGCCACTGTTGAACTAGTCAGTGAGGATGAGACGAAGAAGAGAAGGAAGTCGTAGAGTAGAGTGACTCAAAGGATGAAATTGTTCTCGCTCCGGAAGGACCTCTACTGATGGTCAGGCGATGAGTCCTTATAACCAAGAACACAGGTGAATACTGTCAACGGGAGAACATATTCCACAGTCGTTGTCTAGTCAAAGACAAGATATTTTCCATGATCATTGATGGAGGAAGCTGTGCTAATGTTGCTTCAAAGGAAAAGGTTATCAAGCTAGGACTGAAGACAAGTGCGCATCCCCATCCATACAAGCTGAGGTGGTTAGACGACAAGGATAATTTCAAGGTAACCAAACAAGTATCGACTGAGTTCGAGATGGGCAAGTGTAAGGATTCAGTGCTATGTGATATTGTGCCAATGAGTGAGAGTCACTTACTCTTAAGCCGACCATGGCAATTTGATCGTAAAGTGACTCACGATGGTTACACAAACTATTACTCTTTGAAGTTTGCTGGTAAAACATTCAAGTTAGCACCATTGACACCTAAACAAATAGCTAAAGATGATGAAGTTCAGAAGGAAGAGAAAAACAAGGCAAATCTCTTCATGACCAAGAAAGAGTTAGAAGCTTCTGTGCTTCGAGGAGAACATTTGATTATGGTCTTATTCCGAGATAGGATTTTGGAACTAGAAGTGATACCCATACTATTGCAAAACTTACTCAAGCAGTTCCAAGAAACTTTTTCGGAAGAGTTACCCCAAAGATTATCAACCTTGTGAGGAATAGAGCATCAAATAGATTTACAACCCGGGGCAGTGATACCAAACTGACTAGCATATAGGATGAACCCCAAAGAGACCAAGAAACTACAAGATTAAGTGCACGAGTTATTGGACAAAGGGCTATATAAGAGAATCAATGAGCCCATGTGCCGTGCCAACATTGGTAGTTCCAAAGAAGGGCAGAACTATGAGAATGTGTGTAGATAGCCGAGCTATTAACCAAATTATGATTAAATATCTATTTCCCATTCCTAGGCTCGAAGACATGTTGGATGAGTTCAGAGGAGCTTCGATTTTCTCTAAAGTGGAACTCAAGAGTAGTTATCATCAAATAAAGATGAAAGAAGGTGATGAGTGGAAGACAGTCTTTAAGACCAAGTATGGTTGTTTAAATGGATGGTCATGCCATTCGGGCTATCAAATGCCCCTAGTACATTCATGCATTTAATGCACCATGTACTAAAAGAATTCCTAAGATAGTTTATTGTCGTCTACTTCAATGACATATTGGTGTACACTCTGGACCTTCCTCAACACCTTAACCACCTTAGTATCATTTTTCAAACCCTTAGGAAAACCAAGCTATACGGTAACTTAAGCAAGTGCTCATTTGCACAAGACAAGATGCATTTTCTAGGGTTTATCATCTCCAAGGATGGAATGGAAGCAGATGAGGATAAGACAAGGCCGTTAAGGATTGACCTACTCTTAGTGGAATATCAGAAGTACGTAGCTTTCATGGATTAGCCTCATTTTATCAGAGGTTTACAAAAGATTTCAGTTCAATAGTTGCATCACTAACTGACTGCACCAAGAAAGGGAAAGAATTTGTATGGACCCCATCTTGTCAACAAAGCTTTGATATGATTAAGGACAAGTTATGTCATTCACCTGTACTAGCACTTCCCAATTTTAGTAAGGTGTTTGAGATAAAGAGTGATACCTCTGGAGTTGGCATTGGAGCCGTTCTTATGCAAGATGGTAAACTGATTGCCTATTTTAGTGAAAATCTCAAAAGAGCAGTGCTCAATTATTCGACTTATGATAATGAATTTTATGCTATCATACGAGCACTAGAACATTGGAAATCTTATTTCTTGCCAAAAGAGTTTGCTACACATATTGACCACAAAGTATTAAAACACATCAAGAGTCAGCATAAGTCACTACATCTGCCGATCGCTAGACGACAAAATAACATTTTATCATCCGATGGCTTATTTCACTACATCTGCCGATCGCTAGACGACAAAATAACACTTTCATCATCCGATGGCTTATTTCACTACATCTGCCGATCGCTAGACGACAAAATAACACTTTCATCATCCGATGGCTTATTTCACTACATCTGCCGATCGCTAGACGACAAAATAACACTTTCATCATCCGATGGCTTATTTCACTACATCTGCCGATCGCTAGACGACAAAATAACACTTTCATCATCCGATGGCTTATTTCACTACATCTGCCGATCGCTAGACGACAAAATAACACTTTCATCATCCGATGGCTTATTTCACTACATCTGCCGATCGCTAGACGACAAAATAACACTTTCATCATCCGATGGCTTATTTCACTACATCTGCCGATCGCTAGACGACAAAATAACACTTTCATCATCCGATGGCTTATTTCACTACATCTGCCGATCGCTAGACGACAAAATAACACTTTCATCATCCGATGGCTTATTTCACTACATCTGCCGATCGCTAGACGACAAAATAACACTTTCATCATCCGATGGCTTATTTCACTACATCTGCCGATCGCTAGACGACAAAATAACATTTTATCATCCGATGGCTTATTTCACTACATCTGCCGATCGCTAGACGACAAAATAACACTTTCATCATCCGATGGCTTATTACACTACATCTGCCGATCGCTAGACGACAAAATAACACTCTCATCATCCGATGGCTTATTTCACTACATCTGCCGATCGCTAGACGACAAAATAACATTTTATCATCCGATGGCTTATTTCACTATATCTGCCGATCGCTAGGCGACAAAATAACACTTTCATCATCCGATGGCTTATTTCACTACATCTGCCGATCGCTAGACGACAAAATAACACTTTCATCATCCGATGGCTTATTTCACTACATCTGCCGATCGCTAGACGACAAAATAACATTTTATCATCTGCCGATCGCTAGACGACAAAATACACTTTCATCATCCGATGGCTTATTTCACTACATCTGCCGATCGCTAGACGACCAAAATAACATTTTAATCTGCCGATCGCTAGACGACAAAATAACACTTTCATCATCCGATGGCTTATTTCACTACATCTGCCGATCGCTAGACGACAAAATAACACTTTCATCATCCGATGGCTTATTTCACTACATCTGCCGATCGCTAGACGACAAAATAACACTTTCATCATCCGATGGCTTATTTCACTACATCTGCCGATCGCTAGACGACAAAATAACACTTTCATCATCCGATGGCTTATTTCACTACATCTGCCGATCGCTAGACGACAAAATAACACTTTCATCATCCGATGGCTTATTTCACTACATCTGCCGATCGCTAGACGACAAAATAACACTTTCATCATCCGATGGCTTATTTCACTACATCTGCCGATCGCTAGACGACAAAATAACACTTTCATCATCCGATGGCTTATTTCACTACATCTGCCGATCGCTAGACGACAAAATAACACTTTCATCATCCGATGGCTTATTTCACTACATCTGCCGATCGCTAGACGACTTATTACACTACATCTGCGATCGCTAGATGACAAAATAACATTTTATCATCCGATGGCTAAACACTCTACTCCTACCGATAGGAGAAAAACACATCTTCCGGTAGAAACTCCTACCAAAATGATTTATTCGACTTTCACATAATATAACTTAGCTAAGAAAGGCTCTTACTGGTATAACAAATTCATTCAGAGTATAAATAGCAGAAGACTTGCATGACATAAACCCTATAAAAGAAAACATATTCTCATATCCAGTCCCAGACTTAAAAGTTAACTCAAGCAATACTAACACCATCCTACATAATTCCAGTTCTAATATTCTTACTGACACAAGGGAGCAATAACCAGGGGTCATAATCGCCTCTCCAGTCCTGCACTGTCACTTTGAGTATCCTCCAGCAACCAAGTTTAGAGATCCTCATTAACCTTGAGTTCCTCACCTGAAAACTCGTCACCTACATCATACGGTTCAAACTATAAGCCTAATGCTTAGTAAGGAATGCAACACTAACATCGATGCATGAATGCATAATTTGGGAAAATCACATGCTCATAAGTCTTTTCTTGTTCATGTCTTTGCTCATAATCATCATTCATAATCATGGATCATATTCATCATTCATAATCGTTGATCATATTCATCATTCATAGTCATTGATCATATACATCGTT
Organism: Begonia masoniana; assembly: GCA_022432975.1. NCBI lineage: Eukaryota > Viridiplantae > Streptophyta > Magnoliopsida > Cucurbitales > Begoniaceae > Begonia > Begonia masoniana. The sequence goes on from CM039513.1 coordinate 20,142,331, forward strand.
CATAGTCTTTGCTCATATTCTTTGTTTAGGTTGTGTGGATCAAGAGAGCATTTGTGCCGGTAAAGGGGGTTCGACAGTGAGTTTGATCTTGTTCCCTACTGCGGGTCGTATTCATGTGTCCTTCTTTGGACTGTGACATACGCCGAACCGCCCCCAACCCTCACTTAATCCACGTTGCATAAATCTTATATATATATATATATATATACATACATACATATCTTGTTCAGAGAAAACATGCGTTAAAACATTTTTCTTATGCTTGGGAAACATTCACGATGCATGAACATGAGAACTTTTAACTCATCAAACTATGATAAGGATCATACCAGAGTAGATGACTTCACAACATACATAGACCCTTCAAGTGCAGGCAAGCTCATTATCATAATGTAAACAATAGACATCTAAACAACCTAGTACACCCACGATGTAGGGCTCTATTAGCCGGGAATCTTAATACATTCACTTACCTGGTCTCCTTAGCACTTGAGCTCCCTTCTCTTCAAACTTCTTCACCTAAACATTTACATTGCAGTAGTTAAAACAAAATCCTAGTAGTTCTAGTCTCGAGTTATCCTAAGATCTAATAGCTAAGAGTTCTTCTCGAGTTCTTAGTTTAATACTTAATGTAACCCGAAATCCCAAAACCAAAACAGACGGATTCGATAATGATAACTCAGGGTTGGTTGTTCTAAATGTCCAGAATCGATTCGGAAAGACATTACTTATATCGAGTTTCAAAATGTTCTTATTAATATTCGGCCATTGAAGAATCCAAACTTCAATACAGAGCTGGAAAACTGGGCTAATAAACTAACAAATAACCACATTGTTAAACCCGTACCTCGAGCACAAAGTAGCCGAGAAGTAGCAAGGAAACCGATCGCCGAAGGAGGGATTTCCAGCTGACAGAGAGCGAGAGCTTGGGAGAGAAGAAATCGCCGGAAGTTGGGGATGTTGGCTACAGTGGTTTAAATGAGGTTTGAATCCTTTCCTTCTTCTTTAAATACTAGCCTCAATCCTCCAATATTACAACTTTGCCACTCAACCTAGTTTAGATCCACATGTAATTAATTAAGCTTGGCATAAATCCTAAACTTTGAAGATTAAATATTTATGACCGTTAATACAGTTAAGGAAATCACCTGGCCGTTAACTCGGGTGTTACATCCACCCCTCCTTAAACAAAATTTTCGTCCCCGAAAATTGATCAAACAAACAACTCTGGATACTTGTCTAACATGTCTTGTCGTCGCTCCCACGTGGCTTCATCTATGCCATGATGCTTCCATAAAACTTTGACCAACGGAATCTCTTTATTCCTCAGAGTCTTAACTGCGGATTCCAATATCTGCACTGGCTTCTCTTTATATGTTAGCGTCGGCTCAATCTCAAAATCCACTGGTTTAACAACTTGTGTAGGGTCCCGTATACATTTCCTTAACATTGACACATGGAAAACATTATGAACTTTATCCAATGATGGAGGCAACTGCAGTCTGTAGGCTGCACTACCGATTCTAGCCAAAACAGGGAATGGTCCAATAAATCGTGGATTGAGCTTTCCCTTCCCGCCAAATCTTAGTACTCCTTTAAATGGTGAAACCTTCAGAAAAAATTCATCACCAATAGCAAATTCAAGATCTCTCCTCCTTTTGTTTGCAAAACTTTTCTGTCGACATTGTGCAGTAATCAACCTCCTCTTAATAATGGCAATCTTGTCTGACATCTGCTGCAACATCTCGGGACCTATGAGTTTTGCTTCGCCAACTTCATCCCAATACAGAGGTGATCTACATTTCCTACCATACAACGCCTCATAAGGTGCCATACCTATGGTGGACTGGTAGCTGTTGTTGTAGGAGAACTCAACCAGGGGTAAGTATCTACTCCAGGATGACTGGAAATCTAGTACATATGCCCTCAGCATGTCCTCAAGTATCTGGATAGTCCTTTCAGATTGACCATCTGTCTGTGGGTGGAAAGCAGTGGTGAAAGACAACTTTGTACCTAATGTGCCCTGTAAACTTCTCCAAAATCGGGAGGTGAACTTAGGGTCACGATCAGAGACAATAGATGCAGGGATTCCATGCAACCTAATAACTTCTTGTACATAAAGATCAGCAAGTTGGTCCATCGAGTAGGTTGTCCTTACTGGTAAGAAATGGGCTGATTTTGTCAATCTATCAATCACAACCCAAATACTATCATGTCCTTTATTTGTCTTAGGTAATCCTACAACGAAATCCATAGCTATGTGTTCCCACTTCCACTCGGGAATAGGTAAAGGCTGAAGGGTACCTCCTGGACGTTGGTGCTCAGCTTTAACTTGTTGGCAAACCAAACACGACTCTACATACTTAGCAACATCTCTCTTCAAGTTTGGCCACCAATAGAGTAACTTCAGGTCTCGATACATCTTGGTGCTTCCAGGATGCACAGAAAAGGGAGACGAATGCGCCTGAGCCAAGATTAGCTTACGTAATTCTTCATCATTAGGGACATACCATCTATTTCTAAACTTCAGAATCCCCTCCTTGGAAAGACTAAACTCGGAGGTGGTGTCCTTCACCTTGTTCATTATGCCGTTAATCTCCTCAGAGTCCTTCTGTTGTGCCTCTTTGATCTTTTCTAAAACCGTTGGTTGAATGGTCAAATCGGCAAGTAAGGTTGATAACTCTGGAACTAACTCCAATCCAAACCTCTGAACTTCTGTCCTCAAAGGTATAGACATAGTTGATACAACGGGTTGTATTGTTGTTGACATCCTGCTCAATGCGTCAGCTACAGAGTTAGCCTTACCCGGGTGATACTTGATCTCAAAGTCGTAATCCTTAACAAATTCCAACCAACGCCTCTGCCTCATGTTCAATTCCTTTTGTGGAAAGAGATACTTCAGACTTTTATGGTCAGAAAACACCTCACACTGCTGTCCATATAAGTAGTGTCTCCATATCTTCAAGGCAAAAACGACAGTGGCTAATTCTAAATCATGGGCGGGGTAGTTCTGTTCGTAACTCTTTAACTGCCTAGAGGCATATGCTACAACCTTGCCTTCTTGCATCAAAACACAACCCAAACCAACTTTTGATGCATCACAAAATACACTAAACTTTCCTTCTTCGGTTGGAAGGGTCAATACCGGGGCTGTTGTTAACTTCACCTTCAATGTCTGGAAGCTATTCTCACAAGTTTCGGTCCAAGAATATTTATTATCCTTCTTTGTCAAATTTGTCAGCGGTTTAGCTATCATAGAAAATCCTTTGATGAACTTTCTGTAATAGCCTGCCAATCCAAGGAAACTGCGAACCTCACTGGCATTCTTTGGTTGTGGCCAATCCTTTACTGCCTGAATTTTGGTCGGGTCCACTGATATGCCATTAGCAGATACTACATGGCCAAGAAAATTAACCTTGTCCAACCAAAATTCACACTTGGACAATTTGGCATACAGCTGGTGCTCCTTCAATGTTGTCAAAACTATTCTTAAATGCTCTGCATGGTCAGCTTCTGTCCGTGAGTATATCAGGATATCATCTATGAACACAATTACAAATTTGTCCAAATACTCCCAAAACACACGATTCATTAAGTCCATAAAGGCTGCAGGTGCATTGGTCAGTCCAAATGACATGACCAAGAATTCGTAGTGTCCATAACGGGTTCTGAAGGCTGTCTTTGGTATATCTCCTTCCTTAACATTCAGTTGGTAATAACCTGAACGTAAATCTATTTTTGAAAACACCTTTGCTCCTTGCAGTTGGTCAAACAAATCATCAATTCGGGGTAAGGGATACTTATTCTTGATTGTCAACTTATTTAGTTCTCTGTAGTCTATGCACATTCTAAGGGAACCATCTTTCTTCTTGACAAATAAGACAGGTGCACCCCAAGGGGAACTACTAGGGCGTATAAACCCTTTGTCTACTAATTCCTGTAGTTGAACTTTTAACTCCCTTAATTCTACAGGTGCCATACGGTAAGGGTTCTTAGACACTGGTAATGCCTCGGGATATGTATCAATTACAAACTCTATTTCTCTATCAGGTGGCAATCCTGGCAAGTCATCCAAAAATGCCTCAGGGAACTCTCTGACTATGGGGATATCTTGTAACTCTATCTTATTCTTCACCCGAACATCCATTATGCTAGCTAAGTAACTTTCACAACCATTTTTCAGTAACCGGTAAATTTCTAGTGAGGATAATCGGTATTTTGCTTATTTTAGGAATAGCTTGGAAGGAATAATGATCACCATTTGGGGGTCGAAAGTCAACCATCCCGGACCTACAACTTATTGTGGCATAATGCTTAAATAACCAATCCATTCCTAATATCACCTCATACCCTTTCATGTCAATTACAATCAATTCTACATATAGTTTCTTACTTCCTAAGGACAAAACATCACCTTTAACAATCTGTTCAGAATGTAGGGACTTCCCTGATGGTAACATAACATCATATGGCCTTTCGGCTGGTAAAGGTTCTAAGTTGTGTTGGCATACAAACGGAGTTGGTATAAACGAGTGCGTGGCTCCTGTATCTATAAGTGTGTAAGCAGCAAAACCACAGATCATAATGGTACCTGTTATGACTGTATGCTGCACGGCTTCCTCATCCCCCATCATTGCATAGACTCTAGGTGCTACCCTTGCAAGGTTCGGATCTGGCGGCATGGGGCAATCTCTGACTATATGTCCAACTTTGTCACATCTGAAGCACCGGCCAGAACGCAACTTGCATTCGCCGGGGTGGTTCTTCTGATAGGTGGGGCATAAGGGTGCCAGAGGCCTCTTCCCTTTTCCTTGGTCATCATTCTGGTTGAGGGGTCTCTTTATTCCTTGTTGTTGTTGCTGTGGTTGTAACGACCCTAATACTGTACCCAATTACCCGTACTTTTTTTATTATTATTTTTTTTTGCACTTATCATAAACTTTGAACCTAAACTGAAGCGGAATTCAAATTGGAATTAAAATCGTGTAAACCTATTTCTAAACTAATTTAAATTAAACTTAAAACATTTAATAAATATTAAAGAAAACATTTAAAACATTTTTCAATTCGGCCAAGGGCAAAACTGGAAGACAGAGGCAAAAAAAACAGAGATCGATCGCTGCGCCACAGCAGGGATCGATCGCTGAGGCCATGCGCCTCAGCAGGGATCGATCGCTGAGGCCATGCGCCTCAGCAGGGATCGATCGCTGAGGCCATGCGCCTCAGCAGAGATCGATCGCTACATCTCTCCCCATCTCTATTTTTCTTTTTCTTTTTCTATACAAGTGCTCTCTGGAATCCGAATTCCAGAGAGCAACCATCAACTTCCCTCACCATTTCTCCTCCATTCACAAGTCTACTTCTACACATTTTTCCATTAAACTTTAACATAACATCATTCATTTCTTATTTCCTCATCCACCAAGTATAGACAACATAAAACCTGCCCTAGAACGTGATTAAAACGTAATAAACTTTCATAAAAATAAATAGCGTGGATCCATTTAAAAACCAGACGTTTCCTCCTATTTAAAATTTACCCAAACAGTTTATAAAACAGGTTTCAAAACGTCAAAACATTAACCTATTAACTAACCAAATCCAAGCATCCTAATATAATTCAGCTATACAATTCATATCACGTTCCCCAAATCATATACCTACATCCCCCACGGGTCAAATTGCGCACCGACTGCCCAGCACACTCCCACGGGCCATCTTTCTTCAACCGTTCATGCCTCGGGTGGAGGGATCTCATCCTCACCTGTGTAGAGGTCACCTACACCATAAATATAAGTCGTGAGCTTAAGGCTCAGTAAGTCTACGTGAATGCTTATGCATGAACATGTTTATGCAGTTTTTTATAACACCGTCACTCATGCATTTCATTCATTCATTCATTCTTTCATTCATTCTTTCTAACCATGACATTCTTTTGGTTACCGAAGTCTATTCACTCGGCAGATGGTTAGGGCCCGTCAAGTGGTTAGACAGCCCACACCATCTGAAGGGAGGAAAACCCGCTCACCACAGAACGCCGGGTCTTAACCTCACCCCGATAACCACATACAGAGGGTTGTTTACATGATACTTTACTTGCCTTTACGTGCATTTCTTTTTCATGAAAACTATGCGTAAATTCATTTTCATGACGTTTTTTTTTTAAAACTATGATGCATGAACAGATATAAACATAACATATCAATCATCATACGTACCATCAAGACACTCAGGCATAACCTACAAAAGAACTAGTCCTAACTACCCAACCAAAGCATTTAAACAAACAATTCTCCAATTTCCTCGAACAACAAAAGATCCTATGGTGTAGGCCAATCGGCCAAACAAGTCGCGGAGACTTACCTGACGTCCGTTGAAATTCTAGCTCCGTCCACGAGCGTCGTTCACCTACGGCAATTCACAACGATTATTGTTACAACGAGTTTAAACTTCTAAACATCCAAATTTATCAATACCTTAACTAAAGAATTCTCTAAAGCTTCTCACTTAATTATTCGAGGCATATCGACGAACAATTCACGCTTGATACCTCGAAACAACAATTAACGAGTTTTCTCCAAAAACTCGAAAATTCTCAAACTTTAACACTTTTCACAAGACATCAAACTCCCCAAACGCTTCATACGTTCATACTATTCATAAACTTAGCTAACTCGATCGGAGGAGAAAACGCGAAGATCGGAAGTCGATCGGAGGAGAAAACGCGAAGATCGGAAGTCGATCGGAGGAGAAAACGCGAAGATCGGAAGTCGATCGGAGGAGAAAACGCGAAGATCGGAAGTCGATCGGAGGAGAAAACGCGAAGATCGGAAGTCGATCGGAGGAGAAAACGCGAAGATCGGAAGTCGATCGGAGGAGAAAACGCGAAGATCGGAAGTCGATCGGAGGAGAAAACGCGAAGATCGGAAGTCGATCGGAGGAGAAAACGCGAAGATCGGAAGTCGATCGGAGGAGAAAACGCGAAGATCGGAAGTCGATCGGAGGAGAAAACGCGAAGATCGGAAGTCGATCGGAGGAGAAAACGCGAAGATCGGAAGTCGATCGGAGGAGAAAACGCGAAGATCGGAAGTCGATCGGAGGAGAAAACGCGAAGATCGGAAGTCGATCGGAGGAGAAAACGCGAAGATCGGAAGTCGATCGGAGGAGAAAACGCGAAGATCGGAAGTCGATCGGAGGAGAAAACGCGAAGATCGGAAGTCGATCGGAGGAGAAAACGCGAAGATCGGAAGTCGATCGGAGGAGAAAACGCGAAGATCGGAAGTCGATCGGAGGAGAAAACGCGAAGATCGGAAGTCGATCGGAGGAGAAAACGCGAAGATCGGAAGTCGATCGGAGGAGAAAACGCGAAGATCGGAAGTCGATCGGAGGAGAAAACGCGAAGATCGGAAGTCGATCGGAGGAGAAAACGCGAAGATCGGAAGTCGATCGGAGGAGAAAACGCGAAGATCGGAAGTCGATCGGAGGAGAAAACGCGAAGATCGGAAGTCGATCGGAGGAGAAAACGCGAAGATCGGAAGTCGATCGGAGGAGAAAACGCGAAGATCGGAAGTCGATCGGAGGAGAAAACGCGAAGATCGGAAGTCGATCGGAGGAGAAAACGCGAAGATCGGAAGTCGATCGGAGGAGAAAACGCGAAGATCGGAAGTCGATCGGAGGAGAAAACGCGAAGATCGGAAGTCGATCGGAGGAGAAAACGCGAAGATCGGAAGTCGATCGGAGGAGAAAACGCGAAGATCGGAAGTCGATCGGAGGAGAAAACGCGAAGATCGGAAGTCGATCGGAGGAGAAAACGCGAAGATCGGAAGTCGATCGGAGGAGAAAACGCGAAGATCGGAAGTCGATCGGAGGAGAAAACGCGAAGATCGGAAGTCGATCGGAGGAGAAAACGCGAAGATCGGAAGTCGATCGGAGGAGAAAACGCGAAGATCGGAAGTCGATCGGAGGAGAAAACGCGAAGATCGGAAGTCGATCGGAGGAGAAAACGCGAAGATCGGAAGTCGATCGGAGGAGAAAACGCGAAGATCGGAAGTCGATCGGAGGAGAAAACGCGAAGATCGGAAGTCGATCGGAGGAGAAAACGCGAAGATCGGAAGTCGATCGGAGGAGAAAACGCGAAGATCGGAAGTCGATCGGAGGAGAAAACGCGAAGATCGGACGGGCAGTCGGCCGTGAGGGATCGCCGTTGGAGAACAGAGAGAAGGCTCTCTGGTTTTCGCAAGAATAGAAGGAAACGAGGGAGAAGAGTGTTTTAGGTTATTTTATAAAATTACTTTGGCAAATTAACCATTTTGCCCTTACTTGATTTTATATTCGTTTCGTCATTCGTTTCGTTAATCGGCTCACTATTCGGTTTCACCAAATCTCCTTATTTCACCAGTAAGTCCAAATTATTATTTGGGTCCCAATAAAACTGCCCGTTCGCAATTCGGACCCCGTTTACTATTTTTACTAAAACGTCTTTTACGTTACGATTGAGGTAATTACTCGGAATATAGCATTATTACTCCGAAAATTATCATAATTTCCTTAAAATTCCTATTAATAATTAGGATCCCAACGAAACCCTCTGTTTGCCAAACGGGCTCGATTTGTCATATTTAAAAAAATACCATTTATATTAAAATATTAATATCCCGAAAAGCCGGGTATTATAGTGGTCCCCTGTTCTGTTGCGGCTGCCAACCTTTGTTCTGACGTTGTGGCGGCTGAGTGTCCTTCGTGAGTTTTCTTGGCTGCTCACGCTGTGCATATGCTGTTATTTCTGCCTCTTCCAGTTCCAAGGCCTTAGCCGTCACTTCACCATAGGGTACATTGTGTATTCCAGCAGTCTTTACTTTCACATACAGACTCGGCTTCAGTCCTTGAACAAATTGGTAAATCTTGTCCTCGTCATCCTCAATCATACGGGGAGCAAACCGTGATAAAGCATCAAATATGTAATCCGTCACAGAGCCGGTTTGTCGTAGATTCATGAACTCCTTTTTCTAGTTGGCCCAAACAGTCCTGTTGAAAATACTTGTCAAGAAACGCAGTCTTGAACATCTCCCAGTCTAGCTTCGGCATTAACGTGTTCTGGATCGAGTCCCACCAATGTCTTGCACTTACCTCCAAATGAAAGACAGCATAGGTGACCTTATCCCCTTCCTCAGACCTTTGCATACTTAAACATGTCTTCTATCTTTCGATCCACTCCTCCAGCATAAATGGAATCTGAAACATGTCCATTAAACACCGGGGGTCGAAAGCCGTGGAAACGCTCACCCACATGGATCGTGAGTTGCATTAGTACGGGAGTTGCCTTGTTCCTCCCTAGCAGTCATTAGTCGTTCTTATTTCACTACATCTGCCGATCGCTAGACGACAAAATAACACTTTCATCATCCGATGGCTTATTTCACTACATCTGCCGATCGCTAGACGACAAAATAACACTTTCATCATCCGATGGCTTATTTCACTACATCTGCCGATCGCTAGACGACAAAATAACACTTTCATCATCCGATGGCTTATTTCACTACATCTGCCGATCGCTAGACGACAAAATAACACTTTCATCATCCGATGGCTTATTTCACTACATCTGCCGATCGCTAGACGACAAAATAACACTTTCATCATCCGATGGCTTATTTCACTACATCTGCCGATCGCTAGACGACAAAATAACACTTTCATCATCCGATGGCTTATTTCACTACATCTGCCGATCGCTAGACGACAAAATAACACTTTCATCATCCGATGGCTTATTTCACTACATCTGCCGATCGCTAGACGACAAAATAACACTTTCATCATCCGATGGCTTATTTCACTACATCTGCCGATCGCTAGACGACAAAATAACACTTTCATCATCCGATGGCTTATTTCACTACATCTGCCGATCGCTAGACGACAAAATAACACTTTCATCATCCGATGGCTTATTTCACTACATCTGCCGATCGCTAGACGACAAAATAACACTTTCATCATCCGATGGCTTATTTCACTACATCTGCCGATCGCTAGACGACAAAATAACACTTTCATCATCCGATGGCTTATTTCACTACATCTGCCGATCGCTAGACGACAAAATAACACTTTCATCATCCGATGGCTTATTTCACTACATCTGCCGATCGCTAGACGACAAAATAACACTTTCATCATCCGATGGCTTATTTCACTACATCTGCCGATCGCTAGACGACAAAATAACACTTTCATCATCCGATGGCTTATTTCACTACATCTGCCGATCGCTAGACGACAAAATAACACTTTCATCATCCGATGGCTTATTTCACTACATCTGCCGATCGCTAGACGACAAAATAACACTTTCATCATCCGATGGCTTATTTCACTACATCTGCCGATCGCTAGACGACAAAATAACACTTTCATCATCCGATGGCTTATTTCACTACATCTGCCGATCGCTAGACGACAAAATAACACTTTCATCATCCGATGGCTTATTTCACTACATCTGCCGATCGCTAGACGACAAAATAACACTTTCATCATCCGATGGCTTATTTCACTACATCTGCCGATCGCTAGACGACAAAATAACACTTTCATCATCCGATGGCTTATTTCACTACATCTGCCGATCGCTAGACGACAAAATAACACTTTCATCATCCGATGGCTTATTTCACTACATCTGCCGATCGCTAGACGACAAAATAACACTTTCATCATCCGATGGCTTATTTCACTACATCTGCCGATCGCTAGACGACAAAATAACACTTTCATCATCCGATGGCTTATTACACTACATCTGCCGATCGCTAGACGACAAAATAACACTTTCATCATCCGATGGCTTATTTCACTACATCTGCCGATCGCTAGACGACAAAATAACACTTTCATCATCCGATGGCTTATTTCACTACATCTGCCGATCGCTAGACGACAAAATAACACTTTCATCATCCGATGGCTTATTACACTACATCTGCCGATCGCTAGACGACAAAATAACACTTTCATCATCCGATGGCTTATTTCACTACATCTGCCGATCGCTAGACGACAAAATAACACTTTCATCATCCGATGGCTTATTTCACTACATCTGCCGATCGCTAGACGACAAAATAACACTTTCATCATCCGATGGCTTATTTCACTACATCTGCCGATCGCTAGACGACAAAATAACACTTTCATCATCCGATGGCTTATTTCACTACATCTGCCGATCGCTAGACGACAAAATAACACTTTCATCATCCGATGGCTTATTTCACTACATCTGCCGATCGCTAGACGACAAAATAACACTTTCATCATCCGATGGCTTATTTCACTACATCTGCCGATCGCTAGACGACAAAATAACACTTTCATCATCCGATGGCTTATTACACTACATCTGCCGATCGCTAGACGACAAAATAACACTTTCATCATCCGATGGCTTATTTCACTACATCTGCCGATCGCTAGACGACAAAATAACACTTTCATCATCCGATGGCTTATTTCACTACATCTGCCGATCGCTAGACGACAAAATAACACTTTCA
>CM039513.1:20158888-20232731 GCA_022432975.1 Begonia masoniana
AAGTATGTGTAAATGAAACATATGTAAAGAGACCCTCCCAATATAGCAAGACGCGTTTTGGAGCACAATTGGCAACGGATCCCATAAGAACTCCGAAGTTAAAAGTGCTTCGGCGAGAGCAATTCCAGGTTGGGTGACCTTCCGGGAAGTTCTCGCCAAACAAAGCCGTGAGGGGAGGATATTGGGCTACGGCCCAATCCCCAGAGCGGACAATATCTTGCTGGGATAAGGGGTCGTTACAAATGGTATCAGAGCCTGTACCCAACCGGAAATGTGGCCAACGAGAACGTTTGGCCCCCGGGGGGGGTGATTGTGATGACCCAAATGTGCACGTATGGGTACGATGGCTGCACGAACCGGAACCCGGATGGCGGTACGTCCGCGCGGGCGAACCGGAAGGTGATAGGTCGTAAAAAAGGGGGTCGTCACAATCCCACATCGCTTGGGGAAGTATGTGTAAATGAAACATATGTAAAGAGACCCTCCCAATATAGCAAGACGCGTTTTGGAGCACAATTGGCAACGGATCCCATAAGAACTCCGAAGTTAAAAGTGCTTCGGCGAGAGCAATTCCAGGTTGGGTGACCTTCCGGGAAGTTCTCGCCAAACAAAGCCGTGAGGGGAGGATATTGGGCTACGGCCCAATCCCCAAAGCGGACAATATCTTGTTGGGATAAGGGGTCGTTGATACCCCATGAGCAATCGCCACCTGTTCTGCCAAACGGCAGAACTTAATAAAAAAAAAATGTTTTAAATGCAAATGTTTTCTTTTAATAATTAATAGTTTAGTTAATGGTTTTAAGTTATTTTAGATAGTTTTCAAAGAAATTTTTAAACGCCATTAACAATTTCAATTCCGACTTTAATGGTGTTATTTCTGCTCAAAAGTCAGATTTACAGTTAATAAGCATAAAAATGAAAAAATTTGTACGGGAAAACTAGGGTACGGGTAAGGGTCGTTACAGTTATGGTATCAAAGCCCTCGAGTTTTAAAAACAATTCTGTAGACTGCACGACTGCTCAGCCACTACGCGGACATCCTTCATCAACTGTAAGTATGTTTAAGTGCTTTATTTAAATTCGATTTCTTAGGATTACTTGTTTTAATTTTATAGGAGTTATAGAAAATGGTTCGCGGTAGAGACGCCTGAGACGATGCCATAGATAGACTGACAGACTTACTCGATCGTCAATCCCAACACATGGATCGACAAGCACAACAAATCACGGACTTAGTTCGTGAGAATCGGAGGGCCCAAGAGATAGTTGTCCCTAATGGTCAAAGCATGGAGAGATTTCAAAAGCTAAGACCTCCGATATTCGACGGGCAATCTACGGACTCCTCTATTGCTGAGGAGTGGGTTCGAAAAATGGAAGATATGTTAGTGTATGCCAAAGTGGACAATGCCGAGAAAGTCGCGTGCGTCACATTCCACCTGACATTGGATGCCCAGTCATGGTGGGATTCTGTTAAGGCTATGACGGACGTGGCGATGATGAGGTGGGAACGGTTTAAGACTGTGTTCTTTGATAAGTATTTCAGCCGTACAGTGAGGGCGGCAAAGAGAGCTGAGTTTATGCAATTGAAACAGACTAATACGGTGGCAGAGTATATCAGAAAGTTTGAAGCTTTATCCAAGTTTGCACCGCGCCTAGTCAGTGATAATGAAGAAAAGGTGCAACAATTTATGGATGGACTGAACAGGGAGATCCAAAAGAACATCATAGTGTCTGGTATTCTAGATGTGCCCTATGAGGAAATTGCAGCGAGAGCTCTGGAGTTCGAAGCTGCTGAGTTGACATGCGTTAAGACTAGAGAGCCTGCTAAAGGCTTCTTTTACGAGATTCAGCCTCAGGTACTGAATCGAGGCTGGCAACCCAGAGGAAAACAACAACAACGAGGTGTCAAAAGGCCTCATGAAGGAGGAAACGATCAGGGCAAAGGGAAGCAAGTCCAAGGGGCTGCACAGAAACCTGTTTGTCCGAAGTGCCAGAAGGAACATTATGGCACTTGTCGGTTGGGCAGAAACAGTTGTTATAGATGTGGAGAGATCGGTCATTTTGCTCGGAACTGTCCGAGGGCGGCTACCAATTAGAGAACAGTTATGCCGAGGATCTTCGCATTTATTGAGCCCGAAGATGTCGACGACGAAGCACAGCCATCTGTCATAGCAGGTACTATTCTAGTAATGGGTGTACCAGTATTTTCCTTGATAGATACGGGAGCTACGCACTCCTTCATTTCAACTGCTTGCATGATTAGATTGGGCCTAGTATCTGAGTTAGCAGAGTGTGAGTATAGAGTAATGCTGCCTTCGGGAGCGAATATGCAGTCCGATCGGATTTTCCAGGGCAACGTCGTCTCTGTGGGAAACAACACCCTCTATGTCTGGTTGATAGTTATGGGTATAGAGGTGTATGATCTTATTTTGGGGATGAATTGGCTTGCACGCCAGTTGCGCCACAATTGACTGCAGGTCCGGGATGGTGACTTTCCGCCCCTCGAACAAAGTTGAGTTCACTTTTCAAGCGATGAAAAGGTTAAGTGGGCTGCCTACTACTTATTCGATGTTAGCTAGAGAACAATTTAAAGATGGATGTTCGATTTTTGTGGCCGCAGTGATTGATACTCGACTACTTAATGGATCGAAACCGGATGATCTTCCAGTTGTTAAGGAATTCTCAAAAATTTTCCTCGACGATCTTCCCAGACTACCGCCTGATCGGGAGATCGAGTTTGTAATTGATGTTTATCCGAGTTCAGCACCTGTATCCAAGAGTGTGTATAGATTGGCGCCTGCTGAATTGACGGAGCTGAAGTCACAGTTGGAGGAATTATTAGACAAAGGGTTTATTCGACCCAGCTTTTCTCCTTGGAGTGCGCCAGTCCTGTTTGTGAAGAAAAAGGACGGAACTCTCAGGATGTGCGTTGATTATCGAGAGTTAAATAAATTGACCGTGAAGAATAAGTATCCACTGCCCCGAATTGACGATCTATTTGACCAACTGCAGGGTGCCCGAGTGTTTTCAAGGATTGACCTACGCTCGGGTTATTATCAGTTGAAGGTCCGAAATGAAGATATTGAAAAGATAGCGTTCCGAACGAGGTATGGACATTACGAATTTCTTGTGATGTCTTTTGGACTTACCAATGCTCCTGCAGCGTTTATGGATATGATGAACCGCGTCTTCAAAGAATATTTGGACAAGTTTGTTGTAGTATTTATAGATGACATCCTGGTCTATTCTAAGACAAAGGAGGAGCATAAGGAGCATCTACGGATTGTTCTAAGGACTTTTTGCCAACACCAATTATATCCGAAGTTTTCTAAGTGTGAATTTTGGCTTGATCAGGTAAGCTTTCTTGGTCATATCATATCTTAGGAAGGAATTTCAGTGGATCTAGCAAAAATAGAGGTTGTCAAGCAATGGCCACAGCCTAAAAATGTACGAGAGATAAGAGGATTTCTTGGTTTAGCTGGGTATTATAGGAAGTTCATTGAGGGATTTTCAAAGATAGTCGTCCCTCTATCCCGATTGACGAGAAAGAATGAGAGGTTAGTATGGTCGCCTGCGTGCGAGAAGAGCTTTGTGGAGCTGAAACAGAGATTGACTACGGCTCCATTTCTGACACTACAAGTCGAGGGTGATAAGTTCAGTATTTACTGTGATGCCTCGAGGACCGGACTAGGATGTGTATTGATGCAAGAAGGCAGGGTCATTGCCTATGCTTCCAGACAGTTGAAGCCATACGAGCAAAATTATCCGACACACGACCTTGAGCTTGCAGTGGTCGTTTTTGCGTTAAAAATCTGGAGACACTATTTGTATGGGCAACAGTGCAAGGTGTTTTCAGATCATAAGAGCTTAAAGTATTTGTTTACGCAGAAAGAGCTTAATATGCGACAGCGATGGTGGTTAAAGTTCGTTAAAGATTACGATTTTGAAATTAAATACCACCCAGAGAAGGCAAATAAAGTCGCTGATGCCTTGAGCCGAATGCCTACTACGAGCCAACCTTCACTTGCATCTATGTCGGTAATGTTGAGGTCTGAGATTGAGAAGTTTGATGTAGAGATTGTGGCAGAATTGTCCAGCATGCTTACTAACATTTCTCTTAGACCGACGATTTTGGACAGAATACGAGTGGCTCAACAAAACGATTTGGAGTATGAAAGGCATCGAATGAGTATGATATCTGAAGGTTCGTCTGACTTCAACCTGACAAATGATGGAGTATTGAAATTTAGGCACAGGTGGTACGTGCCCAATGATGATGAGTTGAAAGGAGAAATCTTAACCGAGGCGCATTCCTCGGCGTATTCAGTGCACCCAGGGAAGCACAAAAATGTATAGATGTAATATCCGGTTTGTTACGGACCTTTGATTTATATCATTTCCTATTTAATGGCATTTTGGTTAAATATATCAAAGAGCTTAATATGCGAACAGCGGATGGTGGTTAAAGTTCGTTAAAGATTACGATTTTGAAATTAAATACCACCCAGAGAAGGCAAATAAAGTCGCTGATGCCTTGAGCCGAATGCCTACTACGAGCCAACCTTCACTTGCATCTATGTCGGTAATGTTGAGGTCTGAGATTGAGAAGTTTGATGTAGAGATTGTGGCAGAATTGTCCAGCATGCTTACTAACATTTCTCTTAGACCGACGATTTTGGACAGAATACGAGTGGCTCAACAAAACGATTTGGAGTATGAAAGGCATCGAATGAGTATGATATCTGAAGGTTCGTCTGACTTCAACCTGACAAATGATGGAGTATTGAAATTTAGGCACAGGTGGTACGTGCCCAATGATGATGAGTTGAAAGGAGAAATCTTAACCGAGGCGCATTCCTCGGCGTATTCAGTGCACCCAGGAAGCACAAAAATGTATAGATGTAATATCCGGTTTGTACGGACCTTTGATTATATTATCATTTCCTTATTTAATGGCATTTTGGTAAATATATCAAATCAGGTCCGATTCACAAAAAGAAAGCGTCATTACGATTCTAACGAATAATAAGAATTTTAAGGAAATTACGGGAATTTTCGGAGATCAAACACTACATTCCGAGTAAATACACTTTTCGTAATGTAAGAGACGTTCTCGTAAAAATAGCAAACGAGGTCCAAATTGCGAACGGACAGTTTTAATAAATCCCTGGCAATGAATAGAAGTTGTTGGCAAAATATGGAACTTTCGAGAATCCGAATAGTTGGACGATTAACGAACCGAAGGACGAAACAAAATAGAAATAAGAGCTAAGGGCAATTTGGTAATTTGCCAAATCAAATTATTAAATAACCTCACTTTTCTCTCTTTTCCTCACTTCCTCTCTTTCTCTTCTCTGGAATTCACGAACAGAGAGCTTTCTCTCACGCGAGCCGCCGACGCCTTTTCCTATTCCGACTCCGTCCGACCTCCGATCAACCCGTTTTCTTCACGGTTTCTCATCCTCTCGCTACCCTCGGTATGTACCTACAATCTCTGAACGTTTATTTCGAGTTCTCGGTTCGATTTAGAGTTAGGGTTTCAAATTAGGGTTTCGGTATTTTTCGCTAAAAACGCAAATTAGGGCTCGTAATTAATAGGTTAGCCTCGATTAAGTATATATCGAACGTATTGGACGTTATTGGACGAAGATAAACCAATTTGTAAAAAAAGTATAAATTATAGAATTTTCGGGTTTTCGGAAATAACTCGTAATATGGATTTCCAGATTTATCGAGCGTTGTGTCGTTGTTTAAAAGCTTCGATTTGTTAGATTAAGGACTTTATTAGTTTGGACACTTAATCGTTTAAATTGGGTTTAACGACAAATATCGTGTTTTGCCTCAGACACGCGACTCCAGTGGACGAAGCTTGTGGTCCAGCGCGCTCAAGGTAAGTTCTCGTGACTTGCTTGACCGAAAGGTCTACACCATACTTCGTCGTCGTATCAAGGATCCTTGAGGGTTCCTTGTTTTACGTTGTTTAGGTTGGGTAGTTAGGTTAATTGTTTATAGGTTATGTTATATTGTCTGCTGATATGAACTGTTTGTTTACTTTCCGCTGATATGAACTGTTCATGCATCACGGTTTTCGAAAGTCATGAAAAGGAATTTCTGCACGTGTTTTTAAGAAAAGGAACGTATATCTGAAATGAAATCTGTAACGAAATCTGAATGAATAAACGTAATCTGTCTGTTTCTGGTCACGCGGGATGGGGCTCAGGCACGGCTGTGCGTGTTGCAAGCGTGTACCCCCCCTCTCTAGGTGGAAAGGGTAGTCCGACCGCTGGATGGGCCCTCTCCGCTTAGTGGGTAGAGGTTTCGGTGACAATTCTGTCTGTCTGTGACGTAATGAATCTGTAATCTGTAATTCTGTATCTGTAATCTGAATCTGAGCATGATTTCTGAATGGCATACGCACGCATGCATCTGCATTTACGTAGCTTACTGAGATTTCAATATCTCATATGTGTCTGTATGGTGTAGGTGATCTGCTAGGTGACGTAGATCCAGGTGAGGACGACGTTCCTCCTCCTGATGTCGGAGGCAGTTGATGGATGATACTCGTGGGAGTGCGCTGGGCAGTTGAGGCGCAATATGACCCGTGGGGATGTATGTCTGAACTTTGGGTTTATTTTGGGATGTTTTGAGTTGATAATTGTATAGTATACTTAGGTTGTTTGGATCTGGATAGGGATTAGATAACGTTTTGGTAATTGTATGTAAAACGTTTTGGTTTAAACTATTTAATGAATGTTTTGGAAATGTTTTGATTGGTTTTCGGTTGATATTGGTATGCTCGGTTTTTAGAGCTACCCACGCAGTTGGACTCCGCAAAGTCCGCTGCGAGTCGGTTGAGTTAAGTCATAAGTGTTATGAGGTAAAATGAAAGAATGGGTAAAGAAGGGTGTGAACTTCGTCTCTCTGGAATCGGATTCCAGAGAGCTTGATGAATTTGTGTTGCTCTCTGGAATTTGAGATTCCAGAGAGTAAGTGTAAAGAAAAAGAATGAAGCAAGAAGGAAGCGAAGGAAAGGGGTGGGTCGCTGCAAGGTTGCAGCGACTGGGCGCTGCATGTTGCAGCGATCAGTCGCTGCAACATGCAGTGAATGCAGCGCTCGGGCGCTGTAATTTGCTGTCACGACCCTAACACTGTACCCTTATTTACCGTACAAATTTTTCATTTTATCCTTTATTCTTAGCGTCTATGCGGAAACGATTTGAAAACAATTTAATAAAACGTTCAAAACAATTATTTAAATCAATACGTACCCGAACACCTATAAAATACAACTATACAACAAACACCCGATACTCGTATGTCTTCCGAAATACCACCCCAAAACCGACTCGAAACACAACCATAACAAAGTACGTTTTCAAGAAAATAAACTGCGTGGATACGTTTAAAAGTATAACATATCCTCCTGTTTCAAAATCACAAAACAGTTTATAAAACAGGTTTCCAAACAGACATTTAAAATATCAAATGTAAACCTATCCACTAACCAGATTCCAAACATCCTATAATTTCTATACAACCATCATTTAAATGTAAACCTATCCACTAACCGAATTCCAAACATCCTATAATGTCTATACAGTTTACCATTAGCCCAAAACATTCCAAACTCTCAAAACATCTATACATACTTCCCCACGGGTCAGATAAGCATCAACTGCACCAGCACACCACCGCAGCCATCCTCCGTCAACTGGACTCATGCCTCCGGAGGAGGGATCTCGTCCTCACCTGTTTCCTCGTAATCACCTACACCATACAGACATCTATGAGATAAAAATCTCAGCAAGACTCGTAAATGCAGATGCAGATGCATGCTATGCGTAAATCATTCAGAAACATACAGATAACAGATTCAGATTCAGATTCAGATTCATTACGTCGCAGACAGATTGTCACCGAGGCTACCTCACCTCGACGTGACCAGATAACAGATTACGTAGATTAATTTCGTTGGTTCATTTTACTTTTTAATTAGGTCGCAGACAGATTGTCACCGAGGCTACCTCACCTCGACGTGACCAGATAACAGATTACGTAGATTAACTTCGTTGGTTCATTTTACTTTTTAATTAGGTCGCAGACAGATTGTCACCGAGGCTACCTCACCTCGACGTGACCAGATAACAGATTACGTAGATTAATTTCGTTGGTTCATTTTACTTTTTAATTAGGTCGCAGACAGATTGTCACCGAGGCTACCTCACCTCGACGTAACCAGATAACAGATTACGTAGATTAACTTCGTTGGTTCATTTTACTTTTTAATTAGGTCGCAGACAGATTGTCACCGGGGTCTACACCACCCCGCCGTGACCAGATACAGATTTCGTAGATTAATTAGGTCCATTACTTTCCTTAAAACACATGCAGAATTCATTACCCGTGATGCATGAACAATTCATATCATACATTAAACAAACAACCATGTATACCATCAAGACTATAAAAACTTAATCTTTAAAACAAATAAACCTAACTACCCAACCAAAATACAATTAAACTATCGCATCTCCAAAATCCTCGAGACGACGTTCGACGTACGGTGTAGGCCAATCGGCCAGAGAAGAATCACGAGAACTTACCTGACGTCAGTTGCAAGGCTAGCTCCGTCCACGAGCGTGGTTCACCTACGCAATTGTTATCAATTTGTCGTTAATACGAGCTTAAACAATAATATGTCCAAATTTAACAAAAACCTTAACTAATGAACTTCCTAAAATCTTCACCTAACTAATCGAAGTATTTAAACAATGATTAACGCTCGATAGTTTAAAATCGCAATTAACGAGTTTTCCTAAAAACCCGAAAATTCTCCAATTTTAACATTTCTCACAATTCACTCTAATTCCGTCCAATAACGTTCAATACGTCCTTTATATCGTCAATTACTATAAACCTATTAATTTTGGACCCTAATTTGGGTTCGGTAAAAACCGACCCGAAACTTTAAACGCGCGTAACTTTCGCGTCGGTTATCGGAATCGAACGATTCCAGCGGCCACGCGCTCCCCTAATAACCTATTTTAACCTGCCAAAAGGAATTTTAAAACAATTGACCAGAACTAGGTCAAAAATCCAAAAACCCGAAACTGCCCTTTACCGAAAATTTCCCCATTTTCGATTTTTCATCAAATTCCACCTATTTCCTCACCAATCGACCACCTACACCTTCAATTTGAATAATCTAACAAAATTCCCGAGCTACACTCACCAAAACCGGAGTGCCCTAAATCGGAGCCCTCTGATTTTTGCTCAAATTGAGCTCCTCACTGTCAATCAACCATAACCGGTGCAAGGGTCGGCAAACCCACGCCGGAAGGGACCAAAATTGGCCGGCGATCGGAGCCAAAACCGGCTCGTCACACACAGCCCCTAACCGAGCCGAAAAAGAGGGAGAAACCGAGCTTACCTTCGGTTTGTGCGCGGAGGCGGGCCGGAAACCGCCTGTCGCCGCCTTCTGGCCGGAAACCGCCGGTGGTTCGCGTCGATCGTCGCTCGCGTCGCCTCCCCTGTCTTCGGCTCACGCGGCGTCGGGTTTTCGAAGAACAACAGAATGCAAAGCATTCTGTTGTTTTGTTTTCTTTTTTTTTTTTTATTTAATAATAATAATAATTATAATAATAATAATAATCCTCTATTTTATTAAACATTACTACATCTCGTGTTTTCAACCCCTTTCAAATTTCTTATTTCGCCAATAAATCCAACTTATTATCTGGGTTCGATTAAAACTGTCCGTTTGTAAATCGGACCCCGTTTACTATTTTTACTAAAACGTCCTTTACGAGAAACGTAATTACTCGGAATATAGCGTTACTATTCCGAAAATTCCCAAAATCTCCTTAAAATTCTTATTATTCGCTAGGATCATGATGACGCTTTCTTTTCGTAAAACGGACTTGATTTGACATATTTACCAAAAATGTCACATATAATATAATATATTAATATAATATATTAATCCGAAATCTGTACAAGCCGGATATTACATTTGCAGCGCCCAGTCGCTGAAACTTTTGGGGGCAGAATCTCGATTCTGCCCTCCCTTTTTGTGTGTTCTTTGAAATGTTTTAATTAATGTTTTTAAATGTTATTAATTGTTTTAAAGTTTTTGTAAAATGCTTTTAAGGTTCAATCAAAATTCCGATTTCAGTTCTGTTTTCGATTCCGCTTTAATTTCCGCGTAAAGATTTATTTAAAGTATAAGGAAAGTAATAAGTATAAAAAAAATATATATGGAAAATACGGGTACAGTACTAGGGGTGTTGCATTTATGGTATCAGAGCCCCCGGGTTTTAAAATCGATTCTGTAGACTGCTCGACTGCACAGCCACTACGCGGACATCCTTCGTCAACTGTAAGTCTGTTTACTACTTTATTCGATTTCATATTTCTTAGGATTACCTGTTTAACTTGTTTTAGGCTTGATACATTATGACTCGAGGAAGAGACCATAGAGATGACGCGCTAGATCGATTTACGGAATTTCTGGACCGTCAGGCCCAGCATATAGACCGACAGGCTCAACTTATAGCTAGGCAATCTCATCAGATCGAGATATTGACAAACTGGGAAAGCCCAAGGACCCAAGGAGTGGTCACTCCCAGTAATCGTGGTACGAAGAGGATGAGCAAGGAGGAAACTAAACAAAGACGACACAAGCGCGTACAAGGAACTTATCGGAAGCCTCTGTGTCCCGAATGCCAGAAGAGGCACTACGGTGATTGTCTGACGCATACCAATAGGTGTTATCGATGTGGGGAAGCTGGCCACTATGTCATGAATTGTCTGTTGTTAAACCGAAATCAACCAGGCAACGATCGAGGGAAAGGCAAGCTGGTACAAGGGGCTTCTCGGTTACCTCTTTGCCCTAAATGCCAGAGGGAGCATAGAGGACAGTGCAGAGTAGGCACGAGTGTGTGTTATTGGTGTGGAGAACCAGACCATTTTGTTTAAAGACTGCCCGAATCAGGGTCGAGATCAATCAGGCAGAGATCAAAGAAAAGTTGTACCGAGAGTCTTTGCATCATCGAGTCTGACAACGCCGACGATGGGGCCCAGCCTTCTACAATTACAGGTATTATTTTAATTACCTGTACAGTGATATGCATGTGATAGGTAAAGTAGTTAGATCCGAAAATTGGTAAGGAAGAGAATAATAGGTGAGTAAGAAGAATTACTAGGCGAGCCTCGAAGAGAAGATAGTAGGATACACATATAACAATGAACACCATACAGAAATATAATTATACATTAGTAAGATTAGTTCGATTTAATTAATGGAGTTGAGGACTCAGCTCGACGAATTGTTAGAGAAGGGTTTCATCCGACCCAGTGTATCACCTTGGGTGCGCCCGTTATGTTTGTTAAAAAAAAAAAATATATATGGAAAATACGGGTACAGTACTAGGGGTGTTGCATTTATGGTATCAGAGCCCCCGGGTTTTAAAATCGATTCTGTAGACTGCTCGACTGCACAGCCACTACGCGGACATCCTTCGTCAACTGTAAGTCTGTTTACTACTTTATTCGATTTCATATTTCTTAGGATTACCTGTTTAACTTGTTTTAGGCTTGATACATTATGACTCGAGGAAGAGACCATAGAGATGACGCGCTAGATCGATTTACGGAATTTCTGGACCGTCAGGCCCAGCATATAGACCGACAGGCTCAACTTATAGCTAGGCAATCTCATCAGATCGAGATATTGACAAACTGGGAAAGCCCAAGGACCCAAGGAGTGGTCACTCCCAGTAATCGTGGTACGAAGAGGATGAGCAAGGAGGAAACTAAACAAAGACGACACAAGCGCGTACAAGGAACTTATCGGAAGCCTCTGTGTCCCGAATGCCAGAAGAGGCACTACGGTGATTGTCTGACGCATACCAATAGGTGTTATCGATGTGGGGAAGCTGGCCACTATGTCATGAATTGTCTGTTGTTAAACCGAAATCAACCAGGCAACGATCGAGGGAAAGGCAAGCTGGTACAAGGGGCTTCTCGGTTACCTCTTTGCCCTAAATGCCAGAGGGAGCATAGAGGACAGTGCAGAGTAGGCACGAGTGTGTGTTATTGGTGTGGAGAACCAGACCATTTTGTTAAAGACTGCCCGAATCAGGGTCGAGATCAATCAGGCAGAGATCAAAGAAAAGTTGTACCGAGAGTCTTTGCATTCATCGAGTCTGACAACGCCGACGATGGGGCCCAGCCTTCTACAATTACAGGTATTATTTTAATTACCTGTACAGTGATATGCATGTGATAGGTAAAGTAGTTAGATCCGAAATTGGTAAGGAAGAGAATAATAGGTGAGTAAGAAGAATTACTAGGCGAGCCTCGAAGAGAAGATAGTAGGATACACATATAACAATGAACACCATACAGAAATATAATTATACATTAGTAAGATTAGTTCGATTTAATCAATGGAGTTGAGGACTCAGCTCGACGAATTGTTAGAGAAGGGTTTCATCCGACCCAGTGTATCACCCTTGGGTGCGCCCGTTATGTTTGTTAAAAAAAAAAAAAAAAAAAAAGAAAGACGGGACCCTCAGGATGTGTATCGATTACGGTGAGCTGAATAAGCTCACGGTGAAGAATAAGTACCCACTGCCTCGGATTGACGACTTATTTGATCAGCTACAGGGTGCCCGAGTATTTTCCAGGATTGATCTACGCTCGGGTTACAATCAGCTGAAGGTCCGGATGGATGATATACCAAAGACGGCCTTCCGAACGAGGTATGGGCATTATGAGTTCCTTGTCATGTCTTTTGGACTCACTAATGCTCCTGCAGCGTTTATGGATCTGATGAACCGTGTCTTCAGAGAGTACCTGGATAAGTTCGTTGTGGTGTTTATCGACGACATCTTGATTTACTCTAAGACGAAGGAAGAGCACGAGGACCATCTGAGGATAGTTCTGAGCACGTTATGTCAGCATCATCTATATCCGAAGTTTTCTAAGTGCGAATTCTGGCTTGACAGAGTGAGTTTTCTGGGCCATATTATATAACAGGACGGAGTTTCTGTGGATCCGAGCAAGATTCAGGTGGTCAGAGATTAGCCACAGCCGAAGAACGTACGTGAGGTGCGTGGATTTCTCGGATTGGCCGGTTATTATCGGAAGTTTATAGAGGGATTCTCGAAGATCGCACTTCCTCTTACACGATTGACTCGGAAGAACGAGAAGTTTGTATGGTCGTCTGCTTGTGATGACAGCTTTATGGAGTTAAAGCAGAGATTGACCACTGCCCCAGTACTGGCGCTACCTGATGAAGGTGTCAGATACAGTGTTTATCGTGATGCATCGGGAGTGGGACTCGGTTGTGTATTGATGCAGGAGGGTAGAGTTATTTCTTATGCTTCTCGGCAGTTGAAGCCGTACGAGTAGAATTACCCCACGCACGACCTCGAGTTAGCAGCTGTGGTCTTCGCACTAAAGATATGGAGGCATTATTTATATGGGCAGCAGTGCGAGATATTTTCCGACCACAAGAGCTTGAAGTACTTATTTACGCAGAAAGAGCTGAATATGCGACAGAGGCGATGGCTTGAGTTCGTCAATGATTACGATTTTGATATCAAGTACCACCCAGGAAAGGCGAACAAGGTGGCCGATGCATTGAGTAGAGTGCCTCCTGCGAGTCAGCCATCATTAGCAGCGATGTCAGTTACGCTGCGGTCTGAGATTGAGAGATTCGACGTGGAGATAGTGGCAGAGTTGTCTTATATGCTTGCCAACATTTCTCTCAGGCCAACTATTCTTGATCGTATACGCGAGGCTCAGCAGAGTGATACGGAGTGTATGGAGCTTCGATCGAGCATGACATTAGGAGACTCGTCAGATTTTCATTTATCAGAGGATGGTATTCTGAAGTTCAGGCATAGGTGGTACGTGCCTAGTGACGAGGATCTAAAGAAGGAGATATTGGCCGAGGCACATTCTTCGGCATATTCTGTGCACCCGGGGAGTACCAAGATGTAACGACCCCGTTCCCAGCAAGATATTGTCCGCTCCGGGGATCGGGCCGCAGCCCAATATCCTCCCCTCACGGCTTTGTTTGGCGAGAACTTCCCGGAAGGTCACCCAACCTGGAATTGCTCTCGCCGAAGCACTTTTAACTTCGGAGTTCTTATGGGATCCGTTGCCAATTGTGCTCCAAAACGCGTCTTACTATATTGAGAGGGTCTCTTTACATATGTTTCATTTCCACATACTTCCCCAAGCGCTGTGGGATTGTGACGACCCCCTTTTTACGACCTGTCACCTTCCGGTTCGCCCGCGCGGACGTACCGCCATCCGGGTTCCGGTTCGTGCAGCCATCGTACCATACTTACAGATCCGGGTCATCACACAAGATGTACCGGGATTTGAGACAGCACTTCTGGTGGCCGAACATGAAGAGGGAGGTTGCCAAGTACGTTGAGACCTATGGGGACTCAGCTTAACTTCAGCACAGCGTTTCATCCTCAGACTGATGGTCAGACAGAGAGGACGAATCAGATTTTGGAGGATATGCTCAGAGCGTGTGTGCTTGAGTTTCAGGGATCGTGGAGCAGGTATTTGCCACTGATCGAGTTCTCGTACAACAACAGCTTCCAGGCTACTATCGGTATGGCTCCGTATGAAGCCTTATATGGTCGAAAGTGCAGATCTCCGCTGTATTGGGACGAGGTTGGCGAGGCCAGCGTCGTTGGACCTGAGATTCTGCAGCAGACGGCAGAGAAGATTGCCGTTATCCGACAGCGCATTGAGGTAGCTCAGAGCAGATAGAAGAGCTATGCTGACACCAGACGGAGAGAGCTAGAGTTCGAGGAAGGTGACGAGGTTTACCTTAAAGTTTCTCCGTTCAAAGGCGTTGCGAGATTCGGAAGGAGGGGTAAGTTAAACCCTCGATATGTGGGACCCTTTCCTATTCTGAAGAGGATCGGGAAGTTGGCGTACAGATTGCAGCTTCCGGCTTCTATGGAGGGTATCCACGACGTATTTCATGTATCTATGCTTCGGAAGTGCTTGCGCGATCCGTCGCATATCGTAGAGGCTACAGAGATCGAGGTGCAGCCTACCTTGAGCTATGAGGTGAGGCCAGTACGTATTTTGGAGCATTCCATCAAGGTTCTACGCAACAAAGAAATTCCGCTAGTCAAAGTTCTATGGCGGAATCACGAGGTGGAAGAGGCTACCTGGGAGCGACAGCAGGATATGATGACTAAGTATCCTGATCTGTTTGTGTGATTTAATTTTGTGGACAAAATTCTGAATAAGGAGGGTAGAATGTAATATCCGGTTTGTACGGACCTTTGATTATATTATCATTTCCTTATTTAATGGCATTTTGGTAAATATATCAAATCAGGTCCGATTCACAAAAAGAAAGCGTCATTACGATTCTAACGAATAATAAGAATTTTAAGGAAATTACGGGAATTTTCGGAGATCAAACACTACATTCCGAGTAAATACACTTTTCGTAATGTAAGAGACGTTCTCGTAAAAATAGCAAACGAGGTCCAAATTGCGAACGGACAGTTTTAATAAATCCCTGGCAATGAATAGAAGTTGTTGGCAAAATATGGAACTTTCGAGAATCCGAATAGTTGGACGATTAACGAACCGAAGGACGAAACAAAATAGAAATAAGAGCTAAGGGCAATTTCGTAATTTGCCAAATCAAATTATTAAATAACCTCACTTTTCTCTCTTTTCCTCACTTCCTCTCTTTCTCTTCTCTGGAATTCACGAACAGAGAGCTTTCTCTCACGCGAGCCGCCGACGCCTTTTCCTATTCCGACTCCGTCCGACCTCCGATCAACCCGTTTTCTTCACGGTTTCTCATCCTCTCGCTACCCTCGGTATGTACCTACAATCTCTGAACGTTTATTTCGAGTTCTCGGTTCGATTTAGAGTTAGGGTTTCAAATTAGGGTTTCGGTATTTTTCGCTAAAAACGCAAATTAGGGCTCGTAATTAATAGGTTAGCCTCGATTAAGTATATATCGAACGTATTGGACGTTATTGGACGAAGATAAACCAATTTGTAAAAAAAGTATAAATTATAGAATTTTCGGGTTTTCGGAAATAACTCGTAATATGGATTTCCAGATTTATCGAGCGTTGTGTCGTTGTTTAAAAGCTTCGATTTGTTAGATTAAGGACTTTATTAGTTTGGACACTTAATCGTTTAAATTGGGTTTAACGACAAATATCGTGTTTTGCCTCAGACACGCGACTCCAGTGGACGAAGCTTGTGGTCCAGCGCGCTCAAGGTAAGTTCTCGTGACTTGCTTGACCGAAAGGTCTACACCATACTTCGTCGTCGTATCAAGGATCCTTGAGGGTTCCTTGTTTTACGTTGTTTAGGTTGGGTAGTTAGGTTAATTGTTTATAGGTTATGTTATATTGTCTGCTGATATGAACTGTTTGTTTACTTTCCGCTGATATGAACTGTTCATGCATCACGGTTTTCGAAAGTCATGAAAAGGAATTTCTGCACGTGTTTTTAAGAAAAGGAACGTATATCTGAAATGAAATCTGTAACGAAATCTGAATGAATAAACGTAATCTGTCTGTTTCTGGTCACGCGGGATGGGGCTCAGGCACGGCTGTGCGTGTTGCAAGCATGTACCCCCCTCTCTAGGTGGAAAGGGTAGTCCGACCGCTGGATGGGCCCTCTCCGCTTAGTGGGTAGAGGTTTCGGTGACAATTCTGTCTGTCTGTGACGTAATGAATCTGTAATCTGTAATTCTGTATCTGTAATCTGAATCTGAGCATGATTTCTGAATGGCATACGCACGCATGCATCTGCATTTACGTAGCTTACTGAGATTTCAATATCTCATATGTGTCTGTATGGTGTAGGTGATCTGCTAGGTGACGTAGATCCAGGTGAGGACGACGTTCCTCCTCCTGATGTCGGAGGCAGTTGATGGATGATACTCGTGGGAGTGCGCTGGGCAGTCGAGGCGCAATATGACCCGTGGGGATGTATGTCTGAACTCTGGGTTTATTTTGGGATGTTTTGAGTTGATAATTGTATAGTATACTTAGGTTGTTTGGATCTGGATAGGGATT
This sequence comes from Begonia masoniana, assembly GCA_022432975.1. NCBI lineage: Eukaryota > Viridiplantae > Streptophyta > Magnoliopsida > Cucurbitales > Begoniaceae > Begonia > Begonia masoniana. Next base: position 20,175,985 of record CM039513.1, read on the forward strand.
AGATAACGTTTTGGTAATTGTATGTAAAACGTTTTGGTTTAAACTGTTTAATGAATGTTTTGGAAATGTTTTGATTGGTTTTCGGTTGATATTGGTATACTCGGTTTTTAGAGCTACCCACGCAGTTGGACTCCGCAAAGTCCGCTGCGAGTCGGTTGAGTTAAGTCATAAGTGTTATGAGGTAAAATGAAAGAATGGGTAAAGAAGGGTGTGAACTTCTGCTCTCTGGAATCGGATTCCAGAGAGCTTGATGAATTTGTGTTGCTCTCTGGAATTTGAGATTCCAGAGAGTAAGTGTAAAGAAAAAGAATGAAGCAAGAAGGAAGCGAAGGAAAGGGGTGGGTCGCTGCATGTTGCAGCGATCAGTCGCTGCATGTTGCAGCGATCAGTCGCTGCAACATGCAGCGAATGCAGCGCTCGGGCGCTGTAATTTGCAGCGCCCAGTCGCTGAAACTTTTGGGGGCAGAATCTCGATTCTGCCCTCCCTTTTTGTGTGTTCTTTGAAATGTTTTAATTAATGTTTTTAAATGTTATTAATTGTTTTAAAGTTTTTGTAAAATGCTTTTAAGGTTCAATCAAAATTCCGATTTCAGTTCTGTTTTCGTTTCCGCTTTAATTTCCGCGTAAAGATTTATTTAAAGTATAAGGAAAGTAATAAGTATAAAAAAAAATATATATGGAAAATACGGGTACAGTACTAGGGGTGTTACAATAGAGACTTGAGGCAACATTTTTGGTGGCCTAATATAAAGAGAGAAATTGCCAGGTATGTAGAAACCTGCCTGATTTGTCAACAGGTTAAGGCAGAGCATCAAAGGCCAGCCGGAACCTTATAACCACTGCCTATTCCGGAGTGGAAATGAGAACAAATATCCACAGATTTTATAATTGGACTCCCGAGAACAACAAAGGGGCACGATGGTATATGGGTAATAGTGGACCGTTTGACGAAGACAGCCCACTTCCTGCCAGTGAAAATGACCTATTCTATGGATCAGCTAGCTGAGCTGTACATACAAGAGATTGTCAGACTACACGGAGTGCCCATCTCTATTGTTTCTGATAGAGATTCCAGATTTACTTTGAAGTTCTGGAAGAGTTTACATAAGGCGATGGGAACTCAGTTGAATTTCAGCACGGCATCCTCAGACTGATGGACAGACAGAAAGAACGAATCAGATTCTTGAGGATATGCTTAGAGCTTGCGTGCTCGAGTTTCAGGGCTCGTGGAGCCGATATTTGCCTTTGATTGAGTTTTCGTACAACCACAGCTTCTAGGCTACTATTGGCATGGCTCCGTATGAAGCGTTATATGGTCGAAAATGCAGGTCTCCGCTATATTGGGATGAGGTAGGAGAGGCTAGCATAGTGGGCCCAGACATTTTGCAGCAAACGGCGGAGAAGATCACTGTTATTAGACAACGCATAGAGATTGCACAAAGCCGCCAAAAGAGTTATGCTGACACCAGACGAAGAGAATTACAGTTCAAGGAAGGTGATAAGGTATATTTAAAGATTTCTCCGTTCAAATGCGTTAAGCGATTTGGAAGACGAGGCAAATTGAACCCTCATTTTGTGGGGCCGTTTCCTATTCTGAAGAGGATTGGGACTATGGCGTACATGTTACAACTCCCGGCATCTATAGAAGGTATTCACGATGTGTTCCACGTGTCTATGCTCAGAAAATGCGTGCGTGATCCATCACACGTCGTTGAAACAAGGGAGATTGAAGTGCAACCAACGTTGACCTACAAGGAAAGGCCAGTACGAATCCTGGAGTCTTCTATAAAAGTGTTGCGAAATAAGGAGATTCCTCTGGTAAAGGTTTTGTGGAAGAGCCATGACGTAGAGGAGGCTACTTGGGAGAGACAGCAGGATATGATGTTGAAGTATCCTGAACTGTTTGTGTAATGAAATTTTGAGGACAAAATTTAAATAAGGTGGGTGGAATGTAACACCCGGCTTTACGGGATTTAATTTTTATTCTAATATTGACGGCATTTTTGTAAATACGTCAAATTAAGTCCGTTTTACGAACGGAAGATTTTAACAAAGTCGTAATAATAAATTAGAATTTTGGGTGAAATATGAAAATTTGGAGGAGTCGGATCGTTAGTTAAATAACGAAATAATCGGAGAAATAAATAGAAAATGAGACAAAGGGCGATCTGGTAATTGTCAAATCAAAATCTTAATTAAAAATCAACATTTCACCTTATTCTCTTCCCTTCACCCACGCGATTCCATTTTTCTCTCAACCCTCTCCACACGATTTCTCATTTCCATGGCGATCCTCTTCAACGTTGACGATCCTCCTCCTCCAGCAACTCGAGTCTTCACGTTTCTCTTCCGTCATCGCTCCATAGGTAAGGCTCTAAGCCTTTGGAACGTTAAACTTGGTTATCGCGGAGTTATACAGTTAGGGTTTGTTTAGAGTTTCGTTTGATTTTGTTAAAAATAGTTGGGTTTTGTTAGAAAACGTTAGTTAGGGTTGTATCCATGATTATTGAGCGTTATTTGATGGAATGTTGGATGTATTAGAGGTTTAGGTTAAAAATTCGGGTTTAGAGCTTTAAGAGATCTTCATTAATGGAGCTTTGTTAAGTGTGAACATAAGTTGCTCGATAAAATGCCTCAATGAGGTACTTTAGAGTTTTAGGGAATTTTCTTTAGTTAGGAGTTAGTAATTTTGGAGTTTGAGGATTTAAACTCGATTTAATGTGGTATATTGTGAAATGTATAGGTGAACAAACGCTCGTGGACGGAGCTCGGTGTGCAACGACGCGAGGTAAGTTCTCGTGACTTACTCTGACCGATAGGCCTACACCATATGTCGAAGTCGTCTCGAGGAGTTTTGGAGATGTATTTGTTTAAATTTCATAGGTTGGGTAGTTTAGGTTTGGTTAATTATAGATTGATTGTTATGTTTTAATGGTATTTGTTGCGTTTTAATTGTATGCTCGTTAATTGCATTATATTGAACTGTTCATGCATCACGGTTTTAAAAATGACATGAAAATGAATTTACGGACAGATTTTATGAAAAGAACATGCATCGTAAAAGGCAAGTAAAGTATCACAGTAAAGAACCATGACATGAGGTTATCGGGGATGAGGTTCAGACCTGGCGTTCCGTGGTGAGCGGGTTTTCCTCCCTTCAGATGGTGTGGGCTGTCTAACCGCTAGACGTGCCCTATCCATCTGTCGAGCATTTCCGATAACCATAGACTGACACGTACAGATATATGCATTGACATGGACGGTTTTCATTGCACTGAACATACATGATCATGCATTAGCATTTGCATAGAGCTTATTGAGATTTTTATCTCATAGGTGTCTCTATGGTGTAGGTGACTTTGAGACAGGTGAGGAAGACGTCCCTCCGCCTGATGTATGAGCACGTTGATGAAAGATGGCCCGTGGGAGTGCGCTGGCAGTCGGAGCGTTATTTTAACCCGTGGGGACATACATAAGTATTTGGATTATTTTGGATAGAAATCGTTAGAACATTATAGGATGTTGGGACCTGGATAGTTAATAGAAAGTATTTTGAGAAATTGAATGTATTTTGTAAAGTTTCACTGATTTCAAAAATAGGAGGATATGTTAAACTTTTAAACGAAACCACGCGGTTCGTTTTTACGAAATTGGATATGTTTAATTGTGTTTCGAGTCGGTGAATAGGTGTTTAATAGTGATGTATGTACGTAGAAGTGTGTTTGTGAAATTTAAAGATGCATGATGAAGGAAGGAAAAAGGGGAGTTGTGTGTGTTTTGGTGTTGTATGTTGTGTGATATGAGTGTGTGAAGTGCAGGGCGTGAGAAATCGAAGGAAGGGGGGAAAAGAAGGGATGGGCAGAAGGGTGCTCTCTGGAAAATTTCTAGAGAGCGTGGCGATTGCTCGCCACAGAATGGCGAGCAATCGCCACCTCTTGCCTGGCGATCGCCATTGGCGATCGCTAGGCGACTGTATAATCGCCTATTGGCGATTGCTCGCCATGAGCAATCGCCACCTGTTCTGCTAAACGGCAGAACTTAATAAAAAAAAATGTTTTAAATGCAAATGTTTTCTTTTAATAATTAATAGTTTAATTAATGGTTTTAAGTTATTTTAGATAGTTTTCAAAGAAATTTTTAAACGCCGTTAACAATTTCAATTCCAACTTTAATGGTGTTATTTCCGCTCAAAATTCAGATTTACAGTTTATACGCATAAAAATGAAAAAATTTGTACGAGAAAACTAGGGTACGGGTAAGGGTCGTTACAACTCGATCCCAAGCAAATGCTTAAAATTTATTTAACCTATTTACTAACAAGTTTAATTCTTTAGCAGGTGATGATAATTTTAATGATATCTTTGAAAACTTGGATTGGGAGCTTAGTACAAAGGACATGGAGCAACCCGTGCGTGTGCTCACATGGGAATCAAAGGTGGAAAACCAAGAAAAGGGAATTTGTCTTCCCTAAAATCACTTTGTAACCAAACACGTTAGTTTTATGTATAACGACCCATTTTTCCAATAAGATATTGTCCGCTATAGAGATTGGGCCATAACCCAATATCTTCTCCTCACAGATTTGTTTGGCGAGGACTTTATAGTCGGTCACCTAACATAGTACTGCTCTCGTCGGAACACTTTTAACTTCAGAGTTCTTATGGGATCTGTTGCCAATTGTGCTCTAAAACGCGTCTTACTATTTTGGAAGGGTTCTTTACATATGTTTCATTTTCATATACTTTCTTAAGCGATGTGGGATTGTGACGACCACCTTTTTTACGACCCGAGATTTGCCTATACTTAAGTTTGGGATTTGCCTACACTCGGCTTAGGTCCTGAGGTTTGCCCCGCAGTCGTGCTCATACGTACACATTCGGGTCATCACAATCACCCTCTAGGCTCTTATACTATTTATAACGACCCATTTTTCCAGTAAGATATTGTCCACTCTAGGGATTGGACCGTAACCCAATATTCTCCCCTCACGGATTTGTTTGGCGAGAACTTCCCAGTCGATCACCTAATATGGTACTGCTCTTTCCGTAGCACTTTTAACTTCAGAGTTCTTTTGGGATCCGTTGCCAATTGTGGTCCAAAACGCGTCTTACTATTTTGGGAGGGTTCCCTTACTTATGTTTCATTTCCATATACTTCCCCAAGCGATGTGGGATTGTGACGACCTCCTTTTTTACGACCTGAGATTTGCCTATACTTGGCTTAGGTCTCAAGATTTGTCCTGCAACCCGAGATTTTCCCTGCAGTCGTGCTCATACGTACACATTCGAGTCATCACATTATGTCTTCTTGTATTTTATTGGCAAACATTGGCCTCTATATAATATTATTAATTGTATGCATCATTAAACATTAAAGATAGATGGATTAGATAGTGGTTTGGATCAGTTGAACACAAAGTTACAAATCCTTGCATGCATGGAAGGAAACCGCGCCTAAAGGAAGCTCGGCCGAGCGCGGGCCAAAATGGTGGTGACCATTACCTTTTTTGGTCGAACTTTTACTGCATTTTTAGGACACTTCCTTGAAGTAACCAAGCTAAAAATCACCTGGATGGATGACATGGCAAACGATGACCTTTGGATCAAATTTGATGACAAGAATCTCAGCCATCTAAGCAACATAATTGTTGCCACCATTGACCGAACCAAGACCGAGCACAACGGATCTTTTGGAAGCTATTTTTGAACAAAAACCCTCCAACCACCTTAGGTCTATATAAGTATGACTATTGGTGTTTGTAAATGGTTGTTGTTGAATGAAATAGTGGCTGTTTCTTTTAGAGAAACCAAAGCAGTTTGAATACCGAAGGTAAGCCTCGGTGTGTGCTCACTTGAGAGAAGTGCGCCTCCATTAACTCCAAGCTCAAGATTGCTTATAGATTCTTTTTACCAACCTTCTCTCCACTCTTTCAAAAGTTGAAAACCAGAAGAAGGTGGCCAAAACCGTTTCCCAAAGTTTGCCTCTTCTTTCCTTGGAAAGAAGAGCAAGCTGAGAGCCTCAAAATATTGCTCATCGGCCAACCTCGGGTTTTCTTGCATAACTTCACTTCCGCAACTTATTTTGTTCTGAAAATTTAAGGTGTTTTATTTCACTCTTAAGTTAAGCTGCCCTTAAAATTTTAAATGTTTTGGAACTCATTTGTTTATAGAACTTTTGGCTTATTTTAAGGTAATCTCGACTTGGCCGAGCATCGAAAGGTCTAATTGTTTGTGTGGATGGATACATGCCTTTTTGCAGGCTGTGGCGTGTCACTCTCTCTCTACAGCTTTTTGCTACTCTCAGTCTCACTTTTTTCTTTCTGATTCTCTCTCTTCATCATTTTCTTACAACTCACTCACTCACTAATATAGAAATAAGAATATTACAATATTAATAATAAAATCAATCAACATAAATCTAGAAAGAATAAACCAACAAATTTGAACAATTATTAACACTGGTTTATTTATTTATTTTTTGTTTATGAAAGAAAATTATCTATAAAAATAATTAGCTAAAATAGCTTCAACTTTGTCAACTGATAGTGATAAAACAAAATTTGGATAAATACCAATACCTATTATTGGTAATAGGATAGAGATCGAAAAATTTGAACATTAAAAAGTTTGTATTGATAGAACATCTGACGTAACATGGATAATAAATAAATAGGAGTTAATATCATTCCAATTGCCATTATAAAAAGAATTAATATTCTTGTCATTAAAAGATATTTTTGGCTGGTAATAGTTCCAAAAAAGACTGTTAGTTCTCCAACAAAACAAAGATAGACCTTTTTCTTCTTCGTAGGTTGACGGATCTTCTCCATTGAAAGATCCTCTATATGGATAATAAACATTCTAGTTGACCAAACCTAATTCTAATTGTTTTGTTCTGAATGGGAGGGTTGTCCTATTCAAATATTCACGATCAAGAAGTATTAGATTCTCTTTTGGGTATTCCATGAAAGGAGAACAAGAAAAAAGAATTTCATTTCTTCCTTTCGCTTTCGGGAAGGGAATGTTGGGATCGTTCTTGGAGAGCATTATGGCTTGATGAAGATCAACGCCATAAAACTAGGCGCTTTAATAGAATACACAATAGAGCCACATGTCGTGACAAAACTTGGAAGGCACACGAAATTAGAAATCTTAAACCAAACTATAAGATGAATTGACAACATTTAAGCAGACAGGCTCAACCACAAACGAAATCAGGCAAGTTCACCGACTCATTTTTAAGAAAGGAAATTCTAAAGGCAATCTCGAAGCTTAACCAACAATGTTTTTAGAAAGAATCCTAAAATTTTAAATTACGAGCGAACGGATTCGAAAGAGAAATGTCATCCTCTTATGGACAACAACAAGACGCTTTCTTAGTATCATCTCGACTTACTCGAAAAATTTCATACTAGGTTTTAGAACAATTTCCATGCACAACAAACAAAATTCCAAGACACTTCTGATAATCTTTTGTCCTGCAAAACAAAGGTTATACAAACCAAAATTGTAGGGTAGTGTTTTTCACTACATCCGAGAACAACCAATTTCAAGCAAACCAAATAAATAAAAAATCAAGTCCAATTGCAATGAAATTTCAAAAGGTCTTACCAATTGAGTGTAGAATAGATCCTGCAAATTTCGAGTAATAAAATACAAAACAAAGAAAATATGCAAGAAAGTCTCATAACTGGTCCAAGAAGCAACCTAGAGCACCTTCAGAGAATGTAATCTTCCAAGGAGGATTACAACTGCACAAGGTCTAGTTTGGTCGCCTTTTCTCTCTTTTCTAAGATCTTAGAAAGAATGTAACACCCGATTCTTTACGGGATTTTGTAATTATATATGTATAATGATATTTTTGTAATTATGTCAAATTAAGTCGGTTTCGTGAAAGAAAGTGTTATTACAATCCTAATAATTAATATGGATTTTAAAAAAATATTGGAAATTTTAGGAGTTTAACGCTAATTTTACGAGAATTACGTTTCTCGTAATATAAAGGACGTTGAGGTAAAAATAGTAAATGAGGTCCGTTTTGCGTACGAAAAGTTTTAATGGAACCCTAGTAATAAGTTGGAATTATTGGGAAAATAAGAAAATTTGGAGAAACCGAATCGTTAACTAAATAACGAAACAAAGTACGAAATAAATAGAAAAAAATCAAAGGAGGAGCAAAATGGTAATTTGGCAAGTGAAATTTTAATAAAAAGTCACATTTTCTCTTCTCCTTCACCATTTTCATGATTTCCCTCTCTCTCTCTGCGAATCCTCTCCTTTCAGGCGATTTCTCTCTCGGCTTTCTCCCATTCCGACGACGGTTCCTCCTCCGTTGACTCGTTTTCTTCGTGTTTTATCCTCCGAACGACATTCTAGGTAAGGTTCTACGATTTTGGAAAGTTTATTTGAAGTTTTCGGGTCGTTTAACGATTAGGGTTTCGATAAAAACGTGATTTAGGATATGAAATTTATAAGTTTACCGTGTTTGTGGATATAAAGGACGTATTGAGTGTTATTGGACGAAGTTAACCAATTTAGAACAAATGTTAGGGATTGATGAATTTTCGGGTTTTTGAAAAAAGTCGTTAATGGCGGTTTCGAGGTATCGAGCGTTAATTGTTTGTTAAAATGCCTCGATTAGTTAAGTTAGAATTTTAGAAATTTCCTTAGTTAAGAATTTCGTTAATTTGGACGTTAATGGTTCAAACGCGTTTTAACGATAACTGTAACGCCCCAAACCCGCCCCGGCTCGGTGCGCTACATTTGCAAACCAACCCCGCGTTTAAAACATCGTTTAAAATAATTTTCGTAAATTTTTTGACTTGGTTTTCGGGTTTTTCGAACCTCGAAATTTATTGGAAAACGGGTTCAAAATACGTTTAAAATACGTCAGAAAATGTCGGGTGAAAACATTGTAGAAATAGGGAAAATTTGGAAAAAAAACTGGAAAACGGCCTCAAAGAGGCGCTGGGCGCCGCGCGCGCCCAGGCAGCGCGCCAGCGCCCACGCAGGGCGGGCACGCTGCGCGCGCGCGCGCTTGCGCGCTGGGGCGCGCCGATGCGCCCCACCGCGACCGCTCGCGGTCCGAGGCCCGACCGATCGGGCCTCCTCGGGTTTTCTCGACCCAAACCACTTAAAAACCTTCTATTTTGACCCCTTTTGACCTTTCCCCACTTTTCCTCATATTTCTCCACCCCGAACACCTCCAAATTTCACGAAACTTTAACCATACCTCCCCGACACTCGAACCTTCAAATCCCATAAAAATTTTAGAAAACCGACTTCAACCGAATATAATTAAAAATAGCAAACTTAAACCCGACATCGTTTGTTTTAAAATCAAAACGGACGGCATAATGCCTAAAATCCGATAAACCAAAACCTGAGATTTAAAACCCGAGAATATATAGTTTAAATCCTCAAAATACCACCACCATTACTCAACAACCCAACGACTCAAAATCTTTAAAAATTCATTACGAAAACCTTTATAAAAACAACGTGCCAACGCGTATCAAATCTCCCAGTCACCAACTAGATACATCAAAAATACCAAAATAATAATCATCACTCACAACCCTCCGAAGACCATGATCGAGACGCCCCGACAACTGCCTGCACCGGTATGCCCTGTACATCACCAACTGCGCTCCCATCCTTAGGCCCTCACCTGTACTCCCGTCTACACCTACACCACGGAACACAAAACATCAGCCTAATGCTTAGTAAGTAGGGAAATATGCATACAACAAACATAATGCAACACAACCCCTAACAGATGAGGTTTCTACTCGCTCAGTTGCTGTTCTTTCGTTTGCTACTCGTTGCTTTTCCTTGTTCATTCACATAACCGAAACTCATCACAAATGCTAACACCGCACCTTAACGCGACTAGGCAACTCACACAGAGTCCCTCGCAGGTGTCCAACTCACACAGTGTCCCACGCAAGTGTAACACCCCTAATACCGTACCCATTTTACCCGTATAAATTTTTTTATTTTACTTTACATTTTATAAACTTTAAACCTAATGTTTAACAGAAATTGAAATCGAAACCGAAACCGGAATCGAAATCGAAATTCGTTTGGTAAATCATTTAAAACATAAACTAAAACTATTTAATAAAACTTCAAAACATTTAAATATTTAATAAAAACTAAAGGAGGGGCAGAATCGGAATTGGGCTGCCAAAAGGAGGCAGCGATCGATCTCTGTAAAATACAGAGATCGATCGCTGCATGCTTGCATGCAGCAAGCGATCGATTTCTGCTTTTCAGCAGAAATCGATCGCTGCATGCTATGCAGCGATCCTCCTTCAAACACTCCAGCACTTCAACATGTTTGCACTTCAACGATTTGCTCTCTGGAATCCGATTTCCAGAGAGCAAAACTTACACTTCTTCACGCCAACAATTTACCATAACTTACCACCTAAATCAAATCAATTAAACTAAAACGTATTCTAAATTCAATCGACTCGAGTCAGACTTTGCGAAATCCGACTGCGTGGATAGCTCTAAAAAAACCGAGCTATCCGTAACAACCTACAAACAACATTTCAAAACATTTTCATTTAACTTAGACTTTTAAACCAAAACATTTCATAACGTTTATCAAAACAGTTTAAACAAAGACGTTTTACATACAATTGCCCAAAACATTTAAAGTATCAAAAGGTTATCTAACCCCTAACCAGATCCAAACAACCTAATATGTTCTATACATTCGTATTTACTAAATATCCCCCAGAATACATACACAGACGATCCCCCATGGGTCAAAAGCGCCTCGACTGCTCAGCGCACTCCCACGGCCATCATCCATCAGCTGCTCCTACGTCAGGAGGAGGAATATCATCCTCACCTGGGTCAACGTAACCTAGAACGTCACCTACACCATACAGACACATGAGATATTGAAATCTCAGTAAGCTACGTAAATGCAGATGCATGCGTGCAGATGCCATTCAGAAAACATGCTCAGATTCAGATACAGAAACAGATACAGATTCAGATTACAGATTCATTTTCATTACGTCGCAGACAGATTGTTACCGAGATATCAGCCCTCTAAATGGAAAGGATACATCCCGCGGTCGGACTACCACTTTCGATTTAGAGGAGGGGGGTACATGCTCACAAACCCTACAGCCATGCCTGAGCCCCACCTCGCGTAACCAGATACAGATACAGATACAGATTACGTACATTAATTACAGAGGTTCATTTCTTTCCTTAAAACACGTGCGGAAATCCATTTTCTATGACATTTGAAATACGTGATGCATGAACAGTTAATCAGCGGAAAGTAAACAAACAGCATACATATCAACAAGACAATACAACATAACCTATAAACAACCAACCTAACTACCCAACCTAAACAACGTAAAACAAGCAAGTCACGAGAACTTACCTTGATACGACGACGAGGTATGGTGTAGACCTTTCGGTCAAGCAAGTCACGAGAACTTACCTTGAGCGCGCTGGATCTCAAGCTTCGTCCACTAGAGTCGCGTGTCTGAGGTAAAACACGATATTTGCCGTTAAAACCGAATTAAGCTATTAAACGTCCAAATTAACAAAACCTTAACTAAAGATATTTCCTAATGCTTTAATTCGATTTATTAAGCTAATTCATCGAGCAATCGAACTTTTTCCGAAAACCCTAAAATTCTCGGATTTTTAAACTTTTTCACAAATCGATTTATTTTCGTCCGATAACGTCCGATACGTTCAATATATACCTAATCACGGCTAACCCATTAATTACGAGCTCTAATTCGCGTTTTTTAACGAGATATAATCGAAACCCTAATTATCTAAAACGGCGTAAACGTTGAAATAAAAGCTCTAAGATTGTAGGTACATACCGAGGGTAGCGAGAGGAGAAGAAATGACGAAGAACGGAGGAGAAACGGAAGAGAAATGGAGGTCGGAACTGTTGGAATCGTCGGCGGCCGAGAGAGGGTTTGCTCTCTGTTCGTGAACGCCAGGAAGAGAAGAAGAAAGAGTGAAGAGAAAAGAGGATTTGTGTTATTTTATAAAATTGATTTTACAAATTACCGTTTTGCCCTTCTTTGATTTTTATATTGATTCCGTCCTTCGGTTCGTTAATCGTCCAACGATCTGGATTCACCCAGTCTCCATATTTCACCAATATATCCAACTTATTATTTGAGACTTATTAAAATCGTCCGTTCGCAATTCGGACCTCGTTTACTATTTTTACGAGAACGTCAATTATATTACGATAGAGGTAATTACTCGGAATATAGCGTTATAACTCCGAAAATTCTCCAAAATTCGTTAAAATTCTTATTATTCGTCAAGATCATAATGACGCTTTCTTTTCGTAAATTGGACCTGATTTGATATATTTACCAAAAATGCCACATATATAATAAAATATGAATATTCTAAAAATCCGTACAAGCCGGATATTACATTCTACCCTCCTTATTCAGAATTTTGTCCACAAAATTAAATCATGCAAACAAATCAGGATACTTAGTCATCATATCCTGCTGTCGCTCCCACGTAGCTTCTTCCACCTCGTAGTTCCGCCATAGGACTTTGACTAGCGGAATCTCTTTGTTGCGCAAAATCTTGATGGAAGTCTCCAAAATACGTACCGGCCTCACCTCATAGCTCAAGGTAGGCTGTACCTCAATCTCCGTAGCCTCCACAATCTGTGACGGATCGCGTAGACATCTCCGAAGCATGGATACATGGAACACATCGTGGATACCTTCCATAGAAGCCGGAAGCTGCAATCTATACGCCAACTTCCCGATCCTCTTAAGAATAGGAAAGGGTCCCACATACCGAGGGTTCAACTTACCCCTCCTTCCAAATCTCGCGACACCTTTGAACAGAGAAACCTTCAAATAAACTTCGTCGCCCTCCTCGAACTCTAGCTCTCGCCGTCTCACATCAGCATAACTCTTCTGTCGGCTCTGAGCTACCTGAATACGCTGTTGGATAACGGCAATCTTCTCTGCCGTTTGCTGTAGAATCTCTGGACCAACGATGCTGGCCTCGCCAACCTCGTCCCAATGTAACGGAGACCTACATTTCCGACCGTATAGCGCCTCGTACGGTGCCATGCCAATAGTAGCCTGGAAGCTGTTATTGTACGAGAACTCAATCAGAGGTAAATATCGGCTCCACGAGCCCTGAAACTCCAGCACACAAGCTCTGAGCATATCCTCCAAAACCTGATTCGTCCTCTCTGTCTGTCCATCAGTCTGAGGATGAAATGCGGTGCTGAAATTAAGCTGAGTCCCCATAGCTCTGTGTAAACTCTTCCAGAACTTGGACGTGAATCTCGGATCTCTGTCGGAGACAATAGAAACTGGCACGCCGTGTAATCTGACAATCTCCTGTACATAGAGCTCGGCGAGCTGATCCATAGACGATGTCATCTTCACAGGCAAAAAGTGAGCCGACTTTGTCAATCGGTCCACAATAACCCAAATGCCGTCATGGCCTCTCGTAGTCCTCGGGAGCCCCACAATGAAATCCACGGAAATCTGCTCCCACTTCCACTCCGGAATCGGCAGTGGTAACAGTGTTCCGGCGGGTCTCTGGTGCTCAGCCTTTACCTGCTGACATACTAGGCAGGTCTCAACGTACTTGGCAACCTCCCTCTTCATGTTCGGCCACCAGAAGTGCTGTCTCAAATCCCGGTACATCTTGGTACTCCCCGGGTGCACAGAATATGCCGAAGAATGTGCCTCGGCCAATATCTCCTTCTTTAGATCCTCGTCACTAGTCACGTACCACCTATGCCTGAACTTCAGAATACCATCCTCTGATAAATGGAAATCTGACGAGTCTCCCAATGTCATGCTCGATCGAAGCTCCATACACTCCGTATCACTCTGCTGAGCCTCGCGTATACGATCAAGAATAGTTGGCCTGAGAGAAATGTTGGCAAGCATATAGGACAACTCTGCCACTATCTCCACGTCGAATCTCTCAATCTCAGACCGCAGCGTAACTGACATCGCTGCTAATGATGGCTGACTCGCAGAAGGCACTCTACTCAATGCATCAGCTACCTTGTTCGCCTTTCCTGGGTGGTACTTGATATCAAAATCGTAATCGTTGACGAACTCAAGCCATCGCCTCTGTCGCATATTCAGCTCTTTCTGCGTAAATAAGTACTTCAAGCTCTTGTGGTCGGAAAATATCTCGCACTGCTGCCCATATAAATAATGCCTCCATATCTTCAGTGCGAAGACCACAGCTGCTAACTCGAGGTCGTGCGTGGGGTAATTCTGCTCGTACGGCTTCAACTGCCGAGAAGCATAAGAAATAACTCTCCCCTCCTGCATCAATACACAACCGAGTCCCACTCCCGATGCATCACAATAAACACTGTATCTGATACCTTCATCAGGTAATGCCAGTACTGGAGCGGTGGTCAATCTCTACTTTAAATCCATAAAACTATCATCACAAGCAGCCGACCATATAAATCTCTCGTTCTTCCGAGTCAATCGTGTAAGAGGAAGTGCGATCCTCGAGAATCCCTCTATAAACTTCCGATAATAACCGGCCAACCCGAGAAATCCACGCACCTCACGTACGTTCTTCGGCTGTGGCCAATCTCTGACCACCTGAATCTTGCTCGGATCCACAGAAACTCCGTCCTGTGATATAATATGGCCAAGGAAGCTCACCCTGTCAAGCCAGAACTCGCACTTCGAAAACTTTGGATACAGATAGTGCTGACATAGGGTCCTTAGAACAATCCTCAAATGCTCATCGTGTTCTTCCTTCGTTTTAGAGTAGATCAATATGTCGTCGATGAAAACCACCACGAACTTGTCCAGATACTCCTTGAAGACACGGTTCATCAGGTCCATAAACGCTGCAGGGGCATTAGTAAGTCCAAAAGACATGACAAGGAACTCATAATGCCCATACCTCGTTCGGAAGGCTGTCTTCGGTATATCATCCCTACGGACCTTCAGCTGATTGTAACCCGAGCGGAGATCAATCCTGGAAAATACTCGGGCACCCTGTAGCTGATCAAATAAGTCGTCAATCCGGGGCAGTGGATACTTATTCTTCACTGTGAGCTTATTCAGCTCCCTGTAATCAATGCACATCCTGAGGGTCCCGTCTTTCTTCTTGACGAATAGAACAGGCGCACCCCAGGGTGAAACACTAGGTCGAATGAAACCTTTCTCCAATAACTCATCAAGCTGAGTCCTCAACTCTCTCAACTCGGCTGGTGCCAACCGGTATGGGTTCTTAAACCTCGGTGCAGAGTTAGGATATACGTCAATAGTGAACTCAATCTCCCGGTCCGGTGGTAGTCCGGGAAGATCATCGAGAAAGATGCCAGAAAACTCTCTGACTATAGGAATATCGCTCGGCTTCAATCCGCTGAGCAACCGACAATCAAAGACAGAGGCCAAATAAATAGAGCACGCACCTTTGAACTGCTCGTTGACCTCCATAGAATAAGAGATAGGCGATCCAGTCAATCGGTTTCTCGCCTGATAGGAAAACTCGGCTCTATCCGGGGGTCGGAAGGTCACAATCCCGGAGCGACAATCGATGGTGGCGAAGTGCTGTGCTAGCCAGTCCATCCCCAAAATAAGATCGTACCGCTCTATGCTCATAACTATCAAACGAGCATAAAGGGTAATACTCCCCACCGAGACGATATTGCCCTGGAGAATACGATCTGAACGCATATGCTCTCCCGAAGGCAGCATCACACTGTACTCATACTCTGACGGCCCAGACTCTAACCCCAATCTAGCCATACATGCAGTCGATACGAAGGAGTGCGTAGCTCCAGTATCCATCAAAGTAAACACAGTAGCGCCCATAAGCAAAATAGTACCTGCAATCACGGCAGGCTGAGCCTCGTCATCAACATCGTCAGGCCCGATCAACGCAAAAACCCTAGGCATAACCCTCCTCTGATCATCGCCTGGTAGATCTCGACCCGGATGCGGGCAATCTCTAACAAAATGGCCGACTCCACCACATCTGTAGCATTTATTGGAGCCAACACGGCACTCGCCACTATGTTCTTTCTGACACAAGGGGCACCATGGCATCTGAGAAGCCCCCTGTATCTGCTTCCCCTTACCCCGATCATTACCTCCCTCGAGAGGTCTCTTCACACCCCGCTGCTGTGGCTGGGGCGGTGCTCTGGGCTGCCAACCTCGGCTCTGCGACTGAGGTCGTATCTCGCGGAAGAAGCCCTTAGCTGGCTCCCTCGGCCTAATACAAGTGGCTCTGGCAGCCTCAATATCCAGAGCTCTGGCTGTAATATCAGAATATGGCGCATCAATAATACCTGAGACTACCACATGCATCCGAATCTCCGGATTAAGTCCCTCCATAAAGTGGTGCACCTTCTCCTCATTATCGCTGACAAGGCGAGGTGCGAATCGTGACAAAGCCTCAAATCTCCGGATATAATCGGCAACTGAACCAGTCTGCTTCAGCTGCATAAACTCGTTCCTCTTGGCCACTCTCACCGTGCGGCAGAAATATTTGTCGAAGAATAAGAATTTGAATCGATCCCAAGTCATAACTGATACATCTGTAGTTGCCTTGATGGAATCCCACCAGAAACGGGCATCCATCGCTAAGTGAAAGGTAGCATACGCCACCTTGCTCCCGTTCCCAACCTCGGCATAAGCCAACATATCCTCCATAACCCGGATCCATTCCTCGGCACGTGTCGGATCCGATGACTGGCCTTCGAACACTGGAGGCCGTAGGCTTTGAAACCTCTGCATACCCAGATTACTGGGGACTACCAGCTCCTGAGCTCTCTGGGTCTCCCGCTGGTTCTCTCGGTTCACTAAATCTGTAATTTGCTGCGCTTGCCGGTCCATATGCTGAGACTGGCGGTCTAACAACTCTGTAAGTCGATCCATCGCGTCATCTCTAGGATCCCTTCCTCGAACCACAATTATAAAACTCCTATAAAATTTAAAACATGTAATCTCTAAGAAACAAAATCAAATAAAAGTATAAACAGACTTACAGTTGATGAAGGATGTCCGCGTAGTGGCTGTGCAGTCGAGCAGTCTACAGAATCGATTTTAAAACCCGGGGGCTTTGATACCATAAATGTAACACCCCTAATACCGTACCCATTTTACCCGTATAAATTTTTTCATTTTACTTTACATTTTATAAACTTTAAACCTAATGTTTAACAGAAATTGAAATCGAAACCGAAACCGGAATCGAAATCGAAATTCGTTTGGTAAATCATTTAAAACATAAACTAAAACTATTTAATAAAACTTCAAAACATTTAAATATTTAATAAAAACTAAAGGAGGGGCAGAATCGGAATTGGGCTGCCAAAAGGAGGCAGCGATCCTCCTTCAAACACTCCAGCACTTCAACATGTTTGCACTTCAACGATTTGCTCTCTGGAATCCGATTTCCAGAGAGCAAAACTTACACTTCTTCACGCCAACAATTTACCATAACTTACCACCTAAATCAAATCAATTAAACTAAAACGTATTCTAAATTCAATCGACTCGAGTCAGACTTTGCGAAATCCGACTGCGTGGATAGCTCTAAAAAAACCGAGCTATCCGTAACAACCTACAAACAACATTTCAAAACATTTTCATTTAACTTAGACTTTTAAACCAAAACATTTCATAACGTTTATCAAAACAGTTTAAACAAAGACGTTTTACATACAATTGCCCAAAACATTTAAAGTATCAAAAGGTTATCTAACCCCTAACCAGATCCAAACAACCTAATATGTTCTATACATTCGTATTAACTAAATATCCCCCAGAATACATACACAGACGATCCCCCACGGGTCAAAAGCGCCTCGACTGCTCAGCGCACTCCCACGGCCATCATCCATCAGCTGCTCCTACGTCAGGAGGAGGAATATCATCCTCACCTGGGTCAACGTAACCTAG
Source organism: Begonia masoniana (assembly GCA_022432975.1). Taxonomy (NCBI): domain Eukaryota; kingdom Viridiplantae; phylum Streptophyta; class Magnoliopsida; order Cucurbitales; family Begoniaceae; genus Begonia; species Begonia masoniana. The sequence continues at coordinate 20,193,929 of CM039513.1, forward strand.
AACGTCACCTACACCATACAGACACATATGAGATATTGAAATCTCAGTAAGCTACGTAAATGCAGATGCATGCGTGCAGATGCCATTCAGAAAACATGCTCAGATTCAGATACAGAAACAGATACAGATTCAGATTACAGATTCATTTTCATTACGTCGCAGACAGATTGTTACCGAGATATCAGCGCTCTAAATGGAAAGGATACATCCCGCGGTCGGACTACCACTTTCGATTTAGAGGAGGGGGGTACATGCTCACAAACCCTACAGCCATGCCTGAGCCCCACCTCGCGTAACCAGATACAGATACAGATACAGATTACGTACATTAATTACAGAGGTTCATTTCTTTCCTTAAAACACGTGCGGAAATCCATTTTCTATGACATTTGAAATACGTGATGCATGAACAGTTAATCAGCGGAAAGTAAACAAACAGCATACATATCAACAAGACAATACAACATAACCTATAAACAACCAACCTAACTACCCAACCTAAACAACGTAAAACAAGGAACCCTCAAGGATCCTTGATACGACGACGAGGTATGGTGTAGACCTTTCGGTCAAGCAAGTCACGAGAACTTACCTTGTGCGCGCTGGATATCAAGCTTCGTCCACTGGAGTCGCGTGTCTGAGGTAAAACACGATATTTGCCGTTAAAACCGAATTAAGCTATTAAACGTCCAAATTAACAAAACCTTAACTAAAGATATTTCCTAATGCTTTAATTCGATTTATTAAGCTAATTCATCGAACAATCGAACTTTTTCCGAAAACCCTAAAATTCTCAGATTTTTAAACTTTTTCACAAATCGATTTATTTTCGTCTGATAACGTCCGATACGTTCAATATATACCTAATCACGGCTAACCCATTAATTACGAGCTCTAATTCGCGTTTTTTAACGAGATATAATCGAAACCCTAATTATCTAAAACGGCGTAAACGTTGAAATAAAAGCTCTAAGATTGTAGCTACATACCGAGGGTAGCGAGAGGAGAAGAAATGACGAAGAACGGAGGAGAAACGGAAGAGAAATGGAGGTCGGAACTGTTGGAATCGTCGGCGGCCGAGAGAGGGTTTGCTCTCTGTTCGTGAACGCCAGGAAGAGAAGAAGAAAGAGTGAAGAGAAAAGAGGATTTGTGTTATTTTATAAAATTGATTTTACAAATTACCGTTTTGCCCTTCTTTGATTTTTATATTGATTCCGTCCTTCGGTTCGTTAATCGTCCAACGATCTGGATTCACCCAGTCTCCATATTTCGCCAATATATCCAACTTATTATTTGAGACTTATTAAAACCGTCCGTTCACAATTCGGACCTCGTTTACTATTTTTACGAGAACGTCAATTATATTACGATAGAGGTAATTACTCGGAATATAGCGTTATAACTCCAAAATTCTCCAAAATTCGTTAAAATTCTTATTATTCGTCAAGATCATAATGACGCTTTCTTTTCGTAAATCGGACCTGATTTGACATATTTACCAAAAATGCCACATATATAATAAAATATGAATATTCTAAAAATCCGTACAAGCCGGATATTACAAGTGCCACCCTAACGCGACTAGGCAACTCCACCGGAGTCCCTCGCAGGTGTCACTCACACAAAGTCCCATGCAAGTGCCACCCTAACGCGACTAGGCAACTCCACCGGAGTCCCTCGCAGGTGTCACTCACACAAAGTCCCCCGCAAGTGCCACCCTAATGCGACTAGGCAACTCCACCGGAGTCCCTCACAGGTGTCACTCTAACGCGACTGGGCGACTCAACAATAGTCCCTCGCAGGTACCACCTTAACGCGACTGGACAACTCCCATTGAGTTTCCCGCAGGTGCTACCCTAACGCGACTAGGCGACTCAACAATAGTCCCTCGCAGGTATCACCTTAACGCGACTGGACAACTCCCATGGAGTTTCCCGCAGGTGCTACTCTAACGCGACTAGGCGACTCACAACAGTCCCTCGCAGGTACCATCTTAACGCGACTGGACAACTCCCATGGAGTTTCCCGCAGGTGCTACCCTAACGCGACTAGGCGACTCAACAATAGTCCCTCGCAGGTACCACCTTAACACGACTGGACAACTCCCATGGAGTTTCCCGCAGGTGCTACCCTAACGCGACTAGGCGACTCCGACACAAACCATCTCACGATTCAACTCACACCATCCCTTACGGTTCAAGCTCACCATGCAAAACCATGGTTAAAACTCGTTTCTCGTAGTTTGAAAACCGTGATGCATGTCACACAATTACAATACTCAACACAAAACTAAACAAACAATCAAACAAAGCAAACAACCAATTCCCTACCGTTCCATGGTGTAGGCTCGAAGGCAAACCACATACATCCGCTACTTACCTGGTTGCTCCAGAAACGTTCTGTCACTTTGTCCCACTAAATTTCTCTTGCACGTACCTAACAATTAAGGGAAATTCACTTAGTAACAAACTAAAAGGGTTCTAGAGAAATCAACTAAAGCAAACTAACACAAACTTTCCACCCTAATCACTCAAACCCGATTTTGATACAAATTTTACCGTCCAAGTTCAAACGGCCATAACTTCCTCATTTTTCATCGGATTTCAACGTGCCACCTCAACTCAGAAACCTCTACACGTCTACTATCCATTAAAGCACTCAAATTCAACAACCAAACCATTTGACCAATTCGAAAACCACAAAACAGATTCGGCTTCAAACATCAAAACCCGGTTTTTTACCAAAACTCAAAATTTCTCTAATCTAACCCCATAATCAACCTAAACCATCCTATTTAAGAATTAAACCATCAAAATATGAAGAACATACCAAGGAGAAACCAAAATTCGGAGTTGGCATTTAGGGTTTCCCAAACCCTTACTAAATTCAACAAAAACACAAACAAAACACTAAAAATCACTCCTATGTATATAATCAAAAACCCACTAAATCTAACCTTCAATCTTCACCAAAACTGAGCTTAAAATATCAACAATGGAGGATTAGGGCGCTGGAGAAAACCGTGGGAGAGAGGAGGGAAAAAGAAGACAATTTTGTGTTTTTACACCTTTTACTTTATCTTTATAAAAATCAACTTTTCTACTTTTTGCTTTATCCACCAAATTTTCATAAATTATAAAACTCCCCACCCTTTTCCTTCTCATTCTTTTCTTACGTGGAAACCCCACACTTCTATTCCTTTTCACAACATTTTTCTTTTCATTGGTTACTTTTCTATTTGACTTTTCAACTTCCATAACTCTTTTAACTTTTCAAACTCTCTTCTTCTCCTAAACTTTGACTTTTCTCTCATTTGCATTTCCATTCAACACACATAAATACCTCACAAATCACTCCCCCTTTTATTTATTTAATTTATCTTTATTACAATTTCAACTCCATAAAATTTCAAATCACTAAATTCTAAAGTTTTCTCCCAATTTTCATTTCCACTATCTCTCTCTAAATCGAGCATTTAACATCATCCTGAATTAACGTTAAACTTACATTGCATGACATCCCACAACTAAAGCTACATACACTAGGAAATTCCGGGTGTTACAATAACTGTCGTGAATTGCTTAGGTGAACAATGCTCGTGGACGGAGCTTGAAGTTCAATGCGCACGAGGGAAGTTCTCGTGACTTACTCTGGCCGATTGGCCTACACCGTACGTCGAAGTCGCGTCGAGGATCATTGGAGTCTAGGTTGTTTAAATGTTTTGGTTGGGTAGTTAGGATTAGTTCTTTTATAGGTTATGTTTTTATTGTCTTGATGGTATGTACTATGTATGTTTACTTTATGCATTTAACTGTTCATGCATCATGTTTTTTAAAATAGCATGAAAATCGATTTCTGCACATGTTTAAGAAAATGAAATGAACGAACGAAATGAATCTACGTAATCTGTTATCTGGTCATGCGAGGTGGGGCTTAGGCACGACTGTATATGGATGTAAGCGTGTACCCCCCGTTAGGTGGAGAGGGTTGTCCGACTGCGGGACGTGTCCTCTCCATCTAATAGGCTGAGACCTCGGTGACATTCTGTCTGCGACGTAATGATAAGAAAATGTTGCATGATTTCTGAACTTCATATGCACAGTATGTATCTGCATTTACGAAACTTGCTGAGCCTTTAGCTCATAGTTGTCTGTATGGTGTAGGTGATTTCGAGACAGGTGAGGACGAGATCCCTCCACCCGAAGAATGAGCAGTTGAAGAAAGATGGCCTGTGGGAGTGTGCTTGCGCAGTCGGTGCGATTTTGACTCGTGGGACTGTTTGTAAGTATTTTGAGAACACGATAGTTTGATAGAAAGATAGGTTAATTGTATAGATAGATACATTTTAGGTTGTTTGGATTTGGATAATGGATTGATGTTTTATAAAACGTTTTGTTAAATCTGTTGTTTAGTGAACTGCTAGATTGCTGAATTTCTTAGGGATTTCGTTTGGTTTTAAAATGGTTCCACGCAGTTCGTTTTCACGAGATTTTATTACGTTTTGATTATGGGTCGAGGGGATGGTCGGTAGTTTACGAGTGGGTGATTATGAAAGGTTTTTTTAGTATGGTTTTATGTTGTAATGTTTTAGTGTGTTTGAGTGGTAAGGAAAATGTACTGGGAGGAAGGAAGAAGGAAGAAGAAGAGAGAGGCGAGCTCCCTGGAAATTTCGGATTCCAAGGAGGTTGCCGATCGATCGCCTAAGGAGGGGATCGATCGGTAACAAAGATTGCCGCTCTCTGGAAAATCCAGAGAGCTTGGCGATCGATCATGGGGCGATCGATCGCCAGTGTGAGGGGTGATCGAGCGCCCCTCCAATTTTAGTTCAGGTGATAGATCGCCTGTTAATGGGGCAATCGATCGCCCCTACCTTTTATGGGACGATTGTCCCTTTTGCCCCTCGATTTGTGGCCGATGATTTTAACTGTTTTATAAACTGTTTTAAGTTTTATTCAAATGGTTTTAAAATAGTTTTCGAACAATTTTACGATTTAAATTCCGCTCAAACATTACGAAGTTTACATGGATAAAAAAATTAATACGAGAAAATAAGGGTACAGTGTTAGGGTCGCTACAGTTATGGTATCAGAGCCTCCAGGTTTTAAAATCGGTTCTGTAGACTACTCGACTGCACAGCCACTGCGCGGATATCCTTCCTTAACTGTAAGTATGTTTAATACTTTATTCGATTTCCATTTATTGCCCAATAGTCCCAACACATGGAACGACAGGCTCAACAAATGGGGAGACAGTCCCAGCAGCTGGGCACCTTGATCGATCGTGAGGGCATTAGAGCTCGGGAGACAACGACTCCTGGTAATCGAGGGATGGAGAGATTCCAGAAGCTCCAACCTCCTGTGTTCAATGGGCAATCTGCGGATCCCTCTTCAGCTGATGAGTGGATTCGAATCATGGAGGACATGCTAACTTACGCAAGCATAGAGGATGGAGAGAAGGTTGCGTTGGTGAGGTACCACTTAGCACTACATGCCCGATTCTGGTGGGATTCCATCAAGGCAACCACCAATGTGACGATTATGAGTTGGGAGCGTTTCAAAACGATATTTTATGACAAGTACTTCAGCCATACTGTACGAGAGGCAAAAATTGCAACTACGGCAAGTTGGTTCGATTGCTGAGTATGTGAGGAGGTTTGAGGCCCTGTCCCGATTCGCGCCGCATCAGGTCAGTGTTAATGAGGACAAGGTACGCAGATTTGTACAGGGGCATGGCCAAGAAATTCGGAAGAGTCTTACCACATCAGGGGTGCGAAATGTATCCTATGATGAGATAGTGGCCAGGGTACTGGAGATTGAGGCTATTGATCAGAGTTCTGTTAAACCAAGGGAGCCAGTCAAAGGCTTCTTTCGTGAGATCCACCCTCAGCTTAGAAATAAAGGCTGGCAACCGAGAGGACAGCCAAAGTAACAACAACGGGGCGTTGCCTTTAGAGGGAGACAACGATCGAGGGAAAGACAAGCAATTACAGGGGGCTTCTCAGATACCTTGGTGCCCTAAATGTCAGAGAGAACACAGTAGAGAGTGCCGAGTGGGCACTAACAAATGTTATAGATGTGGTGAAGTCGGCCATTTTGTCAAAGATTGTCCAAAGCCGGTTCGAGATCAGTTGGGCGGAGATCAGAGGAGAGTCATGCACAGGATCTTTGCCTTTATTGAGCCTGGTGATGTTGACGACGAGGCTCAGCCCTCAGTGATAGCAGGTACTATTTTGATTATGGGCGTAGCGGTATTTTCTTTGATAGACACGGGGGCTACGCACTCTTTTATCTCAACTGCTTGCATGACTAGATTGGGGTTAGCGTCTGAGTTAGCAGAGTTCAAATATAGAGTGATGCTGCCTTCAGGAGAGCATATGCAGTCAGATCGTATTCTCCAAGGCAATGTCGTCTCAGTGGGGGATACTACCCTTTATGCTCGTCTGATAGTTATGAGCATAGAGCAGCACGATCTTATCTTAGGAATTGATTGGCTATCACAACACTTCGCCACCATCGATTGTCGATCTGGGATTGTGACTTTTCGACCCCCGGGTAAATCTGAGTTTGCTTATCAGGCGATGAACAGATTAAGTGGATCGCCTATTTCCTATTTCATGAAGGTCAACGAACAGTTTAAAGGTAAGTGCTCTATTTATCTGGCCACAGTAGTTGATACTCAATTGCTCAGTAGAGTAAAGCCGAATGACATTCCTATAGTCAGAGAATTCTCTAAGATATTCCTTGATGATCTTCCCGGATTATCGCCGGACAAGGAGATTGAATTTACCATTGATGTATATCTGAGCTCCACGCCAGTGTCTAAGAATCCATACAGATTTGCGCCTGCTGAATTGAGAGAGTTGAAAACTCAGCTTGAGGAGTTACTGAATAAGGGTTTCATCCAACCAAGTTTTTCACCCTGGGGTGCGCCGTTCTGTTTGTTAAGAAGAAGGACGGGACTCTCAAGATGTGCATGGATTACAGGGAGCTGAATAAGCTCACAGTGAAGAATAAGTATCCACTGCCTCGGATAGATGATTTGTTTGATCAACTGCAGGGTGCCCAAGTGTTTTCCAGAATTGACCTACGCTCGGGTTATTATCAGTTGAAAGTCCAGAAAGAAGATATTCAGAAAACAGCATTCCGAATGAGGTATGGGCATTATGAGTTCCTTGTTATGTCTTTTGGACTTACTAATGCCCCTGCAGCGTTTATGGACTTGATGAACCGTGTTTTCAAGGAATATTTAGACAAGTTCGTCGTTGTTTTCATTGACGATATCTTGATCTATTCGAAGACGAAGGAAGAACATGAGGAGCATTTGAGGATAGTTTTGAGGATTCTATGTCAGCATCAGTTGTATCCGAAGTTCTCCAAGTGCGAGTTCTGGCTGGACAAAGTCGGTTTTCTCGGCCATGTCATATCACAAGAAGGAGTTTCTGTTGATCCGAGTAAAATTCAGATGCTCAGAGATTTGCCCCAGCTAAAAAACGTGCGTGAGGTGCGTGGATTTCTCGAGTTGGCTGGCTATTATCAGAAGTTCATAGAGGGGTTCTTGAAGATTGCAGTTCCTCTCTCACGCTTAACTCGGAAGAATGAGAAGTTTATATGGTTGGCTGCTTGTGATGGGAGTTTTATGGAGTTGAAGCAGAAACTGACCACGGCTCCAGTTCTAACGCGACCTGTTGAAGGTAATAAATTCAGTATTTACTGTGATGCGTCTGGAGTTGGACTTGGTTGTGTATTGATGCAGGAAGGAAAGGTTATTGCTTATGCTTCTCGGCAGTTGAAGCCGTATGAGCAGAACTATCCTACACATGACCTGGAGTTAGCAACGGTGGTTTTCACACTAAAGATTTGGAGACATTATTTATATGGGCAGCAGTGCGAGATATATTCAGACCACAAGAGCTTGAAGTATTTGTTTACGCAGAAGGAACTTAATATGCGGCAGAGAAGGTGGTTAGAGTTCGTCAAAGACTATGAGTTTGAGATTAAGTACCACCCAGGAAAGGCGAACAAGGTCGCTAATGCTTTAAGCCGAATGCCTACTGCGAGTCAGCCTTCACTTGCAGCGATGTCGGTTATGTTGAGGTCTGAGATTGAGAAGTTCGATGTGGAGATTGTGGCAAAGTTATCCATTATGCTCACCAACATTTCTCGCAGGCCGACTATTTTGGATAAGATACGTGAAGCTCAACAGAAAGATATAGAGTGTGAGGAGCTTCGATTGAGCATGACATCTGGAGACGTGTCTGAATTTAACTTGTCAGATGATGGTATTCTAAAATTCATACATAGGTGGTACGTGCCCAACGAAGAGGAGTTAAAGAAAGAGATTTTGGCTGAAGCACATTCTTCAGCTTATTCTGTACACCCAAGAAGCACAAAAATGTACAGAGATTTAAAGCAACATTTCTGGTGGCCGAACATGAAGAAAGAGGTCGCCAAGTACGTGGAAACCTGTTTAGTTTGTCAACAGGTAAAGGCAGAACACCAGAGGCGTGCCGGAACATTACAGCCACTGCAAATTCCGGAGTGGAAATGAGAGTAGATCTCCATGGATTTTATTGTGGGGCTCCCGAGGACGACGAAAGGACATGACGGCATCTGGGTGATTGTCGACCGATTGATAAAATCCACTCACTTCTTATCTGTGAAGATGACGTCTTCTATGGATCAGCTCGCCGAGATTTATGTACAGGAGGTTGTTAGATTGCACGGAGTACCAGTTTCGATTGTCTTCGATCGAGACCCGAGATTTACATCGAAGTTCTGGAAGAGTCTGCACAAAGCTATGGGAACTCAGCTAAATTTCAGCACGGCATTTCATCCTCAGACTGATGGTCAGACAGAGAGAACGTATCAGATTCTGGAGGATATGCTCAGAGCTTGTGTGTTGGAATTTCAGGGATCGTAGAGTAGGTATTTGCCACTGATCGAGTTCTCTTACAACAACAGCTTCCAAGCTACAATCGGTATGGCTCCGTACGAAGCCTTGTATGGTCGAAAGTGTAGATCTCCGCTATATTGGGACGAGGTTGGTGAAACTAGTATTGTTGGTCCCGAGATTCTACAACAAACGTGTGATGACCCAAAATACCTATGTACGTCCCCACGGGTCAAAATAATGCTCCGACTGCCAGCGCACTCCCACGGGCCTCCTCCTTCAATCTGCTCATACTTCAGGCGGAGGGACGTCTTCCTCACCTGTCTCAATGTCTCCTACACCATAGAATTTAACACGTGAGCTAGTGGCTCAGTAAATCTAAGTGAATGCAAATGTATGCTATGCTATGCTATGTTCTTTTGAAACTCTGCATTCTTTTCATTTCTTTGTTTCTTTGTTTCTGTGTCTATGTGTCACCCGGGGCTTCACTCTCGTTAGATAGGAGCGGCACATCCCGCGTTTGGATAGCCCCTCGGATCTAACACGGGGGGAAAGCATGCTTCCTTCGACAGCCATGCCTGAACCACCGCACCCGGCGTGACTATCTCTGTTGTTCAATTACGTACTTTATTTACCTTTTTCTCTGTGTAAAACGCTTTGAAATTCATTTTGCATGCGTGCTTGGAAAACAAATGCATGAACGTGCTCTATGCAATGACGATAACGAATAATGAAAATAAAGCATTTAACAACCATCAAAACTAAACTTTCTATAACTTAAAGTAGTCTAACTACCCGTCCTAATCACCCGAAACACGCAAACATCTCCAATATCCTCGATCGATTCTATTCGTACGGTGTAGGCCTAAATGGCCAAACAATTCACAGAGACTTACCTCACGTCCGTTGTATGCCGAGCTTCGTCCACAAACGCTTGTTCACCTATAACATTTCACAATATACTTATTAAATCAAGCCTAACTCATCAAACTCAAAAATTGTTAACTCCTAACTATAGAAAACTTTCTTAAACTCTATTTTAGTTCATTGAGGCATAATGTCGAGCAATTTCCAGAGGGTTTGGCGACTGTGCGCGGGTAGAGAGGCGTTCGGTCGGTTTAAGGGTCGGATTTCACGTTCTGGAAACAGAACGTGAACCGACCGAACGCAAGTCTTCATGCGTTCGGTCGCTTGTGTGAGGGGCGCCCGAACGCAGGTCTTCATGCGTTCGGTCGTGTGTGTGAGGGGCGCCCGAACGCAAGTCTTCATGCGTTCGGTCGCCTATGCTTTTTAGGCAGAATTGCCTTTCCTGCCTTGTTTCTATTGGCCGATTTGTTTAATGAGTTATATTTGATTTAAACCTTTTTAATTAATTGTTTTAAGTTATTTAATTAATTCTTTAAGATTTGTTTTCAATAGTTTTCCAAATGACCTTAACGAAATCGTTTTCGATCGAAATTCCGTTTAATTGTACGAAGTATGTTTAAGTTTATTAGAATAAAAAAAAATATATACGGAAAAATTAGGGTACGGGATTGGGTCGTCACAAAACGGCAGAGAAGATTGCCGTTATCAGACAGCGTATCGAGATAGCTCAGAGCCGATAGAAGAGCTATGCTGACACAAGGCGGAGGGAACTGGAATTCGAAGAAGGTGATGAGGTTTATTTGAAGATTTCTCCATTCAAGGGAGTTATGTGATTTGGAAGAAAGGGCAAGCTAAGCCCTCGATATGTGGGACCTTTCCCTATTTTGAAGAAGATCGGGAAGATGGCGTATCGACTAAAGCTTCCGGCTTTAATGGAAGGCATCCATAATGTATTTCACGTGTCTATGCTTCGAAAGTGTTTGCGCGATCCATCGCATATTGTAGAGGCAATAGAGATCGAGGTGCAGCCTACCTTGACTTATGTGGAGAAGCCAGTACGTATTTTGGAGTCTTCCATCAAAGTATTGCGCAACAAAGAGATTCCGCTAGTCAAAGTCTTATGGCGGAACCACGAGGTGGAGGAAGCTACTTGGGAGCGACAGCGGGATATGATGGCTAAGTATCTTGAGTTGTTTGTATGATCAAATTTTGAGGACAAAATTTAAATAAGGTAGATGAAATGTAACACCCGGTTCTTTACGAAATTTTGTAATTATATATGTATAATGATATTTTTGTAATTATGTCAAATTAAGTCGGTTTCGTGAAAAAAAAGTGTTATTATGATCCTAATAATTAATATGGATTTTAAAAAAGTTTTGGAAATTTTAGGAGTTTAACGCTAATTTTACGAGAATTACGTTTCTCGTAATATAAAGGACGTTGAGGTAAAAATAGTAAATGAGGTCCATTTTGCGTTCGGACAGTTTTAATGGAACCCTAGTAATAAGTTGGAATTATTGACGAAATAAGGAAATTTGGAGAAACCGAATCGTTAGCTAAATAACGAAACAAATGACAAAACAAATAGAAAAAAAATCAAAGGAAGGGCAAAATAGTAATTTGCCAAGTGAAATTTTAATAAAAAGTCACATTTTCTCTTCTCCTTCACCATTTTCACGATTTCCCTCTCTCTCTGTGAACTCTCTCTGTAACACCCCTAATACTGTACCCATTTTACCCGTATAAATTTTTCATTTCATTTTACACTTTGAGCGGAAATTAAATCGGAATTGAAGTCTACGTTGTAAATCACTTAAAACAAAAACATTTATAAACTTAAAACTATTTAAAAATAATTAATAAAACAATTAAAACATTTATCGATCGGTGGAGGGTAAAACCGAAAAACAGAGGAAAAGAAAGGCAGCGATCAGTCGCTGTAGGCGCTGCACAATGCAGCGCCCGATCGCTGCATTGTGCAGCGACCAGTCGCTGCCATGTGCAGTGACCAGTCGCTGCACATTGCAGCGACCAAAACTCCTCTCTGGAATCCGAGATTCCAGAGAGCTAACCATTAATCACAGAGAGTTTCCACCTTACTTTTTCCCCATAAAACTCATCTCTTTTTCATGTCCTAAATCAACGAATTAAACAACCTAAACATACGTTAAACTTTTGTAAAAACAAACTGCATGGATACGTTTAAAAGTTGTCTAATCCTCCTGTTTCAAATTCCAAGCAGTTTCAGTAAAAACTATCATAACACAGATTATAAACAGATTTCCAAAAACGTTTAAAACATCAAACATAAACCTAACATCTAGTCAGATCCAACATCCTAATCTGTTCATCTATACATCCATTAAATCTCCCAAAACACTTACACAGACATCCCCACGGGTCAAAACGCGCCGACTGCTCAGCACACTCCCACGGGCCATTCTCCGTCAACTGCATCAGACTTCGGGAGGAGGAACATCGTCCTCACCTGGCTCAATGTCACCTATAACGTCACCTACACCATACAGACACCTATGAGCTAACAGGCTCAGTAAATTCTACGTAAATGCAGATGCGTGCAGTGCATATCGAGTTCAGAAATCATGCATAACAGAGCGTCGCAGACAGTATATCACCGAGATCTCATCCCCCTAACCGAAGGGGGCCCATCCAGCGGTCGGACTACCCGGTGCGGTTAGAGGAGGGAGGTACACGCTTACAACACGTACAGCCGTGCCTGAGCCCCACCTCGCGTGACCAGATAACAGATTACGTTCATTAATTACAATACATGAGATGTGGTATCGGCCAGACCCTTAATCGGCCCGCACGATAGATCAAGAGCCCCCAATTTCTGGGCCACATGGTTTTCAGAAAACATCGTGCAGTGCAGAAATTCATTTTCATGCCAAGTTAAAATACGTGATGCATGAACAGTTCAATATAAAAGTAAACAAACAAGCATGCGTACCATTAAGACTGTAAATGAAATAACCTACGAAACGTTTAAACCTAACTACCCAACCAAAGCAATTAAAACAATCCATCCTCTAAGATCCTCGACGCTAAATCGAAGTACAGTGTAGACCAATCGGCCAGAGTAAGTCACGAGAACTTACCTTGAGCGCGCTGAATCTCAAGCTTCGTCCACGGGAGTCGTGTGTCTAAGGCAAAACACGATATTTGTCGTTAAAACCAATTTAAGCTATTGACGTCCAAATTACAAATCTTAACTAAAGAATTTTCCTAAATCCTTAACTTAGCTAATCGAAGCGTTTACAACGTCAATTAACGCTCGATAATCCAAAACCTCAATTGACGAGTTTTTCCTTAAAAACCCGAAAATCTACCAATTTTAACTTTTTCACAAATTGATTTAACTTCGTCCAATAACGTCAAATACGTGCAATATAAACTTAATCACGGCTAACCTATTAATTACGAACCCTAATTCGCGTTTTTAACGAAAAAGTATCGAAACCCTAATTGTCTAAAACGCAGTAAACGTCGAAATAAAAGCTCTAAGATTGTAGGCTCATACCTAGGGTTGCGAAAGGAGGAGAAATCGCGAAGAAAACGGAACGAATAGAGCGCGAATCGGATTTGGATTGGAGAAATCGTCGAATGGCCGAGAGAGAAAATAGCTCTCTGTTGTTTTTGTGAAACAGAGAAGAAGAGAGAAAGTGAGGGAGAGAAGAAAGAATTGTGATTTTATAAAATTGGTTTGGCAGATTACCATTTTGCCCTTAGCACTTAATTCTATTTGTTTCGTCCTTCGTTTCGTTAATCGTCCAACGATTCGGACTTTCCAAATTTCCTTATTTTGCCAATAGCCCTTATTCATTATTTAGGTTCTATCAAAACTGTCCGTTCGCAATTTGGACTTCGTTTGCTATTTCTACTTAAACGTCCTTTACATCACAATAAAGGTAATTACTCGGAATATAGCGTTTAATCTCCGAAAATTCTCATAATTTCTTTAAAATTCCTATTAATCGTTAGGATCGTAATGACGCTTTCCGTTTGCGAAACTGATTTGATTTGACATATTTATGAAAATGCTATTATATAATAAAATATGAATATCATATATTAAATCAAAAATCCGTACAAGCCCGATATTACATTCTACCCACCTTATTTAGAATTTTGTCCACAAAATTAAATCATACAAATAACTCAGGATATTTAGTCATCACATCCTGCTGTCGCTCCCACGTAGCCTCTTCCACCTCGTGGTTGCGCCACAAGACTTTGACCAGTGGAATCTCTTTGTTGCGTAAGACTTTGGTGGAATACTCCAAAATGCGTACCGGCCCCACCTCGTAAGTCAAGGTAGGCTGTACCTCGATCTCTGTAGTCTCGACGACGTGCGATGGATCACGTAAACATCTCCGAAGCATAGATACGTGGAATACATCGTGGATACTCTCCATAGAAGCCGGAAGCTATAGTCGATACGCCATCTTCCCGATCCTCTTCAGAATAGGAAAGGGCCCCACATAACGAGGGTTTAACTTACCCCTCCTTCCAAATCTCGCAACGCCTTTGAACGGAGAAACTTTAAGGTAGACCTCGTCACCTTCTTCAAACTCTAGCTCTCTCCGTCTAGTGTCAGCATAGCTCTTCTGTCTGCTCTGAGCTGCCTCGATACGCTATCGGATAATGGCAATCTTCTCTGCCGTCTGCTGTAGAATCTCTGGACCAACGATGTTGGCCTCGCCAACCTCGTCCCAATATAACGGAGACCTACACTTGAGACCATATAGCGCCTCATACGGAGCCATGCAAATCGTAGCCTGGAAGCTGTTGTTGTACGAGAACTCGATCAGTGGCAAATACCTGCTCCACGATCCCTGAAACTCCAGCACACATGCTCTGAGCATATCCTCCAGAATCTTATTCGTCCTCTCTGTCTGTCCATCAGTCTGAGGATGAAATGCGGTGCTGAAATTAAGCTGAGTCCCCATAGCTTTGTGCAGACTCTTCCAGAACTTCAAGGTAAATCTCGGATCTCGATCTGAGACAATAGAAACTGGCACGCCATGCAGTCTGACAATCTCCTGCACATAAAGCTCGGCGAGCTGATCCATGGACGATGCCATCCTCACAGATAAGAAGTGGGCCGACTTTGTCAATCGGTCCACAATAACCCATATGTTGTCATGGCCCTTCGTCGTCCTCGGGAGCCCCACAATGAAATCCATGGAGATCTGCTCCCACTTCCACTCCGGAATCGGCAGTGGCAATAACGTTCCGGCCGGTCTCTGGTGCTGTGCCTTCACCTGTTGACATACTAAACAGGTCTCAACGTACTTGGCAACCTCCCTCTTCATGTTCGGCCACCAGAAGTGCTGTTTCAAATCCCGGTACATCTTGGTACTCCCCGGGTGCACAGAATATGCCGAAGAATGTGCCTCGACCAATATCTCCTTCTTCAGATCCTCGTCACTAGGCACGTACCACCTATGCCTGAACTTCAGAATACCATCATCAGATAAATGGAAATCCGACGAGTCTCCCAAGGTCATACTCGATCGAAGCTCCATACACTCTAAATCACTCTGCTAAGCCTCACGTATACGACCAAGAATAGTCGGCCTGAGAGAAATGTTGGCGAGCATACTGGACAACTCAGCCACTATCTCCACATCGAATCTCTCAATCTCAGACCGCAGCGTAACTGACAGCGCTGCTAATGAAGGCTGACTCGCAGAAGGCATTCTACTTAAGGCATCAGCAACCTTGTTCGCTTTTCCCGGATGGTACTTGATATCAAAATCATAGTCTTTGACAAACTCAAGCCATCTTCTCTGTCGCATGTTCAGCTCCTTCTGCGTAAATAAGTACTTCAGGCTCTTGTGGTCGGAAAATATCTCGCACTGCTGCCCATACAAGTAATGTCTCCATATCTTCAGTGCGAAGACCACAGCTGCTAACTCAAGGTCGTGCGTAGGGTAATTCTGCTCGTACGGCTTCAACTGCCGAGAAGCATATGCAATAACTCTACCCTCCTGCATCAATACACAACCCAGTCCCACTCCAAATGCATCGCAGTAAATACTGAATCTGACACCTTCAACAGGTAGCGCCAGTACTGGAGCGGTGGTCAATCTCTGCTTAAGCTCCATAAAACTATCATCACAAGTAGACGACCATATAAATCTCTCGTTCTTCCGAGTCAGTCGTGAAAGGGGAAGTACGATCTTCGAGAATCCCTCTATAAATTTTCGATAATAGCCAGCTAATCCGAGAAATCCACGCACCTCACGTACGTTCTTCGGCTGTGGCCAATCTCTGACCGCCTGAACTTTGCTCGGATCAACAGAAACTCCATCCTGCGATATGACATTGCCTAGAAAACTGACCCGATTCAACCAAAATTCGCATTTGGAGAACTTCGGATACAACTGGTGCTGACATAGGGTCCTCAGAACAATCCTCAGATGCTCCTCGTGTTCTTCCTTCGTTTTAGAGTAGATCAATATGTCGTCGATGAAAACCACCACGAACTTGTCCAGATACTCCTTGAAGACACGGTTCATCAGATCCATAAACGCTGCAAGGGCATTAGTAAGTCCAAAAGACATGACAAGGAACTCATAGTGTCCATACCTCGTTCGGAAAGCCGTCTTCGGTACATCATCCATCCGGACCTTCAACTGATTATAACCCGAGCGTAGATCAATCCTCAAAAATACTCGGGCACCTTGCAGCTGATCAAACAAATCGTCAATCCGGGGCAGTGGATACTTATTCTTCACCGTCAATTTGTTCAACTCCCTGTAATCAATGCACATCTTGAGGGTCCCGTCTTTCTTCTTGACGAATAGAACAGGAGCACCCCAGGGTGAAACACTGGGTCGAATAAATCCCTTCTCTAACAGCTCATCAAGCTGAGTCCTCAGCTGTCTCAAATCAACTGGTGCCAACCGATACGGGTTCTTGAACCTCGGCGCGGAGTTTGGATAGACATCGATAGTGAACTCGATCTCCCGGTCTGGTGGTAATCCGGGAAGATCATCAAGAAAGATCCCAGAGAACTCTCTGACGATAGGAATGTTGCTCGGATTCAATCCGCTGAGCAACTGACAATCAAATACAGAGGCCAAATAAATAGAGCACGCACCTTTAAACTGCTCGTTGACCTTCATGGAATAAGAAATAGGCGAGCTACTCAATCTGCTCATCGCCTGATAAGAAAACTCGGCTCTATCCGGGGGTCGGAAGGTCACAATCCCGGATCGACAGTCGATGGTGGCGTAGTGCTGTGCAAGCCAGTCCATCCCTAAGATAAGATCATAATGCTCGATGCCCATAACAATAAGGCGAGCATAGAGGGTGCGATCCCCAATCGAGATAATATTGCCCTGAACAATACGACCTGACTGCATACGCTCTCCTGAAGGTAGCATCACACTATACTCGCATTCTGCTAACTCAGGCGCAAGCCTCAATCTCGACACACAAGCGGTGGAAACAAAAGAATGTGTAGCCCCAGTGTCTAATAAAGAAAATACAGGAACGCCAGTAATCAATATAGTACCTGCTATCACGGCAGGCTGATCCTCGTTATCAACATCACCAGGCTCGATAAAAGCGAAGATCCTGGGCATAACTCTCCTCTGATCTCCGCCTAACTGTTCTCGGCAAGGTTTCGGGCAATCTCTGACGTAATGGCCAAGTTCCCCACATCTAAAGCATCGGTTAGTGCCAACACGGCACTCACCACTGTGTTCCCTCTGATATATGGGGCACCACGGTATCTGAGAAGCCCCCTGTACTTGCTTCCCTTTACCCCGATCGTTACCTCCCTCAAGAGGTCTCTTCACACCCCTCGGCTGCTGCTGAGGCGGCTGTGCTCTCGCCTGCTCTCCTCGGTTCTGTGACTGAGGACGGATCTCTCGAAAGAAGCCCTTCGCTGGCTCCCTCGGTCTAACACAAGTGGCTCTGGCAGCCTCAATATCCAGAGCTCTGGCCGTGATATCAGAATAGGGCACATCAATAATACCCGAGACCACGACGTGCATCCGAATCTCTGGATTAAGCCCCTCCATAAACTGGTGCACCTTTTCCTCATTATCGCTAACAAGACGAGGTGCAAACCTGGATAACGCCTCAAACTTCCGAATATAATCAGCAACTGAACCAGTCTGCTTCAGCTGCATAAACTCGTTCCTCTTGGCCACCCTCACTGTGCGGCTGAAATACTTATCGAAGAATAGAAACTTGAATCGATCCCAAGTCATAATAGATACGTCCGTCGTCACCTTAATCGAATCCCACCAGAAACGGGCATCCATCGCTAAGTGAAAGGTAGCATATGCCACCTTGCTCCCATTTCCCACCTCGGCATAAGCTAACATATCCTCCATAACTCGGATCCATTCCTCAGCAACAGTAGGATCCGATGATCGACCATCAAACTCTGGAGGCCGTAGGCCCTGAAACTTCTGCATGCCCTGGTTATTGGGAACTATCAAATCGTGGGCTCTCTGGTTCTCCCGATTCACTAAGTCCGTAATCTGTTGCGCTTGCCGGTCCATATGCTGAGACTGGCGATCTATCAACTCTGTAAATCGATCTAGCGCGTCATCTCTAGGATCTCTTCCTCGAGTCATAGTGTATAAAGCCTAAAACAAATTAAACAGATAATCCTAAGAAACAAAATCAAATGAAGCTATGAACAGACTTACAGTTGATGAAGGATGTCCGCATAGTGGCTGTGCAGTCGAGCAGTCTACATAACCGATTTTAAAACCCCGGGGCTCTGATACCATAATTGTAACACCCCTAATACTGTACCCATTTTACCCGTATAAATTTTTCATTTCATTTTACACTTTGAGCGGAAATTAAATCGGAATTGAAGTCTACGTTGTAAATCACTTAAAACAAAAACATTTATAAACTTAAAACTATTTAAAAACAATTAATAAAACAATTAAAACATTTATCGATCGGTGGAGGGTAAAACCGAAAAACAGAGGAAAAGAAAGGCAGCGATCAGTCGCTGTAGGCGCTGCACAATGCAGCGCCCGATCGCTGCATTGTGCAGCGACCAGTCGCTGCACATTGCAGCGACCAAAACTCCTCTCTGGAATCCGAGATTCCAGAGAGCTAACCATTAATCACAGAGAGTTTCCACCTTACTTTTTCCCCATAAAACTCATCTCTTTTTCATGTCCTAAATCAACGAATTAAACAACCTAAACATACGTTAAACTTTCGTAAAAACGAACTGCATGGATACGTTTAAAAGTTGTCTAATCATCCTGTTTCAAATTCCAAGCAGTTCCAGTAAAAACTATCATAACACAGATTATAAACAGATTTCCAAAAACGTTTAAAACATCAAACATAAACCTAACATCTAGTCAGATCCAACATCCTAATCTGTTCATCTATACATCCATTAAATCTCCCAAAACACTTACACAGACATCCCCACGGGTCAAAACGCGCCGACTGCTCAGCACACTCCCACGGGCCATTCTCCGTCAACTGCATTAGACTTCGGGAGGAGGAACATCGTCCTCACCTGGCTCAATGTCACCTATAACGTCACCTACACCATACAGACACCTATGAGCTAACAGGCTCAGTAAATTCTACGTAAATGCAGATGCGTGCAGTGCATATGGAGTTCAGAAATCATGCATAACAGAGTGTCGCAGACAGTATATCACCGAGATCTCATCCCCCTAACCGAAGGGGGCCCATCCAGCGGTCGGACTACCCCGTGCGGTTAGAGGAGGGGGTACACGCTTACAACACGTACAGCCGTGCCTGAGCCCCACCTCGCGTGACCAGATAACAGATTACGTTCATTAATTACAGTACATGAGATGTGGTATTGGCCAGACCCTTAAGGCCCGCACGATAGATCAAGAGCCCCCAATTTCTGGGCCACATGGTTTTCAGAAAACATCGTGCAGTGCAGAATTCATTTTCATGCCAAGTTAAAATACGTGATGCATGAACAGTTCAATATAAAAGTAAACAAACAAGCATGCGTACCATTAAGACTGTAAATGAAATAACCTACGAAACGTTTAAACCTAACTACCCAACCAAAGTAATTAAAACAATCCATCCTCTAAGATCCTCGACGCTAATCTGAAGTACAGTGTAGACCAATCGGCCAGAGTAAGTCACGAGAACTTACCTTGAGCGCGCTGAATCTCAAGCTTCGTCCACGGGAGTCGTGTGTCTGAGGCAAAACACGATATTTGTCGTTAAAACCAATATAAGCTATTGACGTCCAAATTACAAATCTTAACTAAAGAATTTTCCTAAATCCTTAACTTAGCTAATCGAAGCGTTTACAACGTCAATTAACGCTCGATAATCCAAAACCTCAATTGACGAGTTTTTCCTTAAAAACTCAAAAATCTACCAATTTTAACTTTTTCACAAATTGATTTAACTTCGTCCAATAACGTCAAATACGTGCAATATAAACTTAATCACGGCTAACCTATTAATTACGAACCCTAATTCGCATTTTTAACGAAAAAGTATCGAAACCCTAATTGTCTAAAACGCAGTAAACGTCAAAATAAAAGCTCTAAGATTGTAGGCTCATACCTAGGGTTGCGAAAGGAGGAGAAATCGCGAAGAAAACGGAACGAATAGAGCGCGAATCGGATTTGGATTGGAGAAATCGTCAAATGGCCGAGAGAGAAAATAGCTCTCTGTTGTTTTCGTGAAACAGAGAAGAAGAGAGAAAGTGAGGGAGAGAAGAAAGAATTGTGATTTTATAAAATTGGTTTGGCAGATTACCATTTTGCCCTTAGCACTTAATTCTATTTGTTTCGTCCTTCGTTTCGTTAATCGTCCAACGATTCGGACTTTCTGTAACACCCGGAAAATTTTGACTACGTGTCTAGACCTAAGTTAGTGATGTATGAAAGTGCTTTGTGAGGGGATTAGAAGGTTATTAGAAGAGAAAGGTGATTAGTGGAAAGTTTAACAAGTCAAACCCAATTGTGATTGGTGGAGAGTTTGAGTGTGACTTGTCAATGTGTCAATGTGTGTTAACCAATCAAATTGTGAAGGTGATGGGAAGAAAAAGTGGTGGTTTAGAGGTGGGTTTGGCGTTGGATTAAAGGTGAAAAGGGGAGGGTTAAATGGTAAATTGACTTGGTGAATTAAATGAAGGAATAAAAAGAAAAGAAATGGTTTATTTTTCACTCATCTTCCTCTCCTCCATCGTGTCTCTCTCCTTTCCTCCATAGCCGACGTTTCCTCTCCTTCTTTCTTCATTTCTTCAAGTGATTGCAAGGTAAATTTACATGGGTTTTAGTTTATGTGCTATGGGATGAAGTTTGGAAGAGTTTTTAGGGTGTGTTGGGTGGTTTTAGGGAGAGTTAGAAAATCCTAGGTTAGGGATTCTGAAAATCTGAGTTGAAATGTTAGATTTCTTTCTTATTTTGATGATTTGGTTGTTGAATGACTTAGTTTAAGTCGTTGGAGTGGTTGGATTGAAGATTGGAAGTGAAAGTGTGAAAAATCGGTTTTTACCCTAAAGTGCACCGGTTCTGTTTTGGCATGTCCGACTTAGCCCTTGTGTTTGGATGGTTAATTTGAGTGATTCAATGGATAGTAGACGTGTAGAGGTTTCCGAGTTGGGTTTGCACGTCAAAATCCGTTGTAAAACGAGGGAGTTATAACCGTTTGTAGTTAGACGGTCAATTTTGGGGTAAAGATCGGGTTGGGGGTTTTGTTATAGTTCTATTAGTTAGGTTAAGAATTTCCTTAGAGTTTGTAAATCTCTAAGTTGATTTCTCATTATTTTTAGGTGATCGAACGTGTGATTTTGTTGGACGGAGTGAACGAGAAAGTATCGAGCAGCAACCAGGTAAGTAGTGGATGAGTGTTTGTTGCCTTCGGGCCTACACCATAGAACGGTAGGGATTGGTTGTTTGTTTGTTATGTTTTGCTTTTGTTATGCATCGGGTGTCATGCATCATTGTTTTCTAAACTACGAAATCACAAGTTTTTGCATGTTTGAGTGGTGAGGATGATGTGAAAGAAAGATAAGAAGTGATATGCAACTTGGTCTCGAGTAGAATAGCTTCGTCGGGCAAGTGGCTCGTTGAGCACCCCGCGAGGGATTCTATTCGAGATGCCCTGTTAACGTACGTAATGTGTCGTGAGTACGAATTCCTCGACCTGTTCGTGCTTGAAGTGCACAATGAGGATTCTACGATCGATTGGGGGAGATTCGTGTTGGCCGTCCTGGACTGTGTTGGGACGTGTGCCTCCGGTCTAGCTCCGTGGATCAAGGCGTGGCCGTCCTGGACTGTGTGGGGGCGTGTGCCTACTTGATTCACCTGAAAGTGAAAGATAATTGCAACCGAAATGAAAAGAAAGCAACAGAGTGTGTAGAAACTGCATGTTAGGGTTGAGTCGAGCATTTAGTGTGTTGTTGTGCATTATTTCCCTACTTGCTAAGCGTTAGGCTTATCTTTTTGTGTTCTGTGGTGTAGGTGACGAGTGTTATACAGGTGAGGTCGATGAGACAGCTCAGGATTAGGCCGCAGTCGGAGGAGTACGGAGTCTGCCGGTGCAGGCTGTTGTCGGGGCTTCTGGACAACTGTTCCTCGGGTAGTGTGGGAGGTGAACATTTTGATAGATGGTTGTTTTCGCGTTCGTAATGTTTTTGTATGTTGGAAGTAAGATAGAATAAGTGGTGAACGGTTTGTTATAAAGGTTTTAGTACCGGTTGTATAGTTTCGTGGTAAATGATTTTATTTTGTGTGTCGTTTTGGTTGAAACTATTTTTGTAATGGTTGTTAGTGTTTGGGGTTTGAAATAGTATATTTTGCTGTAAATTTTCAGGTTTTGGTTTAAAGAAATTTAGGCGTTACGCCGCCTGTTTTGGTTTTAAAATAACTAACGTCAGGTTAAGTTTTCTATTTTTGTATTTCTCCGTTTGAAGTCAGTTTTCCAAAATTTTTATGGGCTTTGAAGGTTTAGGTGTCGGGAAGGTATGTTTAAATTTTCTGAATTTTTGGAGGTGTTTTTGTCGTGGAAAAATGAAAGAAGAGAAGGTAAGTCAAAAGTCGGGGAAAAAGTCAAGTTTTTGGGCGTTTTGGGGTCAAAAACCCGAGGAGGTGGCGAGTGGACGCCGTGGGGAGGCGAGCAATCGCCTTTGGGGCGATTTTTGGCGAAAACGGCAGAGAAGGTGGCGAGTAATCGCCACCGGGAGGCGAGTAATCGCCTCCGGCACAGGCCAGGCAGGCAAGGGCTCGCGCTGGGCGCGTTCTGTGCGCGCGCGGCGCCCATCAGCGCCCCTCCTTGTCTTTTTTTTTTAATTTTTTTTTTTAAACTTCAATTTTCCCAAACCATTTTAACCCGACATTTTTCCAACGTATTTCAAAGTATTTTAGACACACTTTCCAAGAAAAATTGAGGGTTCGGAAAACCCGAAAACCGAGTTGGGAATTTTATTTAAATTACTTTTAAACGTCGTTTAAACACGGGATTTGGTTTCAACGTAACGCACCGGGCCCGGGGCGGGTTCGGGGCGCTACACTTTCCAAATTTCCTTATTTTGCCAATAGCCCTCATTCATTATTTAGGTTCTATCAAAACTGTCCGTTCGCAATTTGGACTTCGTTTGCTATTTCTACTTAAACGTCCTTTACATCACAATAAAGGTAATTACTCGGAATATAGCGTTTAATCTCTGAAAATTCTCATAATTTCTTTAAAATTCCTATTAATCGTTAGGATCGTAATGACGCTTTCCGTTTGCGAAACTGATTTGATTTGACATATTTATGAAAATGCCATTATATAATAAAATATGAATATCATATATTAAATCAAAAATCCGTACAAGCCGGATATTACACTCTCCTTCCAGGCGATTTCTCTCACGGCTTTCTCCCATTCCGACGACGGTTCCTCCTCCGTTGACTTGTTTTCTTCGTGTTTTCTCCTCCAAACGACATTCTAGGTAAGGTTCTACATTTTGGAAAGTTTATTCGTAGTTTTCGGGTCGTTTAACGATTAGGGTTTTGTTAAAAACGTGATTTAGGGTTTGAAATTTATAGGTTTACTGTGTTTGTGGATATAAAGGACGTATTGAGCGTTAATAAACGAAGTTAACCGATTTAGAACAAATGTTAGGAATTGATGAATTTTTGGGTTTTTGGAAAAACTCGTTAATGGCGGTTTCGAGGTATCGATCGTTAATTGTTTGTTAAAATGCCTCGATTAGTTAAGTTAGAATTTTAGAAATTTCCTTAGTTAAGGATTTCGTTAATTTGGACGTTAATAGTTCAAAAGCGTTTTAACAATAACGGTTGTGAATTGCTTAGGTGAACAACGCTCGTGGACGGAGCTTGAAGTTCAACTCGCATGAGGTAAGTTCTCGTGACTTACTCTGGCCGATTGGCCTACACCGTACGTCGAAGTCGTGTCGAGGATCATTGGAGTCTTGGTTGTTTAAATGTTTTGGTTGGGTAGTTAGGATTAGTTCTTTTATAGGTTATGCTTTTATTGTCTTGATGGTATGTACTATGAATGTTTATTTTATGCATTTAACTGTTCATGCATCACTGTCTTTTAAAATAGCATGAAAACGGATTTCTGCACATGTTTAAGAAAATGAAATGAACGAACGGAATGAATCTACATAATCTGTTATCTGGTCATGCGAGGTGGGGCTCAAGCACGGCTATATACGGATGTAAGCGTGTACCCCCCCATTAGGTGGAGAGGGTTGTTCGACCGCGGGACGTGTCCTCTCCATCTAATAGGCTGAGACCTCGGTGACATTCTGTCTGCGACGTAATGATAAGAAAATGTTGCATGATTTTTGAACTTCATATGCACAGCATGCATCTGCATTTACGAAACTTGCTGAGCCTTTAGCTCATAGTTATCTATATGGTGTAGGTGATTTCAAGACAGGTGAGGACGAGATCCCTCCACCCGAAGAATGAGATTTTGAAGAAAGATGGCCCGTGGGAGTGTGCTGGCGCAGTTGGTGCGATTTTGACCCGTGGGACTGTTTGTAACTATTTTGGGAACACGATAGTTTGATAGAAAGATAGATTAATTATATAGATAGATATATTTTAGGTTGTTTGGATTTGGATAATGGATTGATGTTTTATAAAATGTTTTGTTAAACCTGTCGTTTAGTGAACTGCTGGATTGCTGAATTTCTTAGGGATTTCGTTTGGTTTTCAAATGGTTCCACGCAGTTCATTTTCACGAGATTTTATTACGTTTTGATTATGGGTCAAGGGGATGGTCGGTAGTTTACAAGTGGGTGATCATGAAAGGTTTTTTTAGTATGGTTTTATGTTGTAATGTTTTAGTGTGTTTGAGTGGTAAGGAAAATGTGCAGGGAGGAAGGAAGAAGGAAGAAGAAGAGCTAGGCGAGCTCCCTGGAAATTTCGGATTCCAGGGAGGTTGCCGATTGATCGCCTAAGGAGGGGATCGATCGGCAACAAAGATCGCCGCTCTCTGGAAAATCCAGAGAGCTTGGCGATCGATCACAGGGCGATCGATCGCCAGTGCGAGGGGCGATCGAGCGCCCCTCTAATTTTAGTTCAGGCGATCGATCGCCTGTTAATGGGGCGATCGATCGCCCCTGCCTTTTATGGGACGATTGTCCCTTTAGCCCTTCGATTTGTGGCCGATGATTTTAACTGTTTTTAAGTTTTATTCAAATGGTTTTAAAATAGTTTTCGAATGATTTTACGATTTAAATTCCGCTCAAACATTACGAAGTTTACAAGGATAAAAATATCAATACGGGAAAATAAGGATACATTGTTAGGGTCGCTACAAAGAAGGTAGAGAAGGTGATGATTAGAGTCTCCAATCAACCACGGGCTAGAAGAACAATCGGAAGCGAAACTTCGCTCCGAAGATGAACAACCGAGGCTCACCTTGAGCCAACGCTCTTTGAACCTTAGGAGAACTGATCGGTGTATATTGATTATTCAAAAAGTGAATAAAAATACTAAAAGCAATGCTTAAGTATTCATAGGGTGGTGAGGGTTTCAGTTGAATAAAAAAAAAGGAAGAAATGGTTGGATGAATCTTGTCCGCATATATGCACGCTGCTCCATCTTTTCGACCGTGGGGATGAAATCTTCATAAGATATACTTTCTTCAGCAATGTATGGGATGATGAGTTGTAAAATTTCAAAATAACAAAGCTGATGTAGCACACCTAGCCTAAAAATTGACCGGCCCCAACGTTTATTCAAGTGGCGCAATTCCCCTCCATTTTCAATGTGAATCGGGCCCATTTGGTGCCTTCAATGGACTTGAGGTTATGTAGTTCAAACTAGGAGTGTTCAACATGTCCTTGTGAATGTCAACCCTTACCACCATACTAGCCCCAACCATTCAATCTAATGTATGCATGCAAGTTTATAAAGTTTAATACAAATAAGGCCAATGTTTGCCAAAAAATCTGAATTAAATAGAGTTACATATTCTCGTCCTAGGGAAGACAAATTCCTCTTTTAGTTTAAAGTGATCCATCTTCGGTCTCCCAAGTGAGTAAGTGTTTGGGCTGGTCCATGTCCTTAGATTTTGGCTCCCATGCTAAGCCTTTGAGAAACTCCTCATAAGTATTCCATTCTGAGCAATCCAGTGGGCCCTCACCTGTAAAAATAGAGCAATTGTCAGCATAAAGATTAGTGAGGTTTTGTGATGTGCCTTAGGAACGTGTCACTGGTCTCCTAGGTGTATCATCCTCTCTGGATGGAAAAGGATTTTACCTAAGATCTAGAGATTCGTCATTCTCAATTTTGCTTTCATCACCCACAAATGGAGAGAGATCTTGAACATTAAAGGTCGCTGATACACCATACTTTCTAGGTAACTCCAACTTATACATATTGTTGTTAATGCACTTCAATATCTTGAAGGGACCATCTACCATTGGAAGGAGTTTTATTTCCTTTTTTCAGGAAAATGCTCTTTACTTAGTGAAGCCACATTACCTTCGTCAAATATCTTTTCCCTTCGCCCCTTGTTAGCTTTTTTAGTGAATGCCTCATTTTTTCTTTGTATGGTATTCCTAACTTGCTCATGTAATTGTTTGACTTGGTTGACTTTATCAGCTCCTACGGGTTTGGCAAGGGACTTCATAGGAAGTGGTAAAAGATTCAACGGAGTGGTAGGGTTGATACCGTATACCACTTCAAAAGGCATCATCTGAGTGGAGGAATGAACACTTCTATTGTAGGCGAACTCCAAATGTGGAAGTTTAATATCCCATTCACCTAGTTTCTTTCATATCGCACCCCTGAGAAGAGTACCAAGAGTTTGGTTGAACACTTCGGTTTGACCATTCGTCTGTTGGTGAAAGGAAGTACTGAACAGCAGTTTAGTTCCAATTTTTGTCCATAAAGTTCTCCAAAATGAACTAAGGAACTTAGTGTCTCTATCTGATACTAATGTGTGAGGTACTCCATGAAATCTAACTATCTCTTTGAAAAAAAAGGTCTGCAATGTTATTGGAGTCATCAGTCTTGACATATGCGATAAAATGTGCCATCATGGAGAACTTGTCTACTACACCATAATCGAGTCTTTGGATCTAACAGTACGAGGAAGTCCAACAACAAAATCTAAGCTAATGTCCACCTAAGGATGAGTTGGAACTTGTAACGACCCTAAGTCCGTACCCATTTACCCGTATAAATTTTTCATTTTTATTTTTACATTTTAAATAAAACTTTAAAACCTAACGTTAAAGCGGAATTGAAATCGAAGCCGAAACCGGAATCGAAATCGAAGTTCGTTTGGTAAATCATTTAAAATATAAACTAAAACTATTAATAAAACTTAAATCATTTAAACATTTAATAACATTAAATACAGAGGGGCAGAATCGGAAAACAATCGCCAAGAGGCTTGCATATAGCAAGCGATCGATCTCTGCTGAAAAGCAGAGATCGATCGCTGCAGCATGTAACAAGGGCGGCGATCGATCTCTGCTTTTCAGCAGAGATCGATCGCTGCACACTATGCAGCGATCCTTTCTTCAGTAACACTTAACCTTTCTTTCATTTCTTTCATGCTTTACACTTCAACACCTCGATTTGCTCTCTGGAATCCGATTTCCAGAGAGCAAAACTTATTCTTCTTCACGCCAACAATTACCATAACTCACCACCTAAATCCAACCAATTAAAAACTAAAACGTATTCTAAATTCAATCGACTCGAGTCAGACTTTGCGAAATCCAACTGCGTGGATAGCTCTAAAAACCGAGCTATCCGTATCAACCTAAAAGCAATTCATAACACTTAATTTAAACAACCAAACAGTTCCAGAATTTCTATAACGTTTAAATAACTGTTTTAACCAAAACATTTTACGTACAATTACCAAAACGTTATCTAACCCCTATCCAGATCCAAGCACCCTAATATGTTCTATACAGTTTATCATCAATCCAAAATTTCTCAAAAACCCCCAAAACCTTTACGTACATCCCCCACGGGTCAAAACGCGCCTCGACTGCTCAGCGCACTCCCACGGCCATCATCCATCACCTTCTCCTACGTCAGGAGGAGGAATATCATCCTCACCTGGGTCAACGTAACCTAGAACGTCACCTACACCATACAGACACATATGAGATATTGAAATCTCAGTAAGCTACGTAAATGCAGATGCATGCGTGCGTATGCCATTCATAAAACGTGCAGATTACAGATTCATATTCAGATACATTTTCATTCTTTTCATTACGTCACAGACAGATTGTTACCGAGATATCAGCCCTCTAAATGGAAAGGATACATCCCGCGGTCGGACTACCACTTTCGATTTAGAGGAGGGGGGTACATGCTCACAAACCCTACAGCCATGCCTGAGCCCCACCTCGCGTAACCAGATACAGATACAGATACAGATTACGTACATTAATTACAGAGGTTCATTTCTTTCCTTAAAACACGTGCGGAAATCCATTTTCTATGACATTTGAAATACGTGATGCATGAACAGTTAATCAGCGGAAAGTAAACAAACAGCATACATATCAACAAGACAATACAACATAACCTATAAACAACTAACCTACTACCCAACCTAAACAACGTAAACCAAGGAATCCTCAAGGATCCTTGATACAACGACGAGTATGGTGTAGACCTTTCGGTCAAGCAAGTCACGAGAACTTACCTTGAGCGCGCTGGATCTCAAGCTTCGTCCACGGGAGTCGTGTGTCTGAGGAAAACACGATATCCACCGTTAAAACCAATTTGAATTATAAACGTTCAAATTATAAAATCCTTAACTAATGAATTTCCTAAATTCCAACTTAGCTAATCAAAGCATTTAGAATGTCAATTAAGGCTCGATAATCCGAAATCTCAATTAACGAGTTTTTCTCAAAAACCCGGAAATTTACCAATTTTTAACTTTTTCACAAATTGATTTTTCTTCGTCCAATAACGTCAAATACGTTCAATACATACTTAATCACGGCTAACCTATTAATTACGAGCTCTAATTCGCGTTTTTAACGAGATATAATCGAAACCCTAATTATCTAAAACGGCGTAAACGTTGAAATAAAAGCTCTAAGATTGTAGGTACATACCGAGGGTAGCGAGAGGAGAAGAAATGACGAAGAACGGAGGAGAAACGGAAGAGAAATGGAGGTCGGAACTGTTGGAATCGTCGGCGGCCGAGAGAGGGTTTGCTCTCTGTTCGTGAACGCCAGGAAGAGAAGAAGAAAGAGTGAAGAGAAAAGAGGATTTGTGTTATTTTATAAAATTGATTTTACAAATTACCGTTTTGCCCTTCTTTGATTTTTATATTGATTCCGTCCTTCGGTTCGTTAATCGTCTAGCCATTCGGTTTCACCCAATCTCCATACTTTACTAATACGTCCAGCTTATTATCTGGGATTTAATAAAACTGTCCGTTCGCAATTTGGACCTCGTTTACTATTTTACGAGAACGTCTTTTACGTTACGAAAAGTGTATTTACTCGGAATATAGTGTTTGATCTCTGAAAATTCCCGTAAATTCCTTAAAATTCTTATTATTCGTTAGAATCGTAATGACGCTTTCTTTTTGTAAAACGGACCTGATTTGACATATTTACCAAAAATACCATTAAATAATGAAATAATAATATAACATAATATATTCAAAAACCCGTACAAGCCGGGTATTACAGAACTAGAAGAGGAAGATAATCCTTGGGGAAGAACTTTGCTCTTAGCCTTTTTGCATATGCTACAATGCTCTATCAGACGACATACATTGCATATTAGGTGGGGCAGAAAAAAATGTTCTTTGACCATTTCCAGGGTTTTGTCTTCTCTGAAATGGCTGGCTAATCCTCCACTGTGTGCTTCTTTTACCAAACACATCCTTAGTTCTATATTAGGGATACATGATTTGCTTCCTTTGAATAAATATCCATCAACAATGTGGTATTTTCCATCAGTTTCTATAAGGTACTTTTGGTAATATTTGCCAAAATCCTAGTCTGACTCGTAATTGTCTTTAATCTATTCAAAGCTGAAAAATCTAGTTCCTAGCTTAGTTAGAAGTAGGTGTCTCCTTGATAGTGCATCTGCCACTACATTGGTTTCTCTTTTTGAGGAATTCGACCTATTTGGCGTGTCTTTTGTTGAGTTTTACCTGACCTTTGATGTGTTAAAGCGCCCGATGGTCAGCGTGTATGATGAACTCTTTAGGTAGGAGGTAATTCTACCACTGCTCAAGGGCACGTATGACAGAATAGAACTCTTTGTCATAAGTCGAGTAGTTTAGAGCTGGTCCTTTGAGCTTCTCACTTAAGTAAGCTAATGGTCATTTATCTTGTATTAAGACAGCTCCTATACCCACTCCTTATGCATCGCACTCTACCTTGAACACCTTATTGAAATCCGGGAGTGCTAGGACAGGAGATTGGCATAATTTTTCCTTGATCAACTCGAAACTGTGTTGACAAGCTGGTGTCCATTCAAAAACTCTGTTTGTCTTGGTGCAGTCAGTTATAGGAGCCATGATAGCACTAAAATCTTTAATAAATCTCCGGTATAATGAGGCTAATCCATGAAAACTTCGAACTTAAGTTATCCCCATTGGAACTGGCCATTCTTTGATGGCTTCTATCTTGGCCTCATCCGCTTCCATTCTGTCTTTGGAGATTATGAATCCTAAAAAATACACTTTATCTTGGCCGAAAGAGCAATTTTATAGATTACCAAACAATTTTATATTGCGTAGGGTAATGAAAAGAGTCCTTAGATGGTCTAAGTGAGTGGTTAAGTCCGAGCTATAGATTAGTATAACGTCGAAGTATACGACAATAAACTTTCCTACATACTACTCTTTAAGTACATGATACATTAAACACATAAAGGCACTAGGTGCATTTGTCAATCCAAAAAGCATCACCATCCACTTAAACAAACCATATTTTGTTTTGAAGACAGTTTTTTATTCATCGCTTTCTTTCATTCTAATTTGGTGGTATCTGCTTTCAAAAACATGGCTACCCCATTTAGCTCTTCTAACATGTCTTCCTGTCGCGGAATTGGAAATCTATACTTAATAGTGATC
Source organism: Begonia masoniana (assembly GCA_022432975.1). NCBI lineage: Eukaryota > Viridiplantae > Streptophyta > Magnoliopsida > Cucurbitales > Begoniaceae > Begonia > Begonia masoniana. Next base: position 20,225,270 of record CM039513.1, read on the forward strand.
TGGTTAATAGAGCGACTGTCTACGCACATTCTCATTGTGCCGTTCTTTTTGGGAACTAGCAGTGTAGGTACTGCACAGGGGCTCATGGATTCTCTTATATAACCCTTATATAATAAATCATTTACTTGGATTTGAAGTTCCTTTGTCTCTGATGGGTTCATCCGATACGCTGGTCGATTCAGTAAAACAGGCCTTGGGTGCAAGTCTATTTGATGTTCAATTCCACGTAAAGGTAGTAAACCTTGTGGAATCTCTTCGGGAAAAACGTCTTGAAATCATTTTAACAAATTAAATACTAGGTTAGGAATGTTTCCAAGTTCCATAACTCTATCTTTGAACATCACTAATATCAGGTGTCCTCCCTCCAATATAGCGGTATTTATTTTGTCTTTAGTCATTAATACGCTTGCCTTATCTTTTTCTTTCTTTCTTGTCACCTCATCTTTTGCTATTTGCTCAGGCGTTAGTAGTGCTAACTTGATTGTCTTTCCTTCGAATTTAAGCAAGTAGTAGTTGGAAAAACCATCATATGATACTCTTCTGTCGTACTGCCAGTGACGTCCTAGAAGTAAGTGACTGGCATTCATTGGTACGACATCACAAAGGACAGAGTCCTTGTATTTTCTGATAGAGAATTCAATGGTAACTTGCTTATTGACCTTCATGTCATCCCTATCATCTAACCATCGCAACTTATAAGGTTTCGGGTGTGGAATGGTGTCTAACCCTAGCTTTTCAACCATGTCTTTGGAAGCTACATTGGCACAGCTTCTTCTATCGATTATTAGCGAGCATACCTTATCATTGATCATACAACAAGTATGAAAGATATTCTCTCGTTGCCATTGATCATTAATAGTTTTTTATACGAGTACTCGTCGTATGATCATTAAAAGAAGTCCATCATGGCCATGGTAAACTTTATCTTCAGATTCTACCTTCTTTATGAGCTCCTCTTCTTCTATCGATTATTAGCGAGCATACGTCGGTTGGGCATTTAGCTAACATGTGTCCGAGGCCTTGGCATTTGAAACATCTAATCTCTCTTGCCCTATTTTGATTAGTATCCGCTATTGTAGGCCTGCTATTAGACTCCTTAGTCGGCCAGTGCTTGTTGAAAAGTTTCTTCTTTTCAGCTCGGAACCAAACCGAACCAAACCATGCCCACCCCTAGAGTTTGTGTCTCACCTCGACTTATGTACTAAACAATCATGAAGTTTTTTTAGTAAACAAAGACCACTATCACGTTCAAAACGCTGAAACGTATTAGAGGACATGGTCCGACAAAATTTCTGACATCGTTTGGCGGTCCAAAAATGTGACTAAAGTTCCTGCCAAAATAATCCAAGAAACAGTAAAAATACATCTGTTAAATATCTGGAAAAAAGGAAAAGGAAGAAAGGAAAATCGAGAAAATTTGAACTCGGTGTATACATACATATCGCTATTCATCGTACCAAATTCCTGATCCCGACACGAACCAATTCTAACATGCCAAAGAAGACGAGGGAAAAATAACAAAATAAAGAGAAATTCAAGAAATTCTATCACACACTCTCGACCCGATCAAGGACGATCCAAACGAGGGTCACAAAGACGAACATGGAAACCAAAATATAAACATTGATTTTTAAAAGAAGACCGTCCACCCGAGTGAGACGAACTGGGTCGACTTGATCAAACTGAAAGAACAATTATTTTCTGACCACGAAATCTAGGAAATTCAACTCCGTAGTAAATTTAAAGTCAAACTTTGACCGATTGATGAAAAATTATACGTGGCCAAATGCCAACAATTTGAGTCAAACTATACGTGTTAACATCAAAAAACGTAAAAAATTTATTCGAAAATTTTATAATTCACAGATATTACAATACAAATGACTTTTTTAAGTCGAACAAAGCTAGACTGACATTTATTTACTATTAATTACATCGAAGTATTAAAAATGGAGGAGTCCAATTATTTAACACCCTAATTCTTCTTTTTTGCTTTTTTTTAGGGTAAAAACCATTTTAACCCCTAAACTATGATTTTTTTTATAAAACACCCTTAAACTAACAATTCTAACAAATCAAATCTTCAACTATCATAACCCTAACAATTTAACACCTCGCGGCCCCCCGATCACTCCTCGTTCTACATTTTTTGCGTAGAGCAGAGAACCGATCTAAAAACAATGGCCCCCCTTCTGTCGTGGGGTCATTGTGGAGGGTGGAGCCCCCCCTTCCCTCATTCCACGTGTGGTGCACATAAAACTAGAACCGGGGGGGGGGGGGGGGGGGGGGGAGTATATATGAGATCACCTCGCATCAGGCCCCCACTTTCAGAAAACTAATTTTTTTCTCTCATCCGCCACGATTTCAACCCAAAATCTGACCATTTCATGCCCCTACCTTGTTGATTTCTCTATCCCTATTGGTTTACTACAACTATTATCTAGAAATCTGACAAATATGAGCCCTAAAACCCAAAAAATCTACAAATCCGAGCCTAAAAATCCCAAATCCGAGTCCTTTCAAATGACCCCAAAATTGGTCTTTAAACAAAAGGCCCCGTCACAAGCAGGTCCATCACAAGGTGGCCCACAAAATCGGGCATCGTTGTCACAAGGTGCTCTGACATACTGGGCATCGTCGTCACAAGGTTCTCCAGGTTGAGGGTCGTGATCGTCAACTTTGTACTTGTCGAATGAATTTTGAAACGAGTCGTGTGAAGAGCGATTTGAGCGTGATATGTCAATCTGCTCTATTATTCATGGGAAGGTTACAAACTTTAGGGGTTTGGAGTCTTTGGAGATCAATGAGATGCTTGACAGAATCTCCTTGCAACGGGGTGTACGGGCTAAGGGGAGAGAGTTGCGACAAAATTGTTCACGTATTTTATGAAACCTTGAGCTCCACCGGGAGGATTGGTTGGTTGAAGACGTACATCTGTGGTACAGAGATTATCGTATCTCCAAAGGTTGTTAACGAGTTGCTCAGATTTGCCGTAAGAGGGAGTAATGTGGAGAGATATTATCACGCTTCCTGAGACTGTGACTTTTTTAGATCCACAGAGAGGCTAGAGTTTTGAGTCAAATTTGCCGCAATTCGGACATTGTAGGTTCGCAAAACCGAGATCGAAGGACTTGAACATCAAAGCACGGGTTATTCACAACCTGATCACCCATACCATTGTACCTTGGGATGGACATAGAGATTTGGTGAGCTGCATGGATCTCTATGTGATGGAGAAGCTATACAGCAGCAGGATGTTAGACCCTAGCTACTTGATCTTAGATCACATGCGTGAGATCGGTTGGAGATGCAATAAGAACCCATCATACGACACATTGATTCAGAGGATGGTCGAGCGATCTGGGATTCAGCTACCGAGTGGAGAGCAGAGAATAGCACAAAGATCCATCAATTTATTTGACAGGCTTCATCTGACTCGGATGGACCTAGTTGAAGTTGACGGGATTTGGATGCGCAAGGGAGATCAGGGGGGCCTCCATATCTCGGGACGCTCCTACGAAGGATGCCATCGCGCCGCCATTGTCCCACCAAGAGGCTAGTATGTGGGACACCATGTGATGCACTAATCAACCTTTGACGAAATCGATTGAAACGATAAACCAAAAAGAACAGGTGGAAACTTCAAGTGGTCTGATTTGATGATCTCCTCGACCGATTTTGTGAGTAGGTTTTGTCCTCCTTCTACGGATCCAATCAAGAGAATGAAGCAGGTAGAACTCGGTGATAAGGGTTCCTCAAGAAACCTTGAGCTTGGAAAACAATGAAGGTTCTACTTTCCTTGGAAGATCCAAGTGCAATACCAATTCGTAATCCATAGGAAAAACACTAGGAGAAGATGACTTGTGTATTGATTGCGTGAAAAATTACAAACGCCAATGTTATGCTCTAAATAACCCTAGGGTGGCTAGGGTTTACAGGTTAAGGATGCCTTCAAGCTAGCCGTTGGATCTCATCTAGATGAAGGGCCAAGATTGCATGAGTGTTTAAAAAAAAGGCGCTCTCCTATTTGGCTGAACTTTTTCTCCTCCATGTGGGCTGCTCCTTGCCTTGGCGTGAGGCCCAACTCTTGACATCACAAATACCCAAAGCTACCAACCATTCATCTAGTCCTATCAAGCATCTAGTCCTAACCAACAATCTAATGCAATGCATGCCATTATTAAGGCTATTGTTTGCCCATTACAAAGGTAGGTCCAATGTTTGCCTGAAATGAAAATCAATAAAAAAAGTTACATGGAATAGATGTCGGGGAGAAAAATCCCCACTTCATTTCCGTTGTTCATTTGCTCCCAAGTGATGTCATGCAAGGGTTGGGACAAATCTTGATCAATGAGCTCCCATTTCAAGTCATTAAAAAGAGCCTCACCTGCAGAAGAATAAAACTTGTTAGTAAACAGGTTAGATAAAACTTGTGCCCTATTTTGAGAACGAGTGATGGGCCGGTGGGTCACATCATCCTCCCCAGGTGATTTTGATTTGACCACAAATCCAATGCTTGAACCTTCTCTTCATGGTCGTCGTATTCTATATAGGGCGATAGATCTTTTGGACATTGAAGGTTGCAGCAACTCCGTAGTCTCTATGTATTTCCAACTTGTAGGTATTATTATTGATGTGCTCTAAGACCTTAAATTGTCCTTCAGCCTTTGGTAGTAGCTTAAAGTGACTCTTAGCTGGAAACTTCTCTTTTCGCAAATGTAACCAGACCAAGTCTCATTCATTAAAAATGACATCCTTACGGCCCTTGTTTGCACATCTGGCATATCCTACATCCATCTTCTCAATTGTCTTACGCATGGCCTTGTGCAACTTCTTAACTTGGTTGGCCTTGTCCCCCCCAGATGGGTTTACTAGTTCCTTGGTTGATATGGGTACAAGGTCTAAAGGCATGGTAGGGTTTAAACCATAAGCGACCTCAAAAGGCGTTCTCTTGGTCGTGGAATGCACACTACGGTTGTACAAAAATTCTAACCCAGGTAGGAGTACATCCTAATCCGATAGTCTCTTCCCAATAACAGTACGCAATAAGGTTCCCAAAATTTGGTTAACAACTTCCGTTTGTCTGTCTGTTTGTGGATGGAAAGATGTGTTATAACATAGCTTAGTTCCCAACTTTCTCCACAAGGTGTTCCAAAAGGTGCTTAGAAACTTTGTATCCCAGTCGAAAACTATTGATTGAGGAATACCATGAAGTTGGACCATATCCTTGAAAAATAAGTCAGCAATATTGGGGTCGTCGTCGGTCTTGTTGCATGGAGTGAAATGGGCCATCTTAGAGAACTGATCTACGACTACCATAATAAAATCCTTACTCTTAGCAGTTCATGGTAATCCTAGAATAAAATCCATACTAAGCTCGGTCCATGGGTGTGGCAGTCTAGCCCCTTTCGACTGGCCCTGTACGACCTGGCCCACCACACTAGGTAGAATTCGCGAGCTACCAACCCAGCCCACCACACAAGGTGGAATCCGCGAGCTGCACTCACAGAATTTTTCCCTCCTGGAGCAGGGAATTTCATGCCTTTTCCACCACTCGAACCTAGGACCTCAAGGATATAATCCATGGGCTACAAGTGGTGGTACCACATGGGCTGAAAAAAGTTTTGTGAGTGTAGCTCACGGATTCCACCTGATGTGGTGGGCCGGGCTGGCGGCTCGCGAATTCCACCTAGTGTTGTAGGTCGGGTCGTGAAGGGCCAGTTGAAAGTGGCTGGACTGCCACAAAAAAGGTGCCTTTTTTGTAAGGACTCCCAGCCTTCGGCTGGGCTCGGAGTCCATGGGCGTACTGCCATCAGCCTGGCCTAAAATCATGAACTTCTCCTCCCTAGCAAGAAGTTTTATGCCTCCCTAGTGATTCGAACCCAGGCCTCCAGGCAACATATGCCAAGGGAGCACATCACTAGTACCACTTGGGCTATCTCAAGTGGCACCAGTGATGTGCTCCCTTTGGTCATAAGCCTTGGTACTTGGGTTCAAATCACTGGAAAGGCATGAAACTCCTACCCCAGAGATTTAGAAGGTCATAAGTTTAGGCCAGGTCGATGGCAGTGCATCCACGAGTCCTTATAAAAAGGCACCTTTTTTGTGAGAACCCCCAGCCTTCGGCTAGGGGTCCTTACAGTTGGTGGGTAGGCACTGGTAGGGGAAGATATAAGCCTTGTGGAAGGACCCTACTTGCACATGATGCGTCGATCTACTAGCCGATGAACATCTCGTTGCATTCAAGGCCAACAAAAATGCTCCTTCAACATCTCTGATGTTCTTTGTTTTTCAAAATGATTGGCTAAGCCTCCACTATGAATTTTTTTTGTTAGGCACGTCCTTATGTTTCCACTTGGTATGCACAATTTGGTTCCCTTCATCAGGTACATATCCTTTACATGGTACTCTCCAATGGCCTTTTCTTGACACTTGATATAATAAGGACCAAAATCCTCATCCGATTCATATAATTCCTTGATCCACTCGAATCCAAAGAATTTAATTTGAAGTTCAGTTAAAAGGATTTGCCTCCTTGATAAAGCGTCAACAACCACATTGTCCTCGCATTTGACAAACTTAAGGGAATAGGGAAATCTCTCCAAAAATTCCACACATTTGGCATGTCACCGGTTTAGTTTGCTTTGACCCTTTATATGTTTTAAAGCTTTGTGGTCAGTGTGTATGACGAATTCTTTTGACAACAAATAATGTTGCTATTGTATGAGGGCTCGGATAACAGCATAAACTCCTTATCATAAGTGGAGTAGTTGAGGGTAGCTCCTTTGAGCTTTTCACTAAAGTAGGCGATGGGTTTACCCTCTTGCATAAGAACAGCTCCAATGCAAACCCCCGAGGCATCACTCTTGATCTCAAACACCTTGTTAAAGTCTGGTAGGGCTAGGATACGTGAGTGGCCAAGTAAGTCTTTGATTTGCTCAAAACTCTTTTGGCAGGCAGGGGTCCAAGTAAAATCTTTTTCCTTCTTAGTACAAATAGTAAGGGGTGCCACGATTGAGCTAAAATCATTAATGATTCTCCTATAGAACGATACCAATCCATGAAAACTACGGACCTCGATTATTTCTTTGGGGTGGGCCAATCCTTGATGACCTTGATCTTTTCTGCATCAGCCTCCATTCCATTATTGGAGATGATGAATCCAAGGAAGTATACCTTTTCTTGTGTGAATGAGCACTTGCTTAAGTTGCCAAACAACTTCGCCTTCCTTAGGGTACGGAATAAAGTGTTCAGGTGGTTCAAGTGTTGGGGAAGGTCGAGGCTATACACCAGTATGTCATCAAAGTAGATCACAATGAACTTTCTAAGAAAATCTTTCAGCACACGGTGCATGAGATGCATTAACGTGCTCGGAGCATTTGATAAGCCAAACGGCATAAACATCCACTCAAACAAACCGTATTTCGTTTTGAAGGTCGTCTTCCCTTCTTTTTTTTTTTTT